>OW618047.2:12878241-13491323 GCA_939531255.2 Thera britannica
GACCACCTGTTCTCGTCGTGCGATCAAATCGACGTACCGCTACGCCTCACATCGACTACCAACGTACTCGATGTGACGGTCGTCGCTAAATCAGAAGGAGCTTACCCGAAGAGAGGTGTACTTCTTCATTATAAAAGTAAGTAAAATCCTTGAAAATTAAATAGAGACAGAAATCTTAATCACAGTAAACCCCTCATTTCAGGTAATTCGGTACCTACTCAAGACTCTTGAAAGGGCGTATAATAGTCACATAATGTTCAGATTACTATAAATGGCTAGAAAACGCTTGCCCGAAATACTACTAGCGCCATCTCTAATTATATTGTGGAACAATTTTGAAACCAATTCACCCTTGCTTACGAAGTTGCTAACAGCGCCATCTCTCTGCAGGTATAGGATGCATCACTTTACCAGCGCCATCTAGCGGCTACTTAGTGTACCGCAATGAAGACGTAGCTCACTACATGTGCAATGTGAACTTTGTTTTCGAAGATACACAAGAGAGAGCGCGGTTGATTTGGTGCTACGATGATAATAGATGGAATGACACAGTGCCTTTGTGTGTTGGTAAGTACAAAACTTCACTTAGTAAATAAACGATTGAAAAAGTTTGTCAAACTTTTGGAAAATTAAGAGCGATAGCGACCATTATAGGTAAACACTATTATAATATTTATAGGATAGGAGTATGATTTTTGCCAACCATCTGATTTCTATAATAGTACTTTGTGTACCTACCATTTTCTAGCGACGTATTCTGGTAGAAAAAAAAGGAAATGAGGTTTCTTATTTACCTAGCGAGTAAAGATCGCGCAAGATGACTTTGCGAGAACAGATATTAGGGAAAATGTAAAAAATGATTTCCCCATGTATATGTGTGATCGAAATAGTTATTTGTTATACAAGAGTGCAAAGCTGCTTTTTAACCGCGTGCTCAATTTTGATGACTGAGCAAGCGCAGTTTAAAGCGTCGCGAAGGAATCAAAAGAGCACAAGGTGAAAAATCTTTGCACTCGAGTGCAACACGTAACTTTTCATCCCACCTCAGCGAGGAAATGACTAATGCAAAAAAGAACATGGCGCGACTAAAAGTAACACACCAAGAAGGTTCCGAGTATGAGTTATTAACAAATTTAAAAAGGTTGTATGATAAATTCGGCACCATGCAGGTAGAAGTAAATAGGTTTAATGGTGTTTTGAATTCACAAATACACCAAGAAGGTTACGAGTGCGAGTTTTTAACAAAATAAAAAAGGTTGTATGATTAGTTCGGCTCCATGGAGGTAGTAGTAAATAGGTTGTGTATTCACAAACTTATTGAACTCGATATTCTAAATTCAAATTTACTTTATTCTCTAGCGGATAAAAACGGCTTTTCCAGTCAGAAATTAAACAGCAAAAACACACTTTCAGAGCTGGTGGGATGAAAAATATATTTCCAGTCCATTTTTTTATGTTTCCGCCATCTCACGCGCAAAGATATCTTGTGCGGACTCTAGTAGAGTCGTCAAGTGGGAAAACCAGTTCCAGTCAAGTTTGCTATAGAGATATAGCAAACTTGAATCCTTATAAATCTAACAGCTGGTTTTTACAGCAAAATGTATAAAAGTTCAGGTTTCATTTTCGGGTGAATCCAAGACTTTTTGATGCCTAAGAGTTTCCAAACTCCATGGTCTCAGAATATTTTATAAAAGATCTAACCGTTCCTTTTCCAAAGCTTTTCCTTTAGCTTTTTAAATGCGAATGCACTCTATAAAATTACTTGGCTAATATTTGCAAGAGTATTTGTCCTCTACCTACTATTACGAGAACCTTCTCGTACCTACTAGGAAGGTCGAACCGGAAGACGAAACGTAGGGCGCCCACCCACCAGATGTACCGACGACATTGTTAAGATCGCGGGAAGTCGGTGGATGGAAAGGGCTCAGAATCGTTCTTCCTGGAAATGTGTAGGGGAAATGTGTAGCAGTGGACTTCGTCAGGCTGATGATGATGATGATGATGACTAGGAAGGTAGGTCACCTAATACGTGCAACTCCCTACTTGAAAGTAAGTAGGTAAGCCCATAAAATCATGTAGGTAATGTCCCATAAAATATTGAAGCCATTAATCATCCGAACGGCTTCTTCGATCGTGTCATAAACCCTCATACAAAAAGTTACTGATGTGAATAGCATACAACTTGTCGATAACAATAAACGCTTTCCATAAAAACTTTTTCGCTTTGAGGTTATACCATGGGGGAGCGCGGACATGCGCATCTTACCTCTATCTCTCTCACTCACACTCCACAAATATTAGTACGAAGAAAGTGACAACAACACGCGTGATGGAGCGAAGTGGTTATGAACAACTCGCGCTGTCACTTCAATTTTAAACCTTTACTCCAGCCGATAAGGTGTAATCTGTTTTGATTTGTGTAAATATTTTCATAGTCAACAAAGGACTCCTACTGCACACCGCTTTCAGTCGCGTTTGGTAAATAGGAGCGATTCAGTCTGTCGTATTCAGACATCGGTCCGTGCAACTCGCGTTCGAAATTCGAATCTGTCTATCGCGGCAACACGTGCACTCGGCGCACAACGTGAGTTTTAGATTTTTTTATTTTTAGTGCTATTTATAAGTTTTTCACTGTGTGGTGTAGCCACGTGGTTTTAGTATTTTTTGGTGAAAGTTTTTAGTGCAATAGTTATCTATTTTGTGTAAGAAAAATACTTTATTAGTTTCGATCAGTTTTTGAATAGGTACTATAAAACTAACCATTCTTTTCTATAAATCTTAATAAGAACGTGTAGGTACTTATGCTTTTTATAATTATTGGGATAATAAAGCAAGTGGCTATTTGACAGATAATAAATGATAAGCAATACTTATTATCAAAATGCCAATTATGAAACGAACCAAATATTTAATTTTGTTCTTTTGTTTTTGTGCCCATTACACACACCTACGTAAAATTATCCGAATGTATCCGGATTTTCGATACATTTTATAGCTATGTTTTTATCGATGGTAAATATCCATAAAAAGATGAAAAAGATAAAAAGCAATTGCGGGCGAGTGTAATTTAAAATCATCCATAAATGTAGGTATTCGTAACTGCGGATATCAACACGTTTTATACGTTTTTAACAATGGTATATAACAATTACGATTAAGCTTATCGTAAACATGACGTCACAGCTAGGTAATAACTGTTCCTACTTATTAAAACACTTTTTGTTTTTATCTAAGAATAGAATAGAATATAACTTTATTGTACACCAGAGTTACAGCAGAAAGATTACAAAAAATAAAACAAAAATCTTTTAAAAAACCAAAAGGTATAATGGGCGGTCTTATCGCTTCCAGACTCTTGATCCTTACTGCATTACTACAGCTTTCGGTGACTTTTAAAGTAACTAATTTGATGTCTAAACATGCACTCAAGTTATAATAGTCCTCGTGGAGGAAGCAACATTTTTGTTTTCTTGCCAATTTTTTAATATAAGGGCCACCTGTAGACTAATAAATAAACACCGAAAGAAAATCCACAGCAAAGTACCTACTAGAGTTAATATAAAGCTTTTGATTAAAATTGATGAATGGTGCACGCTTTCGCACGCGTGAATTTCATTTTTTCCAGTGAACTAAGATATGATAAGTTCTGGCTAAAGTCGTAATATTTTAATGATGTCTTTGTACCTACTTTATTTTATTAAATTCTACGCTCTTCGTAGGAAACTTGTTGTTTTTGTTTTATGAAAATCTTCGTAAGTAATGTTACGGCAAAAACTCTTCATTGAATATAGCTACAAGTCTCTTTTACTTTTTTACACGGCAAAAGATAACTCCGCAAGACGCCATCTTCTTCCTCCACTAGTGATGTGTCTCGTTGCTTGATCCGATTAGGGATGTCCTATTCCCAGGTTTACAGTAAATACAATTTTTATAAAGACACAGGCAACGTTCCGTTCCTTTCCGTAGTCCACAATTTTAACTGCGTAATACTGCGTTATGCGTATCAAATGTGGAAAATGGCCATTAAGTATCCATTAATAATTCTAGTATGTCGGCACGGCACGCATGACGCTTACCACGCGACGTCCAATGCTTCGACCCCATAAAGGTGCGGGCCCACCGCGGCGCATTCTATTCATTGTCCAGTAGCGCTGTCATATTGTCCGGTAGCGCTGTCATATTGTCCGGTAGCGCTGTCATAATGTCCGGTAGCGCTGTAAGAATCGCCAGACGATCACCAGCATTTAGTCCATTCGAAAAACGCTGCGTCTTTTAATTTGTTTAACAACGTAGGTCTACGTTGCCACTGCTGTACACGAATATGAACTCGCACGACTGTAGCGTGGCCCACTCAGCGCACGGAGAGGCTACGCTACGCACATGCATTCAAGCAAAGCCATGGTTTTGCTTGAATATGTTGCTTATCTCAACGCCATGCACGCTGTATACGCGGTAAATGCAAGCGTGTGTAGCGTGGGTGCGTTGAGCTATGTAACCGCCTATGCAAGCCACGCATGTACTAATGACGTTCATGCGTAGCCTCTTCGTGTGTTGCAGTGGACACAACCACATACATTTTTTTATAAAGTGAAGCTCAAACACGTGCGTAGCCTCTCCGTGCGCAGCAGTGGGCCGGCCCATATTATAAGCATGCTAACTCATTTTGATGTTTTTGTTGAAAGCCCCCGCACATTATTATCGTACCCTTCCGCACCCCATCTTTTTTGTCCCTCTGCAATGACAAGGATATTTTCCAATACTTTTTTATAACAATAAAAATGCTTATCATCTCTTTTGTTGACCTTAAATCACGCCACTTTGTTTTACCACTCGCTTATTTCACCTGTGTACCTACATTGAGAAGCACTGGCATGTCAGCAGGTCAGACTAATACAAGGAAAACTACTAAATACACCTGATAAGTAGGTAAACTTGAGAATAAAGACTAATATTACAAAGTTTTTTTAGGACTACTGCTCTCTTACGTTTTCAAAGCAAAAAATGGTTAGGTTTTTTTTTTCCTTTTTTCATCTCTTTCTTACAAGAAACTCGTCTTTACAATGCAGGCTGTGGGTGTATTTTTTCCATTTCCGTATTATTCCGTATAGTTTCTTTAAAGTTCCGAAGATGCGAAAAAAGGGAGAGAAATGAAAACAAAAGGTGCGAGCATGTTTACATTGGGGTTAAAGCACAATAGCGTCAGCTTGGCACCAATCCAGGAAAAATCCATAAAAAGAAAGCGTTGGCTTCCCTATTTGACGTATATTTGGATTGAGGGATTTGGGATTTACGTAATCTTCACCTGTTGGAAACATTTCTAATATAAGTATTAATGATTATACTACAGTCAGCCACAAATAATACAAAACTAATTGTAATTCCGTCATTTGGAATGCCAACTTGTCTTTTCGTCAAAGGGTTTTTCATAACAATATTATAGCTGGAAATCAGTGTTTTGCTCGCTGACATAGTACCATCTTTATATGATTGTTTGTTTTTATTTCAGATTTCTTTTTGCTTTTATTTTTAATTGTAATTTTGTTTTACTTTTTTATGTGTGTTTATGTTTAGGCGAATGAGGATTTTTTTATCAATCTATCTACCTATACTTACATAAAATAACAATCATTGCTTGGTAGAAGAAGAGCATTAGGATCAAATCTCCGAGGGTCTAACGACTGCTAGATGTTATAGAAAATAGATTTTACTAGGTTGTATCATAAAATATTTTTATTATGCATTCACTCAAGGTTGACTATCCTCGTTTATAACTTTTACTGTAACCGAAAACCGCCATGGCAGCAGTAAAATCAACAAAAAAGGTTTACGGATACACTAAGTAGCTTGACTTTGTTACTTACAAAGAAACTCATAAAAATTACGGTAAGAATAAAAAGTGGGTACCTATAGAGGCATTCGGTAATCTGTACTGGATAATAAAACTTATACAAGGAGTAGACATAAACTGACTTACTTACCTACTTTGACTGGCCTGATAGCTCAGATGGTAGAAGTTCTGCCTTCTGCGCCATGGGCCGTGGGTTCGATCAACACCGAGAACAAATATTTTGTGTGGTGAACACAGATATTTGTTCTTTGCCTGGGTGTTATATGGTATTCTAAGTATGAATTAGCAATAAAATATTTAAGTTTTATTCATTCTTGAAACTTTATAAATTTACAAAATTAAATAATTGAAAAATTAAAGCAATTTCTACATACTAACTAATTATATTAGCTACCAATTTCCCATAGTACAAGCTATGTTTAATTTTGGGCTAGATAGTGTAGTGTGGATTGACCGCAATATTTTTTATTTATAAACTCATAGTTTTTAGTACTTACGTTATTTTTGTCTGAGAATATATTGCGTGAAAAGTAACGTATATCTATTCTTGTGACAGTTATAATTAGTGACGTCACGCTAGAACGCGTCGCGTATTGCGTTCGTAAATAAAAAGTTAAAAGTTACGGATGCACTTTTGGAAATCGATTTTTTTAAGTAGAGCGTCTTACTTTAAAATGATTTTTTAACAACTAGCTGATGGAACAAGCATGACCCACGTGGTAACAATCGCCTATAACAAAGCCTTGCCTCGTAGGTCACGCACGTCATGAACGTGCTCTACGATGAACTTCCCTGCGTCCATCAACTTGAGGCATAGAAATGTTCAGCCTCTCGTGCCAGTACCTAATACTCGAACTTGCGGACATTCCACACAACACTATCAATATAACAAACCATGTTGTTTTATAGAAATTCGTACTATTAGAATAATAATAACTTTACGTTTATTTCTATTTAAAGTCCTGATTTCCTCATACAACTTAGAAAACCTACCTACATGTTGTGTTTTGCACGTGTCGTTCAAATATGGATTGTGATATGGAATGTTGTTGTTTTAATCAACGAAACGTGCCTAATCTGATACCTAGAGCTTAGGTTTATGGTTTAAGATTATTTATTTCTCATAAAATTTTACAAATTACTTACTGAGAAACCTATTTACTAATACTACACAAGTATTTATGAATATATAAATGCAGTGAGCTTAGCAGGCATGTTAAATTGAATAAGTGTAGTAGGTACATAATTCATGCTAACAAGGTAAGTACATCATTCTAAATTTTATGTATGATTCCTTTTGGCTTGTATTTTATTTTTTAAAGCAGCTCAGGTTTAGTGAAAGATCAAAAGGTCGGAGGTTTGGTCTTGCACTATGGATTTTTTACTTCGAAAAATGTTTGCAATGCTATCAAGGAAGGAAAACCTCATAAGGTAACACGTTATCAGGTTAGGTCAATAATGTATGATAACGAAATAAAATATTGTGTATAATCCACACAACACTATTAAGCCCCAAATTAAGCACAGCTTGTACTTTAAGAACCAGCTAGGTGATATAATAGTATTTTTTTTTCTTAAATACATATTTAGTAGAATACAGTATAATACTCAGACAGAGAACAAACATCTGTGTTCATCACACAATTATTTGTTCTCGGTGGGGATTGAACCCACGGCCCACGGCGCAGAAGGTAGAGCTACCACCAACTGAGCTGAGAGGCCAGTCAAATCGTATTCGTATTACAAACGTTCAATATTCGTTCTAAAACAACTTGTGAATATCAGCAAATTGCGTGGCGGGTCCTATTTCAACGTTATTCTATACTTTGCAAAAGTGAATGACAAAATTGTTTATATCGGAGTAGATGAGCTATCCAAAGGCCTGCGCACATCTAGGCAATGGTAATGGCGATTAGCTGAAACGCTGTCAAATATCGCCGTTATATTTGACAGTTTTTCACGAGATCGCCATCGCCCTCGCCTAGGTGTACGCAGGTCTTAATACATTTCCAATCGCACGTTCATTATTACGGCAACTCGTGCGAAACTCGCAGTTTCGATGACAAAGGCTTTTATCCGAAGGTGAGAACTTGCCAGTGATAATTAAACTTGTTAAGCCTCGACAGTTCGTCCGCTTTACGACCCGACTGTACCTACGAAGGGAATCGTTATTCTGGCTTCAGCCGAAATTGTAGGGCTGTCGCTAAATTGTGATGATTGATTGCTTCTTGCTTGTTTGTCTCAGCTTGGGCGCTTGGAACTGGCACCTAGATTTACCAACGCCTTAGACTTTGGTTAAGTGTCCCTTCCAATTATTTTGGATAAAATATTTTAGACTGTTAAATTATCTCCTAAAAACACAAATTCACTTTTTATTTTATCTTTTTATATCCATTTTATCAAACATTCTTGGTATCTGTTGTGCTTAAAAAACAACAAATATTTGTGGAATGACTGATTGTATATAATTTATCATACAGCCCTGCCACGTAAGTTTATCGATGACATTTAGGATACGCGTCAACCCTAACTTCCCTAGAGAGTCATACGTCACATTAGTTGGGCGTTGTTTCGGTTCTGTGAACTGAATTATCTCTTTGGTCATCCCTTGAAGGGCTCTTAGTCACTCGGGGGAACTATAAAACTATTCCGACTTTACGTTACGGGTTATGGGTTAAATAATCCGTAGTTTTCAAGTACGGATTCTATGCAAATGGCAACATTGTTTCAAAGGTTATACCTATATTGTGTATGACATTAAATCTCTGAGTATTATGAGAGTTTTGTTCTGAGTTTTCCAAAACAGTAGCGTCTCTTTAGTATCCCCAGAAGCGCTTGTGGCGAAGCTTGCTTCGTCGTTTCTCATATCAAGCTGAGTGAGGACCATTTTGGCTCAATAATACATACATACATAATCATGTATATTTGGTTTCTGTCACCCTTTCCATCAGGTGTGATGGCAGCCAAATGCTTTAGCTACCTACTTATATATAAAAAAAAATAAGATTATTGTGTGTTCCTACCCGTCTCTGTTATTTTAGTGTTCAATGTTTTTTTTTGTGTATATGTATGTACCTATTAGTTATTCTTCTCTTTCTGTCGAGAGCCAAATTAAAAGTTATCTATCTATCCATCAAATAAAGCAACGCCCTGATCAGTCAACATTTTGGTGTATTGTCCGTGTGGTCTACAAAACCCATCAGTGTTGGTTACTAGCTCATACAAACTTAACCCACATAATATTGGGTCCGTCGAAACATTCAATACATGGACCTCTATAAACCACACGTAAATCGCCATTTCTGAAAAAGGTTTCGTCTATTTGAACAATCAGAAACGTTGATGTTGTCCAAACCCTTTCGTAGGTTTCCCATACATCCCAGTGAACACAAATGTAGATTTGGTTCGGGAATACAAGTTACTGGCTATTTATTTGAGTTTCTTTTCATCTAGCCTCTTGGGACTGCGTCGTAAGATTGTTCAAGTCTCTATTCAAGTGCCTGTAAGCTTTTTAAAGAACAAATACATTCCCTATGTACATATATAATTGGACTACGTGGATCAGTCAATACGACCATCACAGCTTGACAACTAAAACACTCGTAAGTGCACTTACGAGTCTTGTTATGTTGTTGTAAAAACCAGAACCGAGACCAATAGAGTCTTACATACCTATTTATATCCTGACACTCCACTCTGTCGTAACGCTACTTCACTTACCTGAGTACCAACGTTCGGGTCCCAATCGCTTACTCCATTTCCGCGAACAAATTTATTTCTCTTCGATTTTCAATAAATCAGTTAGGTAATTCACAATTTGCGGAGTGATGGTTTTCGACGAGCTTTGTTATAATTTTGACAACTCGATAAAAATATCGCGGAAAGTCAGTTGATAGAGAAGGCTCAGGGTCGTTTTTCCTGGAAATGTTTAATAAACCTCGTCGTTTATATTTAGAAGTGTATTATTTCAGACTTAATAATGATAATAAAATTCAGTCCTCAATTTGAGACACGAATTTTCTTTAGAATTTCGTTGAATTAAAGCTGTTCTAGGTGTAAAAGAGATTGATCGTGATAACAAACATGCATGACATAAAGTCTAGACACCTTGAAAAAATAGTGAATTCTACCAATCACCACTAAAACTCGTTACATCGGCTTGTTTTGTAATAGGATCATACAAAATAATATATAGTTTAAAAAACTAAAAAAAAAACGCTTTTATAACTATTTGAACTAAAAAATTAAAAATAAAACTGTAATAATCAATTGAAAAATTTATATTATTGTACAAAAAGCGTGGGGTGCTTTTTATAATATAAAACTTCAATCAAAATCAAGCACCCCACGCTTTTTGTACAATAATATAAATTTTTCAATTGATTATTACAGTTTTATTTTTAACTTTTTAGTTCAATTAGTTATAAAAGCGTTTTTTTTTAGTTTTTTAAACTACATTTTTTTTTTGTCATATTTTTTTTTAATATTATAGCATTGTCATCAACCTTTGACAGGTGTACAAAGTTTGAATCAAATCTGATCGTTCAAAGTAGGTTTTTTTTTTTTTTTTCATAGTATTGCATTGTCATTGACCTTTGACAGGTGTGCAAAGTTTGAATCAAATCTGATCGTTCAAAGTAGGACAAAATCGAGCTCAAAGGGGTCGGTTACATACATACATACATACATACAGGTGAAGCTAATAAAAGCGTTATAAAAACGGTAAAAACCAAACCGTATTAGTTTGTTGCTTTTTAGGCTTGGTCGCGTGGAACTGGCACCTAGACTCCTAGCTACCTAGCCCCTAGTTTTACTTAGCTTTAAGACTTTTCAAGGTGATCCTTGTGATACTATTGAAGAAAAATACATATTTGACTTTGACTTGGGCGAAACCATAGATTCTTTAATAAGGCTTCTATTGTATAAACTGAGCTTGATCAACTGAAAAACACCGAAAAAAACATAATAATTAAACAAAAACTGTATTCGTATTGTATTGATACCTCGGTCTATAGATATCGTGGATATCTTTGACAAAGTTATACTTGTATCAGCGATTGATATGATATGACGTAATTTCTCTTTCCACAATATTACTATCGGTTTGTTTCTTATTAGATTATTGTTACCGAGTGCTTACCTGTCTATCTACTCAAGGACTTTTGCGACATGTATCGTGTGTGACACAGAGTATTGGGTTTAATATCTATTGGATTAAATATCTTGTGTTACTATCTGATCTGCTAACACATTATTCTCTATCAATTATCGACATTATTCTCGTAGATATAAATTGATTATTTCTAGCCGTTATACGTGTCAAAGACGACGTTATCATGTGAGGCTGAGGTATTAAAAGAAGCAGCCTTAAAAATGCACCGAGTGCTCTAGTTTTTTATTTTTATCCTTCTCCTTCATAATCTTGTATGATAAAGGGCCGTATGAAGTAACAATGTTTTTGTCTGAGTTGAGGTTCAACAAGCAGTGATATTTTCATAGTTCTGAGTTTTTTAAGTGAAAACTTCTTATGGCAGGAACATTCTAATTCTATTTTGAGTTGGGGCAATAAGGTCTGCACTGACGTCTCGCGATCAGGTCTGCTTGAGCAATGCTGCTGCAAAAAAACCAATGAACTCGCAGCAAAGTCACGTCACCTGTCACGTAACCGACACTTCTACGGCAAATATCCACAAACTTTGTTGCAAAGTGGGGGGGGGGGGCGGTCACTTCTGTTGGGCACTGCGTGAAGTGCTTCTGTTTTTTAGGGTTCCGTAGCCAAATGGCAAAAACGGAACCCTTATAGATTCGTCATGTCTGTCTGTCTGTCTGTCCGTCCGTATGTCACAGCCATTTTTCTCCGAAACCGTAAGAGCTAGACTGATGAAACTTGGCGAGTAGATGTATTCTGTGAACCGCATTAAGATTTTTACACAAAAATAGAAAAAAACTATAAATTTTGGGGGTCCCCATACTTGAAACTGAAACTCAAAAAATTTTTTTTCATCAAACCCATACGTGTGGGGATCTATGAATAGGTCTTCAAAAATGATGTTGAGGTTTCTAATATTGTTTTTTTCTAAACTGAATAGTTTGCGCGAGAGACACTTCCAAAGTGGAAAAAAGTTGGTCCCCCCCCCTCTAACTTCTAAAATAAGTGACTGATAAAGCTAAAAAAAATATATGTTGTACATTACTATGAAAACTTCCAACGATATTTGGTTTGAACGAGATCTAGTCAGTAGTTTTTTTTTATACGTCATAAATCGTAAAATGCAATTTACCTTTCGACGAACTACTAGAACTTCTAGAACTCTATGTTATATTACTTACTGCTACGGAACCCTTCATGGGCGAGTCCGACTCGCACTTGGCCGCTTTTTTTTTTATAATCTTTTAATCTTTAATAGAATCAGTCAATTCATTCTTCTTGTTCTAGTTGGTACAAACAAAGCTGTTCTTTTTTGTGATGTTTATTATTGTAGGTACATCAAATGATTATTTTATTCATTCTATGCTCGCATTCATCCGTATTTGGATGCTTTGTTATTCGTCCCAGCATCCGGGCGATAAGCGTTTGAAACAGCGTTAATAGTTTCACTGAACTGTTATCAGCGTTTATGAATGAACAAGAACTGTATTCGTGTGAACCATTGCTCGGTTGTTCATGAACGATCATGAACACGATCAATGTTACTAAGTCCTCAATTTATCCATTCAACTAGCTCCTCATTTACCTAGTAGTACCTTAGTTACCTAGTAGTTCAGTCTACCTAGCTCCTCAGTTGAAGTGATGAAGTGAAAAATGAAAACTATAGATACTACTACTATTATAATACTACTATAAGGTTTAGGTATGTACAATACAACTAGGTTGTTTATAGATTTAGTGACGCGCTCGCGATATCGTCAGCACAAACTTTAATTTCTTTAATTCTTTAATGCACACAGAAGTATTTACAAAAAAGTAATAACAAAGGACATGTACATAGGCGAGCTTAACCCTAAAAGAGTTTTCTTCCAGCAAACCTTTGGTGCTAAGAGAAAGCTAATAGTAAAAAGGTAACAATGTGTAGGACATATTTAAAGATTATGTTTGACAGAAATATGAAAAACTCATCTACTAATAAACAAACTACTTACACATACATACTACTAAGTACATTAAATACATACAATAATTAACCTACCCATATATACATATTATATAAATATATATGTATAAAATATACAAATATAAAAATAATCGTATTTTGACCAAATTAAATAGAAATAATGAATTAGAGCTTTAGCGGCTTTTTAGATGCTATCTTTTACAAAGTAATGTAATATTTAAGTTAACATGGTAAATAAATAAAAAAAAGTACGTACTACGGCCACTTCGGCCCTCAAACGACCAAGACGCAACATTACTTATTATAGTGCGAAGTCTATAGAAGAGTTAAGAAGGCTTGACCATTATAAAAAAATATTTGTGATTGCTCAGAGCGTATCAAAATCAAATATGGATCACTTTGAAACGTCTTAAAGCTAGGTGAGTCTGAGCCAGTTCCACGCGACCAAGCCTAGAAGAACAGGCAATCAACTACGGCTTAGTTCCTACCGTTTTTTACATGATCCTAGTAGGTAGTGTTACGGCGAAAACTCTTCATTGAATATAGCTAGAACTCTGTTTTATTTTATTACACGGCAAACCAAACATCTACGCATTAAGAGCCATCTTCTCTCGCGACTAGTGATGTGACCCGTCGCCCGATCTCAGTAGGGATGTCCTATTCCCAAAGCCAGCTAACAGTAGGTCGTTTGGCTCTGTCTGTGAGTTTGGTAGGACTTTCTTATGGATACAAGGTACGGTTGCTAATCTAATGTCTTTGTTTGCAGAAGAGGCGGCTAAGGAAGCCGCCAGGAACGGTACCGTCTCGGACAGTCGAGGAAACAACGTCACCATGACGCAGAACACACCCAACATGATTGTCGGTGAGTTTTTTTATACAACTAACTAATAGAACGAGCATATGGCTCGTCTGATGTTAAGTGGTAACCATCGCCTATGACATAGCCTCTATAAGAGGCCTCGTATGTCACACAGACGAAATGAGACGAGACGAGAGAGAGGCATGCAGGTAGCCTCCCGTGGCAGTAATTTCACCGTCACCTACATCCTTCAAACTAAAACACATCAATACTGCTTCATGTCAGAAATATTGTGGTGGTGTGGTATTGTGGTGGTAGTACTTCCCCGGACGGGTCTTTCACAAAGAGCTCTACTACTACTACTAAGTTTGTGTCATTACCCTACATTTCATGGAAAAATGGGTTGGAACAAGCACGTGGTCTATCTGATATTCAATTGCCCCACCTTTAATCACCTTCACCTTGACAAGCGTCAGGCAATTTCTCGCTTAAAATTTATGAAAAATCGCAATCAAACACGTTTTGGAGAATAACGTTGCAAAAATTCAGCAAAAATAAAATGTTGATTAAAAAAAGTCTAATTTTTTTTTAGCACTTATTGTAAGAAAACTATAGTTATTTGTTATACAAGAGTGCAAAGCTCCTTTTTAACCGCGTGCTCAATTTTGATGACTGAGCAAGCGCAGGATTCTAAAGTTTAACCACGAGCGTAGCGAGTGGTTTAAAAGTTAGAATCCTAAGCGTTGGCGAAGGAATCAAAAGAGCACAAGGTGAAAAATCTTTGCACTCGAGTGCAACACGTAACTTTTCATCCCACCTCAGTGAGGAAATGACTAATGCAAAATGAACATGGCGCGACATTGTCTAAGGGCGCGACATTGTCTAAGGGCGCGACTAAAAGTAACACACCAAGAAGGTTCCAAGTATGAGTTACTAACAAAGGGTTTCCGCCAAAATTGCCCCAGTCCCGGCGCAAAAGAATTGTATCTCAGATTTTAGATAATCATTAGTAGAAACAATATTAGTTGTCGCTATTTCCTGATTTCGTGGCTAACATGTGTTTTTTACCCAGAGAAGTTTCATAGGCGCTACATGCAAAAATGACACTTTTTAGGAAAAACTTCATGTTACTTTGCTAATTGACATTGAATTGGCAAAAAATGAATAAAACACATAATATAAACACATTATCACATATGTAATATAATGTACCTATACCTATTATGCCAGTTTTTTGAAAAACTTCATTTTACTGTACTAATTCACTCGTTAACAACATAAACAAGTGGATAACTGCAAAAAATGAATATAATAGGTACATATGCGTACAAACTGATATGTATAGCCTGCATCATACTTTTTGTAGTTATCTTTATTACCCATTGTACTGAATATTTTTGTAATAGTTTCTATATGTATTTCTTTGTGTACAATAAAGTGTTAATCTATCTATCTATCTATCTATCAGTACGTACGCATTTTTTTTTAATTTTTTTATTATAATACGTACAATGCATATCTACCTATTATATTCATTTTTTGCAATTATCCACACGTGTGTGTCGTAAATGAGTGAATTAATCAGTAAAATAAAGTTTTTCAAAAAATGAAATAATAGGTATAGGTACATTATATTACATAAGTGATAATGTGTTTATATTATGTGTTTTATTATTTTTTTGCCAATTCAATGTCAACTAGCACAGTTACACGAAGTTTTTCCTAAAAAGTGTCATTTTTGCATGTAGCGTCTATGAAACTTCTCTGGGTAAAAAAAACATGTTAGCCACGAAATCAGGAAATAGCGACACCTGATATTGTTTCTACTAATAATTATCTAAAATCTGAGATACAATTCTTTTGCGCCGGGACTGGGGTTTTTTTCTATGGGATTTGGCGGAAACCCTTTAAAAAGGTTGTATGATAAATTCAGCACCATGCAGGTAGAAGTAAATAGGTTTAATGGTGTTTTGAATTCACAAATACACCAAGAAGGTTACGAGTGCGAGTTTTTAACAAAATAATAATAAAAGTTGCATGATAAGTTCGGCACCATGGAGGTAGAAGTAAATAGGTTGTATATTCACAAACTTATTGAACACGATATTCTAAATTCAAATTTACTTTATCCTCTAGCGGATAAAAACGGCTTTTCCAGTCAGAAATTAAACAGCAAAAACACACTTTCAGAGCTGGTGGGATGAAAATAATATTGCCATGCCTTACTTTGACCGAGAACCTACCGTAAGTGGCAATGCTATCGCCTATCCCTTTGAGACTTTCCTAGCTTGTAGACGTTTCAAAGTGATCCTTGCGATTTTATTGAATAAAACATTTTTGTGACTTTGAAACTGATCGTTTCTTTTATGAAATTGTACCTTCCAATCATCTATTCCAAGTTTTAATAGTTACGATTACTTGAAGCGTGGTCTTGCTGAAATTTACATAAACCATTGTCTGAGCCGCTCGGTTGCCCAACAATTCATTTTCAGTCGAAGTTGGCACGAAATTGGGAAACCTGAAATCGTAGTTTGAGAGGTGTTTTTGCTCGTCAAAGTAATATTTCAGGATTAGCGGTTTTGCTTAAAAACATTTTTGAATAATATCTGTATTCACTTGAGGCTACTAAAAATATACCAGAAAAAGAAAGTAAAGTAATCAACGTGCGTTGATAAGAATAAAACAAATCAAATCAAATCAAAATGTATTATTCTTCTTCTTTCTTCTTCTTGGTTCTTTCGAACCAAGTGTGGTGAAAGGTTTTTAAGTTCGCCTCTAACGTTTACTATTAAACGTTTCCTTTCGTGCACTATTAAAAGATATTTATTTAGTGTCACATAATAGCAACAGTCTAAACAAGAATCCGGCAATTATGAAAATATTATCGTATCAATGCCAAAAACATTACGACGATGAAATTATATATTATTATTATCTTTAATGTGCGGATAACAATTTGTTTTAGGTTCAAAGTAATGTCACACAATCAGGTCAAAACATTTCTCATAGCACTACTACTAGTTGTACTAAGATGTTGCTAAAATATATTTCTAGTACACCTAATACTTTTTTGTAAAGAGGTATCTACTCGCAGAACATAGACTTCAGAAACTCCTTGCTGCGCAGGTATCCAAGCTTGGATTAGAAAAAAAGAAAGTCAAAGTAATTGTCAAATGACAAAATCTTCTATCTTGTCTAAAAGTGCAGCAAGTTCTTGTATTTAAATTCTGTAATAATTTTCACGTATTTTCTAGTTTCTAGTCAAATGCAAGAAAGCTCTCATGGCAGAAGATTAATTTATTTATTAAGAATTTGATAAAAATGGCAGATGCACATACGATAGGTAAGGTGCATTCTCACAACCTTTATTAAACAACAGAAGAAACAATTCTTCTGACTATCTGACTATCTTGTCTCCAAAATTCCTAAACTGGAAATATTGACGCTGGTAGAGATTTCCACTCTGTGCCAGTCCGTACTATAAAGGTAGTATCAAAACGCTTTTTTACGAGAATGTGGAATATCTATAGTCGGATTTTTAATTAGACGATACCGACTGACAGTAGCTAATGTCACTTTGTAAAATAATGTTGCCATATTTAAAGTAATAGTGCTGCGTTCAGTTATCGTTCAATCAGATGAATGAACAATGAGTGAATAGTTAATCATTTCAAACTATGAAATAATATTGAAATTTGTATAAAAAAATGTATAAAAGTGTTCTGATACAAGTTACTTGTAGTACCTATGTAACTACAATCAGTTTTTGACGGTTTATTACAAAGCGCGGCGTGGCAACTAGTGCCAACAGCGATGACCGCCACGCGCGTCGGTCACCATTTTGTTTGTAATTCGCTTCTAACCTTTGGTCTGACAGCACGAATGTTTTTCTACGCTCACGCTGTTTAGTTATTGTTTTTGTAAAGTTTTTCGTTACGTTGTGTTTGTGGTAATTGTTGTGTATTTTGTTGCTATATTGTTTCGCGCGAACGATATGGATCCTCAACCAAGCACGTCAAGTTAAGTTCGGCACACTAACTATTCACTAGAAAAACGAGGCAATTTCATTCATTCAGGAGTTTTTTCAATCATTCACTTTGTCACAACACTATTTTTATTTCATCAAAAACTGACAACACAGTAAACGTCAGCTAGCTTCGTCTAATTAAAAATCCGAGTATACCATGAAGAAGTCCGTTACCTGCGATTTTAATGAATTCTGCAATGTATGCCCATTGCAGAATTCATTAAAATCGCAGGGAACGGAAATCGCAGACTTAAATGATCGCAGATTAAAACGGACTGAAAACATCGATGAAAGACATGCGTCTTTCAACAATGTTTTCAGTCCGTTAAAGTGTGTTTCATGGCTTAGCATCTGCCTAAGCCAGGAATGATGTTAGGTTGGTAGTTAACCTGCATTTTTTGTTACAGATATTGTGATCCCATCGCTTTTGATAGCTGCTCTCTTCATTGGCAACGCGTTCATCGTACTTATCATCTACAAGTATAGGAAACGGTGAGTTGAGTTCTCTCAAAAAAGTATTTTCTAAGCCAAAACTAATTTAAAAGGAATCAGGTATTCCACTCCTAACCGCTTGAAAATAAACGAGTTTTGAAGTGGTCAATTTTGTCGCCTGTCGCCCTCCGAACAGTGGTTTAACTTACTGGTTACCTAAGTACAAAAATAGATATACAATGGACCCCGCACTAGGACTAGCCTGTGTCGCGGGAGACCTAAAAGAGTTTACAAAATGTGTAAAGTGGCGAACAAAAAAAATATTCTAAATCAGTTGCATGAATATAATTCCTTTCGATATTAAAACATAGTGGACTGCAGGTGCCATTTGAACGTTCAGAAGGAGTGTTATTTTTTGGTGAATATATTTTTTTTTCGACAGGAAAGCATAATAATGTGCCAGAATTTTCGCGCTGTGTTATTGATGGTGTTTTAGTTAGGCTTGATTGAGCCATTAAGCATTGATTCAAACAATCAAACCAAACTATGATTTACTGATGAAAAGAGCGAAGCGAGCTACGAGTTTCAAACTAGCTCTGACAAATCGGGATGTTGGTATTGTATTTATCCATTCATCAAACTAAGTTAGTATTTAGTGTCCTAATAGTCGGTAGGTACTTTATAGTTAGACTGGAACTAGACTTGCAAATTGTGGAGAATGCAGGTCAGAAATTTGGGATTCAAATGCTAGTCCTTGAGCAATCACCTCCTAGGCAAACTTAGTCTTATCCTACTGTGTCTGTAATACTATACTCAATCACTATTAAGGTGGTTCGATTTCCATACAAATTGATTTTTACATTATCTTCTTTTTATTCTGTCACCGATTCTTTAAAACCAGTGAGCTGAAAAGTTTTAAGTGCACCCACAATCTTATGAATCAGAAGGTGGCACTACCACTAGGCTACCTATGCTCTCTATGAGCGATGAGAGTATAATTTTACATTGAAATAACTGTGGTGCGTCTTTACTTACGGCAAACTATATTAAACTAAAACTGCAGATTAACAGTATCTTTTTCTTCTTCCTGCCCTTATCCTACTTTATCTGGGGTCGGCGCAACATGTGTTGTTCTCGTCTTTCATTCTCCTCTATGAGCCGTCATCTCTGTATTCGCTTCTTTCTTATCCATGTCATCCTTCACACTGTTCATCCATCTTTTCTAAAAACAAAAATGCAAATATTAGTTTATTATTATTATAACAGTCAGTTTTATCAAAACGATGTAATACAAGATTCATAATGCACCTGCCTTTAAAAGAAACCATCATCTTTGCTTACCCCCTTTTCCTGCATCTGCTGCGTGCATAGAACATCAAAAGCGTATTTTAGACCACTTAGTTACTCTGACCTCAGCACACCGTTATAGACTTTACCAGCACCATCTTAAAGGCTATTATCCAATATAAATTCAGGATACACGGTTTTGAGATGGCAAAGTCTAGAAACTGCACTCTAGGGAAGAGAGAATAAGGTTGAGATTGCAGTGAAGTGGAGACAGGTGGTCAGTTTTGTTTGACCACAGGATGCGGGCATTAGCGATGATTTGTGAACTGTATGTTATTGGGACTAGTTTAAAGAACATGGCTGCGGTTAGAGCGAAGATACAGTAGTAGTTTGTACATGACTGTGCAGCTATGCTCGAAGTTTTATTATGTGAATAGAATCAAAATTGAGGATCTCCTTATGAGCAACCAAGCCTACCGACATAGTTCACAGTCATCATCATCATCAACCTGAAGAAGCTCTACTGCTGGACATAGGCCTCCCCTACACATTTCCAGGAAGAAAGATTCTGAGCTCTTTCCATCCACCGACTTCCCGCGATCTTAAAAAAGTCGTCGGTGCATATGGTGGGTGGGCGCCCTACGTTTCGTCTTCCGGTTCGGTGTCGTCGAGAACCTTTATTCCCCAACGGTTGTCGGTTCGAACGGGAACGTTTCAGAACGTGAAAATGAAGCGTTGATGTCACCCGATGACTGATGTCATTGTGGATCGCGGAAAGTCGGTGGATGGAAAAGCCCCAAAACAGTTCTTCCTGCAAATGTATAAGGACCTATGTCCAGCTCTGGACTTCCTCAGACTAATGATAATGATAAATACCTCAGCAGCTAGGCATTAAACTGAGTCAAGGCCTACTTGGCTGATAATCTTGTTACCAATAAAAAGGGTCTACGCCGTAGAAATTAATGATAAAATCAAGGCGTTAGACGCAATTTATTGGACTTTTCTCGAGACAATATTTCATTGTAGCCCGGTAACGCTGTCGCCAATCGTCCTACAATTAATTATCTACCAGCTTCTTAGTCCATTCTAAAATCATATTTCATTCTTCTTCTTATCGTGTCACTGGTTCTGTCGAACCGAGTGTGGTGAAAAGATTTTAAGTGCGCCTCAAAGTGGGTCCTTTCGTACACGTGACACATATTTTTCTTTTTAAGGTTCTCTGTTCTCACTATTTAGGTTCTATGACACGCGGTTTCCTCACGATGTTTTCCTTCACTGTTTGAGAGCACTGGCATGGCATACATACATTTTTGGGCAGAAAAACTTAAAGGTACTCGACTGGATATGAACCCACGACCTTAGGATCGGAAGGTGGGCCGCTACACCTAGGCAACCTTTCTTCGAACATGAATGATTGAGCTTGGATTCAGACTTTAGATTCAAAATTCGAACCTAAAAATGCTAAAACAGATTTAGTTTAGTTTGTATAAAATGGCTTATGAATTTTTCAAACTGCATTACTTTTATTTGTATGCAGTGTGTTCTCGAATGTTGGCATCATTTAATATCATTTTATAGAGAAACATTATGCTAAACATTTTTATTGATATGAAAAGCTTAAGTTTCAAGGCCCTAGTCTTCTGTTTTCGCACCCTTTGTGTCAAAGTTTTAGGGGCGATTGTATAGCCAGGCTTTAGATAGATCTAGCCTGTTCTAGGTGTCTAGCATAACTTCAATCTAATCTTTCTCTTTGAATAGTGCTGGCGATCTGGAGTCCCAGCCAGAGGGGAAGTTAGCACAATGGCTCTTCAACAAGCTATGAGTTTAATTTTTGATGTAGGTTTTTCATTTTGTTGTTAAAAATACTTTTATTTACTAATATTTAAAGTAAAAGATCAGTAGTTATCAGTAGTAGTATCAAATGTTGAATTTAAAGTAGTTTCTGGAGGACTACTCTGATACAACGAACGGTTCGTATTGACATTGAGTTACACGTGCTAAAGTGATCTCTCGCCGCGAAGTGTAACTCAAAATGTGAATACGAATATTTTTCATATCGTTATGCGATGTAGATCCGTAACTGAAAATAAGTTGGTTTGTAAAGTTGAGAAAGTATTCAAGAGGTATTAATTTTAGTTGATGTAATGTAGTAAGTTCCTCATCCATAGTCGGTCCCTCATTGTTGAGGATCGTGACTCTTTCCCATTCTGTGTACAATATCTCTCCATTTGGAGCGGTCGGTGGCCTGATGGAGCGCCTGATGCATCGGCATTTCCAGCTGCTCAGATACCTGGTCCGACCAACGCTTAGGGCTTCGGCCCCTAGGTCTTTTGCCTTCTATTTTGCCTGTAGTAAGTTACAAGTATTTTTAATCTGAAGTTCAAGCATTTGTCCGTATATTGGCTTAGAATCGACCACCACAGTACAAGATACCAATATGTTTTTAGCATTATGTGTTTGGGTTGCGTAACATTACCCCATTTGATGTGAACGTGATTCAATTACATTATACTGATTACACATCGGGAATAAAGCTCCAATCCATTCACCTTCGTAATATCCCTTTTCACCCTATAAAATATGCGGCCTTAAACTTTTACAAAGGTATCTAGATTTTTAAATTTCAAAGTGTTTTCAGCATAATCCAATCTTGAAACGGGTTTTTGTTTATCTAAATCTGAGATAATGCTCTTAACTTTCTACCCCGCGCTCTTTGTAAAGATTTCATTTGGGATAATAAAATGTTAAAGGTAATTTACATTTCATTAGAGTAAGTAATTGGCTGATGAAATTTCCGTAGGTACCTTAGACCTACAAGGTGTTAGAAAATACCTCGTAAAAAATATCAAAGCCAAAAATTTTTTTTTAACCCTTATAAGCTGTCATGTCAGGGAACCAGATTATTTAACAGAAAGGTTTACGTACCTATTTTACCTCATAGTTTAATAATTTTCATTCATAAATGTTTCATGTGACTATGAGAGTATTATGCTAATGAGTATGGATGTGGATGGATATGTGAGCAGAGGTAGACCAAGCAAAACGTGGATGAACTGTGTGAAAGATGATATGGATAGGAGAGGAGTGAAAGCAGGAGGAAGACATGTTGTGCCGAGACCCCACATAAAGTGGGATAAGGGCAGGAAGAAGAAATGTTTGTTTTTTTTTTTGGACTATGTTATAGCGTTACTACGGTTTTTAAATAGTGTGAATGGACTCATTATAAGGTCTCATTTAACCTCCTTTCAGCTTTACGGGTAGTTTTGTAACACCCTGTATATTTCGTAGATTTTACTAAATAGGGGTTGTGGTGAGTTGTAGACTTGTAGTGTATTATACCTACTATTATTGGTATTATTGGGAATCGTGTAACGAATTGTGGTTAGTGTCTCACATTATGTGAGACACTATATTACGTACGCACGTAATTTACTGTTATATTTTACTACATTGTCCTTATTGACAAAATAAGGGCATGATGTCTATATGATGGATACAACGAATATATTTCATTCAGAATGTTATAATTCGTTGTTTCCTTCATAACTTAATGTACACTTGACCTTATGTGATTCAATCATAATTTTAGGTGTTCTCATTTCCACTGTCTGAAAGGAGTGTTATTGACTCTTCTTTTTTAAAGATTTATGCAATTTATTTTTGCATCTGAAACCTAAGTCTGAAGCCCAGACCGCACTGGCAAGTAGTTATATAAAATGACTACTTCAATTAAATTAAATTAAATTTATTCCAACAGGAAACACGAGGACCTGGATGATGAATTCAACACGATCCCGCTCAGCGTGAACGGAGTGCACGCCGGGAACGCGGTCTAGCCTCCTCAACACGGAAGAATGCACACCGACTTTTGAACGTACCAACTACCAAGTATAAGCAGCGGCACATAGCTATAGCGCTGAGCGATACGCGGAGAGGATAGCTGCGCATGCGTCGTAGTGTGCGCATGTCGTGCACACTGGATGTGTGGATGTGTGCAAAGTGTCTTATTGGTTCAGAGAGCGGAGTGCGACTGGAGAGCCAATCAGCGCTACGCACGCCCTTCATACCGCGAGCCCCCCTCAGGGACCTTATTTTTGACTTCTGCGCAATAACGGTCAGCGCTAAAGTTATGTGCCGCTACCTATAATAACAGTCAAAGTTAAACACGTTTCGTACACGGTTTCTGTTTAACCTACTCAAACCCAAAGAAAAATTACGCTCACATGACGCTCGCAAGGATTTAAAAGCGAGCAAAGACCTTTAATTTGATGTGTAATATTATAGCATTTTAACCAAGGTTCGAAGATGTAAGAACATTTAAAGTATTCACTTCCAAACATGCGTGAAAGTCATTGCGTAAAAAACAACTTTTACGTTTTAATTTGCTGGATAT
Organism: Thera britannica; assembly: GCA_939531255.2. Taxonomy (NCBI): domain Eukaryota; kingdom Metazoa; phylum Arthropoda; class Insecta; order Lepidoptera; family Geometridae; genus Thera; species Thera britannica. The sequence continues at coordinate 12,902,140 of OW618047.2, forward strand.
TTCTTGTTCATTCAGGAAAAACTGAAAGTTGTAGGAATATTATGGTGTTGTGAATTGAGTATTTTATTTCACATTCAATTTTCAGAATGATTATACCAAAATAAGATAAACAATGGAAATATGAACTTGATTTGTAATAAAATAACAAGGAAACCAATTACTTATTGAATAACATAAAAGTCAAACATCGTTGTGTAAGCTTCCTAATTGGTTTGAGCATTGAAAGCATCAGTCATCAAGGCGTGTCTTTCAAGTTGGGAGCAATTTCTCGAGCGCGACTTTCAATCGTGACCGTTGGTCGCAATTAAAAGTCGCGTTCTACAGTTTGCTCTCAGCTTTTCAATCAAAATAATGTCGGCGTACGACAGTAGCTCTAAGATTCTTTATTTATTGTTTATTAGATACCTCAATAGTTGAACCATAAGCATAGCCCGACCTAGGTGACCCTTATTAGGATAGGTGTTAAGTAAGGACTGATATTGATAAAAATACTCGTCGTAATACTTGTAAGGCGCTGCGCTAACATAGCCACTTTTTGTTACTGCCACGGGCCAACTTTTTTTTTTGGTTTTCCACCTTTGTTATTTTCAGGCTTATAAGATTATATTCAATATCTTTTTCTAATACTCCATACTACATCAAAACTATGGTAAATAGATATTCGACGGAGTCCTAATCATAACACAACGACTAATAGGTTTACCTAATTTAATTTAATTAGCCGTAAGGCCATTGTAATGCCCCAGCGAGGCTCATGTTCTGGACGTTACTACCCCCTAAGACCTGTAAAATACATGAAGCAATGAATAAATGAATATGAATATGAATACTTGGCCTCCCGCGATACAGGCTTGTCCTAGTGCGGGGACCACCAGTAAATAAGACTGTAATATTATGTTCTTTGGTAAATAAATGATTTTGTATTTGTATTTGTATTTTGTATACTAACTGACGACTGACTTATTGTGGACAATCCACTAAACACAATATTATCAAGCCCCAAACTAAGCAGAACTTTTCTATGGGAACCGGATAGCTGAGTTAAACTTGAATACATTCTGTTTTAGAATACAATACACACAGAGAAAGCTCCAAAATCTTGTGTATATAAAAAACGTACGTGATTCTTCACAGTGCTTTTACAGATCGCAGTGGTCAGTAACAGATTAACTCATTATTTTTGGTCATAGTGTCCGGTGTTGGTAACAAATCGTGTCTGCGTTTGCTCGGCGCCTATAATAGCTGTTATTTTTTCGTCGCACATACTCACTGCCTGTCATAAGTGTTGTCAATTATTGGCTTCTAATGTAACAGTTGTAGGTTGTAGAGTAGGTGGGTAGATTGTGATTGGTTTAATTTCTTCTTGAAATTGTTGATGTTTTTGTATTTGGCGGAGTCTGTGTAAATTCTGTAATGTAATTAATAAAAAGCACTTAATCTTTTGTGATTTGTTTTCATTAAACCTGTATTAGAAGTCGATGGATTGGTTGGTGGATGAAAGAGATTCACAATTATTCTCAAAATATTTGGGTAGACAGAGAAAATTGAACGAGTGGTAACCTATAAAACTTCATCCTCAGCACTTAGATATTTTCTAAAGAAGAAATACTTAAAATCTTCGATATTACACCGCTACGCGTCGCCACGCCGCTACGCCACGCTAATACGCCGTGCTTCGCTACGCCTTGCCGCTTATAAGGCCTCTACCATCACACTGTGCTGTCATAAAATAATAGAAGAAAGGTCTGTATTATAAGGTGAGTCCTAAGAGGCAGGCTTACAAATCGCTATAAGATGTGACCATGTGGGCAGACATTAATGAGTTACCTACACTGCCGTATACCGCGTAGTGTAACCCAAAATGTAAAGTGTTTTGTCTCAACTTTACGTAGCAAACTTTTGCAGTGAAACACGAACCAGCAAAGTTATTCACATAAATCTATTCATTAGTAAAACCTATTCACTAACTGTTAATAGGGTTGCGGAGGGCAGTTAATAACCTAAGTTAGTAACCTAGGGCTGAACCTGGGAGTTATTTAACTCAGTTTTATCATCCTTTGTTGAAGTACGTGGAAGTTGGGAACTCGACGAGTATTTTACAACAGTTGAACGAATAATTCAACTTTCTAGGCAGGTAGTTACATATTATTCTGTGGTAACAGTTCTCGAAGTAAATTTAAGTAAATGTGCATTAAATTAATTGAAATATCTGAGAAAATGTGGGTACTTTGGATCTGGACTGTTTTTTAGGGTACCGTAGCCAAATGGCAAAAACGGAACCCTTATAGATTCGTCATGTCTGTCTGTCTGTCTGTCTGTCTGTCCGTCCGTATGTCACAGCCACTTTTCTCCGAAACTATAAAAGCTACTGTAACAGAAGGGGTCAGGGTGGCAGAAATATACTTGTTTCCGTAATTCACCAATACTTATTTTATTCACGTTGATACAATTCGTGACTGTCTCTCGTGAGTGTTATAAATGTTCTAGCATCTCGGCAGTCGCAAGCCGGATTCATTAATTAAATAATCTAAACAAAATGAACAATGAAACTTATTCACTCAATACATTGTAACGCTCAGATTAGTTTTAAGAAAATCATTTGCAACGTAAACAGTTCTTGTCGCCTGCGGGCTCGGTGGTCCAGGGCATTACTGGGGCCCGCGAAGGGTTTCGTATACGTAGGTACATAAAATCATAACACTCGGCCATCCTGCATTTCGCCGTGTCCCCAAGGCGCTGCTTAAAGTTGCTTGCCTTTGCTGTCCTCTGGCACCTAAAACAAATAATCACTCGCAGTAGATAGGTATTTGATTAGGAACTAAAGAAGCCCTCTAATGTTACAAAGTGATAGTGATATTTCGTTTTCAATTCTAGCTGTCCTGTATTTATGTTTCATTAATCTAACAGATGTTAATATAGTATTCTTGTAGATTACACCGTTATGTTTTCTAGAAACTAAGTACACACAATATTTACTTTGTTATTTATTTGTTTAAGTTTACACTCCACACAGTAGTGTATATCAGCTACACTCCACACAGTAGTGTAAATCACCCACACTCCACACAGTAGTGTATATCAGCTACACTCCACACAGTAGTGTATATCAGCTACACTCCACACAGTAGTGTAAATCGCCCACACTCCACACAGTAGTGTATATCGCCCACACTCCACACAGTAGTGTATATCGCCCACACTCCACACAGTAGTGTAAATCGCCCACACTCCACACAGTAGTGTAAATCGCCTACACTCCACACAGTAGTGTAAATCGCCCACACTCCACACAGTAGTGTAAATCGCCCACACTCCACACAGTAGTGTATATCGCCCACATAGTTATCTGCATTTGATTTGTTAGCACCCAGCTTATTTCATTTCATTTTCACACAGAATTGCGTATTCACACAGAATATTATGTACCTACCTATGGGTATAATTTCCACACAAAGTTACAATCGCTAAGATATGTTCATGTCAGCATCAATATTTCAATCAATCTTACACCCAGTAACTTAACATGAGCACCACCAAATCCTTTCATGTTCACCATTTAAGGATTAACTTTCAAATTTAAATTTTCAGCTTTTGCAACTGTCAGTATATTTATCTTACTCATCATCATGATGATGAAAAGCTCACACCCATTCACTTTTACTTTCTTTTTAAACAAGCCCTAATATATATTATGATAGGAACAGTACTTCACCAACCTTTTTTAATTGTTGTTGCGACGAACCAGCTGCAAACCAGCAGTTTGAGGCAGCATGCCCGAAACGTTGGCACACTTCGCAGCGTTGTGGTGAGGACACGCAGTATCTTGCCTCATTCCCAGATTTGCGGCATGCGTAGCAGATCTTTGGTTGTCGTTGTTGCTCCGGTGTACTCGTAGAAGGAACTTTGTACGTCGCTGCAGTATTGTTACTTTCTATCTCGCCCCTTCTCCATGTAGACTTCCGCATATTGCTTGCCGCTTCAAGTAGCTTGTAATTTTCAAGAGATGACAAGTAACCATAGTATAACTCTTCTGGCTTATCACACTGGTATGCCTTAGCATTTGCTTGCAATTCAACTGGCAGGCCTCGTATGATGCAAGATATAGCTGCCTCCCCGTCTATATTACATTTCTTAAGCAGAGACAACTTCGCATGATAATATTTTGTCATTGTCTCAGAATCCATTTTCGTTCTTGCTAACATTTCTTCAAGTCGGTTCACGTAATCAGTAGATCGAGGAAATGCGGTTTTTAGTGCTTCTTTCCATTCTTCCCAGGTCAGATCGTAATTTTCCAAGTCATCATACCACTCGCGTGCAGAACCTCTTAAACGAATTTGCATGATAAACTGCCGTTCTTTGTTTCCCCAACCGTAGACATCTCCGAGTTGATCTATTTTATGCAGCCAACCCGTCACGTTGCTTGCCATATCTTCTGGACGAAATTTCGGTATCACTTCCGCATCAGTCGAGGTAACACGTAGTCTCTTGCTTGTTGTTGAAGTAGATTCTTGATTTTCCAAGAAAAAAATATCATTTTCTTCTCCATCTGATGAGGTAGAATTTTTGCGTCGGCGCTTGCCCAAACCGGCGTTATATGGGCCAGACATTGCCATAGATCCCACTTCTGAAGTGTAACAGAAGGGGTCAGGGTGGCAGAAATATACTTGTTTCCGTAATTCACCAATACTTATTTTATTCACGTTGATACAATTCGTGACTGTCTCTCGTGAGTGTTATAAATGTTCTAGCATCTCGGCAGTCGCAAGCCGGATTCATTAATTAAATAATCTAAACAAAATGAACAATGAAACTTATTCACTCAATACATTGTAACGCTCAGATTAGTTTTAAGAAAATCATTTGCAACGTAAACAGTTCTTGTCGCCTGCGGGCTCGGTGGTCCAGGGCATTACTGGGGCCCGCGAAGGGTTTCGTATACGTAGGTACATAAAATCATAACACTACACTGATGAAACTTGGTAAGTAGATGTATTCTGTAAACCGCATTAAGATTTTTTTACAAACATAGAAAACAAACCATACATTTTGGGGGTCCCCATACTTAAAACTGAAATTCTAAAAACTTTTTTTCATCAAAACCATACGTGTGGGGTATCTATCAATAGGTCTTCAAAAATGATGTTGAGGTTTCTTATATTGTTTTTTTCTAAACTTAATAGTTTTTGCGAGAGACACTTCCAAAGTGGTAAAATGTTGGTCCCCCCCCTGTAACTTCTAAACTATGAGAATGATAAAACTAAAAAATATATAGATGTACATTACTATGTAAACTTCCAACGATATTTGGTTTGAACGAGATATAGTTAGTAGTTTTTGACGTGATAACGTCTTATAAATCGATGGAGCCGGCTGCACGCACGAAAAAACATGACTCATGCGTCGTCGTTACGTCGTTTCGTCGTTCCATTTACCTGAGCCCGAGCCCGGGTCGGGTAATGGGTAAGGGTAAATGAGGGTAAGGGTAAGGGTTCGGTCGGGTTCCGGGTCCGGGTCCGAGAGTTCGAGTCCGAGTCCGAGTCCGAGTCCGAGTCCGCGAGTCCGCGAGTCCGCGAGTATTTTCTTATGACGTTATCACGTTCAACTATCGTCAGTAAACCGACTTTACAGACAACCGATTTTCTTTTTAGGGTTCCGTAGCCAAATGGCAAAAACGGAACCCTTATAATAATAATAATAATAATCGTTTATTTCAGACCAACAAATGCACACATTACAAAAATGAAACACTTTGGGTCCATAGTAATAAATACCTTAGAGACTAACATACATAAAATAAAATAAAATTACTAATCAAATCTTCAAATCTTAGGGGATTTTTTCTTTAGCGCACCCCTAAAGCGACGAAAGACGATTCCTGGCGGCCAGAAATCCGAAGTGAGAAACATGTCCCCATGCTTCGCAGGCACCTGGAGCACGTACGACTTGAAGGCCGTGTCTCTCACTCCCGATGGCTCTAGCCGCTGCAGATGTAGCTGTATTGGTGGTGTAGCTTATAGATTCGTCATGTCTGTCTGTCTGTCTGTCTGTCTGTCTGTCTGTCTGTCTGTCTGTCCGACCCTGTCACAGCCATTTTTCTCCGAAACCATAAGAGCTACACTGATGAAACTTGGCGAGTAGATGTATTCTGTAAACCGCATTTAAGATTTTTACACAAAAATAGAAAAAAAACTATAAATTTTGGGGGTCCCCATACTTCAAACTGAAACTCAAAAAAATTTTTTTCATCGAACCCATACGTGTGGGGTATCTATGAATAGGTCTTCAAAAATGATGTTGAGGTTTCTAATATAGTTTTTTTCTAAACTGAATAGTTTGCGCGAGAGACACTTCCAAAGTTGAAAAAAGTTGGTCCCCCCCCCTCTAACTTCTAAAATAAGGGAATGATAAAACTAAAAAAAATATATGTTGTACATTACTATGCAAACTTTCAACGATATTTGGTTTGAACGAGATCTAGCCAGTAGTTTTTTTTTTATACGTCATAAATCGTAAACCGCAATTTACTTTTCGACGAACTACAAGAACCTTTATATTATGTTACTTGATGCTACGGAACCCTTCATGGGCGATTTCGACTCGCACTTGGCTGCTTTTTATTTTTAATACGGCATTAATCGTAAACCGCGATGTACCTTTCGACGAACTACTAGAACTTCTATATTATATTACTTACTGCTACGGAAGGGTTCCGTGGGAAAGGTTCATGGGCGAGTCCGACTCGCACTTGGCCGCTTTTTTTTATCACAGTTTATTAACACATTATTTTTTCCAAGTGTAATTCTGTTTCTATTAAAATTAAATCTATTAAAGTTTGATACTAACAAACAAATGATACTAACAAGCAACAACGATCACGTATGTTGCTGCCCATAATTTTTCAACCGCTATCCTATCTATTGCTATGCTAGTTTTACAAGGTGAAATTTCTGTTCGCTATTACCTTTATTATTTCCCGACGTTTCGACCGTGTTACAACAGCCGTGGTCACGGGCAGACTCAACACAGACGGGATCATGCATTACGATCGCGTTAATTAAAAAAGTGCTATTTGTTTATTTATTAGGATCACCAAGAAATAATACACAAAAAAATCGGTTGTCTGTAAAGTCGGTTTACTGACAATAGTTGAAGGTGACAAAGTCATACAGCTGTCCACGTGGACGCATCGCTCACTCAAGTAGGAGAGAGACAGATGTCGAACGCTGCCGAACGCGGAGGCCGATTGTGCCTCTTTGTCGCTCGTTCCGCGCTCTCGCTTGCACTTCAAGCCTTAAATGGAACGCCACAGAGTGAGTAACGCCTACGTAACGCATGTTTTTGACGTGATAACGTCTTATAAATCGATGGAGCCGGCTGCACGCACGAAAAAACATGACTCATGCGTCGTTACGTCGTTTCGTCGTTCCATTTACCTGAGCCCGAGCCCGGGTCGGGTAATGGGTAAGGGTAAATGAGGGTAAGGGTAAATGAAGGTAAGGGTAAATGAAGATAAGGGTAAGGGTTCGGTCGGGTTCCGGGTCCGGGTCCGAGAGTTCGAGTCCGAGTCCGAGTCCAAGTCCGAGTCCGCGAGTCCGCGAGTCACAAATATTAATTAAAATTCTTTTGAAAAATGCAACCATTCCATCAGTATTTTTTTATGACGTTATCACGTTCAACTATCGTCAGTAAACCGACTTTACAGACAACCGATTTTTTCTTGCGTGCAGCCGGATCCATCGAATTATAAGACGTCGTCAAAATTAAAATTAGGTTCGAACAAAAAAATATCCTTGAAGCTTATCCACTGCAGGCAACAAACCAAGCTACAGGATTGCTAGATTGAATTTCCTTTCCGTAGTCATTATATTCGTCAGGATCCATTTTAAATCTTTTATGCCAGATAATAAAATCGCGGAGATAAAATATTAAATGGAGGGAATTACGAATGGTCTGGAGCTACCGCAGATTAAACCAATAATGCTGGCCGGATTATAGAAATTATTTGAGCTTCGGAAGGATTTTAATCTTATTAATAAGAATCAGTCAGAGAATAAGAAGTCAGAGAATAAGGCACGATGCTAAGCATTTTATAAATAGGAGTGACCTATTATTGCGTTTTTTTTAGCTGATGGCACAAGCATATGGCCCACCTGATGTTAAGTGGTAACCATTGCCTATAACAAAGCAATGCCTCATAGGTCACGCACGTCAGGAATGTGTCCTACAACGCGCTGCCCTGCGTCCATCAACAGGAGGCATACAGATATTCAGCCTCACGTGCCAGTAATTTAAACCACACCCTTCAAACAGAAACACAGCAATGCTGCTTCACGGCAGAAATAGACGTGTTGATAGTAGGCAAGACTAGTACTTAGTAATATGGTAATAGTAGGCTCTTACCAACGAATAAAAGTAAACACCTATTTTATACCCTTTTTCCAAATTGACGAATTATTTTTTCGGCATTATTTCTCCTCGTTTCGTTACTCACGACGTAATTACAAAGATTGGGGACTAGAGTCCGCTTAAGATAACTTTGCACGTGACAGGTGACGTAAAATGTAAAAAAAGCTGACTTGAAATAATCTCCCGAACTAAGTATGAACTTGCACTGCAAGTTCAATTTCCCCATTCTTTATCGTGATCGGAAGATTTATTTCCAGTCCATTTTATTCATGTTATTCGCCATCAGTCACGCGCAAAGCTATCTTGCGCGCACTATACAAACGTTGTACAGTTTTATTAGACGGTATTTTTTACTTTGTTATTTTTCAAAGAAAATTAACAGTCACGCTCGGCATCGAGGTCTATAGCCAGACGAGTTATTAAACTGTTTAAAAACAGACTGAGAAGGAATAGATAATATCTTTTTTTATACAACTAGCTGATGGAACACGCTTGTGGCCCACCTGATATTAAGTAGTTACCATTGCCTATTACAAAGCATTGCCAATAAAAGACAGTTGGACATAACAGTCTGTCGTGTGCTTACTCTAAAGCAGAGGTTCCCAACTTTTTTTTATCATAGACCACTTTTAAAATTTAGCTGGTTCCGGTGGACCCCCTGCCCTACAGCTACTATTTTGCTGTATTCCCAGTCGACAAAAATATGGGGATTAGATCTAACTATGGACATTTGCATTGCGCCTAAGTTTCTACCACGAATTATGTAACAGTTTTCGAAAAAAGTTTTTACAAGTAAACAGTCGCTAAGCTTCTTAGAATATTATCTGCCTATTGTTAGGTTTTATTGATAGGTGAAGTCAAACCAACATTTTTTTCTTTAAACTAACAATTTTCGAAAGAACTATAACTTCAGATAAATTAACGTAGACCCCCGCTTACGAATTGTGACCCCTATTTTTTTGTCACGCCATCGTAGACCCCCGTCGGGTTTTCCGTAGACCCCTGGGGGTCCACCTGGACCACGTTGGGAATCAGTGCTCTAAAGTGAAATACATTGTAGCTTTCGCGTGGTGTGGCACTTGGCGTTGCTATAATAGACGAAAGCGGAAGTGCAAGAATTCTCAGAAATGCTGGAGACAAAGTATCAAAGTGCAGAAGAGGGTTCTTAAAATCTTGGAGACGTAGTACAGTCAGCGTCAAAGGTAGTAGCATTTCTGGTTTGTCAAATCAAATCAAATCAAGGTATATTTATTTTATGCCACAAGTAATATACAAGGATCTTAACAGGTAACGGTAAATAAAAATTGGTCGTCACTCAGCATATAGTGGAGAGTTTTAGGCGATGGTTACCACTTAACATCAGGTAGGCTTGTTAATTCAGCTAGGTGTATAAAAAATAGGGTTTAACCTCATTTAAAGAAATATCCAAGTAAAGTAAGTTAAAGTGACAATGGGCAGGTCATATAGCTCGAAGAACCGATAACCGTTGGGGAATAAAGTTTCTCGAATGGCAACCACGAACCGGAAGACGACACGAAGGGCGCCCACACACCAGATGGACCGACGACATTGTTAAGATCGCGGGAAGTAGGTGGATGGAAAGAGCACAGAATCTTTCTTCCTGGAAATGTGTAGGGGAGACCTATGTCCAGCAGTGGACTTCTTCAGGCTGATGATGATCTAAAATAAATAGTAAACATTATCTGCAATGAAAGTCTGCCCAGTCAGAATGAAAGAAGGAATTCATATCAGAGGCTGTACGGAAAGTTCTATAAAAAGAAAACTCATTTTATTCCAGCCCCATACGGAAGTGTAACAAAGGATTCTCCTTCATTTAAATCTAGACTTCAAGCGCCACCTACCCCCTTCACACAAGGGTGGTTAAACACCCGCTGAGCCGGGAAGTGAACTCACGTCCCTTGTCATGCAAATGATCACAATTTGCCGTTTCAGTAAGGCGGAAGTGGAAGTCTACCTTACGTCTCAAACATTTCTTGTTGTTTACTACGAAAAGCTTTTTTTTTTTTTAAATAAAAGCCTAAAGTTTCATGACAAGAAATAATGTCAGAAGAAAACCGGCATGTTGTAACCTAAAAACAGTTCAAAACCTCTTTAAGGTGCACTTAAAATCCTTTCGGCACATCACGCACTGGTTTGAAAGAATTAGGGACAGGACAAAAAGAAAAAGCTTCATGACTGCAAGCCACGGAAATAAAATTTGACCATTTAAATATCTTATTACCAAATAAATTAACTCTGACTACTCCCAAACATGGCGACCACGAACCGGAAGACGAAACGTAGGGCGCCCACCCACCAGATGGACTGACGACATTGTTAAGATCACGGGAAGTCGATGGTGGAAAGAGCTCAGAATCGTTCTACCTGGAAATGTGTAGGGAGGCCTATGTCCAGCAGTGGACTTCTTCAGGCTGATGATGATGATGATAACTCCCCAAAATCCTTTTGCTCAAAGAAAATATACTTCTGTTTCAGCTGCTTTATTTCTCCAGTCTTATTTTCGAGTATTGTACAGGAGTAATCATAGACTAATAATTGATTCAAGTTTACCTTTGAAAAACCAATATTCTAGATACAATTTCTAATGTTGTTCCAGCCCTCAGGAGACCGGCAAATTTTCAAAAGGTCAACGAGTAATATATAGTCATACAAGCGGCCGCCCGCGGCTTCGCTCGCCCGTTCCCGTTATTTTTTTGGGATAAAATGTATCCAATGTCCGTCTCCTGGATTTAAGCTACCTCTCCACCAATTTTCAGCCAAATCTCCTCAGCAGTTCTTGAGTTATAAATTAAACACGACTTTCTTTTATACATATCATTTAAAAAAAACCATCCCACGAGAACCATACATTTTACCAGGATAAAAAGTAGCCTATGTGCTATTCCGGCCTATAATCTATACTTGTGCCAAGTTTCATCCGTTCAACCGTTCATTCGTTCTAGTGTTATTGAGTAACAAACATCCATTCATCCATACTTACAAACTTTCGCGTTGTTAATATTAGTGGGATGTTACTCAGAATCAGTAGTTTTATAATGATGAAGTAAATTTGGAAATTGGTCCACTAGTTTTGAAATTATTTCGCCTATATTAATAAAATAATTGGTTACATTATACGTTTTCTAAAAAAATAAGATAATTTTTTATTTGGCCCAAAAACACGCTGAAAATCTGATTAGAATCCTTCTAATAAAAATTAATACACAAATGTATCGTATCGTATTTTGCTATTTATGTTTTCAGTGTTTTTTTATCTTCTTTCGACGAATAAATTTTGTTAACCGCCACAAAATTTCCTTCGTGTTTACGACTAAATCATTTACTCGAATCTGTATAGCAGTTTGGGATCGTTTAGATAACATCTTTACCCCTTATACGGGTTATTTATTGACGTATTTAGTGGTAATGCTACCGTAAACGGGTACAACCATAGGGGTGATTCAGACGGTTGAGATGAAGCTAGATAACTGGTTGTCTAAAGTAACTGGTAAAATCATATAAAAAATATGATTGTCTGTAAAGTCGGTTTACCGACGATAGTTGAACTTGATAACGTCATACAGCTGTCCACGCGGATGCATCGCTCACTCAAGGAGGAGAGAGGCAGAGTCGAACGCTGCCGAGCGCGGAGGCCGATTGTGCCTCTTTGTCGCTCGTTCCGCGCTCTCGCTTGCACTTCAAGCCTTAAATGGAACGCCTCAGAGCGAGGTTACGCCGCATGAGTTATGTTTTTTCGTGCGTGCAGCCGGCTCCATCTAATTATAAGACGTTGCTACGTCAAAAAACGCTAGGAACCGAGCCGTAGTTTGTTGCCTGTTCTTCTAGGCTTGGTTGCGTGGAACTGGCACCTAGACTCACCTAGCTATAAGACGTTTCAAAGTGATTCTTGTAAACCTACTGAATAAAAACACTTTTTTTTGTAGAAACCACCTTAAGGCGTCGTCCTAGGATTTGTTGTACATCACTAGCTGTACACATTGGGTTTAGCACCAATAAACCCAAAAAAACTTAGTTTATTTTTAGTTTTCTGTACTCTGCACTGCCTGTTTTGTAAAGAAATACGAAAGTTAAAGTACGACAGGGCACGATAGGCCCTAAAACCAAAAATAAAACTCAGAATAGATAGACAGACTATGAAGATCAAACGTACGACACGCAAGTGTTTAAAGGTCCATAACTTAATTATGCACCGATATTCAATGATTAAATTGAATTTGATTTTTTTTGATTACCATGAGAACCAGATAGCTGATATATAAATAAATAAATAAATAAATAATGCGGACAATCCACACAACACTATCTAGTTTGACTTTGACAATCAACATTGTTTTATTTCGCTAAGCTTATAACAGCGACAGTTTTGTGTGATGGAAAGCTAAAACCTTTTGACAGTCCGTCCAAAAACAATGACAACGTGCGCGTCCTGTGATAGTCCTGTGATAGTTTTTCCAACACTATAATTTCAACCAACTCGCTCGCTCGCTTCGGTTGTTGCAGTTAGTGCTCGCTGGAACTCGTTTTTTTTCGCACGGTTTGTGTGAGTAGTAGCATGGACTAATTATATAATTAGTCCATGGTAGTAGTTAATCTCTCCGTAGACCGAGGCATATCCTCGGTGATCCCGATGACTATATCACCGCCGCTAACGCGTAGGCGATCGAGCCATCCAGCTCGGACAGAAACACTGCACAGATTCACCGACCCCGCCGGCGGGGTCGAAGACGTCCCTCAGTGCCCGCCCTCTACGGGCCTAAACTAGATTCAAACCCCCCTCCTGGCAACAGCCCAAGCCGAGGTCGTACCATAGCGGTGCCCTTGAGTTTGTCGCCCCAACTTAACTTTACCGGTTGAGCTGTAAGAATCGTCAGACAATCACCAGCATTTTGTCCATTTGAAAAAAAAAAAATGTGTGAGTAGTCAAGGTGTAAGTTCTCGCTCGCACGCTGGTCTCGAGTGCGAGTAACCTACAACATACGGCCAGTAGAATCTTGCCGTCCAAAGTGAACCGTTTCCCAATCACTGACGGAAGATTCGCCACACGGATAACTTTTTTTTATATAACTAGCTGATGGAACAAGCATAATAACCCACCTGATGTTAAGTGGTAACTATCGCCTATAAAAAAGCATTGCCTTGTAGATCACAAACCAGAAGAAGAAACGTAAAGCGCCCATCCCACTCGATGGATCGACGAGAAAGATCGCAGAAAGAAGGCGGATGAAGAGGGCTCAAAATTATTTTTCCTGGTAAAATTGGGGAGGCATATTTCCAGTTGTGAACTTCTCGGGCTGATGATGATGGGGTTAATTCCAGTACCGTGTGGAGCGACCATAAGGTGAGGCCCCAAAGGAATTAACGAAGTCAAGTATTCCACCTAAGTAATGTCAGTACCCAAGTGGTAAGTTACGAATACGAACGGTGGTAAGTTACGAACGAGCAAGTTATGGCACACGTAGGCCGAAGGGCGCGCATACCGGCCCAAATTAAAGATTCTATTGACACACTTGTTCTTACTCTGTAATACTGGAGCAGGAAGTTACACGAGGTATTTTTATTTGAGACTAGCAGCCCGTCCGGGCTTCGCACGGGGTAGACAATATTGTTGTACATTATTTTGTTCTATCGCTAATAGTTTCGGCAGCGCATTCGACGAAAGACATTTTAAGACTCATTTTTCTACACCTTCGGTTACATGGTTAAAATTTTACCAAGGATCCCTAATTTTTTTCAAAATGAAATGTAGCCTATGTCAAATTGGAAGAATGTAGCATTCTATTGGTGAAATAATTTTTTAAATCGGCCCAGTACTTTTTGAGTCTATTCATTACAAACATACAAACATACAAAAATAGGTACAAATCTTTCCTCTTTATAATATTAGTATAGACTAGCAACCTGCCCCGGTTCCGAAAAGGTGGAAATATTCAAAGGTGAAAGTTCGTAAATTCATGCGAAGCCGGGCCGGGTCGCTAGTAATCAATATAGCCTAGTCATTTTGTGATAATGTTGCATTGTAAAAAAACAGGCAACTGGTGATTACTCATGCGCCTACTTACGGGACGCTATAGTACCTGGGACAGGATTTTAAATGAATTAGGCTTGCCCAGCACCTATCCTGACAGCTTAGTCGGCCTAATCCACAGGAAAGACATGGTCAATACGTGCAGAGCTGACTAAGCCGCGGGTTTCCTCACGATGTTTTCCTTCACCATTTGAGAGCACTAGCACTAGCTAAATGTTTCGATAGAAAAACTCATTGGTACACGACTGGATTTGAACCCACGTCCTTAGGCCTTAGGACCGGAAGGCGGGGCGATCCTAAGGTCCACCAGTGCTCTCTGTTGCATTGAAATGGTGAAATAAAGAAATCGATCCAGAAGTTTTTGAATTTATTCATTAAAAAACCCTATGTCCGTTTCCTGGTTCTAAGCAGGAGACGGACCAATTTTCAGTCAAATCGGTCCAGCCAGTCACGCGTGATGGCGTGACCAAGGGAAATAGGGATTCATTTTTATAATATTGATGTATGTCTTGATGCGCCCCGCGGTGTACCCGAGATTAAAAAGTATGTATTTTAGACATAGACATTTATTTATTTACTGCATAAGCACACCAGTAAAAACAAGGACACTAGAAGAAGAAAGATACAAACAATACATCGATACTGGAGAAGTGCGTCGTGTTTCTGTGTGCTACAGCAGCACTAGTTATTTGTTATACAAGAGTGCAAAGCTGCTTTTTAACCGCGTGCTCAATTTTGATGACTGAGCAAGCGCACCCACCTCAGCGAGGAAATGACTAAATGCAAAAAAGAACATGGCGCGACTAAAAGTAACACACCAAGAAGGTTCCGAGTATGAGTTTTTAACAAATTTAAAAAAGGTTGTATGATAAATTCGGCCCCATGCAGGTAGAAGTAAATAGGTTTATTGATGTTTTGAATTCACAAATACACCAAGAAGGTTACGAGTGCGAGTTTTTAATAAATTAAAAAAGGTTGTATGATAAATTCGGCACCATGGAGGTAGAAGTAAATAGGTTGTGTATTCACAAACTTAGTGAACACGATATTCTAAATTCAAATTTACTTTATCCTCTAGCTAGAGGATAAAAACGGCTTTTGCAGTCAGATATTGAACAGCAAAAACACACTTTCAGAGCTGGTGGGATGAAAAAGGACCTTGACTCAGCATAATGCCTAGCTACTGTGAGATTTTCCTCTAAGTCCACCACTACCAACTAGCTGTGACTGCTGTGTGACATTTCTATAGCTTCAAAGTGATCCTATTGATTTGTTATAGGTTCTTGATGTTTTGATGTATAGCAAAACATTGCATCGTAGGTCACGCAAGTCAGGAATGTGCCCTACGATGCGCTGCTCTGCGTCCATCAACTTGAGGCGTACAGATGTTCAGCCTCACGTGCCTATAATTTCACCCACACCCTTAACACCGAAACACAATGCTGCTTCACGCTAGAAATAGGCATGGTGGTAGTACTTCCCCAGACGAGCCCTTCACAAAAAGTTACTACTACTAATAATCCATACGTGACAGGTAGCAATCCTATCGCAGCTTTCTTTCCTAGAGTATTTATTTAAAAGGTTTAATATTAGAAGTAGACATTTAATTACTCCAAGTAATCCAACATGGCTAACCATTGCCACTGCAAAAAAATTAGCGCACATTCCTAACGTGTGGGGCATTAATGATTTAACACCCTTAAAATCTTTGCAATCTAGTTCTTATTTCCTTTAAGCTAGAGCTTAAAATTCCTTAAGCTTTAATTTAAGTTCATCTTAGAATGCCTTTGGCGGAAGCTGGTCGTTTTCAATTCTATTTCTTGTTAAGTTAACGTAGGACGTACACAGGATAAATGTAGGGGCAACAGTTTTCTCAAAAAAAATATATTTATAATTTTGAGGTTTTTAAGACACAAATGACTATTTATCTTCTAAGTGGGTGCGCTACACCGTCGACCACTTAACATCGGGTGATATTACGGTCAGGCGTTACCCTATAAAAAAAAAAGAAATATCTATTGCAAGTTACTCAGTTTTTTTTTGAAATTAGTATTTATATCCCAAGCATACATAATTACCTACATTCATAAAGTATGTCTACCTAAATATAAAGTCGGCAGGGGGCAGAAACCTGCAACATAATATAATAATAATATATAATAAATAATAATAATAATAAACACAATAATACCTACTCTTAAGCTAATTTAATTTATATTTATGTTGTAGCTGTTTGTTGTCCCTGAATAAATAAAATAAAATAAAATAAAATAAAATAAAATAAAATAAAAACATGATTTAACAGGTTAGAAGTGGCGAGATATCGTGAGGAGTGCCACAGCCCCTGATAAAGAGAAATCATAAGATATTCATGACGACTACGACCGTTCTGACAAGTTTAAAGTGACTGAGAAGAAGAAGATCTAAGTATAATTTATATTGTTGGACATGTTTTCAGACCCCCGTTTTCCCACCCTGAGTTCGACCCTGCTGCTGTCTGGATTAGTCGCGTAATTACTGGAACCTTCTGAGCGAGACCGATTACATACGTGTTTATTCACTTTGAGAAACTTCATTTCAGTTCCACTGGAGTTTCCTCTTCATCATCAATCAGAAGAAGTCCACTACTGGACATGGGCTCCCCATAGTTTTTTTATTATGAAATTAAATGAAATAATTGATTTGCTTGAAGCATAGACCATTTTAGATCTTAAATATAGGTTATTATTAGATTGGTAGGTGGATTTTATATTAGTTTATTATGTTTTTGTCAAGTGGACATTATGTAGGTATGTATAGGCAAAAGGAAAGTTTTGTAAAATAACCATAGGCCTCCCTTACACATTTCCAGGAACAATGATTCTGAGCTCTTTCCATCCACCTACTTCCCGCGATCTTAATATCGTCTGTCCATCAGGTGGATTGGCGCCCAGCGTTTCGTCTTCCGGTTCGTGGTCGCAATTGGAGAACCTTTATTCCCTTGGTTCGGTTCTTCGAGCTACTTAATCAGTCGCTATCCTATCTTTAGTTGTGTCTCGTCTTGACGTGTCACTGCTTCTTTGGAACCTGTGCAGTGTGAAGTGTGATAAAAGGATTTTAATTGCGCTTCAAAGAGGCTCTTTTCGGTGCATTTGACACACGATTAAAAATTTTCGAGGGTTTTTTACGACATAACTGTTTCCTCACGATGTTTTTCTTTAACGTTAAGAGTACTGGCATAGTACACAAAAAGTTTTTGTGAAAAACACATTGATGCGACTGGATTTGAACCTTATAGGATCGGAAGATGGGGTCTCTACCACTAGGCCACCAGTGCTCCGAGTTGAGTAATAAGACGTTAATTCTATCGGTGAAGTGTACCTTACTCGTTACTATGTAATCTTTTGGTGAAACTCCATTAAAACATGATTAGCTTGGACACAGCCCACTCCACAGTTTAACAACCCCACTCACATGTCTTATAGGTACTACAGTCGCCTACACTAAGGTACCCTTCAAAATTATTTTATGTGTATTCTTTTGATCTCAAAAGTGAATTTAAGAAAAATAACGTCTAAATATTGACTAACATAAGGGACTTTCAAAACGGTTTTTTTTTACATAGTGTGTCCTTTGCTGGGCAAAGGTCTCCCCCAAAACCTTCCATTCATCCCGATCTTCGGCAATCTCTCACCAATCTTTCCGGTGAAGGTCGAGATCATCCCGCCAACGTCTTCTCGGCCGGCCTCGTCGTCGCCTTCCGTCTTCAGGAACCCAAGGAGTCATGATGTTAGCCCACTTCTCAGGTTCCATTCGGCTAACGTGGCCCGCCCACTCCCACTTCAGTTTGGCTGTTTTTCGCCCAACGTCGGCAATGCCAGATAATGAACAAAGCGTTGTATTCCGCACCCGGTCGATGTGTTTTCATTATTACATCTGATACATCATTATAACCACAGTAATAACGCGTGACCCAAGAGCTGGTGGGTATCTGGCGCAGCGTATAAGCATTGCTATTCAGCGTGGCAATGCCGCCAGCTTCTTGGGGACGGTTCCGTCTGGCACTGATTTGGATCAGTTAAGCTATCTCTAGGTCGTTTGTAACGATCTGCAGATAGCTCAACTGTTTCTTGTGTATTTTGTACATTTTGTATATATTTGTAAATATTTGTTTAATTGTAAGTTTCTTTGTGTAAATAAATTATCGTCATATTGAATGATACAATATACATCTTAATGAGGGCGACTGTACGCGGCCAAAGTTGAACAAACAGTCGTTCCAATTAAAGGCTACTTCCAGTTAGGATGAAGTTTGCTAAGATTCAGCCAGCAATTAGCAGTTTGCGAGTAGTTTGTTTACTGTTCTTTCATCAACTGTGATCAAGGGCTTTCAGGTGGGCTTAGTCTTGCTTAGTTTTACTTAGTATGAAAAAAGTAAGCCCTAAGAGAGAAAATAAATAAAATTCACGCGCAAAACGTTCAAAGAAATAACAGAACATTAACATGTATTTTTTATACTTTTTATACGGAGCACGCGCCACCGTGGACGTAATCTGTGTATGTTATTGTTTTAGCATAGGTAACCGCTCAATATCAGGTGAGTTTTCTGGTTGTTCCATTATCTTTTTTTAGAATCGTGTTAGAGTAGCAGTAGTAGGTATTCATATTCAGGAATAAGTAAAGTGAATAGCTCGCTTTTTTTGAGTATCTTCAAATTATTTTATTACGTCATCATCATCATTAACTTATATCAGTCCACTGCTGGACGTAGATCTCTCCCAAGACGCAACACTGAGCCATTTCTTACTACCTAAAACTTTCGAAAATGTGAACTTGTGTTCAAATATTTTATAGTTATCTTTTTAACCAACTTCAAATAAAAAGAAGGATGTTCTCAATTCAGTGGTATATTTTTTTTATTATTTGGTATAACTTCGTCTTTTATGAGCCTATTTCATTTTTCCTTTACCCTCAATTTCACTTTCACTTGTAAATTCTTCCTGAATGAATCCAAGTGAAGTCGCAAGACATTCCCAGTTTCAATAAAATGGAATATCTCGATCTGTAGAGGCTGTCTGGAGCGGACTCAAGAGGGATTCCCAAATCATTGCGATGTCGGAGTACTTTCAAGTTTTCTGCTTATCTTTTGAACTGGAGGACTATTATTAATAAGTAATGGTATTTTTACATATACATAGCTCTTAGAATTAGTAAGTTGAAGTGGCAATGAGCAGGTCATATAGCTCGAAGAACCGACAACCGTTGGGGAATAAAGGCTTTCGAATGGCGACCACGAACCGGAAGACGAAACGTAGGGCGCCCATCCACCATAGACCGACGACATTGTTAAGATCGCGGGAAGCCGGTGGATGGAAAGAGCTCAGAATCGTTCTTCCTGGAAATGTGTAGGTGAGGCCTATGTCCAGTAGTAGACTTCTTCAGGCTGATGATTAATTGTATTTTTAAACTACATCTCTATATCTCTCTATACATACATAAAATTACGCCTCTTTCCCATGGGGTTAGGCAGATATCACGGATTTCCACTTCCTGACTAACTCTTTCGCTTCATTGACTCTCATCACGTTCTTCATAGATGCTCGTTGGTTCACGGCTCTAGCCTTTCTCTAAAATGTCTGCTATCTGATCGAGATATTATGTGTATCCCGAGGTCTTCCCTCTCCAGCAGTTCCATTCACATCTCGCCTGACGCACCTTTTTTTAACCGACTTCCAATCAAAAAGGAGGAGGTTCTCAATTCGGTTGTATTTTTTTTTTTTTTTTTAATGTTTGTTACCGCATAACTTCGTCATTTGTGAGCCGATTTGAAAAAATATTTTTTTATCTGAAAGGTACTGCTTCCAGATTAGACCCATTTTAATTTTATTAAAATCGGTGTTGCCATTTTTTTTTAAATAATTTTTTTAATGTTTGTAACTGCATGCCTCCGTCATTTATAAACCGATTTAGAAATTTTTTTTTTTTTTGGAAGGTTATTCTTATGTCCAGATTGTTCCAAACAAATTTCATTAAAATCGGTTTAGCGGTTTGGCAATGAAGTCGGTTTCTCAAGATTTTTAAACTTATAATTATGTTAATGAACTTTCATCCATTATCTCATGAATGTAATGTATATCCTTCTAGTCATATTATTATCTTTATATATATCATATTTATATTTATAGTCTTCTAATAATGTACTATAAAAATACGCAACTTCGTTCGCGTAAAGCGGTTTCCATTCCACTTGGGTGCATAATTGTCTCAGCTTTTCCCTTATCCCACTTTATGTGGGGTCGGCACAACATGTCTTCCTGTTCCATTCCCCTCTGTTAGCCCCCATCTCTGTATTTACTCTATTTTCAGCGAATTTTCGAAAATAGTTTGTTTCCCTCAAATAATGCTTGAGTCATTCAAACTAAGACCACAGTTTCAAAGATTTCGTGATGAGTGAAGATTGCTCCTTTATGAATACACTAGCGGCCTTTCCCGGCTTCGATTGTCTGGACATTTATTTTTAAAACATAAATGTTACTCAAGGTGAATGTAGCTTTCCAATGGTGAAAGAATTCTTGAAATCGGCACAGTGGTTTTTGAGTTTATTCATTACAAACATACACACAAAAATTCAATTTTTGCCTCTTTCTAATATTAGTGTATGATGTAGAAGTGTAGATAATACAAAAACATAACTAAATGCATAATTTTAAAATACTGCTTCCATTACATGGAATAGTTTTATCGAATACCTTATCCATAAGTGTTCGAGGGATGTCTTTCGTAAGTCCTACACCCGTTATACCTAAATAAACATGTTGAAAAGATCTCTATGAAATAAGATCCATATTTTGTATAACATATAAAATATACTGAATCTATTGTTTCAGTGATCGCCAATTCTTGTAACTTTCAACTCTATCTCGAGTACTTACGGCTGAAAACGTTTAATATTGTTTGATTGTACAAACCGTAGCGAATCTATAGAGGGAAGAGGCGATCCAAATTGAAATTCCAAGCGAAGCGTCTTTGAACTAAAAGTGTGGCTACGGAATTTACGATTAGCGATCTAGGATCTTTTTTTTTAGGTTCTAGGTTTGACACCGCTGGTGGCGCTTGGTTGCGCAACCATTTGGTAGCGGCAACGCTGGTGGTGCAATCTTGTGGTCTGGTGAGATGAGGCTCTAATGGTGCCGCATAGCCCTTGAGAAGGCCCAAATTTTTTTATGCTAGTAGACATTTCACTGTGTTGCCGCGAACGAAGAACAACTTGTATTATAAGAGCCCAAAAACTTTAATTATTGTAATTACCATACATATTTTTAATACGTTGTAATTTGTACAACCCCGACACAAAGTACAACTATGTACACAAGGATACGCATCAGAGTATACACTGCTAGCTCTTATGTCTTTGTAGTAAGCGTCATTTTTCTTGAGTAGATCTTACTGTACGTACTTACCGCCTATGTTATTTTTATTTATCCTTGGAAATAAAATGAATACTTATAAAACATTCCTAATAATTGCTCAAGCTTTGTAACCTTTCAGTGAAAAGTTAAAGCAAAGTTAGAGTATAAGTTTTTTCTGTGGTTATGATAAAAGTAAGGTGTACCAACAGTTACTGTTACTGTCCCTATATACCTACGTATTATTACTGTAGCTACAGTTACTGTACCTTACTTTTGCTGTGTAAATATCTCGTAAGCATATCGTCAGTTTTCAACAGCTTAGCAGTTTTATGCATATCGTATCGTATTGTTGACGTTCGTAGTTGTTGGATTATCTATATTCCTGTGATATTGCAATTTTTGATATTGTGATATTTTCTTGCGAATATATTCCTACTTACGTCTTGTTTATTTCGATCCGTAGTCTTGGAGATAAATCCAACATGGTTAACAAAAACCAGTGTTTGAAAATAAATATGTTATCGAAATATGATGCTTCAAAGAATAACGAATATTTTAATATGAATTCAATACTCAATACATTTATTGCATACACATGGTTTTTAGTTTAGGTACATGCATAGTTCTTAGGTGTAAGTCAGTATCACATGGACCCTGTGTATAGGGTAAAGCAACATGGAGGTAGGCCGAGGTTTATAGACAGTAGTTGGTACGTATATTATTATTGATTGAGAATTTCCAGGCATTATAATGTAGATAGTTTGTTACTTTATTTTAAATTAATAAGCACAAACGAATTTAAACCTACCATCTTCAAGTTACCTAGAATTAAAGGGTGAAAATGAGTTGCTACTCCCTGAAAATGGTGTTTCTATTATCGCTGTGATAATTGACAGCGATTCACTTTCTCTACTTGCTCATTTTTTTTTGGTTCGACTTCCACCTACAACGGCGAATATTGGGGTGTCGTCTCTATAGATGAAAATAAACTTTTTTGTATTGTATTGTATTGATCGCCCTCGCAGATCGCTTAGATGTGCCAAAGGCTTTAATAATCTCTCTACGAAGTAGTAACTCAACTCATCTCAGTAAGGAACAAAATTGCCAACAAAATATTACAAAGAACTCAAATTACTTTTTTATTCCTCTTCTGTAATTTTTACTCGTTTTCTTTTAAAACGAGCTTGAGTTGAGTGCAATAATAAAAGAGGATGATGCACCCAAATTTAAATTAGTTAAAAGAGTTTCAGCTTACTTCCAGACCTACTGTTCATCTTTTATTGTTGTTTTGTGTTTTTTAATCAGGTTTTTGACGTGACAACGTCTTATAATTCGATGGAGCCAGCTGCACGCACGAAAAACATGACTCATGCGGCGTTACCTCGCTCTGAGACATTCCATTTAAGGCTTGAAGTGCAAGCGAGAGCGCGGAACGAGCGACAAAGAGGAATAATCGGCCTCCGCGTTCGGCAGCGTTCGACATCTGTCTCTCTCCTACTTTGAGTGAGCGATGCGTCCGCGTGGACAGCTGTATGACGTTGTCACGTTCAACTATCGCCAATAAACCGACTTTACAGACAACCGATTTTTTATGGACATTTTGCTTACTGCTCATTAGACCTTTTGTTTTGTTGGACATTTAGCTACTTAACCTTCTGATCAGGAGGCATTTTTAGGGTTCCGTAGCCAAATGGCAAAAGCGGAACCCTTATAGATTCGTCATGTCTGTCTGTCTGTCTGTCTGTCTGTCTGTCTGTCTGTTTGTCTGTCGGTCCGTATGTCACAGCCATTTTTCTCCGAAATCATAAGAGCTAGACTGATGAAACTTGGTGAGTAGATGTATTCTGTAAACCGCATTAAGATTTTAACACAAAAATAGAAAAAAACCTATAAATTTTGGGGGTCCCCATACTTGAAACTGAAACTCAAAAATTTTTTTTTCATCTAACCCATACGTGTGGGGTATCTATGAATAGGTCTTCAAAAATGATGTTGAGGTTTCTAGCATCGTTTTTTTCTAAACTGAATAGTTTGCGCGGGAGACACTTCCAAAGTGGAAAAAAGTTGGTCCCCCCCCTCTAACTTCTAAAATAAGTGACTGATAAAGCTAAAAAAAATATATGTTGTACATTACTATGGAAACTTTCAACGATATTTGGTTTGAACGAGATCTAGTCAGTAGTTTTTTTTTTATTCGTCATAAATCATAAACCGCAATTTACCTTTCGACGAACTACTAGAACTTCTAGAACTCTATGTTATATTACTTACTGCTACGGAACCCTTCATGGGCGAGTCCAACTCGCACTTGGCCGCTTTTTTTATTTTTTCTACCTCTTGTCATATCTCAGTATTTTCTGTTATTTTGCGCACTATGTACCGACGTGTTACAATCGAGCTCAAAAAAAAAAAAAAACTGGTGTCGCTTTTTGTTGGATTAAATAAACAAAATTTATAAAATTTTGTTTCGGTTTTTGTATACTTATTCCACGTGTTTATGTTTTTGTCATAAAAACGCCCGTTTCAAAGAATTTGGGAACGTGGCTACCTATTTCTGTAGGCCTATCACAAGCTCAGTCTGGCTCTGTCCCTGGCTCTGGTTTTGAGTCTGTGTGAGTGTTGACTAAATAAATCCCACGTCAAAACGTCACACACACAGTATACACTGGTGAGCACTCACCCAGACTCAAAACCAGAGCCAGGGACAGAGCCAGACAGAGCTTGTGGTAGGCCTACAGGGATTAACTTTTGAGGTAAGCGGAATATGTCATTTTGTGCTTAGCCAGCGTAATCTCGAGATTATGGTTTTTGGGGCGCTTTTAAAATGTTATTTCCAGACTTAAATAGGTAAAAACCGGCTAAACTTAACAAAAATATTAAGTTAAACAAAAAATGACTGCTTAAATTATACCTACGCAAATAATATCATGTCGATCCCTTGCTATATGAAAAATTAAAACAAATCTATCCCCACGGGAACAATACATTTTCCCGGGATAAAAAGTAGCCTATGTGTAAAGTAGTAGTTGAATCCAGACTATAATAAATTTTTGTGACAAATTTAGTCTAGATCCATTTAGCCGTTTAGTTTAGTTTAGAAACAAACCTCCACCCATTCAAACTTTCAAATTCCACTAATATCATAAAAGTCAAGCGAAAGTTTGGATGAATAGATGTTTCTAACTCAATAATGCCAAAACGGCTGAAAGGATATGGATGAAATTTGGCACAAAGATAGATTATAGTCGGGAATAGCACATAGGTTACTTTTTATCCCGATAAAATGTATGGTTCTCAAGGGATGGATTTGTTTTTCGCAGTGTCGTTATAATTACTATTTATATACGATTTGGCTGAAAATTGGTGGGAAGGTAGCTTAAAGCCAAGAGACGGACATACTAAACGGGATTTCGGGACAAAAAGTATTATATCTTATACCTTTAAACGAGAAAATCTTGTATATATATATATATATATATATATTTAGGATCTCGGAAACTGAGCCAACAATATTCATGAAATTAAGTATACAGGGGTTTTCGGGGGCGATAAATCGATCTAGCTAGGTTTCATTTTCAGAAAAGACCCGGGTTAAAAGTTATTTTAATAATAAAAAAATTTAGCGCCATCTCTTGTCGAGTAGTCGAAATCACGAATTAGTGTCACGGAGAACGCCATCTATTGAACTTCTACGTAAACACTCGACACAAGAGTTCCGGAAATTTTCATGAAAATTAGTATACAAAAATATTATTAAAAAACCGAGCAAAGCTCGGGCACACCAGCTCGTAATACTTTATATCCCGAAAAAGTAACGGGAACGGGACGAGTGAAGGCGCGGGCAGCCGCTAGTTTATAATATTAGTGGGATAGTGGAATTGGTCACCATAGAGTAAATAAATAAATAATAATAAATAAATAAATATTGTGGACAATTCACACAACACTACCCAGCCCCAAACTAAGCAGAGCTTGTAATATGGGAACCGGATAGCTGATATAATACTTGAATACATTTTTTTTTTGTAAATAAATACTTAGAATACAATATAACACCCAGACAGAGAACAAACATTTATGTTAACCACACAAATATTTGTTCTCGGTGGAGATCGAACCCACGACCTACGGCGCAGAAGGCAGAGCTACTACCAACTGAGCTAGAGGCCAGTCAGTACACGTCAGTAGTATGACCAAGATAGTAGTAACACGGAGGGACTAATTATTAAACCATGTTCTCAGCATGAGGGTCGGAAGGATACGTCTATCAGCTTGGTAACGGCCCAAGTTTCCGACTTATGTTTGTTTAACAAGATTAATTTACACCCAAGATAATATAGCCAGCGAATTCCACTCATAACTATATTGAGACGTTAGTTATTGCGTAGCTGAATAGGTCTAGATTAAATCTATTCTATGTGAGCGGAACCTACACGTTTGTGGGTATAAAGTGTATAGGCCTACCACAAGCTCTGTCTGGCTCTGTCTCTGGTTTTGAGTCTGTGTGAGTGCTCACCAGTTGATTATACTGTGTGTGACGTTTCGACGTAGGATTTATACAGGGTTATTCATTATTAGCTGCAAATACTCAGGAATTAGGTTCAACAAATAAAGTAAAAAATATTTATGAAATGATTTTTTTTAAGTTTTGTTATGAAAATCTCGAGAAAATCGATAAAGAAATCATTGGCGCCTGACCTATTTTGACCTTTGATCCGCGCCCGCGCGCCGTGAGTGACACTCTGCGTTCAGTCACCGCCTGGTTGGGTCATCGTCCTGTTCTCCATGGCAATCATTATGCAATAGCCGTAAAGAAATTAATAAAAAAAAAAATTTGATACAAAAACTTAAATCAAAATTTGAAAAAAAAACATTACATAAATATTTTTTATTTTATTTGTTGAACCTAATTCCGGAGTATTTGCAGCTAATAATGAATAACCCTGTATAGACAGCGCTCACACAGACTCAAAACCAGAGCCAGAGACAGAGCTTATACATCAGAATCAGGACCACGAACCGGAAGACGAAGCGCAGGGCGCCCACCCACCAGATGGACCGACGACATTGTTAAGATCGCGGGAAGTCGATGGATGGAGGGGGGCTCGGAATCGTTCTTCCTGGAAATGTGTAGGGGAGGCCTATGTTCAGCATTGGACTTCTTCAGGCTGATAATGATCATGATACATCAGAATAACAGATAGGCTACAATTTATAAAGGTAACGGGAACGGGGCGAGCGAAGCGTGATGAAGCTAGAGAGAAATAGTATATTTATATAGAGACTAGCCACAAGTCCCAGCGTTGCCCAGGTATTCCAGAACATTCAAGAACGTTTAGCATTCAACTATTGAGAATTTATAGAAAAGTCCTTACGCGATAGAAAAAGATAGACATAATTGCCTAAGTGCGTTAGAAAAGGAAAGACATAGATTTTTGCAACATCTTGTATTGATACTGTTCCTATTAGTCATAGCGTGATGTTATATAGCCTTTCTCGCCTATGGCCTTCCTCGATAAATGGACTATCCAACACAAAAATAATTTTTCAATTCAGACCAGCAGTTTCCGAAATTAGCGCGTTCAACCAAACAATCAAACTCTTTAGCTTTATAATCACCCCGTCTTAAGAGGATATGTAAAAAAAATTTGGTTCTCGAGTAGGCGGAGTCCGGAAAATATCGGGGGGGCGCTCCGCTGCAAAACACCGCGCTAACATAGACCGCCGCCAAACGCCTGAGCCGCGCGGCGGCCGCGTCATAAAAATGAGAACAGAGAATGCATGGAGTAGCTTTCACATTATGAAACTTGATAAGTCTAAGTTTATCTTAGGTAAACTAAGTAAGTAACGTAAGTAAATTGGTACCTACCTAATTTATACATTTAGGTAGACCGTCTTGCTTATTATATCGATCTTATAGTCTAAGATCCCGCTATAGAAGGACCTTCACCGAGCTGGTTATTTAATGAAACGTATTTTATATATAATTAAACATGCCAATAAATATATTCTATATGGGTTGCCTATCAAATTTCAGTTCAGGATAATCATTATTAATAATTAAAAAAAATATATAACTTTCCACTGGTTTGTTTATTAAACAAATTCTATACCAATCGAAAGTATAGACCTCAGTATTTTTATTCAATAAACATACCGGTGCAAAATGCTAGTATCGATTTACCTGTTTATACCTGGCTACCCGAGAGTTGTGACCGGAAAAAAATAGGCAACCTAACGTTTGCATATTCTATGGGGTCTATGCTTTCGATTGGTATAGAATTTGTTTAATAAACAAACCGGTGGAAAGTTATAAAAACAAATATTTTTTTTATTATTAATTAATCATATCCTGGACTGAAATTTCATAGGCAACCCAGATAGAATATATTTATTGGCATGTTTAATTAAATATAAAATACGTTTCATTAAATAACCAGCTCGGTGAAGGTCCTTCTATAGCGGGATCCTATACTATTAGAAAAAAAGTCTTACAAAGTAAATCCATCTGCCTACTTCTGTTATTTTAAGTAAAAAAAACATAGAAGTAGGCAGATGTATTTACTTGGTTTTGAGAAGTACAGTTGACTGCACTGGAATGTATACAATTTGTAAGTTTCAGGGTAGTGTCGCAACATTGCAATGAACATTTACAGAGCAAATACTGGAAACTAAGTGAACTTGTCAACTGACTTCATGATTTTTGAGTTGTCGTGTAAATGTGCTTTGCAAGGCTGACACAGTGACCTTGAAAGTTTAGAATTGTAAACATTCTAGCGCAACTAACTGTACCTGCCTAACAAACTTAGGTAGTTTTTCTAAGTACCTTCTACATTACCTACCTAGTAAATAATAAAAACAGCAATAATATTTAAAGTTCGATACATAATAATTGCATTTCATTCGTTTAGCATCATCAAGTACCTAGTTGAGGGAATTTAGAAAATATACTAGGCTAAGTATGAATATTTTCATTAAAAATTATCAAAACTTATATTTCTTTCTTCTTCGTCGAATCTTTCGTTTTCTTTCATCATTTCATCATCATTATTTTTCCCTTTGACGTGATTTGGTTCCCTAATGGGTCTGCCTCTTTTCTCTGTTATCTTCAATTTCACTTTCATACAACTCATCGTCGGTTAGAGATATTTTTCTTTTCATAGCACACGTTTTCTCATCTACTGCTTGTGAAACATCATAATTGAGTGAGCGAAGCGAACGAGATATAACAAACAACTTGGGCAATTTGGCATTTTATGTGCGTATGTATGTATGTATGTATGTTTGTCCGACGATAACTTTCGAACCAATGATCCGATCTGCATGAAATTTGACAAGGCGATAGCTCGTACTTAAGAAATTTACTGGTAGTACCTTACCTATTATGAGTAAAATCGGATGAAGGGCTATTACGATATGGAGGTTTTTTACAAGGGCAAAAATAAAAAAAGTGACACATTAAAATAAAATTAACATGTCATATGAAAGAGCTTTTTTGGACATTTCAAAACAGTTTTTACTTTTTTTCTAGGACGCTCAGTTTTTGCTATACAAAAAAAAATATTAAATTACAATAACCAACGATCCGAGAGCTCCCATATCTAAGAATTTTGTTGACATCAAGGTTTTTCTACTGGTCGGTTAATTTTTTTGCTTTTTTTTATTTTATTTTCTTGAAATAATTTGAGGAGGTCTGATGATGGAGTCCAACGGAACTCTTCAATCAATTGGCCAATTGAGTTAAAACTTATTTACCATACAAAGTTAGTCAGAGGCAAGGCCAAACAGTGAATCTGGACAGAAATACTTTCTCAAAGTAGATAAAACACAATGCGTGATGGTGGCACATTTATTTTCTGATTACCATCTACCTATATGTACCTAACTTTTGGAGCATTTGGATCGCATCACGAGATTTCAGTTCGGGGCGAACTACTAGTATTCTCTAAAAAATAAATTATAGTTTAAAAAACTAAAAAAAAACGCTTTTATAACTAAGTAATTGAACTAAAAAGTTAAAAATAAAACTGTAATAACCATTTGAAAATTTATATTATTATACAAAAGCGTGGGGTGCTTTTTATAATAACTTCAGATATAATAAACTATTGATAAAATATTTACAACAATCAAAAACAAGCCCCCCACGCTTTTTGTACAATAATATAAATTTTCAATAGATTATTACAGTTTTATTTTTAACTTTTTAGTTCAATTACTTAGTTATAAAAGCGTTTTTTTTTAGTTTTTTAAACTATAATTTATTTTTTACTTTTTAGTTTTTTTTTTCTTCATATTATTGCATTGTCATCGACCTTTGACAGGTGTGCAAAGTTTGAATCAAATCTGATCGTTCAAAGTAGATTTTTTTTATTTCTTTTCATTTTTTTTTTTTTTTTTCATATTATTGCATTGTCATCGACCTTTGACAGGTGTGCAAAGTTTGAATTAAATCTGATCGTTCAAAGTAGGTTTTTATTTTATTTTTTTTATTTCTTTTCATTTTTTTTTTTTTTTCATATTATTGCATTGTCATCGACCTTTGACAGGTGTGCAAAGTTTGAATCAAATCTGATCGTTCAAAGTAGGACAAAATCGAGCTCAAAGGGGTCGGTTACATACATACATACATACATACATACATACATACATACATACATACATACATACATACATACATACATACAGATGAAACTAATAAAAGCGTTATACTAAAAGAGAGTTATCGTCAACTTGCCTATCGAAAGTAACCTACAATGATAGCTACTCCATAGTTTTTGTTCTACGCACACATTTTGAGCGCCGCAATTCAAATTTTAGCTTTTTCATCTTTTATTATTTTTGAACATTTACGTTAAATTTGTTTATAGCGAGACTTATTGACCATTTTCTCGTTTAGATGTAGGTAGGTACGTAACAGAAATAAAAGCAATGTTGACACACCGTTAGGTACTACGAAAAATATTTGAAAAATCGCCAGACGGGCGGCACGTCCTCACTTCAGAGATAGAAGCGAGCGACTGGGGCGGGTGCGCATGATAGAGATAGCGGAATTAGATTCCTTACCCCGGGAAGAGGTAAGCTATAGACTTGCGTCGCTCAGAAGTAACTGACGTAAGCGACAAATGATAAAACATTGTTTTACTTTAAAAGTAGTAATTATAAAAAAAAATCCTTTTCCATTTATTTAAATACTGTAATTATGCACATAATAGTATAAAAAATAACCGTAAATTGTGTCTAAGTTCGGAGGATGGATGTAAAACAGGTTTAAAAGGTACCGATTTCAAAAAATAAATCTATCGAGAAAAGTTTCACCAATCGTGTTTATGTCTTTGATTTATTTAGATTACACCCTGAAGTAATCACTGCATTAAAATTAGGTTTGTAACCTATGCCGTCACTGAATAAGCATGTAACGCAGCGATTCTAATATTTTTACATATCGTCTTAAACTAGGCTGGGGCCCTTGGGCACACAAGAATTTTGGGCCCTTTTGGAAATAAAAGCTAATTATAATAACATTTTTTACTAAGTATAACCATTTATAATAGGTAATCAAATACAGTAGGATATAATGGCGTAGTATATGACTTGTATTGTGAAAAAAATGTAATGTGCCCGACAAAAATGTTTTGAGAATAAATGTGTTAGAGAAATTGTCGGTCCTTCGGGGCCCCCTGAGAATGGGGGCAGGGGCACGGGCCCCGTGTGCCCTCATGGTAAAGATGGTATTGTTTAGAATATTAGTATAGATATAGAGGAATAGCATACTTTATCATCGCGAGTCATACCACGGGGCGCAGCTAGTTTTAATATAATAATCCATTCGCAAACATGTAAGTGGATATTGCCGAGCTCTCTGGTGTTTGATATCGACGTCATAGAGATCCGTTTTCACGTTTAATAAACTTCGTAACTTCTATACCATGAAACGAGATTTGTAAAATGATACGAGGCTGGAGTATCATCTCTATTGCCACCTTTTCTTTCACAAATGTCACGATTTAACTCGTCTCATTTCATAGTGACAGACATATAAAAGCGTTTTTTTTTAGTTTTTTACTATAACTATAATTTATTTTTCACTTTTTAGTTTTTTTTTTTTTTCATATTCTTGCATTGTCATCGACCTTTGACAGGTGCGTGCAAAGTTTGAATCAAATGTGATCGTTCAAAGTAGGTTTTTTTTTTTTTTTTTTTTTCATTTTTTTTTCATTTTATTGCATTGTCATCGACCTTTGACAGGTGTGCAAAGTTTGAATCAAATCTGATCGTTCCAAGTAGGACAAAATCGAGCTCAAAGGGGTCGGTTACATACAAACTTACAAGCTTACAAGCTTACAAACATACATACAGGTGAAGCTAATAAAGCGTTATAAAAAAGCCTAGGCACCAACTCAGCTTTTTTAGGTTTCCGTAGCCAAATGGCAAAAACGGAACCCTTATAGATTCGTCATGTCTGTCTGTCTGTCCGTCCGTATGTCACAGCCACTTATCTCCGAAACTGTAAAAGCTATACTGATGAAGCTTTTTTATTTTAATTGTTTTTCTTGTGTTATTTTGAGTTTTGTTGTGTAATTTCGGTGGTATTCTAGCCAACATTACTTGAGGTCTTAGCTCAAAATGTAGTATGTGAAAAATGTAGTCTCAAAGTGTATTATGTGATATTTTGATTTGATCGAAAAAGTTTCTGATGGTTTTGAAAACAAACGACCATCATTTTGTTTTCAAACCCAAGTAGGGCCGACTTGTCTATGACTGACTTGACTTGACGAAAAAGTATTTTTATACGAAATTGGCCTTTCGACGAACTACAAGAACTTTTATTTTATGTTACTTGCTGCTATACGGAACGAACCCTTCATGGGCGGGTCCGACTCGCACTTGGCCGCTTTTATTTTATCATTGAAATATGGGCGCAGTACACACAATAGTAAATCACCATAACAGGATATCCCGATAAATTCATCAGTCTATATTCAAACTCTCGATACACCCAATCAACTGTTTTGACTTCAAAAATCGAACACAACCATAGCATCCAAATTGAAAGGAAACAGTTTCAACAGACGAGGGCCACCCTACACCTGAAAACAGCCTTTATGACCCCTAAAATTGTCTGTCCAGTGTAAGTGGACACACAGGGTCGAGACTCACAAGTCTGCATGCAACGTTGGTAAATTCGTAAGGGGTCAATCTTAGTATCGGAGTTTGTTGGGCCAATACAGAGAGAGAATTATGTCATGACACATTTAATTTTGTTTTTTTTTAGTATTTGGTTCAATTTTTTTACCATACAATTTCACGACAGCCGCGTTTTGAAAAAATTGGCATCAATCACCTATGACATAACCTTACTTCACTGTAGTAAAGTAGACCCTAAGTAACAATATCGGCCGCTCGAAAAATCTATTTTAAAACTTCAATAACAAGATACTTGTCGGCACTTTTGGTATATGAAATTGAGATTACTCGTAAAAGTAGAACGGGTTTCGACATAAATACTAATCATGTATAAAATTGGCTTTATACAAAATATCAACGGAAATGGTGTTTTATCATCATGGAAATTTTGCCTAGAGACTTATAGGGCTACAACAAAAAAATGACACTTTAGAATCTTTTTCGTTGAACAAATAACTCGTCTACGACTCAACCCCTGCCACTAAACAGAGTCGGCAAAGTATCACTCATGTACTCACCCCTTTCTATCGTCAACCAGTTTAACAAGACACTCACTCTTCACCTGGTTTTGTTTGGATAACGGGAAAGCGGAGGTCAATTGATATTTTCCGCACAGAAAGGAAGGGAAATATTTATTTTGCTTGAAGCTAAACTATGTTATTTTAGATGTGCTACGTGGAGCTACGAAACTGTTTTGAAACGAACTATTTGAACCCCAAATTTTAGTAGAATTGAGTTATACTATCTGCTGTGGAGTAATGAAGAACATTCATAAAGATAAATAGATTAATCATTTCAGACGCGGTAGTATGTGTACAAATATTTTTTTTAATCATATTTTTGTACAACTAGATGATGGAACAAGCATATATGTATGTGGCCCACCTCATGTTTAGTGGTGACTATCGTCTATAGCAAAACCTTGCCTCATAGGTCATGCACGTCAGAAACGTGGCCTACGATGCTCTGCCTTGCATCCATCAACTTGGGGCTTAGATATGTTCAGTCTCACGTGCCAGTAATTTCACCGACACACACCTTTGAAACCGAAACACAGCAATGTTGTTTCACGGCAGAAATAAGTATGGTGGTAGTACTTCTTAAAGACCCCTTAAACGAGCCCTTCATAAAGAGCTCTACTACTACTACTTAAATTATTATTGAGCGGATTCTGTTCATTCTTTGTTTGCTTTTATTAGTTTTATAAGTCTTCTAAGAGTCAATTGCGAACGTTTTAGAACGTTCTCGATTGAATAAATAAATACTTTTCTTATAGGTAAGGGGTGTACAAAACCCCTGTCATGTGTGTGTGTGTGTCTCGCACATTGAGTTACGCTTTCCATACGCAAAAATAAGTATATACATTGTAAAACCCTGTCAATAAGTATTTTTGGTATGTTTGCTTCTTTCCATACCTTTCCACTGATATTATGGTGAAATCGATTTGGATGTAATTTTGAATAGATTTAAAGAGAACGATTTATAAAATCTAAATTAGGTACTTTTGGGAAATTATGAAATCTTTTTTCATTTCATTTCATTTTGATTCTCTTAAAGAGCACTATAAAATAAAAGAAAATGTAAGAACGACTCACTATTTTTCTATGGAAGCAAAACCAAGAGAAAACTTAGTATATTTTTAATTATAAAGTAAAAGCAATTCCAAACAATTTTCATACTGCATAGAAAGTTTAATGTGAAAACTTGAGAACGTTAACAATGCAGACGAGATACCGCTCGGGATGTAAAAATTTAAAAGTTTACTTACAAACTACCAACATATTGTCAGAATAACTTAATACATTTTATTTATTTACAACAGAATATACATTATTTACAAAAACTACTATAATAAAACATGAAATACTTAAAATAAAACATTACACTTTATAAAGTTGTTTCCCAAATAAAATAAATGCTTTAACATATTTTTAGGATATTTTTTAAACAGCTTTTAAAGAAATGTTAAGGCTTGTAAAGGTTCTCGAATGGCGACCACGAATCAGAAGACGTAACGTAGGGTGCTCACCCACCAGATGGACCGACGACATTGTTAAGATCACGGGAAGTTGGTGGATGGAAAGGGCTCAGAATCGTTCTTCCTGGAAATGGCTCAGGCTGATGATGATGAAAGTCATTTTGCATAAAAAGCCAAACAACCCTTATTCAGACGAAAACGAAATTGTATACGACGCCTGCAGAAAGGCTTCTAATGTCAAAGAGTACATTTCCATGAGTACCTACCTCCCTATGTAGTATCTGAAAAGATATGCAGCCGTTCAAGTGTATAAGCTACATGCCAAGGACCCTATGCTCGATTTGATCGAAAAAATCTTACTAGATGACGTAAATCTGATATCTCCGAAGGCCTGCGCACACCTAGGTCGCTGGCGATAGCGATCAGTGAAACGCTGTCAAATATCGCTGTCAAATTTGACAGCGTTACACTGATCGCCGACGCCTGCGACCTAGGTGTGCGCAGGCTTTTTGCCAAAAACATGTAGACAACCATCTAGTTCTGTGGGTATCTGCATTGCTATTCAGCGTGGCAATGCCGCCAGCGTCTTGGGGGCGCTTCCGTCTGGTACTGATTTGGATCAGTTAAGCTATCTCTAGATCGTTTGTAATGATCTGTAGATAGCTCAACTGTTTATTGTGTATTTTGTACATTTTGTAAATATTTGTTTTATTGTAAGTTTCTCTGTGTAAATAAATAAAATGATATTCTAGTTCTTAGTCGAGATTGACATCATAATCCAAAGTTAGATTTTCTCGATCGAATCGAGCATAAGGCTCCAGGTAAAAAGGCTTCCTAGCTCGTTGGTTCCCGTCCCTTCACATCCAATATTTAAGCACCGCGTTTCCGGTTCGAAGGCTTTTGCTATTCACTTCATAATAACCGATTTTTTGTGGGAATAAATTATATTTTATTGCTTTGCTGGGAAATTTAATTTTGCTTATCTGGTTGTTTAGATTTTTCGTAAATGAAGACTTTTATGGTTTCGTAGGCCGCTGGTTTTATCGTTAAATATTGAAGACAATCCATCCGAAACAATCTAGACCCAAACTAAGAAGAGGTGGAACCAGATAGCTGATATAATACTCATAATCATTTTTGTTTGCAAATACATACTATGAATACAATATACATACACCCAGACAGCGTTTGACATTGAAATCTATAATCAACCCATATATTTTATTTACTATTTTTACAAAAAACTACATGATTATGTAATCTCAGTCTTGGTTAGTGATAAGTAATGTAAGTAACTAGGTTATTTAACTTTTCACTATCATACAATGCGTTGGGTATGGTTTCCCTACGGTACAAAAAAATATGACTGCAAACATTTGAACTTATTACCTATTGCTTTGGTAATTCCCAGTGGTAAACCAACTGAACTATTGTTACCCACGTACTATAGGTATTTTTATTCATTCTACGATATCTATCATTCAATTCTTTCTCCCACTCCTTGCTTCATTGTTAGACTGTTTTAAAGAAATATATATACATCGCTAAGTAGGAGGATTTTTATTTATTTACTAGTGGTTGCCCGCGGCTTCGCTCGCCCCGTTACCGTTCCCGTTGAAAAAAAACATATTTATTCACTTTTTAAACCTTCTCTGGACCTCCACAAATCATTCAAGACCAAAATCAGCCAAATCGGTCCAGCCGTTCTCGAGTTTTACCGAGACTAACGAACAGCAATTCATTTTTATATATTAAGAAGATTTTTAAGTAGGAGGATTCAGCAGTTTTTTTGGGAGTCGTAAAATTAAAATTTTTTTCTACACAACGATTAGGTACTTTGTGAACAAGAAGTCAAGTGACAATGTAAAACAAAGAAATACTTTCTCTATATCCTCCTCAGATGTAAAGAAAGTATTTCTTTGTTTTACATTGTCGCTTTTTTCTTAGAATCCTCATATTAGGTGTTATTTAAATAAAATACAAACGGCGCATGATCGCCTTTCTACTAAATTCTGTGGCTCAGCCAGTCTGTAGCTGGTATAATACATAATAATGTACTTATAATAGTTTAGTTAGGTATGCTACACGCAGACGGAGCCCCGAGTTTCAGTAATTAGGAACCCGCATAACTTTGCGCGCACAATTTTCATAATTTAGAAAAACTGCAGCAGATGCAACAACACTTTAAAAAACTCTATTAAGGCCTGCGCACACCTAGTTTGCTGGCGGTAGCGATCAATGAAACGCTGTCAAATATTCGCTGTCAAATCTCAAATCTGACAGCGATATTTGACAGCGTTTCACTGATCGCTACCGCCAGCGAACTAGGTGTGTTCGGGCCATTACAAATTTGTCTGTCAAAAACAGCCAGAACACTTTCGATGGGTATATTAGCACTGCTATGTCAGATTATTTTCTTTATTGGCGTACATCTATTAATTTATTTTATTGGCGTGTGTTTGCCTAAAGCAGATTCACGGAAGTTTGTCAATTAGCTTTGCAACAATCTTTCCCTGGGATAAAAATGGATTAAATTAATAATACTTGCTTTTTTACCTAAAATCTGAATTCCATCGACCCGATAATGTGCTAGACAATTGGGCCATAAATCAAAAAGTTACTGACGGCCTCCATTGTGCCTATCAGATGCCTTAACGGATTTATCACAACTCTTCTAATTGCGGATGCCGCGCTCGTTAATCAAAGATGGACGTCACGATGAGAGATATGTTGCTTGGACGTAGTTCGTAATTAGTTCAGAGAACTACATTCCACTTCTTCAGTAAAGTTGTGTACAAAAGGCCTACCACAAGTTTTGTCTGGCTCTGTCTCTGGTTTTGAGTCTGTGTGAGCGTTGACTAAATAAATCCTACGCCGAAACGTCACACACATAGTACACATTGGTGAGCACTCACAAAGACTCAGAGCAAGAGCCAAAGACAGAGCCAGACAGAGCTTGCGGTAGACCTATATAGGCTTAAGCGAAGTGATGTTTTTACTCACCGAAGACATCACAAAATCAAATTCAATTCGTGTTTGTTTCATCAATTCAAAAGCTTTCAAAAGAAAAGTTTGTCAGTGCCGATACTCACTTGATTTTATACAATAGAAGATAATCTTATTTAAAAACAATATTATCAAAGCTTTTATTAATTTCTAAGTTCATTGGTTCAGAGGACAGAAACGGAAAAAGTAGCAGAAAAGTTTATGAACAGAAATTGCAAAGTGAAATGTTCAATACTACAATTTCATTATCAGAGCGAGGTGAACTGATGCGATAGAGCGCACATTTGTTGAGTGTTGATTTATATTTTTGTTCAGAATTTTTAATAAAACCTTTTTACCCGGCTACGTTATGTTTCTATTTTTTTTACCTACCTATAATACCTTCAGGTGGAAAACAGGGTTCATTATTAAATTTTCTAGTTAATTTTACTTATAATTCTTTTTCTAAATAATTTCATGCTTTTGTAAATAATGTATATTCTGTTGTAAAAAATAAACAAAACCAATCTTTTGTTACAACTTTTTTTTAATGTAAACTTTTACAGACACATTATTTCTGTTTGTTAACATGTTTTCTACGGCTTAACCGAATCAAGTCCACTGGCTGGACAGTGGACATAATACTTATATATACATTCCAAGGAAGAACGAGTCTGAACCCTCTCTGTCTACCTGCATCTTAGTGCAGCCGACTACTTGTTTATTTTCTAGTATAACTCGTAGTAGGTATGACGTTTTCGTAGCACTCTGTCTACGAAACTCGTAGCGCACTACACCATTTGAAGAAAAACATGAGGACACTCGCGGCTTAGTCAGCTCCGCACGTATTGTCCATGTCTTTCCTGTGGATTAGGCCGACTAAGCTGTCAGGAGGGTATATACGTGCTGGACAAGCCTATTTCATCTAAAATCCTGTCCCAGGCACTAAACATCCCGCAACTAGAGGCGCGAGTCGCCCTTGCCCCTCATCATCATCATCAACATATTGCAGTCCACTGCTAGATAAGTCTCTCCAATGGCGCGCCACTGAGCATGTTTGCCGAAGAACCGATAACCGCTGGGTTAAACGAGTTCTGGAGTGGAGACCGCGTTTAGGCAAACGTAGTGTAGGACGCCCTCAGACTGGATGGAACGACGACTTGCGCAGGGTGGCGGGCAGCAACTGGATGGGAAGAGCCAAAGACCTTGCCCTTGACGCTTTATAAATCATCTACAATAGATGCAAAGGTTTGTTTACTTTTTACACAATTTGCAATTTTTCAATTTACCAATAATCAGTTTCAGGCAGTTTGGGGGTTCTTCTGAAAAACTACAATAATTTTACCCGACTGCCCAAAAGGAGAGCAATGTTTTTTCTGAACAAATTGCTTCATGTACTTGAATTGCTTCATGTACATGAAGGAATTAATTGGGCTAATGAACAAACGAGCTATACGAAAGGAATGAACTCTGAGATCAGAGGGGCGCCTTTGACAAGCGGAAAATTTCGCGGAAGACCAATTTTTACGCGTCCAAGGACACGAACTGAAGACTTTTTTGTAAAAGATTTATTTAAAAGAAATTTCTTTCGGACACAAATAAATAAAAGCACTTCGGGTCGTTATTTTAA
This sequence comes from Thera britannica, assembly GCA_939531255.2. Classification (NCBI taxonomy): domain Eukaryota; kingdom Metazoa; phylum Arthropoda; class Insecta; order Lepidoptera; family Geometridae; genus Thera; species Thera britannica. The sequence goes on from OW618047.2 coordinate 12,941,760, forward strand.
AATGAGGGAAGTGATTTTGGGAGCAATCGGTGACTTTATTTTAAAACGACTTTTTAGCATTTTATTTTTAAATAAAAATCACTTGGTGCGACTGGTGCTTGTAAACCAGGGTAGGTAATTAAAATAAGAAGGCCTACCACAAACTCTGTCTGGCTCTGGTTTTGATTCTGTGTGAGTTTTGACTAAATAAATCCTACGTCGAAACGTCACGCACTCAGCATAATACACTGGTGAGCACTCACACAGACTCAAAACCAGAGCCAGACAGAGTTTGTAGTAGGCCAAAAGTAAGAGAGCTGCTTGGGATAAGTGGCACAGGCACAGGCCCAGAAATAATCTGTCAGTTTGTAACAACAGCAATAATCGCTTTCCAAATAACTCGACAACATAAAAACAAATCATTGCCTACGTTAAACCTTTGTTTGCACAGTACTTTCAAATGGGATCAACAAACAAACCGCTGAAAAAACATTTGTAATCCAAAAACCCCTTTGGATGGATTCAGGACATTTCAGGATCAACATGACCAGCGACTGAAAGTTTTGTTTCACAAAAATGCTTTGCGAATCCGCGTTCTAGCGATTCTGGGCAAATAGTACAGTCAGTCTCAAAAGTAGATTGGCAATTTCAGTTGATAAATTCCTCTTTTATCTGGATGTTTCAAAGGTATGGCAACTTCAGTTGGCAAATAGTTGTTGATCAAAAACGTCATGAAAAAAATCGGTTGTCTGTAAAGTCGGTTTACTGACGATAGTTGAACGTGATAACGTCATAAGAAAATACTGATGGAATGGTTGCATTTTTCAAAAGAAAATTTTAGTTTTACTGAATTGAATTGAATGTGAATGAAACTGAATAATACTGAATGAAACTGAATGAAACTGAATGAAACTGAATGGAACTGAATGAAACTGAATGAAAATCCGGACCCGGACCCGGACCCGGACCCAGACTGAACCCTTACCCTAACCCTCATTTACCCTTACCCTCATTTACCCTTACCCATTACCCGACCCGGGCTCGGGCTCAGGTAAATGGAACGACGAAACGACGTAACGACGCATGAGTCATGTTTTTTCGTGCGTGCAGCCGGCTCCATCGATTTATAAGACGTTATCACGTCAATAAAGTTCAAAACTTCAATATAAAGAGAGCTGCTGGGTACCTAACTCAGGTAGTAGAGGAAATAAAAGAGTAGACTGTTAAACTTAACTGCTTCAATTAACAAATAAAAAAAATTGTGAACTCGGTTCCGTGGTAGTGCGAAATGATCAACGATCGGTGCCAATGAAGCTGGCCCCTATTTCCGGGCCCCGCCGCGGAAACGATAGACCGGTGTTGTAGGCACATTGTCTCCGACAGAACAGTACCCCAAGTCCGAGTTTTGCTACCACATTTCGTTACCAAATGTTGTTTTCGTTTCGCCTACGTGTCTCTGTCTTTTTTATGGAGAAAAGATGAGACAGTAAAAATACGTTACGTACGAGTTGTTGTCTCATCATTTTTCCATGCAAAAGAGAGAGACACGTAGGTGAAACGAAAACATTTGGTAACGAAATGTTGTAAATGCACTGGGACTTTGGGTACTGGTTTAGGAAATTGAACGTTATCCCGAAATTTAAATATACTTTTGACGCTAACTGTACGTAAACACCGTAGGGTACTGTTTTGCGCTGCTTTTGTCCTAGTCATCCCAGGTGTCTGAACAATGGCGCATATTTCAAGCGGAGATTAGCTGAGTCCACTGGCATTTGTTCTTCTACGGACTACAGGCCGTAGAAAATGACATTTTAGCTAAAATTTTACGGTTGTGGGTTTCACTACTGTGCAAGTCCATGCCATTATGATTTAAAATCTAGAATAACTCTGGAAACCATGACCGTTAAATTTTAGCTAAAAATGTTTGCCTTGAATCAGTAAAATTTTCAAGGCCACCTTCCCCCTGATATCGATAAAAAAAAATTGTTTAAATAGTTCGAATCGCTATCTGAAATCACTAGACTTTTTACCTTTCTCATCTGTTAGTTTTGTCATTATTTTGAGCTTCGATTGCAATAAAAACGAATTGAACAAAACTTGTCGACAATGAACGATTGCAACAAGACAATGTTTACGTAATAATCATAAGATAGCGAATAGGAACTTCATTTTGTAAAACTAGTACGGCAATAGATAGTGGTTGAAAAATGATGGCAAAAAGATATGTTGTGATCGCTGTTCCTTCTAAGTATACATTTTTTGATTGCAACAGAACTTAAAAAGATAGCTCGTGGATTTAATTGGTTATCTTGCATTGAAATTAGAGCATGTGGTGCGGCCAGGAAGTACACACAGAAAGTATCAACAGAGTTCAAAATAAAAACTACATACGCAGCGTTTTAATTTGAAAATAAAATAATATCTTCTTAAATGTGTTTCTCAAAAAGGCCAACAAATAAAAACAAAACAATAAAAACACTCTACACATTTAAAACGAAATAACATCGAATTCTGTGATCATTTGATCAAGAAAATAATGGTACAGGTTCACATTCAGCATGCGTACTACTCGTTATTTGCAAAATAAACGACACGTTCGACAAATAGGAAAAGTACGCCTACCACAAGCTCTGTCTGGTTCTGTCTCTGGCTCTGGTTTTGAGTCTGTGTGAGTGCTGACTAAATAAATCCTACGTCGTAACGTCACACACACAGTATAATACACTGGTGAGCACTCACACAGACTCAAAACTAAAGACAGAGACAGAGCCAGACAGAGCTTTTGGTAGGCCTACAGAATGGGTATTTTATTTTATTTTTATAAGTATATACATTTTTCGGGACTGACGAAAGAAGGGTTCATGCGGCAGAGATGCGAATTTCGAGATGGATGTGTGGAATGAAACACACACAGATGTTCAGCCTCACGTGCCAGAAATTTCACCGGCACCCACACCCTTCAAAACGAAACACAGCAATGCTGCTTCACGGTAGAAATAGGCATGGTGGTAGTATCTGTTTTTCTTAGTTCTAAAAGCCATATAAACGCCCCTCTCACCTCTAGCTCAGTTGGTAGTAGCTCTGCCTTCTGTACCGTAGGCCGTAGGTTTGATCCCCACTATATTGTTTTCTATATAAGTATGTATTAAAAAAAATGTATTCAAGTATTACATCATCTACTTCGTTCTCATAATACAAGCTCTGCTTAGTTTGGGGCTAGATAGTGCTGTTTGAATTGTCCACTTTATTTATTTACCTCCGCGAACGGCCTTGAGTGTTTTCAGTTTTAGCATGATTGAGCGATGTGCCACCGCGGGGTTCCATTTTCTAACGCAGCGCAAAGATTAAGAATTTCAATTTCACTGCAGTAAGGACATGGGAGCACCGTACAACTTAATCCTAACTGTAGGCTTGCTCAAATCAATATTATCAATAATTGTCATGAGTACCTACTTATTTAATGCCATCACCAGAAAAGAACAGAGTCTATTATCATGTACCTACGTTTACTCAGCAAGTTTTCATACATAAAAACATTGCATTGGCTTTTTAAACTTTCGCGATCATAAAACATATTTCATAATAAAATAAGGTAATATACGCGATAAATACCCGTGTAATAGTATAAATATTGCATTGGCTGTTTCGAGGTAACAACTAAGAATATGGAAGAAGGTTCGCTTCTTTATAAATACAAAGCTAAGGGCTAAAGTGAAATGAAAAGCCAAAATCCTATAAGAACAATTTCTTTAGAGAACAATTTTTACATATTTAGATGAATAGAAGCGTTACCCTTTTTATCGTCCAAATTTCCATTGTGTCACGCGAAAAATAATCTAATAATATTATTTCATCGTTTGCCTACGTTTTATTCCCGTTAGGAGCAGCCTATGGAAAAAAAGAAATTGACTTCAAAGAAAAGGCTTGTATTCCAAGCCGATATCTAAAACCTCACGATTTTATTTCCTGTTAATCCAAGCCGATATCTCAAATCTCAAGATTTTATTCCGAAAGAAGAATTCAAATTCTAGAAGCACATTTTTAGAAAACAGGTTTCATTTTTACTTGTATCTCTATTCAGGTGCTAAAGACCAAATGAATTCTAAATATTCTACACCAATAAGAACAGTAGCCATGGCAATGTTAAAACAATTAGACAAATGCCCACGTTTGGACATGCCTTTGTCTATCCCCGCTATGACAACCTCAAATAATCTTGAATAGGGTGCCTACCATGCCTACGGATAACATGTGAGCCTAATTTAAATAGTTAGTCTATGTCCTATTCCAGACTAAAATCTATCTCTGTGCCAAATTTCATTCAACAAACATCCATCCATCCATCCATCCATCTATACATACAAACTTTCGCTTTTATAGTTTTAGTTAGGTAACGCAAATAAAATCGCGTACCATTCCACTCTCCGAAATAAGAAGATTTCAAATATGAACCGTTGCGTTGTGGCGACTTTATGATCGTCATATTACGGTCAGTATTTCTCTGGAAACCAAAGGCTTGTAGTAATAAATATAGCAACAGCTGGCGTCTGCACCATTTCCATCGTCTATCGACTGCAAAAACTGCACTTACGAGTAGTATGGAACAAAAGATCAAGTAGAAAATTAAGGCATTTACATTATTCAGTATCTACGCATGTCGAAACGAGGCGAATTTTTTAAGGGCAAACTTATTTTGGGCGGGCTTAAGTATTTTTTGAGGTTGGAAAAAACAATAAACTTGCGACACTGGCACTGTCACTTAACCGACATCTTCGGCAAAGATCGAGAAACTTCGCCAAAACTCGGGGGGCATAGTTATTTTTTTTTCGTTTTCATTGTTATCGAACTCCTTCACCACTTTCTTGATACTGTACAATCATGCTGATTATGCCCAACAGGGTACCAATCGGAACGCCTTATAGCAGACCTGTTTTCACGACTGATCTCTGAATACGCGTTCGAATTTCAATTTTTTTTGAAAACTCAGCTGATTCAGCGATTGCCGAATCGTGTTGCACGAACAGACAGCTGTCAGTTTACAGGTATACAAGTGTGTGTGTGTGACCAATGTATTTATAGGAACTTTTAAATTAGGAATCTTGCGGGCGTTATGTGTATGCGTTTGTGTACTCCTGCATCGACAACAATTTAGAAAAGATGGCGTTCGCAAAAACCATCGAACTGCCAAAACTGGTAAACTTAAAAAAGTTTAAGCTGGAAAAGATTTTTTTGTGCACGTTCTAGAACATTGTATTTTAATAGATCTACGTTTGAAGACACCTTGTAAAAGCAAAGAGTATTATTCAAAAAACAAATAAAGTCTGGCAACTCATGTCCAAAACGTCATGTTTAAAAGCAGCCGGGGAAACAAATGGCTCTTTGTTTGGTTCGTTTTTTGTTCTTTACTATTTCCTCAAAAACAGCCAGCGTTATAATGAGAACTGCAATGGGCAAAACTAAAGCCCGCCACACATATTAATATAAATTAAAGCAAGCATAATACGATGCATTTTCTATGCAAATATTCAAGTGACGCAGATATAATATCATATTTGTATGACGTCACCCACTTATACCGTAATTTATATTATCGCACGGCATATTACTATATTATAGCTACGTGTTTGTCGGGCTGTAACTGTAGAAATAAAATGCATAATGCGGTGAATGGTGTACAGGTAATGATTATTACAGTAAAGAGGCGCTTATCAAATCAATTGATTTACCTGTTTTTTGAGTTGGATCTGTTAAATATTCATTTGAATACTGCGGACCTCAGAATTTTAAATCAATTGTAAATATTCTAATGAGTATTCTAGCCATATTCATTTCAATACTGCGGTCCTGGAGAATTTTAAAACCAATTAAGTACATATTCTAATGTAGCCAACTGGTTGTCTACAGTTACAATACGGCCACCGTTTTTAGGAAAAGGCTTTGCTATTGTGGGGTGAGTCTTGGCCACTTTGTCTGGTGGAAATAAAGCTATTATTCGCCCTGTCTGGAAATGTTGCTGTCATTTTAAAGCTGGTTGGGGTAGAAAGGCTTTTCGAATAGACCACGCACGAAAAACGCAGCGTTGGATTCTTTTACATTCATCGATTTTATAAAAAAAAACGGTTGTCTGTAAAGTCGGTTTACTGACGATAGTTGAACGTGACAACGTCATACAGCTGTCTACGCGGACGCATCGCTCACTCAAGTAGGAGAGAGACAGATGTCGAACGCTGCCGAACGCGGAGGCAGATTGTGCCTCTTTGCGCTCGTTCCGCGTTCTCGCTTGCACTTCAAGCCTTAAATGGAACGCCTCAGAGCGAGGTAACGCCGCATGAGTCATGGTTTTTTCGTGCATGCAGCCGGCTCCATCGAATTATAAGACGTTGTCACGTCAAAAATAAATATAATATAGACAAAATGGGACGCCTGATCTTAATTGGCCAACTTTTGCAAAAAAATATTCTCGACTACGGCGAGGGCTTAATTCTAAACAAAAATGATTTAGGTTTAGAATTTTTAATCACCTTTTGTATGGAATAAAGCTACGTCCCAACACGTAAGACAAAAGAAAGAAATAATTGAAAAGAGGATGCTTTCAAAGAGAAAATGAAAACCTGTAATTGCCACGTTAATTATTGCCATTTGTTTTTTGAAAAAAATACGGACGACTTTTTACAAAGGTTTGATTTATGATTCAGCTTACAGTCCAAATGAATATTTTAAGAGATTATTTGCGTTAACTTATGGACGCCCCCAGACGGAATACAATGCCTTTTTACCCAAAGAAATATTAAAATAGGGCGATGGAATAAAAATGTTAATCTTCCGTAACTTTTCTTAGAAATATTCCTGAATATCGATGACAGATTGGGGTTTCGATTGCGGGTAGGTGGATTAATTTATTATGTTACAGATCTTATTTAGGTAACCATCAGAAGTGCTCGTATTTTACAATGATATTAATTTCTTCATATACAAAATTAATTACTACTTAGGTACTTTTTTTTATAACTTATATACCTTTATTTACACAAAGAAACTTACAATTAAACAAATATTTACATAATGTACAAACAACAACAGGAAATAGTTGAGCTATCTGCAGGTCGTTACAAACGATCTAGAGATAGCTCAACTGATCCAAATCAAACTGATCTACTTACTTATTGGTGAAAGTACTATGGTACGTGAGGCTGAACATCTGTATGCCTCAAGTTGATGGACGCAGGGAAGTGCATCGTACGGCACGTTCCTGACGTGCGTGACCTACGAGGCAATGCTTTGTTATAGGCGATGGTTACCACTTAACATCAGGTGGGCCATATGCTTGTACTATCAATTATTTGTACAAAAAAAAATTAATTACGAAAAAGACCGACAGATTAACAATCTCTCCGAAGCAAAGAAGTAAACAGATGTAAATGCTTCTGGGTCTATCAAAATGGTGACCACGCAGAACGTATGGTTTACTTAGTCGAAGCAAGCTAAGCCACTACACACTTCTGGTATTCCAAAAATCTATGAGAAATTAGTATACTTATACTTACCAAGCACATAAATAATAACTGTTATTATTGATTTATACTACTTAGCAAAAGCCCCCACAAATCTTCTATTACTTATTGTATTGGGGTGGGGTCCTTTTGACCTCGCATTATTTTTTGTTCTGACTCAACACGCACTTTCTCCAGAGTTTGACTAACGACGTAACTTTAGAAGTAGGGATACGTTTGACAAATATCGCTCTGATTTATTATCCCTTACTAGGAAGCTTATAAATACAACTTGGCGATAAATTGTAAGGAATTTGGTATTTGTTATGAAAGAGGGTTGGAACTTGGTGGGACTTTCTTTTCTTCTAAAATGAAAATAAGCTCTAAGAAACATTAATTAGGGTTATGCGCCAATAATATTAAGCCTATATAATCTCAAAATCTTGTTAGGTTGAAAGTTAAATATAATTATGTTTGTTGAGATAAGTAAAGACCTGCGCATATCCAAGGCGATGGCGATGGCGATCAGAGAAACGCTGTCAAATATCGCTGTCATAATTGACAGTGTTCCACTGATCACCAACGCAGATCGTGTAGATGTGCGCAGGTCTTAAGAGCTTTTAACAATGTGTATTGTCTATTTAGCAAATCAAATTATTCTGTAGCAGAAATTTTTCTTTTCATAAACATCGTTTTTTAAAAATGATGTTTGTATTGTTTTAAATATATTTTTTTCGTAAAGGTTTCGTCACGATCCTTCATTAAAAAAAAATATTTTCTTATCCGCAATTGCATATTTTTTTCAAATAGTCTTAAATGCTGGTATTTTTATAATACGGACAATCCACACAACACTATCTAGCCCCAAACTAGGCAGAGCTTGTACTATGGGAACCAGATAGCTGATATAATACTTACATACTTTTTTTTTGTAAATACATACATAGAATACAATACAACACCCAGACAGAGAACAAACTCTGTGTTCACCACACAAATATTTGTTCTCGGTGGGGATCGAACCCACGCCCTCCAGCGCAGAAGGCAGAGCTACTACCAACTGAGCTGTGAAGGCAGTCTTATTGTAGAACGATTGCCGACAGCGCTACCGAGCTGCTAGCGGGCGCAAGTTTGCATAAAATAATGAGACTTAGTTTATACCATGTTTGTATAAACCTTTTGAATGAAACAGCATCTGCCAGTTGCTAGTCATGGAAATCCCCAGTGAATAAATGAAGGCGCCTGTAGGAGACAAAAACAATTAATTCCAACCCGTGTTTCGTCACGAGCAGTTACGCCTGAATGACTAATGCTCCACGGTCGATCTGACCGCATCGACTGAGAAGGGTTAAAATTACCCACTTACTTTATTGACGTCTCAAGGATTACAAGTTTTGTCAGATTTATGCTGTTTTCAAAAGGTTAGCTATACCTTTGGTCAAGTTTGCTGTGCACAGAATACAATTACTCAAGAGAAGAACTCAGAGTCCATACAAAAAAGGAGGGAACGCAAACTTAGTTCGTGGGATACAAAATAGATGGCGTTGTTTATTTTTTCTTAATGCAAAAAGGCTAACGTTTCGGGGTTAAAACCAGGGTTCCTCGTCTTGATATAATTGAGCAGAAGTCGAGACGTTGATTGACTGCGCTACGGAAGAGATAGATTATTAAACGAAACTATCGATCACTCCCAAAAGTATTATTGCCTTCTTGCTTACCACTTGTAGCCCCTTAAAAGTAGCCCTCACTCCCCAGCCACAGTCGACAAGGCCTGATGCTGTTAGAATGGTGTGCTAAGGTGCTAAGCGAGCTAACTATTAAAAAAAATCAGTCTTACACCTTGGCGCCCCGCAACCACAAATAAGTGAGGAAGTTTTCTACCTAAATTGAATGTCAACTCCAATTTAGGATACTACGATGTCAAAGGATATAAAATTGAGCATGTCGTTTGAATGCGACTTTGCAAGGTTTTTCTTGATTTACGAGTTTACATGTAAATTATTTTGTCGGTTAGGCTGAGGCTTTTACAAAACTCGATTTGGTACAGCCTCGCGAACTTTGCAGAAGATTTGAAGAGTTTAATAAAACTTCTTTGGTAATAACAAAGTGTTGAAAGGTATTAATCAAACTTTTCTCACACTGAAAAGTTGTTTCAAACGCAAATTATAAAAGCTTTGACATGACTGTCTGTTCAATATTTATAAAGTAACCTACCTATTTTATTTGCCAATAGCAAGGCCAATAGTTGTACGATGTATGGTCCCATTATAATACGTTAAAATAGTTATTGATAAACATTTGCATCTACGAAATGGTTTGTAAAGCGCAGTCCTGCGGTTTGAAACCATCAGCGTTGAATGTTTGAACTGAGGTTTAGACCTCACTACTAAATAATGAGATTTCAGGGTCAGTAATAAAATATGAATCCACAACCTTACCATACTACTACTACACTTACTTATTTCTAAGCTACCAGCATCGAGATATAAGTACTACGTACTAGAGAAGCTACGTCAAATAACTGAATTCCTATTCTTCGTAATTTGCTCTCGGCAAAATGGTCTTAAGCGCCATGTAAATCACGGCACTTACGCGTTTTCGAGAGAGAGCGACTGAGTGAGGTGTGGCGCGATCGCCGCAGTTGAACAGGACAAAGTAGGAATTTACGGTGTCTTCTCTAGTACGTAGTACTTATATCTCGATGGCTACCAGTAAAAATTTCTAATAACAACACTTGACTAAAGGCAATATGGCGGAAAATATTAATTTGTAAGTTGATCGGAACCCATTATTGCGGCATCGTGGAATTCAATACTGAGTCGCGGTCTTCACATTATTTTCTAACTAGCGATCCGCTCTAGCTTCGCACGGGTCAAAAAACTTTACTTGCATTTTTCACCTTTTTCATAAATGACACCCGTACAAAGCCGGGGCAAATAACAGAAGGGCTACCTCAAGCTCTGTCTCTGGTTCTGGTTTTGAGTCTGTGTGAGTGCTCACCACTCACCAGTGTATTATACTGTATGTGTGACGTTTAAAAGTAGGATTTATTTAGTAAACGATAACACACGAGACAGAGCCAGACAGAGCTTGTGGTAGGCCTACAGCTATTTCCAGGTAACAAGTGTCTGGAAAGCAAGTGGAATGGAGGGCAATTTTATGAACTGTCACATCACGCCGTTGCTGCCACCTTCACGGGAAACAGAGCAATAATGTTTGTAAAATAATGTGCGTGTCACAGTATTAAAGCTGTCTTCTAAATGATGTGCTCCAAATATTGAAATCTTTTTCTTCTTTCAAATAAATACGCGGCCCACCTAATCTTCTTCTTATCGTGTCACTGCTTCTTTCGAAACAAGTGTGGTGAAAGGCTTATAAGTGATAGAAAGAAAGAAAGAAAGAAAAAATATTTATTTGCGAAGCAAAACTCACACTTACAATAATAAACTTATCAACTTATCAATAAAGAGGTGAATTTGTGCGTCGCAAAACGGACTCTGGCTCAGCATATGTTGGTTGGCTAACAACCAACGCTGGTCTTCCGACAGAGCCGGTTCGGCGATGTCACGCACCTTAAAGAGGCTCCTTTCGTGCACTTGACACATATTTTCAAACTTTTTAGGTTCTACGATATGCCGGTTTCCTCACGATGTTTTCCTTCACCGTTTGAGAGCACTGGCATAGTGTACATACATTTTTGGGCAGAAAAACTCATTGGAATATGACTGAATTCCAACCCACGACCTTAGGATTGGAAGGCGGGGCTGCTACCACTAGGCCACCAATGCTCGGCGCACCTAATGAGAAGCAGTTACCTATGACACACACATTTCGAAGAGCGATTTCGGGTCATCTCCATCCAGAGCCATTGAGTTCCGTCTAAAACTGCCTGTTATTTTTTGAAAGAAGACTAGGTATGTTTCCCCTAAAGATTAAGAAAAATAATTTAAAACAATCTTAGGAGATCAATAAAGAAAAAATAAGAAAAAAACAAAAATAAAGATCAAGTAAAAACTTTGAAGACATATTATACTTTACAGCCTGAATATCCTCCTAATTACTAATGAGGCCTAAATATCAACTGTACATACGGGGTGCAAAACCGCCACTTCTAAAAAATAACATTTATTACAAGGGGTCTTGCTTCAAGTTTTGAAAAGGTTTCTTAGACCATAGTGAAACACTAGTTAAACCTAAATATCGTTATCGTTAATTCATATCTAAGATTTTATATCATATCATTTTATCCTGAAAAAGTAACGGGAACAGGGCGTATCGAGAACGGGGTGAGTAAACGCCACGACCACGGGCGGCCGCTGGTAGTTAATAAAAATGTATTTTCGTGGTAATTTGTTCTAAATCTCTTCCACGCTACCAAACCTAGAAGCACAAGCAAAAAACTTATAAAATCGAAAGAAAGTAGTCTTTGCACTCCCTTACACTTTTTTGCCCTTTCGTAATGTGTCCGGTCGTTGGCAGTGTGTTATTGCCGAGGGCCAGAATTTAATTATGTTTGTGGCGCCTTGTTGACCCCGCCAATTAAGGGCCATGTAGCCAGAACGGGTGACAGAGAGAGCTGAGAAGTCAAATACCTCTAAAACCAACGATATTGAACGATATGAGGTCAGCAGGGGCATGGGGCTTTCACACAACTTTCTTACTAAGCCACAAACACCATTATTCCGTCGTTTCCGTGGTTTGGTATCAGTTCAAATTGTCTGCTCATTAATATGAACCATTAAGATTTAAGATTTAAGTTTTACTAACAAAATGATCCATGTTGACAAATAATTATGACTTATGATTACAATAATTAGTAATGGTTGAACTAATCCCATTTTGTCCAGCTGTAACAGTTTATATTGTAGTTTTAATTATGCTTTGATTTTATAGTTTCCTTGTTTTTTTTGTGTCGTGTGTGTTATTTTCATGACAAATAAATTCTTTATCTATCTATCAGCAGGTCTGAATCTGCAGTTACGTGCTGTTTATCAATTATCATACCTATTATTTTAGAAACATGTAGAAATACTGTATGTGAAATTACTGGAACGTGAGGCTAATCCTCTGTATGCCTCAAGTTGAAGGACGCAGGGTAAGGCACGTTCCTGACGTGCGTGACCAACGAGGCGATGCTTTGTTATAGGCGATGGTTACTACTTAATATCAGGTGGGCTGTGTGCTTGTTCAATCAGCTAATTTTATAAAAATAATGCAGATTCTAGCAGCATGCAGAAAAACCCATAAATATTAAATACTGAATGGATATACCATATTTATTTTGTATAAAAATACGCAGCACTTTGCTTGCGGTTTTTTTTAGTTTGATGCAAAACAGTATCTACACTAAAAACCAAAACGTCACATACCACTTATAAATATAAATTAGGTTTTCTTTTCATCAAGCAAATATTCGAATTTTCTAAGCTAACCGCAAAAGGCTTTTATCGAGTATTATGAGAAAACATCATATTTTTCCCGGCAAAGTCGTTTGACGAAAATTCTTTTCGAACAATCTCCTGAAAAGGTAACGACCATTTTCAATACTCGCAGGAATTACAAGATTCCTGCTTTACCTTGTTTTCTTCCTCAAACTTTGAGAAATTTGTATTCTTTTTTCTTATTAATTGTTTTGACGATACCAGCATTGAATTACCATCATAGTGTTTGATAAAAAAACGGAAATTTAACCGTGATAGATGTAAATAAATAAATATTGAAAACAATCCACGTGAATCTATCTAGCCCCAAACTAAGCATAGCTTGTACCTACTACGGGAACCAGATAGCTGATTACTTATATATATGCATATTTTTTGTAAATACATGAGAACAAACATCTGTGTTCACCAAACAAATATTTGTTCTCGGTGGGGATCGAACCCACGACCTACGGCGCAGAAGGCAGAGCTCTACCAACTGAGCTGAGAGGCCAGTCAATGTATCAACAAATAATAGCAAAAATAAAATCTTCCTGAAACTATACATTGATATTATTTACTACTCACTATTTATTTAAGCTATAAAAAGTAGGACAAACTTCACCCAAATACTGGACTGACCAACTACTGGACTCGACATGGCCACTATCAAAGGTCAAATAGGATAGAACGAAAGCAAATTCTATGGAAATGTGATGGTGGTCTTCTTAAACGGCTATATAGTCACAATTTAATGAAACTGTAGGACTACCACAAGCTCTATCAGGCTCTGTCTCTGGCTCCTGTTTTGAGTCTGTGTGAGTGCTCACCAGTGTATTATACTGGGCGTGTTCTGGCTCTGTCTCTTGCTTTGAGTCTGTGTGGGTGCTCACCAGTGTTATTATACTGGGTGTGTGACGTTTTAAGTAGGATTTATTTAGACAGCACTCGCACAGACTCAAAACCAGAGCCAGAGACAGTCAGACAGAGCTTGTGGTAGGCCCACTGGTCCGCAATTTGGTCCAAGTATGTTTCGCTTTACTATTTATCTATATATATTTTCCCTCTATAAAAAATAACCTGTGATCATTTGCCAAGGGTTGGCTGTTCTCGCTGTAATCGTTTTAGCAACTCAACCATGACTAACAGACGGATACACTTTTGCAAATGTAGGTAATGCGATTTTGTGATTTTAATAGATCACAATAAATACCCCGTTGAAGGGTGAATGGTGTTTTTAGATTAGTACTCTTCGATACTCACTGTCTGATACACTCATAACTTGTATTTTTTGCTTTTTTTGAGCTTGTTTGATGGAAACCAAATAGCTGATACTTATAACTTTTTTTGTCTAACACATACTTTTTTTGTGAATTCAGCTTATTCGATGGGACTTTTTTGAAATTTAATATAACACCCAGACAGAGATCTAAGTTTACCACACAAATATTTGTTTTCGGTGGGGATCGAACCCACGCCCTGCAGCGCTTAAAGCAGAGCTACTACCAACTGAGCTGCGAGAGTTGTCGGTAGTTCACCTGAACCAATCATTTTTACATCAGTGTAGTCTAGGGTATGGTCTAGGGGTGTGTTATGTTACCTCCAATAGCCCGGGTGTTTCGGACCCCTAACTGGATTACTTTCATACCGTGTAGTGGTGATTGATGGATCGAATGCCACGTCCGTGTGGAGCGGTCTTAACTACTCTGGTAGTTTTCTTCGTTTTGTCGCGTCACTAGTTATTTCAACCAGGTGTGGTGAAGGATTTTAGGCATTTTCCTCCTAGTAAATCTGGTTGCATGACCCTGGACTCGAACCTGCATCTTCGGTCGTCTTCCAACTGTGCTATAGATAAGGTGCATTTGTGACCACAGAACAGAAAAAACACTTACGCTTGTCTTCTGTGCGTGTGTTATGTGTGTGTGTTGTTGTTGTGTGTGTGTGTGTGTACACTTATTATTATCGATACGAATGAACTAATACAATTTAGCAAAATAGACCCCTAATTTGGGGTATTCATCATCATCATCTGTCTGAAGTCCACTGCTGGAAATAGGCCTCCCCTACACATTTCCAGGAAGAACGGTTGAGTACCCTATCCATCCACTGATTTCCCGTGATCCTACCAATGTCGTCCATCTGATCGGGGGGCGCTCCACGTTTTTTCTTCCGGTTCGTAGTCACCATTCGAGAACCTTTATTCCCCAACGGCTGTCGGTTCTTCGAGCTATGCTGCCTATTGCCACTTCAACTTACTAATTCTTCGAGCTATGTCGGTGACCTTGGTTTTCCACAGATATCCTCATTTCTGATTCTATCACGTAGTGAAACTCCCAGCATAGTTAAGCTAAGCTGTATAATAAACTAAAATAAACTAGTTCGCTTACAAAAATATCCTGAAATTTTCATCAAAAATAATCCAATAAATGATACTGAATTTGGACCTCAACAGTTAATTTAACTTTGCGTAAACAATTCCCAAGGTAAGAAACTCTTCCAAACTAAATTATAAGTAAAGTTTTTATCTAGAAAAGTTATAAAGACTTTACTGATGATAGAAACAAGAAACTTAAAGATATTTTTTACGGAAAACCCTGCTTATCAGGTAATTGAGGGTGAAAAAAAAGGCTGTATTATTATCACAGAAGTGTTTTAACATAAAGTAAAAGAGACTTTATACATCTGTTGTAACTTTTTTCTTTATTCAGGAAATTTGGTTGGTATCCGACAATGTCAGAAGGAATTGAAATTGATGCAGGCGTACGCAAACGCACACAATGACACACTACCGATGTGTTCCAAATTTAAAATTACCTAGTATAAATGAGTACACACACTCGACACTGGCAAAATTTATCCGAAATGGACAGCTGTCATTCATTAAGAAGAAGGAGTACACACACAAACTTGTAAGTGGAAATTTATTTTCGAATCCACAGAATAATAAGCAAAAGCGTATTGGCTGTTCTGTGTTCGAATCAATATAAAAGATCTTGATGAGTGACTGTAAATTTAACCCCTATGGGGGTGCAGCGGGATTTAAAGTTTGTATGAAATTAAATCACAAGGAGTCCACAAGTTCAATATAAAACCAAAACAAGATATACAAGCGAAACGCTAATAATAGCCATGTTTATTTTCATTACGTATTCAAACGGTATGCATAGGTAACTAAAACTGGATAATGAACCTTACCGAGCTGGAATAGAACTTTGATTGGTTTGAAATATTGAGGTCAACCGCCGCACCTTTAGCATAGCTAAAAAAAGATAGCTAGCACAGTTATTGAAAGTTATAATAAAACAAGCATAAGATCTACTTGATGCTACATTAGTCTTGTGTGGCATAGAGTTGCGTCCATCACTCTGAGACTTAGGTACTGGTGACTATAATATCCTATACTTACGTGGGTGCGACATCACGATGCTTAGATAAACTATATCGTCAGTTAATTTTCAAATATATACTAGAATTTTCACGTAAGCAAACACCTAGTGAAATAGGTCCAGTGGCATACAGGTACTGTTGTAGGCAATACATATTGCCCATCGGCTTTTCTGCTTTCGTAGAGCGCTATCTCTTTCTGACGCACACTACGCTCTATGAAGCTGAAATAAGCTGATGTGCAATGTTTGTTGCCTACTACTGTAAGTACGTATCAGACCAACTAGTTTGACCTTTGAGCTGTTTGAAATTGAACTCTACGAATCGTTTGAGAGGGTGCGATGAGTTGTCATTTCGTACGCCCCACTAACGTGTCACCCGCCATTGCTGTGTCCTTTTGCAATATGCTGTTGTTATTTCGACTAAGCGCGCCTCCCGGCTTCTCGCCATTCCCTGTTTAGTATGACGTGTAGGTTATGGATGTATCACTTGATATGTAGCCAACTGTACTTGGGTGAACTCTGTAACAGAAAGCTTTACTGGTGCAGCTATTCTCATCTCAGCTACCTTCGAAGCCATAAATTACCAAGTCTGATAACTTGGGAGGTATCTTTAGGTACAAACTTCAAACCAAAGGTAGAACAACAATTAGAACAATGTTAATAAAATAATAATTGGTGGTTTGGTATTTACGTAGCAATAAATTAATACTTGTGTACATTTTCCCACAGTGCTATCTCCAAACTCTTTCTAAACGAAATAAAACTTACCAGATATCTACTATATAAAAATAAGTCGGGTTTTCCTTCCTGACGCTATAACTCTAGAACGCACGAACCGATTTCCACGGTTTTGCATTCGTTGGAAAGGTCTCCGGCTCCGTGAGGTTTATAGCAAAGAAAATTCAGGAAAAATTCAGGACAAACCAACATCTGGTGGCGAAACGGAGTTCGCCGGGTTTACTAGTAGCTAATAAAATACTTACTAGCAAATGCTGAGTGGTAATTTATCCGTCCTTTATTGCTTGTTGCTATATTTTTTTGTGTACATCATGTTACGTGACGTGAAATAAATATTTTCTATTTGTATTTACATCCAGACAGTATCTAACAAAACTCTTTGTAAGTTTTTAAAATATTTTTTTTACTATAGATTGAGAGTGACCACAGAAGAGAAAAAACGATCAAGAGAGTGACCATAAAAATAGAACGGCCACGTGGCCAGAAAAGTGTCGTCAAAATGCATGAGCATGTGCTCCTTTGGACAGTACCAATATAGATGTACACCATAGAGTGTACGAATAGGGAATAACCCCCCATACAAACGGCGAATGCTTTTCTACTGTATTCTGTGGGATTGACCCACAACCTACAGCCAATATTATCAGCCAAAACCTCAGTTTAAAAACTCACAAAACACACACTTTATTCTGTGCACACAAGTGTATGTACCTACACTCATACGAGCTCAGTTTTAAGTTTACGAACACTTCAACAACTTGACTGAACTCTGTAAGTGAGATAACTTATCAAAACAAACTTTCCACCCTGTTTTCTACATTTTGAGCGCTCGTCTGTTCATGAACTATTTTTTGCTCCCTCGAGACCTTGCCTTGTGCAGACGTGATACTGATAACTGGACAACTTACAAGAATACATTATAGAGTATGTTCAAAAGAACTTTCTCAAACTGAAAGTACATTGCAGTTTTATCTGCACTACACAAGTCAAAAATAGACAAGTAGAGAGGACAAGTTGAGCGTACTCCACCATAGGCTGCATTTTCCCTTTTATCAGGTGTGATGGCAGTCAAACGTTTAGCTATCAGTAATAAAAAAAATCACAAGTTGTTTTGAAAATCGTTTTTTTTACTGTTCGCATGATTTAAGTGGCTAACTCTGGTGACGTAAGCACTTTCATCGGGCGCGCTGTGAACTCTTGTGTCTTTATTACCAAACACGTGCATTACGGAGAACGTAAAATTGAAAAGTTTGAATAGGCACTCAAGGAATTCTTGATAATAATATAAGAACCCACTACTTCAATTTATTACTTCAGTATAAACATTTTTTCCAGATTTTTCTTGCGTAGCCTAGAAAGAATGGCGCATTTTTACACATTTTTGCATGCAATAATTTAACTTTTATCAACTTCTCCGTGAAATGTAGCTAATCTTGTTACCTGTGGCCATTTTTCATGAAATATGGCGCCCATCTTGTCAAGAGCATCCATTTTGTTGACTTATGAAAGCCTGTTTTTGAGAGCATCGCAATTTACGCCTTGTTCAAACGAGATAGAGAGTATATCAGAGTGAAGGGTGGGGTGTGTAATTTAATTTAGCAAACTAGCGTAATTATGAGTGTCTGCCACTTGTGGGGAATCTGAACATGAATCTTTTACGCGTTATGTTTACTTCCATGACTACCTCTGCAGCCGGGCTTTCACTTTTATTTGTCATTACACCAGAACTATTACTTACCTACACAGCTATACCTACTAAAACACTGAAACATCTCTTATTCACTCACCCACTGGAATTTTCATAGACACATTTTTTTTTATTCCTAATATTTTCGCTATGTTCCTACTGCACACATAATTTATGGGGTCTCTTTCAAGCGGATGATTATAATGAAGTAATCAAAAAGCATCATTCGAAATAGTTTTTAGTTTTCGGGGTGTTTATTTTATAGGACTGTACATAAACCGATTCTAAGATTTGCAGAGCCATCACAGTACGTTCAAACTCCGAAATACTGCATATTGGATGTAGCCAGGCAGCATTCCAATCGACAACAATAGCAAGGAAACTATAGCTACAGAGCATAAAGCACCATACCTTAGCACTAGCACAGACGTTATCAGATTACTATCGAATCGCTCAAATAAAGTCAAAGTACAGTAATTTTTTCATCGCATATATTTAGTAATCATCTTTTTCTTAGCACTGCACTGGTTCTTTTAAACCAAGTATGCTGAAGTTACGCAATTACTTCCTAAAATCGGGAGCTAACCAACATCTTTTCAAAATCAAATCGATGCAAGCGTACGCAAACGCACACTATACACAATGCCAGCAAGATGTGTTCCATATTCAAAATTACTTAGCACACATACAGATCACGTGTTCTTAATTCAAAAATTCAAAATACATTGGTAGCACACACAGATTTGTAAACCTGCTGCAAACTGACAAAACACTGTACTGGTTTGAAAACAGGAGTGAAAAAAAAAGACGAGTGCCATAAATTTATTCCTGGATTAGAATACTTTCTCACATTAAGTTCGCCTATTATGATACTAATTTTATGTATGCTGTAATCATTTTTATTAAACAGCTAGTTTATGGAAAGCATAAGACCATCATCTACAACAAAGCATTGACTCAAAAGTCACGCATGTCAGGAACGTGCCCTACGATACAGCAGCCCTGCGTTCATCAACTAGAGGCATATGTTTAGCCTCACGTGCCAGTAATTTCACAGGCACCCACATCCTTCAAACTGAAACAGCACTGCTGTTACACGACAGAAATAGGCATAGTACTTCCCTGGACGAGCCCTTCACAAAGAGCCTATGATTACTGTGCTTATGCTCTGGTGCTGTTCCTTCATTGTGTAAATTGTACAGCTATAGATAGTGCAATCCACGAAGGCGCGCCCCACTATTCCTCCTAACCGTTTATAGTATATGTGTGCAAGCTTCCGTCAATGTTTGAGTGTTATCGATACACACTAATTACCTATGAGTGCACACGCACACTACAATGAATAGACTACGGTTCGCGACTGCCGCTCGGAGCAAACTCCCCGCACCCCGCGAGGGGCGCGTCTTCGTGAATTGCACTATCTATATAGATGTTATTGTTTAGTTAGACAATCTCAGTGTCAACAGCTGCCAATCTGTGCTTGCTTACGACAGATCTAAATTATTGTGGTTTATATTTGGATCGATGTACCAACAGTAGGCCTACCATGAGCTCTGTCAGGATCTGTCTCTGGTTTTGGTTTTGAGTATGTGTGAGTGTTGATTAAATAAATCCTACGTCAAAACGTCACACACACAGTATAATGTACTGGTGAGCACTCAAACAGACTCAAAACCAGAGCCAGAGACAGAGCCAGACAGAGCTCATGGTAGGCCTACAGAATAGGAGTAAACCCACTGGTACATCTCTATTTTACGTGAATTATGATCAAAAGTCTATAATCAGTGCGTGTTGCCAGTGATGACTAAAACTAGGAATTATTTTTTTAAATTTAGAACTATGGTAAGATTTGATTAAACAAAATATTTCTGTTACGATTTTTGTCATTGAAACCACTTCACAATGGCAGACTACAAAATCATTTCCTAGAGCTATTATATTGTATGCGGTAATGCTACGATGACGTAGCCCCGTAGCTAGTATATTTCTGCGTAGCACATCGCTACAAAATTAAATAAATAGGCTAAAATAAAACATGAACTACTCTAAAGATTTTAATTATTTATCAATTTTATGTTATTTTTATTTTCTTTCTTTCTTTTTTAATATTTATAGCAAATCAATTGTTGTGATTTTTAAAGATACATAAATTAGAACATCAATCGATTATATGGAACAAACGGGTATTTATCGCGATTACCTTTATTAATTCCCGCCCGCGACCACAGCTGTTGTAACACGGTCGAAACGCATAGCGATCGCGTTAATTTAAAAAGTGCTATCAATCGAAATAATAGCAAATCATTTATAAATTATTTTTTTTAGAACCTAAAGCTAAAGTTTAGCTATAAGATAGGGCTAAGATATACATATATTATTCTAATCGCAAGTTATTACCTTCATTTCGTTCACCCATTTTCCCAAACGACTATTGTGGTTAATTGTATGAACACCTTTATGGCGATTATCGTTTTATCACATTGTAACTTAACGGTTCATGTCTTACCGTAATAGTTCCTAATCGATTAACTAGATAATCGAATGGATTTGTGAATTCAGTATGTATTTCGTTATAAAAACATTTTTTTTCACTTTCCTTGAAAAAATAACGTCATCCTCTAGGGGATTTTTTTTTTAA
This sequence comes from Thera britannica, assembly GCA_939531255.2. NCBI lineage: Eukaryota > Metazoa > Arthropoda > Insecta > Lepidoptera > Geometridae > Thera > Thera britannica. The sequence goes on from OW618047.2 coordinate 12,963,098, forward strand.
TTTAGTCTCTAAATGGCAATGCGTCTACAAAAACTGAAAAGGCTTTTGTCATTAGTAGAATAATCATCACAAAAAAAGGACAGCATTTTGTTTTTGAAAATGGAACTAAATTCGGGAATCCCTTTATTAGAATGCATGAAATGTGTTGCGAAAAAGCTTTTTTTTAATTTAGTCTCTAAATGACAATGCGTCTACAAAAACCAAAAAGGCTTTTTTGTCATAAGTAGAATAATCATCACAAAAAAAACAACAGTTTGTTTTTGATACTTGATATAAATTTGAAAAAGTTTGAAGTTTGATATTATGCTTATTTGCCAGCGTGGTCGCATTAAAAACTTTATCAACTTGATTGCTATATATATTTTAGCTATGAAATAATCAAAAGAAGTTCCAATAGCCACTTAGCGCGACCCATTAATAAGTTTCGTCATTTCACGCTTAATTTGTTGTCTAAGAAAGATTGACACGAATAAATTGTCTCGAAAGTTCGTGAAGTTGTTTGGGGTTTTGCTGCGGGAAAGTTTAAAGGTGCTTTTAAACTGTAAAATGCAATTTTAAAGGAATGCTACGAGTTATTTGATAATGTTGGTATTTCAATAAAATAGAAACTCAAGCACATTATGGAGAGAAATTACTTGGAATACAAAAATAAAACCTAGAAACAAATATCTGTGCTCACAACACAAATAATATAATTATGTTCTCGGCGGGGATCGAACCCACGGCCTGCAGAGCAGAACCAACTGATCTGCAAGGCCAGTCAAAACAAACCTGTGGGGGCTTCCAAGTCATTACATGTCCAACGCGCGTCTTCTGAATTCAAGGGCCTGCATAAGTTATAACGACATTATAGCTGTGATAATATCCGGTGTTCACTTACTACTAGTTCTCGAAACTGAGATTACTTTAATTTTACGTGAGCTATCATATCATTGAAATCCTGTTAAATGGAAGCTCTCGTTTTATTGGTATTTTTTACGATAAACGGGTGCACGGCCCAACATGGTGATGGTGAATAGTCATTGTCAGCCATAGACAATGTACATGATATTTACATGACATGATATTATAGTAGTAGGCAATAAATATTGCGCATCGGCTAATTTCGGCTTCATAGAGCGTAGTGTGCGTCAGAAAGAGATAGCGCTCTGCGAAAGCGGAAAAGCCGATGTGCAATATTTATTTCCTATATACAACCGTACAATCTTCCAAATTAAAATGCAGATCGGGATTAACAGTTCGTTACTTGCTCGGTTAAACAAACAGCTACAGTTGTTTAAAAAACTATAGCTCGCTTTGCTCACCCAACAAATTATACAAATGAATTAAAACTATAGCGCTAAAAAGTAAAAAGCAACCGTTTATTTAAAAAGATTATCTGATTGCATGATAATTTATATTTGATTGGAGTGTACCGAAATGATTGAATTTGCAAATTGTTTTTGGGTTTACTGGAGAGATTGTAATTTATTTTTGCGGCGGCTTTCCAAGAAAATTATTTATTCTCTTGTAAAATTGTTAAATGTATTTTTAATCGGTCATTTCTTTCTGGCTCGGTTTAAAAAAAAATCCAACAGGCACTGTAGGCAACTTTTGACACCGTGGCATTCTAAAAAAAATTGGCAGTGAATCAGCGATACAGTGCTAATTTGAAGCTTTTCGCTCTTAGCTAGATAAACTCAATTTGAATAAAGGGCAAGTTTTTGAACAGTTTAAAAAGGAAAAAAAAATAAAAACAAAGTGGTGGACCAATCTACGTCCACATAATTATAACAATTGCACTGGCACCAAAAAAAATACGTGCGTGCTTTTTTTATTTTGTACTGGCGCTGGAGACTGCGTCCTTTTGCCAAACTCTTTTGTTTAACAAAATAATAGTCAATTATTATTAAGTGATCAAACTAACTTACCAAGTGACGTTCGATCATAATTGTCCCAACTTTGACGAAGAGATTGAATACATTCACTTGTAGTAGCTCCGCCTACGCTTCAACTCACTCGCACACAGTTTAGCTCCATAAGAAAGAAAGAGATAGCATATGCCATGCTACCGGCTCCAAGCTTCATTTAGTTCAGAGAATAAGCACGTACAGGGTCTCCAACATTGCACATTGGGGTATCCTAAGGGATGGGAGGGACCTTCAATCTCTTCGTCAAAGTTGGGACAATTATGATCGAACGTCACTTGGTAAGTTAGTTTGATCACTTAATTGTCCCAACTTTGACTTCAAGATTGAATACATTCACTTGTAGGATGTTCAGAGAAAATGAAAAAATGTTGGAGAAAAATAAATCAAATAAAATGTAAAATGTTATGAAAAAATCGGTTGTCTGTAAAGTCGGTTTACTGACGATAGTTGAACGTGATAACGTCATAAGAAAATACTCGCGGACTCGCGGACTCAGACTCGGACTCGGACTCGAACTCTCGGACCCGGACCCAGAACCCGACCGAACCCTTACCCTCATTTACCCTTACCCGCATTTATCCTTACCCTCATTTACCCTTACCCTCATTTACCCTTACCCATTACCCGACCCGGGCTCGGGCTCAGTTAAATGGAACGACGAAACGACGTAACGACGCATGAGTCATGTTTTTTCGTGCGTGCAGCCGGCTCCTTATAAGACGTTATCACGTCAAAAATTGATATCTTTTAAATCTAGTGTTGATTAGAAAAAAACAAATAATTAAAATAGTTCTTTCAAAAACAAAACAATTGTTATTAAGACTTTTTTTTTTTTTTTTTTTTTGCTTTTCTTTTTTTTTAAGTAGATAAAAATAAAATTAATCAAAGTAAATTTATTTTGTTAAGTTAGAATCAAATTCATAGTTAATGGTCTGCTAATGAAATGAGCAGTAGCAGTAGTTTAGTATTTTTATAATAATATCTACTCGGGCGCCTTCTGTTCGTTGTGCAGCAGAAGTATTTGTGTAACGAGTATTATGCGCACTAAACACACTGATAGCGTGATGAGGCATCGACTTGCTAGCATTTCTTTTATTCAACCGCCTAAAGTTTGTGATCAAGCAGGATGGTTGTATCTTGCTTGGAGGATTTTTTTTTTTTTTTTTTTTTTTTTTTTTTTACCGTCAATGTGGCCTGCATTGTTACTTGATCTATCGAGATCATAGCTATGCATAAAGGATACTATGCATAGTGTACTTACAGAACGAATGCAAGGGCGCCATAGTTAAAGATCAGCTTCGGTTGAGCTTACCTAAACACTACGCATATACATACATACATTACAATTATTCTTCCACTATCCTAATATTATGTTTCATTCTAGTCAATGATAATGGTTGGCATCTTTGACCAAACAAAACCACGGAACAGCCAACAAAACGACTAGGTTTTTCGTGAGTCAGGGAACTCAAGGAGTTACAACAACAAGTTTGAGTCTAAGTTGGCCTGGTAATCAGCACATCACTTGTGTTACAGGTGGAATCATTGTCATGAAAGCTGATGGGTTTAATTTTGAAGGAACTCATTCATAGGAAACATCCGCTATCTGGTTTCCATAATACTAGCTCTGCTTAATTTGGGGCAAGATAGTGTTGTGGGGCTATTCACAAAATGTATTATACCTATTGGGGATTTTTCATTATTATTATTATTATTTTTTATTTTAATTACTCGGTGTCTGAAAAATAAACAACGGTGTTAACTGAAGTACACAACACTAAGCTAAGTGCAACTCATGGAGGAGCTCAGCAGATTTCCTTTTTTTTTTTTTTTTTTGGTAAATCTAAATAAGACAAGGATAGAAACAGCTGTTTTGGAATGACACTGGCTGACGAAAGTACTATTGGAATTACTAAAACTTTTTGCAAGCGCCACAAACGTTTGAACTCGTTCATGTTGTACTACTTCATTTCAGTAATTATGGGATAAAGTGGAAAAACTTTATTTATTGACCCATACGAAGATCCCTTCCGTAAAAACTGCTAGGAAGTTAAGTAATTCACAATACCCTGATATAGTACCCTGATATGGTATGAACCTATACCTATGCTAAGTTCCACAGTACCCCCCATGGTTTAAAGCTAGAATAGTATATTGAGACTTAGTATGTACTATTGAACAAAGATGCAAGAGTCGTAATAATTGCTGTATAAGGAATTGTTGTCTGGCCAAGGCTTGCTGGGTAACACCATCGGCACCAGGGAAAGGTGTCGGTGAAGAGGGTAGAACATTATAGACAATCGAAAAAATAAAACCATCAGGTGGAATGAGATCAGATAAGAAGCATGAAGGAACAAGACTATTTCAGTAACCTGATTAGATAAAACATAATTATGTAACACCCTTAATTTTGCGTATACATGGAAAATGCATATAATAAAAAACGAAAAAATACAGGTCCCTTGACTGTAAATGCATACACGTTGTACACAGTAGGATCTCTTTTTCAAAAGATTACTATTACTACTGCTATAGTAATAAAAGCAAATTTTTAAATACTTGTAAATTAGCTATGTCACTGTTTGTCATCATTCATTTAGTAAGATGGCAATAGTTTAGGCATTGTTTATCCTTTGACAGATTTGAATATACATATTAAGGACTTTGTCGTTTACCCTCAAAGCGAATAGATCTATCTCTGATTTGTGTTTATTGTTATTAAAGCTTTAATGCATTGCATTCAAAATCAAAATTTGTAGAAAAGCAACGAACAAATAAATGTTACGTAATCTTTCGAGTTATAATTTTATCACTAAGGCAAGGCAGTAGGTGCTGTACTGCTGATATATGTATGCGCCAGCAACTGCAGTTGTAGTGCTGTTACAGCTGCCAAAAGTTCCAAAAAGACGTGTTATAGATATTCGATAAAGATTTTTTCTCTTTTACAAGTTGCACTTTGGGCAATAGAATAAAATCGGTATATTTCAAGATCGAAATCGATAGGAATAGCAAAATTAATTTAATTTCTGTAAGAATAATCTGTTGTCAGAATATTATTTACCGACGACAAAAATACCATAGTGTATACAAAATGGTAACGTTTATTTTTGAATCGTAATACTCAATACTCAATAATATTATATTTATTGCATACACATGGATTAGTTTAGTTTTGGTAATAAAGGTATGTAATAAAGCAAAGCGCTACACAAACGCACTCCAAGGATGTTGTGTAAGCCCAGCCTTGACAACAGCAGAACAGTCTGCAGTTAAAATGCTCAAAATGGACAAAGTTTTTTTTTTTTTTTTTTTTACTCAGTGAGCTTAAAAAAATTTAATTTCTGCTTTAAACATGCTCTGAGCAATCTTTAGGCACAAGATTTATAATAATACCTTATCGTAATACCATAAAACCATAGGGCGCAGCTTAGGCCACCACCGTTACTTTTGCCCCCTTTGGCTCCCCAACGGTTTTCATAGGGATAGCCTAAAGTAGGTATATAATAGAGCTATTTCTTTTTAATTAAAATAATAAACATAATTTTTTGAAGACGAAGATCTCAGAATAAAATGTTGAGTCTTAAATAAGAAATTTCTTAATAAGAAATTTTCTCATCAGATAATTATAGGTACTTCTAGAAAAAACTAGAAAATATTTCATGTGACTGCATGTACCTGCGAGGTTACTGCTTTTGCTTCGATATCCCCGACTGCTTGTACCGATGCGTCGTTGTTGGTGATGGCGCCGACGCTTGCTGCCCACGGGTGGATAAAGGCCGGTATGCAATCGGTCGGCGACAATACGGCACCAGCGGGGCGCACCGCCCTGCTGCCGGCCGCCGTCACCGCGTGGTTCCAGTGTCATGAACCACGGTTACTCAACAATTGGCCGACAGGCGCTTTTGGAGTTTGAATTACTTGCAGAAGAAACTCACGAAAGTATATAAGTTTTCATATCTTCTGTTTACTACGCAGACTTAATGAGATAGCTCAGTTGGTCATCAATCAATGAAAACATTTTCTAACTTTTGTTGCATCGAAAAAGTATCAAAAGCATTTATCAAGCACAGCAAGCAGGCTTAATAGCCAATTTTGCTTTTTGAGGATTTTTGAGGCTCATGGGATTTTGAGCAGACTCTTTAACATCAATCGTTAACATTGAGTTTATTTCTCAAAAGGCAGTTTTCGTGAAATAGGTATTCCTTGAATAAATGTTCTTTTACCTCTTTTTGAGTCCATCCCGTAGGAGGTTCCCTCATAAGGTTCATCGTTTCCAGGTTATCATAGGTGTAAGGACCCCACTCGTTCGTCTAGACCTCAAAGGTCTTGAAGGCAAGCGAAAGCTCTGACAAAGCAAAAGGCAAAGCATTAGCCTCTTAGGCTACTACCGTCACTGTATTTGTCGCACTGGGCGCCGGGCGTCTGGTTGAATTAGACTTGTAACCACAGGTGGTGTTGTCGTGGCCAGACGGATCGTGTTTGGGCTTCCAAGGGAATGCACGTTGTTTTCATGACAGGTGCTAGCGATCGTGCCGGTGGTGACGGGAGCCAGGATAATAAAAAAGAGAAGGGTTAATATCCCGTATTAACTCATTTCATAAATAACTATTGGTCAATATCTCGTATTAACTCATTTCATAAATAGCTATTGGTCAATATCTCGTATTGACTCGAAGCATTCAAAATTCTACGGTCTAATATCACGTATTAGATCTGAGAAAATACAATTCCGTTCAGGGCCGTTATTCGCTATTGCCAAACCACGCGCGTTACGTGAACACGTTAAGACATCAGTTTAGCAATCGTCGGATTTTGAACGAATCATGTGAAATAACCAAAACATCAAACGTGGGGCATAGACAACTAGTCTTGTGGCATACAGAATACCATTTTTCGATTCCGCACCAAGGCGCGTTTGCGTTTAGATCACGTTGTGAAGTCACACGTTTTGGGCACGGAATCTCCAATGTAATAGCGAATAAGGCCCCAGGCGGGTACATCTTGAGAAAATCCGTTGAATTCACTTAACTTCACATGTCACACCTTTTTACGACACCTTTCTTCTTTATCACTAACTGTATTCCATCTAGACATGACGATGAAAATCATAAGTAGATACGGAGTATAATATATATATTTTTAGTCACTGCGTGCGGTAGTCGTGCGCGCACGAAAACGAATGAAGCTTGGAGCCGGTAGCATGTCACATGCTATCTCTTTCTTTCTTATGGAGCTAAACTGTGTGCGAGTGAGTTGAAGCGTAGGCGGAGCTACTACAAGTGAATGTATTCAATCTTGAAGTCAAAGTTGGGACAATTCACTTTAGCGTTCTCATGTTTAATAAATACGTTCAAATGAGTAAGTTGCCAACTATAGCAACGAATTTTTTGAGCATGGTCTCCACCATGCATTAAAACTGTCATTAAGTTCTCCCTTTTATATCTGTAATCATTTTGGTATTACGTTTGTATGAAAATTCGCCCTCCGCTCGCCGGCCCTTTATGCATTGTTTTTATGGACGTTTGAGAACCCTGAGTAGCGATGGATATTGAAATATTCATGTTTACATTACGACTCCGCTACCTTTTCCCTTTACAACACCTATAGTATATTTAAGAGGTGTTTACAACCTTTTAAGTGCCTTAATTCACAGGTTTTATTAGCAAAACCGGTAGTTTTATCGTCTCATAAATTGAAATGGGTACTAAACAAATTACAGCTTGAAAGTTTTTATATGAGTTTGTTTTTGAAATACTTAAGATAAAAATAAATATAAATTATATGCTTATCAATAAACAAAGAATTATCAAAATTGGACTATGTACTCTGTAAAAAGTAATGCGTGGTCATACATAAAAAATGTTACGCGTTGATTAGAAATCGTTTTTTCAAATCAACCTCCTTCGTTTTTCGTCGGTTTTAAAGATGGGCTTGTTGTTTCCAAAATCTATTTTCAAAGTTTTCCTTTGCCCTTGCTCTTTGACTATGTACACATAATAGGTACCCTCATGAAAACCCAGAATATAAAAAAAAAAAATGAAAAATGTAGTTTTTAAACAGCCAAGCATTATTTAAAAGTTTTTAATGAGTTACGACACGTTATGGTTATGCACGCACGTGCCTATTTTCAATTAATTTCATTTGATTGTTTTATGAGATTTAAGTGAGTTTGATAAAGGATAAGGATAACTTAATTATGTTAGCGTAGACAGCTCAGTTAGTATATAGTAGCTCAGCCTTCTGTGCTGTTGTGGTTGTGGTTCGATTTTGATCTAAAAAAAAGCAGCCAAGTGCGAGTCGGACTCGCCCATGAAGGGTTCCGTAGCACGACGAACTACAAGAACCTTTATATATGTTACTTGATGTAACATAATAAGGTTCTTGTAGTTCGTCGAAATGTAAATTGCGGTTTACGGTTTATGACGTATAAAAAAAAAACTACTGACTAGATCTCGTTCAAACCAAATATCGTTGAAAGTTTACATAGTAATGTACAACATATATTTTTTTTAGTATTATCATTCTCTTACTTTAAAAGTTAGAGGGGGGGGGACCAACTTTTTTCCACTTTGGAAGTGTCTCTCGCGCAAACTATTCAGTTTAGAAAAAAACTATATTAGAAACCTCAACATCATTTTTGAAGACCTATCCATAGATACCCCACACGTATGGGTTCTATGAAAAAAAAATTTTTGAGTTTCAGTTTCATGTATGGGGACCCTCGAAATTTATAGTTTTTTTTTTATTTTTATGTAAAAATCTTAATGCGGTTCACAGAAAACATCTACTCGCCAAGTTTCATCAGTCTAGCTCTTACGGTTTCGGAGAAAAATGGCTGTGACATACGGACGGACAGACAGACAGACAGACAGACAGACAGACAGACAGACATGACGAATCTATAAGGGTTCCGTTTTTGCCATTTGGCTACGGAACCCTAAAAAAGTAAAAAGGAACAGATCCAGATCTCGAACAAATATTTGGCCAATTTAAACAGATTTGAACTGCCTCAGGCTGATGATGATGATTCATGCAAAGTATACAAACCTACGAGTTTTATAAAAAAGTTGTACTGTCATCGACATGAATACATGACATTATCAGTTATTCAATGCGATATTGCTGAGTCCCGAAATGGATCATAGGATCTGGATTCAGCGAAAATATTGCAAATTTAATATAGTAGTAGTGGAGCTTTTTTCTGTGTGGCTCGTCCGGGGATATACACTATGCCTATTTCTGCCGTGAAGCAGCATTACTGTTTCGGTTGAAGGGTGTGGGTGCCGGTGAAATTATTGGCGCGTGTGGCTGAACATCTGTATACCTCAAGTTGATGGACGCAGAACAGTACGTAGGGCACGTTTCTGACATACGTGACATACAGGACAATGCATTGTTATAGGCGATGGTTACCACTTAACATAACATGCTTGTTCCATCAGCTAAACGTATAAACAACAAACAATTTTTAGGTCAAGGCAGGTCAAGGTAAGCTTAAATTTTACATCAAAAGTTTTAGTTTTAGCATTTTATAGGACAACAACCAAATTGATAAATCAATTTGAATATTATTACAAAAAAATAGTAGGTACTTAGTAGTTCTTATAGTAGAGCGCTGGAAAGAAGCAGCTAAGAAGAAGAAGAAGCCTCGTTGTCCGCAAATAAGGCATGAGCAATATCGGGCGGTATGAATGCATGCCATACCTAAATGATAAAAATGTAGTAAGAAGGAGGTAAAATTACGCTGAGTGGATATTTCAACTTTATAGACCGAAAATGTTCTTCAACTTCTGTCGCTGAGTGTAGGTACCCAAATAATCCTTTATTCAGCGCTCATACTTGCTAAATAATTAAAACCTGGCATGTTCGGTTTGAACCAACTTCCTCTGAATGTGGTAAGCAGTTATGATTATATCAGAGGAAAGTCTGAAATTAATTTATAACTTAATTTAATTAATAATGTGGCAGCGACCAACGGCTCGGAACAGAAAGTAATCCATTTCATTTATTTATTTTAGAGATTGTAACTCGCCTCAGGCAAACACAACTTTTGCTCAAGTCTGAATCTGAAAGAATGTTCTTTTTTTGGATTTCATCCAAGGAGTTTGAAATGCATAGGCCTCAAATCGGCCTATTAGAATAAAAGAGGTTAGTAACCTCGTCAGTTTGAATTTCGAACAAGTTATGTTGTTGGTCTATTGACTTCTAATCAAAGAGGTTGAGGTTAATCGCATTAAGGAGTTTCTTATAGATATGCTTCTATTATGCTAAGTAAAAAAAACTGTAAGAAATAATAGTTATTTGATAAACAAGAGTGCAAAGCTGCTTTTTAACCGCGTGCTCAATTTTGATGACTGAGCAAGCGCAGGATTCTAATATTTAACCACGAGCGTAGCGAGTGGTTTAAAAGTTAGAATCCTAAGCGTTGGCGAAGGAATCAAAAGAGCACAAGGTGAAAAATCTTTGCACTCGAGTGCAACACGTAACTTTTCATCCCACCTCAGCGAGGAAAGGACTAAATGCAAAAAAGAACATGGCGCGACTAAAAGTAACACACCAAGAAGGTTCCGAGTATGAGTTATTAACAAATTTAAAAAGGTTGTATTATAAATTCGGCACCATGCAGGTAGAAGTAAATAGGTTTAATGGTGTTTTGAATTCACAGATACACCAAGAAGGTTACGAGTGCGAGTTTTTATCAAAATAAAAAAGGTTGTATGATAAGTTCGTCACCATGGAGGTAGAAGTACATAGGTTGTGTATTCACAAACTTATTGAACACGATATTCTAAATTCAAATTAACTTTATCCTCTAGCGGATAAAAACGGCTTTTCCAGTCAGATATTCAACAGCAAAAACACACTTTCAGAGCTGGTGGGATGAAAAATATTTTTATTTTTATACTTTGTGTGTTGTCACGAATATCATCCTCCAAACTACATAACGCACGAAAACTAAAGCAAGGGTCGTTCAACTCTATTTCCGTTTTACATTTATGTACCTACATACATAATGTACCTACTTACCCAGCAGTGCTTTAGTTTATATTAATAAAGCAATATTATCTTAGGAAACTTTACGCAGTTGGATAGGAAGTTATTTTCATTGCCTTGTTTACGTTTAATTATCTTAGATACTTATTATTATTTAACTTTTCATTCAGTGATATTATTATACAATTTTATAGCATACGAAAAAAGCTTTTAATTTATCTGAAGGCAGTTTAAAAAGCTGCCAAGTGCGAGTCGGACTCGCCCATGAAGGGTTCCGTAGCACGACGAACTACAAGAACCTTTATAATATGTTACTTGATGTAACATAATAAGGTTCTTGTAGTTCGTCGAAAGGTAAAATGCGGTTTATGGTTTATGACGTATAAAAAAAAAACTACTGACTAGATCTCGTTCAAACCAAAAATCGTTGGAAGTTTACATAGTAATGTACAACATATATTTTTTTTAGTATTATCATTCTCTTACTTTAGAAGTTAGAGGGGGGGGGACCAACTTTTTTCCACTTTGGAAGTGTCTCTCGCGCAAACTATTCAGTTTAGAAAAAAACGATATTAGAAACCTCAACATCATTTTTGAAGACCTATTCATAGATACCCCACACGTATGGGTTCGATGAAAAAAAAAATTTCGAGTTTCAGTTTCAAGTATGGGGACCCCCGAAATTTATAGTTACGCCAAGTTTCATTCAAATTAATTCAACTGTCAACTTTTTACATCACCGTGTGTGTGTTCAATTCAATAATTAGTTTAAGTGGGCGTAAAGGCTGCCTAGTTAAAGTGAGACTGGGCAGGTTACATCTCCCGGGAAACCCGAAAGATGGGCCAAGGCCACAGACCGGGTTGAATAAAAAAAACAACAATTCTACTTATAATTAATTGATTCAGCTGTTGATGACTTTGCGGAATTCTATTGTAAAACACAAAACTGGAACCAATATTTATTAGTAGTGTGCACCATACCCTATTTGCGGGTGTTGCGTAGGGTGCACACACAAGTCTACATAAAGTTAACTTACATAGATTAGATTAGGATTAATACTTGCGGATTAATACAATTTTTTTTCAAGTTTTATGTTTTTTAATTCTACTAATGTTAAAACTTTTTATTGCAGTAAAAGATTGTTCTAGCAAGTTAGTACCTTTAGATGTGGGTAAGCTTTTATGTTGATTTCTTATGACTAAGTTTCATATGTTTTACTTCATGAAAATATTGTTTTAAGAAGCTATGTAATTAACATAACTTAGTGATGTTGTTTACACCAGTGAACGCGTAAAACATTCGTAAAATTTTCCACTGGAATATTCTTCGTCTTTGGCTAGGTACACCAGGTAACAGCTGGCAATTGTGTTTTAGGCCCCTCGCCCACGACGACTTTTTGTTAATAATTTCTTCGCATGATTTCGTCATTTATGAGCCGATTTGAAAAAACTTTTAAGCCCAGTATGAAGTAAATATTAGTTTAAAGTCCAATCAGTCGAAAAAACTAAGCCTACTGTCATCTGTTTCAAAGAAAATTGGGTTTTCTTTTTTCAAAACTCATGAGTAAAATTTTTAAGTCCAGATATCACTTATTGTAAAAAGTGATATCTCTTTAAAATTTCTTCCAACTGATCTTAATTTGTGCAAAGACTTCAAGTATATCGATAAAATAAAATAGTTGGAATTACCAGGTGGTTACTTCTTCTTTTTAAAAAGGCGTTACACAAAAAAATGCATGTTTTTTATTTTATGCCACATATCGCGGCCAAAGTTACCTTCTGTCATTTTTGACATTGGCACGTCAAAATGACATTCCAACGTCACACATTATCTGACTGGAAAGTACTGTAGGTTTAATTATTGTAATTAGCGCACACTGGCACAGCTCTGATTGAGAACCTAATTACTGGGAGCCACATCAAAATTCGATTATGCTACATACTCGACGTTTTAACTATGGAATGAGATTATATTGGATTTTCAATTGCACTGACAGACGAAAAGCTTTGCTTTTGTAAAATCAGTCACCGTAATATGACGACCTGCCGTGCTACACGGTTTGAAACGACGCGGCGCCGGCGGCGACGGTTTAAACAGAAGTTTTAAACCGTGTAGGTAGACGGTGGTTTCAAACAAATTTCACATCACTTTTACACGTCCTTGGTTGAAAGGTTGGGCTTGGTAAACCGTGTAGACAGAAGCGTTCTGCCAAGGTCACCTTGGTAGAAACGGTGGTTTTAAACCGTCTAAAGCACTTTGACCACTGCACACTTGATTGTTAGTTGAAGATCAATGAATACGTCACAAAATTGAGCAAAAGAAATATCGACCCTTCTGGGATCAAATGTCGTAACTCAATGCTGGCAATGTTGGCTGTTACGACATTTGATCCCAGAATGAGTTGGCTCTTACGACAATTGATCCCAGAAGGGTCGATATGCCAAGCGTCTTTTTTAACCGTCAAAAAAACCGTTCTCAAGTCGACGTGTATAAAATATTTTTTATGTATGATCAGATGATCACGTAGGTAACTTTTAAACGAGTAGTCTGACTTTGATAATTATTTTTTTATTGGAATGGAGCCTGAAGTGGGACCCATGTACTCTTTAATGACTCATATATTTTCTAAATAATTGATGTTTATCGCATCAAACGTCACATTGTTATTGCGGACGCCGTCTTTTAGCAATCATAAGCTTGACGTGTGCGGAATGATGTAGGCTGTTATTAAATTGGTGACTCCTACTATCAGTTCTCGAATGAAAATATTACTCAAAATGGAAACGGCTTGTCGATATACGTTAAAATTAGGTTTTTTTCGTTAGAAATTTTTTCTCCATCAATCCATCAACTATCTGGTATCCGAATAGATACTTCTTACTCTCCGGCCAGATATCGTATATTTCAAGAACATCTGGACATAGCGGATATCGGATACTAAACGGATATCCTTAACATAATATGTAAACCAATGACAGGATATCCCATAGTAGTGGTATTACATTGATATTCCGCATTCAATCGCAGCCTAATATAGATCACAATCCAATCCAGCGCGCGTTGGCGAAGTCAAATGAATTATAATATTTCGTGTCTGGGATATCTGGCTTCATTACTGATATTATGTTTTTAGCTTATGCGTCGTGTTATTTAGTTATTTAATTCTTAAAAAAAAAAAAAATACGGGTTGCACTCCGGGAGTGCCGGCAGAAGTGAAAACTTGATTATTAACGTAGGAACCCTAAAAGTTGTTTATTTTATCAAGTTCCTCAATGTAGTAAAACCCCAATCAAAGTCCTAAGGAACCCTAAAAATTTTAGCATTATCGCGCTCCTAAGTGTAGTTGAAATTCCAATCAAAGTGCTAAGGAACCCTAAAATTGTTTACATAATCAAGGTCCTAAGTGTAGTTGAAAGTCCAATTAAAGGCCTAAGGAACCCTAAAAGTTGTTTATTTTATCAAGTTCCTCAATGTAGTAAAACCCCAATCAAAGTCCTAAGGAACCCTAAAAATTTTAGCATTATCAAGCTCCTAAGTGTAGTTGAAATTCCAATCAAAGTCCTAAGGAACCCTAAAAATGTTAACATTATCAAGCTCCTAAGTGTAGTTGAAACTCCAATCAAAGTCCTAAGGAACCCTAAAAGTTGACCACTTAATCAAATTCCTCAATGTAGTAAAACCCCAATCAAAGTCCTAAGGAACCCTAAAAATTTTAACATTATCAAGCTTCTAAGTGTAGTTGAAACTCCAATCAAAGTCCTAAGGAACCCTAAAAGTCGACCATTTAATCAAATTCCTCAATATAGTATAACCCCAATCAAAACCCTATACGGAACCCTAAATTTTACGTAAAGCCAAATCCTCAACGGGTCGGAACCGCTAGAAGGGACCTTGTCGCGCGACCTACAAGTAGGTCCTAAATGAAGTAAAACGGCAGACATAGGAGGAGGGGGTTCTGGGGGGCTAAGGGGGTTACAGCACGGCTCGCTTCGCTCGCCGCGCTGTTCCCCGTGGTCGCGTGGCGGCTCGCTTCGCTCGCCGCGACGCTCCCCCCGGGTTCAGGAAGAGGGGGTTCTGGGGGGCTTAGGGGGGTAACAGCACGGCTCGCTTCAC
This sequence comes from Thera britannica, assembly GCA_939531255.2. Classification (NCBI taxonomy): domain Eukaryota; kingdom Metazoa; phylum Arthropoda; class Insecta; order Lepidoptera; family Geometridae; genus Thera; species Thera britannica. Next base: position 12,978,116 of record OW618047.2, read on the forward strand.
TCGCCACGCTGTTCCCCGTGATCGCGTGGCGGGTCGCTTCGCTCGCCGCGACGCTCCCCCCGGGTTTCGGAGGAGGGGGTTCTGGGGGGCTTAGGGGGGGTCACAGCACGGCTCGCTTCGCTCGCCGCGCTGTTCCCCGTGGTCACGTGGCGGCTCGCTTCGCTCGCCGCGACGCTCCCCCCGGGTTCAGGAGGAGGGGGTTCTGGGGGGCTTGGGGGGAGTCACAGCACGGCTCGCTTCGCTCGCCGCGCTGTTCCCATGGTCGCATGGCGGCTCGCTTCGCTCGCCGCAATGCTCCACTCGAAAAAAAAGGCTTAAAAATAGGGCATTTTTAGGTTTTTTAAATAATAAAGGGGTCTAGAGGGAAAGGGGGGAAAAATCTGTCACCATCCTCAAATGTTGCCACCCCTATGACGCTAAAAGAAACAAAAGAGACAGACATAAACCCTCGTGCTGCCATCTAGGTGAAACGCCCGGAACTAGATTGCCAACCATGAGACTAAAATCGAAATACACGTTTTAATTGTACAAAAAGCCACTAGGTGGCGCTGTAACGTTTTGACCCGTTACAGTTATAATTATTGCACAATAATTGTGCAGTTCTGTGAAAGTCGGCAATTCTCGTGCAGTTTAATGTTTTTTTATTATGAACTCTACGTTGTAGTCTTAGGGTACATTTCTACAAAAACATCCGTCTTACGCTTTTTCGATTTTTATTATGAACTCTACGTTGTAGTCTTAGGGTACATTTCTACAAAAACATCCGTCTTTCACTTTTTCGATCAGGTTCACGTGATCCTGACGCGAGTTTAAGTTTTTATACCCATTACGAAAGTGCTCAACGCCGCTAAAGAAGTTTTCACTTCAAAAAAAAATTGTTACAATGATTAATTTGAACCATCTTATGGCTAAGTGAGTCTACGTGCCAGTTTCACGCAACCAAGCCTATTTAAACAGGCAACAGATTGTATGGAAGCACCCTTAAATATTTATTTCATTCCTTTTTTTTTGTTTTTGTTGTTATAGCAGCTCCATAAAATGATCATCTGTGAAAATGAGATACATCCTGCTGACAGATGAACGGACAGACAGATAGACAGACGGACAGCGGAATAGTAATAGGGTCCCGTTTTACCCTTTGAGTACAGAACCCTTAAAATGATTATCGTAATCTTCACGATTCAATTTACCAACCGTATTTCAGGTTACGGTTCATTATTACTGTCCCATTGTGCGTTCGAGAGTGTTCATAACAATGCTTACGAAATCAAAACTAACCTCAAAAACCATTATACACCCCGAACTTTCCATTGTGTGCAATATGGCAAGTCAGCGCGCAAAACAAGAGCCACTGAAAATAGTGAGAGTTGGGCTGTAGATGAAGCTTTGCTATATATGGCTGCCCTCTCAGCTCAGTTGGTAGTAACTCTGCCTTCTGCGCCATAGGTCGTGGGTTCGATTCCCACCGAGAACAAATATTTATGTGGTGAACATAGATGTTTGTTCTCTGTTTGGGTGTTATATTGTATTCTATGTATGTATTTACAAAAAAAAAGTATATAAGTATTATATCAGCTATCTGGTTCCCATAGTACAAGCTCTGCTTAGTTTGGGGCTAGATAGTGTTGTGTGGATTGCCCGCATTATTATTATTATTATTATATGGCACCACACTGAAACTTCACTGCTATTATTCTTCTGGTATTTATTTGTTTTCTTATTTTTCAAGTTTTTTACAATATACAGTCCCATAAGTCGTCAACGTCCAGCCGAAAATGGGCGATGGGCCAAGTCATGACAGCTATCATAAAAATATAAAAAAAAATAATTGTCATGTAACTTTCGAGTTATGAGTATTTAAAAAAAACAGGAAAAACTGATACCCTGTAATGATCTTTTATATCCTGTGATTCTTGTTTTACTACTAAATAATGACATCTTTGACTTTGACTTCATAAGATATATGTAACTAATATTATAAAGATATTAGTATAGATGTCATCTTTCATACAGTCCATCTATCTTTTCCTTCTACGAGCACCTCTCCCTTCTAACTAAAAATTTACTTGTTATTAAAACCTAGCTAGCATAGCCATGTATATTATCCAGTACTGCACAATGCATCCCCCGTTAAGCTGGTTAGTTATGAAAACCTTATCTCTGGTTCTTTTGTCCTCGTGCATCCGCGCTCGCCATCTGTTAGGCGGTAATGCATTGTTGGCAACCTGTAGACTTACCACAAGCTCTGTCTGGCCCTGTCTCTGACTCTGGTCTGTATGAGTGTTGACTGAATAAATCCTACGTCAAAATGTCACACACGCAGTATGGCTCTGTCTCTGACTCTGGTCTGTGTGAGTGTCGACTGAATAAATCCTACGTCAAAATGTCACACACGTAGTATGGCTCTGTCTCTGACTCTGGTCTGTGTGAGTGTTGACTGAATAAATCCTACGTCAAAATGTCACACACGTAGTATGGCTCTGTCTCTGACTCTGGTCTGTGTGAGTGTTGACTGAATAAATCCTACGTCAAAATGTCACACACGTAGTATGGCTCTGTCTCTGACTCTGGTCTGTATGAGTGTTGACTGAATAAATCCTACGTCAAAATGTCACACACGTAGTATGGCTCTGTCTCTGACTCTGGTCTGTATGAGTGTTGACTGAATAAATCCTACGTCAAAATGTCACACACGTAGTATGGCTCTGTCTCTGACTCTGGTCTGTGTGAGTGTTGACTGAATAAATCCTACGTCAAAATGTCACACACGTAGTATGGCTCTGTCTCTGACTCTGGTCTGTGTGAGTGTTGACTGAATAAATCCTACGTCAAAATGTCACACACGTAGTATGGCTCTGTCTCTGACTCTGGTCTGTGTGAGTGTTGACTGAATAAATCCTACGTCGAAACGTCACACACACAGTATAATACACTGGTCAGCACTCACGCAGACTCAAAACCAGAGCCAGAGAGAGCCAGACAGAACTTGTGGTAGGCCTACTGGGTTCAAGTTTGCGTAGTTTATTGTGAGTTGAATACGCGGTGGACAAATGTTTTGAACTAGGTATACGTGTAGTATAATGTAGTATTGCGTTGAATTTATAATTCCATCATGTCCAGCGTGCATTTGTTTTTTAATTCAGTATAGATAGTGCAATTCACGAAGACGCGCCCCTCGCGGGGTGCGGGGAGTTTGCTCCGAGCGGCAGTCGCGAACCGTAGTCTATTCATTTGTAGTGTGCGTGTGCACTCATAGGTAATTAGTGTGTACCGATAACACTCAAACATTGACGGAAGCTTGCACACATATACTATAAACGGTTAGGAGGAATAGTGGGGCGCGCCTTCGTGGATTGCACTATCTATAATTGGTAGAGTCTGTTTTGAAAGAGAGCCGTCGCGGCCAAAATGTGAACTAACGTCTCGAGTTTTTTATGGCAGCTCATCCCTTTCTTTCTGTCATCATTTTGAATCATACAAATTAAATAAAGGAATAGTACACTAGTTGTGATAGGATCAAAACGCAACAGACGCGCTATTGTATTGCCCACTAAACAAAAAAGGTAATTAAGCACAGCTGCGCCCTCATATCCCACGACGGCTCTCTTTCTGAACAGACTCTATTTAATTAGACTGCCTTCAGTTCCAGTTCACGGTTTTCAGCTCAGTTGGTAGTAGCTCTACCCTACCTTCTGCGCTGGAGGGCGTGGGTTCGATCCCCACCGAGAATAATAGTTGTGTTGTTAATGTTTGTTCTGTGCCTGGGTGTTATATTGTATTCTATGTATGTATTTACAAAAATAAAGTGTTTAAGTATTATAACAGCTATTTGGTTCTCATAGTACAAGCTCTGCTTAGTTTGGGGCTAGATAGTGTTGTGTGGATTGTCAGTCATAATTGTTGTCACAGGGAATGCTTTAACGAAATACAAAACACTACAAAAATACGATTTATTTACAGAAGCCCCAATGTAATACACTTCATGAAGACATAAGAGCGATAAGGCTTTACTAACGGTGTTTTCTATTTCTAGAAAACGGTGACCGCCACAACTATACCTAGACCCTGCGCAAGATAACTCTGCGCGTGAATGACAGCGGAAAACATGAACACAAGAACTGGAATCTTCCTATTACATACATGAATGGAAAAATATAACTTGTATATATATTTAGGATCTCGAAAACTGCGCCAACGATTTTCATGAAATTAAGTATACAGAGGGTTTCGGGGGCGATAAATGGATCTAGCTAGGTTTCATTTTCAGAAAAGACTTAGGTTAAAAGTTATTTTAATAATAAAAAAATTTAGCACCATCTCTTGCCGAGTAGTCGAAATCACGAATTAGTGTCACGGAGAACGCCATCTATTGAACTTCTACGTAAACACTCGAGACAAAAGTTCCGGAGATTTTCATGAAAATTAAAGGTTTCGGGGGCGATTAATCGATTTATATATGTAGCTGGGATAATTTTTTAGAAAATCTTTTTTTATTGTTTTTAATAATCAACTTTAATCAACTTATACATAAGCTTATTTTAGCTATTCCAGCAGATGGCGTTGTTAGTAAGATCGAAAAATATTATTAAAAAACCGAGCAAAGCTCGGGCATACCAGCTCGTGTTTGTATTATGAAATTAATTCCAGTCAGGTTTTTTGATTTTTTCCCATCTGTCGCGTACAAATTGATCTTGCATGGACTCTATACCTATTTGACATACTATATTTGATATCAAAGCTCAAGAGCAACACGGGAAAACATAACATCGCGTTGCAAATCTGACTATTTCTGTTACAAAGTAGTAATACCTACTCACTCATATAAATACATAAATTAATAGATAATCGCCATGAAAACAATTTTAAAAGGGTATGAAGTTACACAAATTTAGTTTAAACAAATTAAGAAACATACTTCATAACCAAACTGATGAACCGATTTTGATAAAATTTCTATGGGATCTGAAAAGTAAAAGGTCTCTATGGGGTAAGGGTCTTTAAGGGTTCTGAAAGGTATACCTCCAATATGAAAGTATTATTCAGTAAAAAAAGTTTTTTTCAAATCGGTTCACAAAAATGACAAAGTTATGCGATAACAAACATTAAAAAAATACAACTGGATTGAGAACCTCTTTCTTTTTTATTTGAAGTATTTTAAAAATACACTCCCAATTACTTTGAAAATTCTCTGTTGCGGCGGCGGCGTCGTAGCCGTCGTCAACAGCGGCGCCATAAGACGGCGCCGGTATTTGGCGAACTAATAGCACACCCGCTGATCCACACTTCAAATGGGCTAATATTTCATAGATAGCCCCACTGATAAATGTATTAAGGGTAACCCACAATGTGACAATATTTTGTTAGCCGATCAAAAGCTTTTGTGGGACACTGAAATTCCATGAACAATAAATCTACAAGCTTTATTGACGGTATTTACCGCAAATACGGGCTGAAATTGGGAAAGTATTTTCGGGAAAAAAGTTTTATTTATAGTTGGGTACAAAATAAATAAGCTTAGGTAGACGTAATCCTATGTGATCTAGAGGCAGTGTTTTATTATAACATACACGCACGTCACAACAGGACACCACTTAACATCAGGTGAAAAAAACATTTAGGACTGTTTTAAGCCTTCATATTTCCTGACAATACCCTTAATTATGATGATGACTTAAGAGGGTAGTTTTTTCTTTTTAAATTTAACAGCTTAGCTTTTGTCGGGGTTTTTATGCAGTTCTCCAAATGAGTCTTTTGAATGCGACCTCCTTGACTTCCTTATTCGATATGACAGCGACCTTTTCTTTTATCTGGCTCATGTAACTCATTCTTGGCCTTCCTCTGCCCCGTTTTCCTTCAAGCGTCCCTTCAATGATGTTCTTTATGTAGCTGTCATGTCGTAGAAGATGTCCAAACATTTTCCCCCTTCGGTTGTGTATCGTCTTATGGCCTGCACACACCTAGTTCGCTGGCGGTAGCGAACAGTGAAACGCTGTCAAATATCGCTGTCAAATCTTAAATCTGACAGCGATATTTGACAGCGTTTCACTGATCGCTACCGCCAGCGAACTAGGTGTGTTCGAGCCTTTATATATAACTCTCTTAGGCCCGTATTCCGAAACAGCGCTTGAGTCTGAGTCGAGCCTCAAGCGTAGATTTTATGACAGTTCTCCATTGAAAAGTGTCAAAAATCTGTGCTTGAGGCTCGACTCAGACTTGAGCATTGTTTCGGAATACGGTCCTTACTCTTTAGTAAGAGGGTAATTACAAACTTCTTGCAAAAGAAAACAATGCACCAAAAAAAAATACCAAAAAATATCTCGTAGACCGTCTACGAAAAGCTACGATGTCTACGAAAAGCTCTACATCGCAACAAAAGAAAGGTAAATACTCAACCTTCATTACTTCTAATAATATGTTAGGTTACGAGCATAAATATTTCATGCATTAGCTACTATTTTCAACCGATTTCAGTATTCTAAGAAATAAATCTATTATAAGATAAATAAACTCACGATGTGCGTAAGCCTTTAACGGTGGACCTCTAATTTTAAGTCAATTCAAGCCTTAATGGCCGTAGTAATTAGTTTTAATCAATCATTAGGAAAGTGTAAATGACTGCGGTGCTTAGAGTTTGCCTACTTAGTTGTGATGGGAACATACTTCGAAATCTGTGAAAGTATTTTTGAAACTTTACTGTTTACTAGCAGTAAGTAACCGAGCTTCGCTCGGTATTTTTTTGATAACATACTTATGAATGATGAAATCATTATATTTCGATCTTACTAACATACTACATAATAATAAAAAATAAGAACTGGTTATTTAAAAAAAAATCACGAGTGCAATGAGAAACTTTCGGAACTTGTGTTTACTAAAGGACTACGTCCTTTAGTACCAAAACTCGACAATAGATGGCGTTCTCTGTGAAACATAACCCTTGAGTTCTCAGGTTCTCACAGAGCTTAGTTTTTGCTTCTGAGCAACAGATGGCGCTAGGAGTAATGATATTATGAAAAAGTTGTTTGTTCTTAACTCCGAACGCCGATATTTTCTAAAAATAAATCCTAGCTAGATCGATTTATCGTCCCCAAAAACCCCTGTATACTAAATTTTATGAAAATCGTTGGTGCCATTTCCGAGATGATTCTAAATATATATATATATATACAAGATTTTCTCGTTTAAAGGTATAAGATTTAGTCTTCGTGGTTCTGCTGGGAGCTCCATGTGGTAAACAAGGGTTATGGCTATCAAAACTGACTCACATATTTAAATGTTTTGGACAACCTACTTGCCATAGGCTGTTCATCCTCACACCTTGGAGCCTGGGTGGTCGCGCACCGTTCTGTTTCAGAGGAACTTCTTCTTGCGAACTCTCAGGCTGTGAAATGATCTCTCTGCTGAAGTTTTCCCTAAGGACTACAGCATAGGGTTCTTCAAAAAGGGCGTTTTAAAAGTTTTAAAGGGTTGGCAACGCGCTTGTGATGCCTGTGGTATTGTAAGCGTCCATAGGCTACGGTGACCGCTTCCCATCAGGTGGGCCGTATGCTTGTTTGTCCACTTAATTGTATAAAAAAAAATCACTACCTAGTGTAGATAAAAATTCAATCCGAGTACCTCTATGTTATTTATTTCCAGCGTCAAATTAATTTACAACTTGACGTTTCACCGAATTTAATCTATTTAGTCTTGGGGTTTACATAAAAGTGATTCCACAATTTCTATTTCAAGACATCCCGGGTAAAAGCGCCAGAAATCCTTGAATAAAGCTAATTAATTCAGCTTCTAATGACTGAATCTCTTACCTTGGGGTTCAAGCTTAAATATTTATAAATTCTTAAGCTGTGCCAGCAGAAATGGAGCTGAAATGAAGGTATTTCCATTCAAGACATTTGACAGGGATCTAAGCTTAGCTATATTAGCAGATCTACCTTGGCTGTGGGTTTGATCCCCACCAAAGATAAATATAATACAAATAAAAATGTTAACCTAATCTAGTATTCAATTCATAGGTTTTGGACCCTCTTTAGATAATACTATGATGCTTAGAAAAACTTGGGCACAATCAATGATATATAAAGACTAATAACTGTTTGTAGTCACAGTAACAGTTTTTATTTTAAATTACTTACCTCAAATGAAATAAACACCAATCGCATTTTACACATTTTTTCATTGCAAAATGTGATTGGCGTTAATTTCATTTGAGGTAAGTAATAAAAACTGTTCAGGAACCTAGATACAAATACAAATACAATTATTACAATAATATAGTGAAAATCAGCTCAAATTAGTAATCATTTTGGTATTACGTTTGTATGAAAATTCGCCCTCCGCCGGCCCCTTAAAAGTGAGCTAAGCTACGGGTGGAAGTTAGCAGTGCCATATAAATGGTTCAGCTAAGTGGTCGGTCGCGCCATTCACTTTGACTGGCGCTCCGTGCTTTTCAAGAACACCAAATGAGCTATACTCTTAGAGGTGTAGCGAGAAAGCTATCAAACATGGCTATGAACCTATTTTCACGGAAGTTAGTAGTGCCATATAAATGGTTCAGCTAAGTGGTCGGTCGCGCCATTCACTTTGACTGGCGCTCCGTGCTTTTCAAGAACACCAAATGAGCTATATTCTCAGAGATATAGCGAGAAAGCTATCGAACACGGCTATGAACCTACACACATCAACATTGTCTAGGAAGATTCCATTTCGAACTGATTTTCTGATTTTTCGAGATTTAGTTCTTACTTTAATTTTTATTATTAAATAATATCAAACAGTTGTATTTTATTATTAAGAATAAACAACACAAAATAAAGATTCTTGCAATATCTAGTTTTCTATAAAAAGTATTTTTAGTTTTTGTAAAAATCAACAAAATGTAAAATATCCCTTTGAATCTAGGGGCATTATCACGTCACCTGCACGTAACTGATACCTCTGCAGCAAAGATCGGCAAACTTCTTCAAAACTTGAGGGCGGCGATCTTATAAAAAATACTACTCTGCGCTAACAATATACGCTGGGGTTTAATTTAATACAATATTTATTTCTTTGATTTATTAATGCTTAGCTCATTACATGCTTCATGTGTCGTTATAACTCAAGCAACAAATACTTAATTATATTTATTTGCATGAAAACAACCTTCACCTCTGTTAACTTCTAGGGAAAGGTTTCATTTTAATGGTTTACCTAACAAGTATTCGTCACACAAAGAAAATATTTCGTCATATTGACTGGCCTTTCAGCTCAGTTGGTAGTAGCTCTGCCTTCTGCGCCGTAGGCCGTGGGTTCGATCCTCACCGATGGATGAATGTTATGTGCACAAGGCTTTAAATTTTCAGGCAGCATAAGCAATTGTCCGGAAAAATGAACTGACCCCAATTATACTTTTTTGACGAACAACAAAACGGAATACGTCCAAATGGCCCACATTACGTCCAAATGGCACACTTTGGAACCAATTGGGACCTGTTGGGACGAATAGGACATGTTGGGCGAATGGGAATGGCGAACTGACTATCGAGTGATGATGATGATTGTGACTAAATAAAAATAATTTATTACGGTACACATATACACATCAAGTTACACAAAGTCCAAGAAAAATTGCTTACTACAGAGAAAAAGGAGTCTTCTTATCGTGTCACTTGAGTCTTCCGGATTGATTTCATAGAAATTTCATCAAAATCGGTTCAGCTGTTTCAGCATGAAGTTAATTACTCAATTTTTTTAAACTTAATTTGTCATATTATTGTCATTACTCATTACACATTATACGTCTTAAAATTCGCATCTCTGCCTCTACTTTCGTCCTTGTCTTCAGTTAACCACTTAGATCCATACAGAAACAGTAGGCCTATCACAAGCTCGGTCTGGCTCTGTCTCTGGTTTTGAGTCTGTGTGAGTGCTTACCAGTGTATTATACTGTATGTGTGACGTAGGATTTATTTAGTCAACACTCACACATACTCAAAACCAGAGCCAGAGACAGATTCATACAGAGCTTATGGCCTACTTGTCTTTAGTAAACCACTCAGATCCATAATATAGAAAATGTCATGTGTTTTGTCCCAGAAGTTCTAATTGATTAGGTGTCGTAGGTTTGAAGCTTCTGGGTTAGGAAAATATTGAAAACGCAGCCTCTGTATGAACGTCTTATAATTGTGTATAAAAAGTAGTTAAGTAAGTATCTATAGTAAGTAATATTATGTTGCCGGTAAACTCGTCTGCGTCTGTAGCATCTGTAGCATGCAAGGTAGCGGGAACACATGAATACATAAGCTATTTATTAATATGTACTCTGTTTACTATGTCTACTGAATCAGAAATACTTGCTTTGAGTTGTTTATCAAAACATTTCTCAGAACAATCTAAATTCCGTCAGCAAAATCTCAAGTATTAGTTTCAGATGTTACTGATTTGGATCAGTTTAGATATCTCTAGATTGTGCGCAACGCTTTAATAAATAAATATTGTGGATAATCCACACCACTATCTAGCCCCAAACTAAGCAGAGCTTGTACTATGGGAAGCAGATAGCTGAGATAATACATTTTTTTGTAAATACAATTTAACATCCAGACAGATAACAAACATCTATGTTCACCACACAAATATTTGTTCCCGAAGGGGATCGAGCCGACGACCAACGGCGCAGAAGGCAGAGCTACTACCAACTGAGCTGAGAGGCCAGTCAAGAGCTCAACTGTGTGTGTATTTAAATATTGTTAAACATTGTATTTAATAAATAAGTTTTAATTTATTGAACACGAATGAATACAAGCCATGTTTTTAACGCTAAAACTCACTTCTCAATCTAAATTATATAATGGTTTAAGATTATTTATTTCTCATAAAATTTTACAAATTACTTACTGAGAAACCTATTTACTAATACTACACAAGTATTTATGAATATATAAATGCAGTGAGCTTAGCAGGCATGTTAAATTGAATAAGTGTAGTAGGTACATAATTCATGCTAACACAATAATATTAACTTAACAATAATAGCACTGTTAAAACAAACGAACAAGAGTAAAGAAACACAAGATCGGGGGGTACATTTGAAATATACAGCGAAAGCAAATAGAACTAGACACACTAACAAACACTCAACATCATACAAGAAAGAAAAAATTATACAAAACTAGTGGGTACATTTGAAAAAGATCGAACGCAAATATTATTTAGGCTGTGGTGGTGTGTGTAGTTTGGTTCGGTGCCACTATCTATGAGCTTAAGTTAACCAGACGTTATGCTATCGAAAAGAAACTTCGTAATTTTGTTGTAAAGTTGTCGTGCTAAAACTTAGGTACCTTACGTATTGCATGTATTGTATTAATATTGTATACTGTATTTACTTTTTTTTATAGATAATAACAAAATAAAATGAAAATGTAATTTTTATTAAATTTTTGCATGTGTGCTAATTGTATATTATTCTGTGTATTCTGTAATATTTTTTTTTTTTTTATTTTTTTTTTTAGATTCACCTGTGCGTGCCCTTATATTTTTTTTTTATATTTGCTAGTATGGCATTGGATGTGTTAATTATTTATAAATTAATAATGAAATTAAATTAGTAACGTATTTGATATTTCTTATTACTAATGAGTTAAATTGTATGCCAACTTTATAACATTTGCAGGTATGGATTGGTTTGGATATATTTTTTAAGAGCTTTTTTAAATAGAACTATTGTTTTAATTTCTTTAATATCCTTAGGTAGTTTATTATACAGTTTAGCGCCTTCATACAAAATGTTATTTTTACCGTAGTTTGTTCTAGGTGTGCGCAGTATTATGTTGTTAGCTTGTCTTGTTTGCTTTTTCTGTACTTGTGCTCTTTTTGTGAATGTTATGTGGCTGTGGATATCTTTGTTTATTATTTTTCTTATTATGATGCATGTATTATAAATGTAGTTTTGTTTAATATTCAGTATTTTTGTCTCCTCAAAAACAAGTTTCGTTCGTGTGAAAAACTTATAGTTGAACAATAGCTTACATCACAAAACAAACCCCACAGGACTTTCATCAATCTGTGCCGGTATTCCGTTCCAGGGGAATATTCCTCTCCTCTTCCCGCGTAGCGTAAATCTTGTCGTGTCTTGGTAATAATCTCGAGATCGTTTGTTGTGTCTTTTTAACTTGCTGACGACTCGGACAAAATATATTGGGGCACGGTGTCCCAATTGACACTTTTGATTGTTATTATGAGTAAATAGATGTATACTGAATAAATTAATTTAAATTATGCCACGTAGGAATTCGGAAACTCAAACCCAAAGACCCTTGAGAGGAGTTGAGCTTCATTAATTCTTTAGGCCTACCATGAGCTCTGTCTGGCTCTGGTTTTGAGTCTGTATCAGCGTTGATTAAATAAATCCTACGTCAAAACGTCACACACGCAGTATAATGCACTGGTGAAAACTCACACAGACTCAAAACCAGAGCCAGAGACAAAGCCAGATCTCATGGTAGGCCTGCTTATGGGATGTTATAAAAAAAATCGGTTGTCTGTAAAGTCGGTTTACTGACGATAGTTGAACGTGACAACGTCATACAGCTATCCACGCGGGCACTCAAGTAGGAGAGCGACAGATGTCGAACGCTGCCGAACGCGGAGGCTGGTTGTGCCTCTTTGTCGCTCTTTCCAGGCTCTCGCTTGCACTTCAAGCTTTAAATGGAACGCCTCAGAGCAAGGTAACGCCGCATGAGTATTTTTCGTGCGTGCAGCTCCATCGAATTATAAGACGTCGTCACGTCAAAAATGTATGTGTACGGTATACAACACGTGAATGACTACACACGTGAGCTGGTAATAATTTGTCGGATACTGTGGCTGAAAATGTGAATAAATAGAATAAGCATGTTCACAAATGAGTCGACCCGACATTGTGGGTGTAATGTCAACATTATGCAGTAATCCTGTAATATAAACATGAGTATGGAATTAGCTACGGCCTGGGGAAGAGAGATTGAGATTAAAAGAACAGGAATAGTGAACCCTAAGGCTAACTTAGTTGGAGTGGTACCACACTGGAACTTCACTGATAATAATTTTTGTTTTCAAAGTCAAATTTTTGTATTTTGTTGCATGAAATACGTCTTGAATAATTATAAGTTTAAAATACTTGAGAAACCGACTTCATTGTCAAACGGCTAAACCGATTTTAATCAGATTTGTTTGGGACAATCTGGACGTAAAAATAACCTTCCAAATAAATAAATCATTTTCTAAATCGGTTCATAAATGACGGAGGCATGCAGATACAAACATTAAAAAATAAAATAAAAAAAATGGCAACACCGATTTTAATAAAATTAAAATGGAAGCAGTACCTTTATAATTAATATTTTTTCAAATCGGCTCACAAATGACGAAGTTATGCGGTAACAAACATAAAAAAAAAAAATACAACCGAATTGAGAACCTCCTCCTTTTTGATTGGAAGTCGGTTAAAAACATGTTAAATTGATAAATGCCAATGTATTCTACTTAAATCTAGGCGTGCCTTATTAAGATTTACATAAAGATAAGGTTAAATATACGAGTATGTCAAAAATTAAATATGTGTTTTATAAAAGGATCATGCAAAAAACGGTAGGAACCAAGCCGTAGTTTGTTTCCTGTTCTTCTAGACTTATTTGCGTGGAACTGGCGCCTAGACTCACCTAGCTTTAAGTCGTTTTAAAGTGATCATTGTGATACAACTAAATTCATAAATTTTTGAGTTTGATTTTTAAACGTTTTCGAGTTTGAACCCCCTACCCTTGCTCTACTTTACTACAAGGGTAAATAAAATAAGTTCAATAACCCCAATAAACTGTTCTATTAAAATCTATTTCCTCGTCTGATCCGCGTGCAAATTACTTTAACCGTTTTACATTTTTATTACAAGACATTTCTTTCGCGAATTTCGTTTACGAATATTTTTACGACAATAGCGTATGGTATCCCAACATATTACTTTTTACGATATTAAACACGATGTAATAAAACATACGTTAGCGTGTGTAACCTGAAAAAACGTATGGCTTAAGGCAGGGTTTTGTAAATTAACTTAACTCTCTTTAAGATTTGTTTATTGCTTCAAAAGTTAAGAGCCGAGCAGGATTTGATCTCGTCTTCCCTTTGGTAGGAGGATGCGCTGACCGCTGCGCCATCGGAACCAAATCTTGTTAATGTGGCACTAATAGTGCCACATTAACAAGTGACATTGTGACACAACTTGGGACAACTTAGGGACATAATAGAAATCTTTGTTGTTGATTGCCTTAAGTGTATACTATAAAATCAATTTAAAAAAATGCTTACAATCTTTAAAGGCCTGCGCACACCTAGTTCGCTGGCGGTAGCGATCAGTGAAACGCTGTCAAATATCGCTGTCAGATTTGAGATTTGACAGCGATATTTGACAGCGTTTCACTGATCGCTACCGCCAGTGAACTAGGTGTGCGCAGGCCTTTACGGAGATAATGGCGACGTGAATCTTAAGCCAAGGTCTTCAAAATCTCTGGAATAGAAATTTAAAACGTAAATACTTTTTCAGGAAGAACAATTTTGATTCCCCTCCATCCATCGTCACGATTGGATTAAAAGTAAAAGTACCTCGAGTAAAATGTATAAAGCTGTGACAAATGTTATTAAGTCCTCACCTCGATGATTTTAAGGGCTACAGACAATGAACTTCTCGCTCACACATTCCAAAGATTTTTTCATTGTTACGTCCGCTCAACCCCAATTTTTGACAAGACAACGTCTTATAATTCGATCGTCGATGGAGTCGGCTGCACGCACGAAAAAACATGATGTCATGTGGTGTTATTTCGCTCTGAGGCGTTCCATTTAAGGCTTGAAGTATGCGAGAGCGCGGCACGAGCGAGAGCGCGGAACGAGCGACAAAGAGGCACAATCGGCCTCCGCGTTCGGCAGCGTTCGACATCTGTCTCTCTCCTACTTGAGAGAGCGATGCGTCCACGTGGACAGCTGTATGAATTTGTCACGTTCAACTATCGTCAGTAAACCGACTTTACAAACAACCGATTTTTAAGGAAACCCTGTCTATGTCTATGCCTTGCATGATAGAAAAATATAAGCCATAAAATAGTCATAAAAACAAACCTAGCTAGGCGAAAACATTGCCCTTGACTCCTAGTAGGTAGGACTTTTATTTTAATAGTATTTCTCATCATAATAGGCGTTGATAACTTCTCATTTTCGTCGATCAAGCGGTTTCTCATTCTTAAGAAACTATTGTTAGAATAATATTACATAATTATTTTGAATTCAAGATATTTATTTGGAAGATGATGGCTACAGTACCGTTTAATTTAAATAATGTTATGAAGAAATAATACTGAATAAAATCTCGCACCTCGGCTAGCAAAAGTTATCACAAGTGGACACCACCTATTTTGATTTTAGGAAGGCTTTTGACATGGTGGATAACGACATACTTCTAACTAAACTGGCTTCGATGGGCTTCATACCTAGGCTTCTTGCTTTCTTCGCTAGCTACCTCAGTAATCGTAGTCAGTATGTTGTTCTCCAGCGCCATGCATCGAGTAGATTCTTTACGCGCTCCGGTGTGAGTCAGGGCAGCACCCTGGGGCCGACGCTATTCCTGTTGATGATAAATGACTTACCATCTGTCATTGCTTCTTCTGAAAGTCTTATGTTTGCTGATGACCTCAAACTATTTACAGCAGTAAACGTGGCTGGTGACTGTTTGGGACATCAGCGAGATATCGACCGGGTGGTGGGGTGGAGTGCTGCTAATCGTCTCTACTTTAACGTCTCAAAGTGTAAGACGATCACTTTCTCCCGCCGACGCTTTCCAATTATACACACCTATTGCATGGCTGGCTCACCACTGGAGCGCGTTGATTCAATAAGAGACCTAGGCTTGATGATGGACTCCAGGCTAGACTTCAATGCCCATATCTCAGCAATATGCAAGCGAGCCTCCAAGACACTGGGTTTTGTAATGAGAGCCACGTGGGATTTTCCGGACACGCGGGTTGCGCTTACGCTCTACAAAGCGTATATTCGCAGTCGCTTAGAGTTTGGTGCTGTTGTCTGGGATCCCCACGAGGACAAATACACGGTGCTCCTTGAGAGAGTGCAGCGAAAGTTTGCTCGATATGTCTACAAAAGGCAATACGGGTACTATCCGTACCTGTTTCCATCTGTGTTTGTGTCCGGTATGGTTGGGCTGAACACACTGCAGTTAAGGCGTGGATTACTACTGATGACACATTATTACATGATGTTGTGCGGAAAGGTGGATAATCCGGTGACACTGCAGCAGATGGGGCTTGCAGTGCCACGGCGGCACATGCTTGGCATGCAAGGCGCGGAAGGCCCGCGACGCCGCCGTGCACTATTCTCTCCACCGCCCGGGGTGCGGACGGTTGCCGGAGCTAACGCTCCTACTGCGAGGGCGCTTGCTACACTCAACGAATTTATTCTGCAGACAGATGCCGACTTATTTTTTGATAGTGCCTCGAAATTGTATCATTTGATGATATTCTTTTTAAATATAACGTAACTAATTTTTTTGACTCTGCTGACATAACTTTTATTATCTTTTTGACATTTTCATTTGTTTTTGATTTTTACTGGGAAACTGTATTTTTCTTGACATTTTACTATTTAATATTTTGACTATGTATGTTAAAATTATATTAAGTATATTGTAATTTTAGTGTTGTTTAGACTAACTTTTATTTATTGTAATGTGTATTTTGTAATCAAATTGTATTTTGCATTTGGGCGCTTTGGCGCTAGCTGTTAGCCCAAACTGCTTTGTCTAAATAAATAAATAAAAATAAATAAATAAATAAATAAATCACAACGCTTCGAAATATTAATTAAATAAAAAAATCGGTTGTCTGTAAAGACGGTTTACTGACGATAGTTGAACGTGATAACGTCATAAGAAAATACTCGCGGACTCGCGGACTCGCGGACTCGGACTCGGACTCGGACTCGGACTCGGACTTGGACTCGGACTCGAACTCTCGGACCCGGACCCGGAACCCGACCGAACCGTTACCCTTACCCTCATTTACCCGTACCCTCATTTACCCTTACCCATTACCCGACCTGGGCTCGGGCTCAGGTAAATGGAACGACGAAACGACGTAACGACGCATGAGTCATGTTTTTTCGTGCGTGCAGCCGGCTCGATCGATTTATAAGACGTTATCACGTCAAAAATATATTCAGCAGGTATTCAGTCACAAACATAACACCAAAACGGTTTCCAAAAGCTTTTGTAAGCAAGAGAGAATTTTCAAACCGCTTGTAAACTAAATTGAGATCGCCATGCTTTTAAAAATGGCGTTTCAAAAACGCAGCGGGTACACAAACGAAGCCTGAAGTTTTGAAAAACGAATAACATTTTTGGGATAGCACGTCACATGCATACAAAGTATGAAAAACAACGCGCAGCCTCCGTTTGGTATTCAGAGAACGATTACAAAGTGCGGTGGCATTACCTAAAAACAAGCAACAGCGATAGCAGTAGGAGTCGTTGCTTGTTGAATACATAAATCTTACTATCGCTGCTTGTCATGCTAATCGATATGGAAACTACTATGCTAGTTAAACTAATCGGTAAAACTAGTCACGTTGTGATTACCAAGTAGGGACATAAATTTGCCAACAAAGTCCAGTCGACAATTGGCTAGCCCTCTGTCTGAAAATGTATTTAAACACCAAGAAACGTCATCCTCTACTGCTGTTGTTTTTTTTTTTGACTGGTCTCTCAGCTCAATTGATAGTAGGTCTGCCTTCTGCACCGTAGCTCGTGGGTTCGATCCCCATCGAGAACAAATTATTTGTGTGGTGAACAAGGATTTTTGTTGTATGTCTGGGTGTTATATTGTGTTCTGAGTATGTATTTACAAAAAAAATGTGTGAGTATTATGTGAAGCTCTGCTTTATTTGGGGCAAGATAGTGTTGTGTTAATTGTCCACAATATTTATATTTATTTTATTGCTGTTGCTAGTTCTTAGGTAATCAACCCGCGGGTCGTGCTATGAAAGTGAATCTTTAAAACTGTTATCCCTATATATTAATACAGTTTCAATTTAGCAAATTTTCGCTCTTTTACTAAATATTCAGGATAAACGTTCTGAATTTTCATGTTGTAAAATTCGAGCATTCATACAATTTTATTTAGTTACTACTTTTCTGATTTTTTTGGCACCACAGATAATTTAGATAACCTACATTGCCCCATTGCTGGGCAATGGTCTCTCCCAAAAACTTGCCCTCATCTCAGTTATTGACGGTTTCCCACTATTATTATTATCACTAAAAGTTTTTCCTCGCAAATGTGAAAAACATCGTTTGTAAAGCCTAGCGCACATCCCAGTGCTCAGTGAACGATCAGTGAAACGCTATCAAATATGACAGCAATATTTGACAGCGTTTCACTGATCGTCATCGCCATCGCCGTATATGTGCGCAGGCCTTTACTCGTGTGCATTGTTGATTACAATTCGACTGGCCTCTCAGCTCAGTTGGTAGTAGCTTTGCTTTCTGAGCCGTATGTCGTGGGTTCGATCCGCACCGAGAACAAATATTTGTGTGGTGAAAATTTTGAATTTGAATGTTTGTTTTCTGTCTGGGTGTTTTAGTGTATTTTTAGTATGTACATACATATTTACAAAAAAAAATGCATAAGTAATAAGTATTATATCAGCTGTCTGGTTCCCATAGTACAAGCTTTGCTTAGTTTGGGGCTAGATAGTGTAGTGTGGATTGTCTATAATATTTATTTTATTTATTTACAACCTCCTCGGCTCCCTTATCGCGAATATAACAGCCTTGAGGTCTAATCATCAGTAATTAACACTATTCTGGCGCACATTGCTAAAGCTGAGTTGAAACTGACCAAATACTCGTAGCTCTACGTTCAATAGGACAGGACCGCATCTCCAGTAACGTACCTACCTACAACGAAGCCAAATTCCAAGTTATTCCGAAAGCCCGAGTAACGGTCGTAAAACAAACAGAACCGCAAAGTGAAGGCTCCCAGCAAATATGGCAAAATTAAATTATTCTTACTCTATTTGACTATCAGGAACTTCCATGTTTGCATGTCCTACAAACTTGCAAACTATTATTTTATTTGAACAAAGAAACTTACGATAAATACAAGTATTTACAAAATATCAAGTAACAGCAGGGCTACCACGAGCTCCATATGGTTATGGCTACGGCTGTTAAAATTGCGTCAACAGTGTCAACACATTTAAACCCAATAAGAAAATGAATGTGTGGGTCAGCCTATCTATACACAATTTGACAGCCATAGCCACAACCAAATGGAGCTCGTGGTAGCCCTGCAGCTGAGGTATTCGCAGACAAACGATCTAGAGATAACTCTATTGATCTAAATCAGTGCCAGACGGAAGCGTCCCTAAGACGCTGGCGGCACTGCCACGCTGAATACCAATCCTAATGCGCCAGAAACCCACCAGCCCTGTGGTCACGCGTCGCTTTGATCAGTCGCCAAGCTTAGAAGACCAGGCAAGATTTGAAGGTTGTGGCAACCAGCAAAAAGAAGAAAGTCAGATGGTATATAGATGCTGGGCAAGCCCATTCCATCTAAAATCCTGTCCCGAGCACTTAGAGCATCTCGTAAGAGGTATGAGTAAACACCAGTTGCCCCTGACGCTATATAAATCATCTACAATAGATGCAAATGCTTATTTACTTACTTTATATTTACTGAGGAGCACATAAAGAAAAATGTCGTATAATTTAAGAACTCTCGAAAATCGGGCACATCATCATTTCACACTTTTACTGCCGTAATGTCTAAAGGTGATAGCAGTTAAGGTTGTCGTAACATATTGGAATAGCTTTGGTTACCGAAGAAACGGCGACCGTCAATATTGTCAGCTGATCTGACATCTGTCAAAACTATTCTAACCTCTAAAGTTTTTATATTGAAAAGGTTGTAAAATAGCACGATCTGAGAATTTAGACAGTATGTTTATTAATTACGTAAGTAGGTAAGTGGAGACATGTGTTTGGTATGGTGCCGAGTGAAACGAGGGGGGAGCACCTCTAACAAATCTTTTAATGGCACATGCGCTGGTGTCGCAACGTGTGCTAGGAGCTAATTATCAGTAGGGCATGTAATTAAGTACTGTGAGAAGTAGTTCAGCTGTAAACGTCAAGATGGCGTTTAATAACGGCTAATACCGTAATAAAAAACTATACCGTAATAAAAACCGAATGAGCTTGCTTATAAATAGGTAGAGATACCTATTTTGTATATTATTTAAAAACCTAATTACCTCAGCTTCTCTCTAAAATCTTGTGTCATAAATAGCAGTCGCCTACCATATCACTGTGACGGCCGTCATACAACGTAAGCCGTTTCTCAGGAAGCGATGGTTGAACAGTCTCTTTACGGCAGCGTTTTATGCGAATGTTCTTAAAGCCGAAACACCATTTATTATTTCACCGTGATTATTACGAGCACCATTAATTTTTAGCTAGAACATTCAGGAACTGGACGAAAAACTTATAACTTATATATTATGACAAATGGAGCACTTAAAGTCCCTTGAGTGTACTACTGGTTCGAAATAATGCATTCTTATAAATTCCGCATAGGACTCCCCCATATCAGAGATATTGATTTTGCAAACGATATTTTACGACTCCTTTAATTGAGGTCCAAATTATTGGGAAATGCGTTGTTGTCTTGATAAAACAGCTGTAAGCTCATTCTGACTATTAAAATTGTCGTTAGCATTATAAATTTTCGCCGGCGTAGTCATAAGTCCCTATGTTGTATGGAAAAAAGATGAACACCCCTGACGGGATTGAAATATGAAATTATATACTAACTTGCTATACATAATGTTATATTTTTCTACGAACGCTACGGCAAAACATTAGTTCTCGCAACCCCGCCTTGTGTGTTCATCGTTTTTCCATACAAAATCGGGGCTAACGACTACGCTATCGATGAGTCATTTTGTTGTTGAAAACCCAGAATAAGCCCTCTGTAGTTATAAAAACGTCACGCAACAAATGAATCCACCGATCTAATATTAGATTGGTTGGGGACGAAAGTTGTGTCTCGTGGTACATAGATCCTGGAGCTGGAGTCCCATTCCTCTGTCACCTCATGTGGGTGGATATCGTTAAGATCGTTTATGTTTCCTGCAAGGAACATTTGTAGATATCTTATAGCTGTTAAAAAATGTTACGATCATGTGCAGTTAGGGAGATTGATATAAAAATAATTATCATCATCCTAGTGAGGGCCACGAACCGGAAGACGAAGCGTAGGGCACCCACCCACCAGATGGACCGACGACATTGTTAAGATCGCGGGAAGTCAATGGATGGAAAGGGCTCAGAACCGTTCTTCCTGGAAAGTAGGGAGGCCTATGTCCAGCACTGGACTTCTTCAGGCTGATGATAGTGAGGAGCACTGGTGGTCTAGTGGTAGTGGCCCCGCCTTCCCATCCTATAGTCGTGGGTTCAAATCCTGTCGTATACTAATGAGTTTTTCTGCCCAAAAAGGTACGTACTCTATGCCAGTGCTCTCAAACGGGGAATAAAAACATCGTGAGGACACCGCGGCATATCGTAGAATCTAAAAAGTTCGAAAATATGTGTCAAGAACATGAAAGGAGCCTCTTTGAGACGCACTTAATAGTACATTGTTACCTGAGCGTTGAAAGTCACGTTTTTTGAGTCCCGAGACGGGTTTGGCGCCAGAGCGTTAGCGAGGGCGCCAATGGAGCTTGAGGGACTTAAAAGACTTTCACCCGAGGTAAACACTGTGCTTTTCATTACGAATACAAGGAAAGTAAAAATAAAAACATGAAAGAAAAAAAAAATTGTGAAAATGAAGATTGAATTGCCGCCTTCCCGGTTTTTTTTTTTCTTTTTCTCTGGCGGGCCTTCGGCTTCGGCTCGCCAGCATTATTCAGCCATTATTTTTATTCTCATAATTTAAAAAATGGTAAATGTCAAATCTATGTTATTTTAAATAAATAGTTGAAGCTATATATTAATCAAGTAATTTAGAAGATATATTATTTATTTAATACTATCTTTATGTTACTTAAATTTAAATTTTACATTGCGCTATCTTATTAGACTTTTTAAACTTCTTACTGTTGTAATGGGTTTCCAACCTACTTGCTGAATAAAAAGTTGGAATTTGGTTCAACGTCCTCCTTGCAGTTAGAAAGACTTTAGAAAGTTGGAACATGGTTGAATAAAATAGAACTTGTTTTTTTTATAATTTGACAGCTGTCAGTAGAAAGCGATTCTCCCTAGGGCTGAAAGTTTTACTTTCAATTAGGCCCCTCAGGCAACTTCAGACCTACTTTCAGAGTATGAGTAATGAAAAATCCTTTAACCACACTTGGTTCGAAAGAATCAGTGACACGATAAGAAGAAGAAGAACATCCTCGTCCAGTATTACGCACTCAAGTGCGGCAAGTTTTATCATGCGCACTTAATGTGCGGGCAGGTTTTTCCGCAAGTAGGCCGCTGGTGGGCCCTTTTTGCGTGACCCTTGACACGTGTTGCTCGAACTTTTTTAGGTTCAACAGCACGCCGGTTTCCTCACGATGTTTTCCTTCAACGTTTTGAGAGTACTGGCATAGTGCACATAAATTTTTCGACAGAAAAACTCATTGGTACACGAGTGGATTTGAACCCACGACCTTCGGATCGGAAGGCGGGGCCACTACCACTAGACCACCAGTGCTCTCCAGTATTACGCACTATATACACGTATACATATACAGCGTATATGCTATCTCGCCAGTCTGCCATTGACAGCTGCGGTAGCAACTAGAGAATCGCCCCTCTCGCCGCCCGCATACCTCAAGAAGTGACTAGCGTTAGGGCGTACTATAGTTAGAACTCTAGGCACTGTGGTGATGTACTACTAACTATATTGGTATCTATGTAAGAGAATGCAATAAGTCAATATACGACGCTCTACCTGTCAACACGTTGTTTCATTATATAGTTCACCCCCCTCACCCCGGCACCACATGGCAACCTTGCCATGTCCAGCGTGCGTGGAATAGAGCGCGTTGGGATGGTTTAGTGAAATAATAAAAAGTTAGAAAATAATAAATAAAAATGTGTCGGGCTACTGTCGAGAAGGAGGAGGTCTTCCAAAACGCTGCGGCCGGTGGCGATTCAATACTGAAAAGTATTGGAGGACGTGTGGAGAATCTGCACACGATGTTGCTAATAGTGATAGCAGTTATCAGCGTGATCGTAATATATTTCCTGTGGAAATCATACAATGGATGCCAGCATTGCCAGCGCAAACTGGTCCAGAAGGAACTCGGGCAGCATGCACCATGCATGATCGTTTCTGGATTCTCTTCAAATTGATAATGATGCGCGCACGCAAAAAGATATCATTAGATAATAATGTCCACAAAAGTCCTAATCGTTTAAAAATTCAGCAGAAAGCAGTGGGGCATTAAGCTTCATAAAGAATTTACCCACTCATTTGGAGCCCGTGACCTTTCCTCGTTTAAGTGCTTAAATAAAGCATTGTGTTTAATTTTGTATGTAAAAAACGAGTCCGGTTAATGTACACCCCGTTAAAACGAATCTACTTTTTTCCACTATCAAACTGTTGAGGCCGTTAATACTGTAGCAGTTCAATAATTCAATTATAACTTTTTTATATGGCGATGGATAATTGCTCTGAAAAGGATAACGCCTCTGATTTTATTTTAAAAAAAATCTGCCTGCGTAATGTTCTAAACAAAACCAAACCAATCCTAATTTTTTTATTGATTTTATAGTGTTGGAGGATCCGATGGCGCAGTGGTCAGCGCAGCCCCGTACCGAGGGGAAGGTCACGGGTTCAAATCCCGCTCGGCTCTTAACTTTTGGGACATTATAAAAATCTTTCTAACCAATCCTAGTCGGGACCAATCCTAACCAATCTATCCGTCTTTTATAAAGTCTCAATGAAACGTGCAAGTGTCCAGTGCCAGAGTAAAACAGCAAATAATAATAACGTGGTTTACAACCGTGATGTACATTTTTGCTTCCCTAAAAACGTTACTTAGCTAACAACGCACAGACATGTTTTTCTTTGCTTGTTTTACTTCATCAACATATATGTAGCGTTAGGCTACAAGGTTAGGCTAGCTTTGTTAGGTTTTTCACCGGCACCCACATCCTTCAAACCGAAACAGCAATGCTGCTTCACGGCAGAAATAGGCATGGTGGTAGTACTTCCCCGGACGAGCCCTTCACAAAGAGTTCTACTACTACATTGCAGTAAAGTCAAACCCTCACCTTCTCAGGGAATAGGTACGATATTTCCCTTTTAAATAATCTATTTTACAACCAGCGCGCAGCGGGAAACCAAGGGATAGCATTATTTAGCAGATATCGGCCCCTTAATACGTATCTTGCAACAGGTCTGCAATAATCGTAAACTGGTAGGTACTTACTACGCCACTTTGTAGAAAAAGTGTCGTTTGACAAGTACTTACTAAAAAGCTTTTAGTACGTAGGTACTTGTCAAACGACATCTAACATTACGCACATCTAAGCGTTCTGCGGTGTTAATCAGTGAAACACAACACTTAAATAAATGACACAATATGAAATATTTGGAAAATAATCATTTATTTTGTGTCTGAGCACATAGCCAACGAAATATAAAAGATTGGTAGACAAGTAAGTACATAATAAAAATAGAACCTGATTAAAAAAATATATCTATGCCAGTCAGTCGGTTATGTTCAATTTTCATACAAAATGATGTTACCATTGATGAGCGATGTGGGTTTAATTGCACACTCAAATTATTGTGATAATTATCCGCTCGGTTGTCCCGATGCGCTCCCCGCGCACCCCCACATTGTCCCGCCATTTTTTATACCTGCCGCCGCACCGCACCGTGCGGCTCGGGTTTCACAGAACCATTCATAGTGCCCAAAGTTGTTTATAGAACGCTCACGAGTGTTTTGTTTTTTGTGTTGACTATGAATGAAGCTACTGAGATAAGTGTTTTGTTTATTATTATTCAACTACGGTGTAGACTTATGATATGCTGATCTAGCTGAACACAGCGATAGCGCGGCTATAAACACGACTTGTGTTTAAACGATAATATTTCAAAAATGAAAGCGATGACACAGGGTTTTTTCTTTTAAATTACAATATTAAATATATCTAAATTACGATAAAACATAAAACCATACACCTGTCCGTATGACAAAACAGCCAAAAAACATCAAAAATGAAAGTAAACAAATGACACTCGCGATTTCACACCACCGTCAAGCAATCTCGATTGTCTTTTTTTGTTCCATGGCATAAATTGCCAGTTGGAACTTGATTTGGTTACAAATTTTACGAAGAGCAGGATAGACCTATACAAATAATCCTTAGACAAACAGGGACAGGCCTATATCAATAAAAATCGACGAGGGTAGAGCGAGATATTTGTGTCAAGTGGTAGTTGACAGGGCAATTTGAAGGTAAAAAATATGTCAAGTAGTAGTTGACAGGGCAAGCGAGCGGAATGATCTTTGAGTACGAAACATTATTTATATTATATAAAACTACAAGACCACTGACTGACTCACTGACTGACATGTCTTTTCTCGGAAACGGTGCTAGGTAGGGTTGTAGTTTGTTTTGAGAATATGTGTAACTCCATGAGGTGACTGGAGGAAAATTATAGCCAAGGTTGAAATCCAAGATGGCGGCCGGGTGCACTTCCGGTTTCGTCGAGGAAACGAAATCGAGAACTTTTGCCTCGGTGGATCTGTTGAGAGTCTCGAATGATTTTGAAAAAATAATAAAAAAAAAAAAAAAACAAAATGGCCGACTCCCTAGAGCGTTTTGAAATTTTTGACTTTTTTCGACAAACTTTGACGAGAGATTTTGTTTTACGGATTTCCAAAGTCAACCATTTTGACCATGCCCTCTTGTGGGTAATTTCAATGACCATTCAAAAAAAATATGACTTTGCGAAAATCCAAGATGGCGGCTTCGGTGGCGGCCATTTTGTAAAAAGGTGGAAAATATGCTTTTTTTCAAATTCATTTTTCAGGTAGTTGGCAACATCTGACCGGATCGTGATGTACTGGGGGGTTGTGTGTTTTGAAATGTAGTGTTGCCTGGTTTGGGAATTTTCCCCATTTCTCGGGTAATTTCCCAGATTTTCCCCAAAAACATGAAAAACAGAAATAACAATATTTTGAATGGAGACTTTGCCTCGCGGGCAACATTGGGGTGTCCCGAATGACATTTGACCATTTTCGTCCCTTTTAGTTGGCTACCCCAAAAATCATGAAATATTTAAGATTTTGGGACTTTTTGACTTTGACGATATACTTTGTTCTACCGAACTCAAAAGCTGGCAACACCGAGTATGCCACTCGATAGCCTATATCCTTGAGATTTCAGGAAAATTATGACATTTCAGAAAAACAAGATGGCGGACGGTGTGGCGGCCATTTTGTAAAAAACACGAAAATCACGATTTTTTGACACGCCATTTCGGCCAGTTGGCATCCCCCGACTTGGTTTCGATGTATGGACCGGTTGTGTATTTCATTGAGGAGTGTTGCTCGCTGTAGGAATTTTCCCCACTTTTAGGGTAATTTCCCAGATTTTCCCCGAAAACGTGAAAAGTAGAAATAACGACATTTTAAATGGAGAGTTTGCGTAACCACCTCGAATGGGGTCCCCCAAATGACATTTGACCATTTTCATCACCTTGAGCTGGCAACCCCAACGGCCATTGGGACTTTAATTTTCGGGTCAGACCTGACTTTGGCGCTTTACTTTGTTCTACCAAAGTCATCGTAGAGCCATGGTTTTTTCACTGACAGGTAGCTTGTATCCTGGTGTCTTCAGGAAAATTATGACATTTCAGAAATTCAAGATGGCGGCTGTGCCATTTCCGGTTTTCGATTGGGGTCATTTTTGCGATTCACCCCACAGAGGGTGTGTATTAAAATCAAATTTTAGGGTGTTTTAGGAGTTGGATTAAATTTTTACTAGACTGACAGCTCAAAATTCAAAATGGCGGCTGTGCCACTTCCGGTTTTGCAAAAGTCGTCCGATTGAGTTCGTTCAAACGGTTCATTCGACTGAGGGCTATGATTGGGGATTGAATTTTAGGCGACCCCCCCCCCCCTACGCCCCCCAGAACCCCCTCCTCCTGAACTCGGGGGGAGCGTCGCGGCGAGCGAAGCGAGCCGCCACGCGACCACGGGGAACAGCGCGGCGAGCGAAGCGAGCCGTGCTGTGACCCCCCACTTGAACCAGGGGGGAGCGTTGCGGCGAGCGAAGCGAGCCGCCACGCGACCACGGGGAACTGCGCGGCGAGCGAAGCGAGCCGTGCCGTGACCCCCCTACCTGAACCAGGGGGGAGCGTTGCGGCGAGCGAAGCGAGCCGCCACGCGACCACGGGGAACAGCGCGGCGAGCGAAGCGAGCCGTGCTGTGACCCCCCACTTGAACCAGGGGGGAGCGTTTTATATTATATAAAACTACAAGACCACTGACTGATTGACTGACTGACATGTCGTTTCTCGGAACTGGTGCTAGGTAGGGTAGTAGTTTGTTTTGAGATAATGTGTAACTCCATGAGGTGACTGGAGGAAAATTATAGCCAAGGTTGAAATCCAAGATGGCGGCCGGGTGCACTTCCGGTTTCGTCGAGGAAACGACTTCGAGAACTTTTGCCTCGGTGGATCTTTTCAGAGTCTCGAATGATTTTAAAAAAATAGTAAAAAAAAAAAAAAAACAAAATGGCCGACTCTCTAGAGCGTTTTGAAATTTTTGACTTTTTTCGACAAACTTTGACGAACGACTTTGTTTTACCGATTTCCAAAGTCAACCACTTCGACCATGCCCTCTTGTAGGTGATTTTAATGACCATTAAAAAAAAATATGACTTTGCGAAAATCCAAGATGGCGGCTGCTGTGGCGGCCATTTTGTAAAAAGTTGGAAAATATGCTTTTTTTCAAATCCATTTTTTAGGTAGTTGGCAACATCTGACCGGATCGTGATGTACTGGGGGGTTGTGTGTTTTGAAATGTAGTGTTGCCTGGTTTGGGAATTTTCCCCATTTCTCGGGTAATTTCCCAGATTTTCCCCAAAAACATGAAAAGTAGAAATAACAATATTTTGAATGGAGACTTTGGCTCGCGGGCAACATTGGGGTGTCCCAAATGACATTTGACCATTTTTGTCCCTTTTAGTTGGCTACCCCAAAAAACATGAAATATTTTAGTTTTTGGGACTTTTTGACTTTGACGAATTACTTTGTTCTACCAACCAAGAAAACTGGCAACACCGAGGATGCAATCCGATAGCCTATATCCTTGAGATTTCAGGAAAATTCTGACATTTCAGAAAAACAAGATGGCGGACGGTGTGGCGGCCATTTTGTAAAAAACACGAAAATCATGAATTTTTGACACGCCATTTCGGCCAGTTGGCATCCCCCGACTTGGTTTCAATGTATGGACCGGTTGTGTATTTCGTCTAGGAGTGTTGCTCGCTGTAGGAATTTTCCCCACTTTTAGGGTAATTTCCCAGATTTTCCCCGAAAACGTGAAAAGTAGAAATAACGACATTTTAAATAGAGAGTTTGCGTAACCAAGTGGAATGAGGTCCCCCAAATGACATTTGACCATTTTCATCACCTTGAGCTGGCAACCCCGACGGCCACTGGGACTTTAATTTTTGGGTCGGACCCGACTTTGGCGCTTAACTTTGTTCTACCAAAGTCATCGTAGAGCCATGGTTTTTTCACTGACAGGTAGCTTGTATCCTGGTGTTTTCAGGAAAATTATGACATTTCAGAAATTCAAGATGGCGGCTGTGCCATTTCCGGTTTTCGATTGGAGTCATTTTTGCGATTCACCCGTCAGAGGGTGATGATTTAAAATCGAATTTTAGGGTGTTTTAGGAAATTGAATAAATTTTCACTAGACTGACAGTTCAAAATTCAAAATGGCGGCTGTGCCACTTCCGGTTTTGCAAAAATCGTCCGATTGAGTTCGTTCAAACGGTTCATTCGACTGAGGGCTATGATTGGAGATTGAATTTTAGGCGACCCCCCCCCTACGCCCCCCAGAACCCCCTCCTCCTGAACGCCTCCCGGGGGGAGCGTCGCGGCGAGCGAAGCGAGCCGCCACGCGACTACGGGGAACAGCGCGGCGAGCGAAGCGAGCTGCTACGCGACCACGGGGAACAGCGCGGCGAGCGAAGCGAGCCGTGCTGTGACCCCCCTACCTGAACCAGGGAGGAGCGTTGCGGCGAGCGAAGCGAGCCGCTATGCGACCACGGGGAACAGCGCGGCGAGCGAAGCGAGCCGTGCTGTGACCCCTCTACTTAAACCAGGGGGGAGCGTTGCGGCGAGCGAAGCGAGCCGCCACGCGACCACAGGGAACAGCGCGGCGAGCGAAGCGAGCCGTGCTGTGACCCCCCTACCTGAACTAGGGGGGAGCGTTGCGGCGAGCGAAGCGAGCCGCCACGCGACTACGGGGAACAGCGCGGCGAGCGAAGCGAGCCGTGCTGTGACCCCCCTTAAGAAATTGAGGAATTTGATTAAGTGGTCGACTTTTAGGGTTCCTTAGGACTTTGATTGGAGTTTCAACTTCACTTAGGAGCTTGATAATGTTTACAATTTTAGGGTTCCTTAGGACTTTGATTGGAATTTCAACTACAACTAAAAATTTGCTTACAAATACACTTTTAGGGACCATAAGGGCTTTCTTTACACTTTTTGGGGTTTTAAAAGTGTAGTGCAAGTGAAAAGTGATAAGTGACAAGTGAAGTGATAGCACACCGACACGCGAGGTGCTTGCACCTCGCGCAGCACGCAAACACTAGTTATACTATATAAAGCTCGATTACCACTCACTGACTGATTGACATCATTGTTCTCCCTGATGGTGGAGGGGAAGGTATGTTTTTTTTTACGGAAACGTGTAGAGGGGGTAAAAGTGACCTAGGGAAAATTCCGACTTTTTGAGATTTGCCCCCCCTTAACCCCCCCCCTCTGGGGGGCTCTGCAACCGAGAGGTCCTGCATAATTTTTTAATGGGGAACATAAAGAGGGTCACGAGTGATTTTGATTATACAAAAATTTTTGCCCCCCTTGCCCCCCAGGACCCCCCCTTTTTAGAGTGCTACCGGATGCCGTCGAGATAGAGGGGTTTCGATTGGGGTTTCGTATAGAGGGTTTCTTCCTGAATTGAAGGAACAAAAAAAACTTCCCCCCTCCTACCCCTTTTTTTTCCCCCCCTTTCGTATCTTCCAAGCGGAGTGACTTGCGAGATTTTTTTTTTTTAGGTCATGTAGGGAAGGTGAGATTGTTTTGAAAGCAAAATAAATTTTTCCCCCCTTTCCCCTCTAGACCCCTTTATTATTTAAAAAACCTAAAAATGGCCTATTTTTGACCTTTTATTTTCGTGTGGAGCATTGCGGCGAGCGAAGCGAGCCACCATGCGACCACGGGGAACAGCGCGGCGAGCGAAGCGAGCCGTGCTGTGACCCCCCCCCAAGCCCCCCAGAACCCCCTCCTCCTGAACCCGGGGGGAACGTCGCGGCGAGCGAAGCGAGCCGCAACGCGACCACGGGGAACGGCGCGGCGAGCGAAGCGAGCCGTGCTGTGACCCCCCCCCCCCCAAGCCCCCCAGAACCCCCTCCAAGCCCCCCAGAACCCCCTCCTCCTGAACTCGGGGGGAACGTCGCGGCGAGCGAAGCGAGCCGCAACGCGACTACGGGGAACAGCGCGGCGAGCGAAGCGAGCCGTGCTGTGACCCCCCCCGAAGCCCCCCAGAATCCCTTCCTCCTGAACCCGGGGGGAGCGTCGCGGCGAGCGAAGCGAGCCGCCACGTGACCACGGGGAACAGCGCGGCGAGCGAAGCGAGCCGTGCTGTGACCCCCCTTAGCCCCCCAGAACCCCCTCCTCCTATGTTTGCCGTTTTACTTCATTTAGGACCTACTTGTAGGTCACGCGACAAGGTCCCTTCTAGCGGTTCCGACCCGTTGAGGATTTGGCTTTACGTAAAATTTAGGGTTCCGTATAGGGTTTTGATTGGGGTTTTACTACATTGGGAAATTTGATTAAGTGGTCGATTTTTAGGGTTCCTTAGGACTTTGATTGGAGTTTCAACTACACTTAGGAGCTTGATAATGTAAACATTTTTAGGGTTCCTTAGGACTTTGATTGGGGTTTTACTACATTGAGGAACCTGCCAAAATAAACAACTTTTAGGGTTCCTTAGGACTTTGATTGGAGTTTCAACTACACTTAGGAGCTTGATAATGTTAACATTTTTAGGGTTCCTTAGGACTTTGATTGGGGTTTTACTTCATTGAGGAACTTGATAAAATAAACAACTTTTAGGGTTCCTTAGGCCTTTAATTGGACTTTCAACTACACTTAGGAGCTTGATAATGTTAACATTTTTAGGGTTCCTTAGGACTTTGATTGGAGTTTCAACTACACTTAGGACCTTGATTATGTTAACAATTTTAGGGTTCCTTAGGACTTTGATTGGAGTTTCAACTACATTGAGGAACTTGATAAAATAAACAACTTTTAGGGTTCCTTAGGCCTTTAATTGGAATTTTACTTCACTTAGGACCTTGATTATGTAAACAATTTTAGGGTTCCTTAGGACTTTGATTGGGGTTTTACTACATTGAGGAACTTGATAAAATAAACAATTTTAGGGTTCCTTAGGACTTTGATTGGAGTTTCAACTACACTTAGGAGCTTGAAAATGTTAACATTTTTAGGGTTCCTTAAAACTTTGATTGGGGTTTTACTACATTGAGGAATTTGATTTAGTGGTCGACTTTTAAGGTTCCTTAGGACTTTGATTGGAGTTTCAACTACACTTAGGACCTTGATTATGTTAACAATTTTAGGGTTCCTTAGGACTTTGATTGGGGTTGTACTACATTGAGGAATTTGATTAAGTGGTCGACTTTTAGGGTTCCTTAGGACTTTGATTGGAGTTTCAACCACACTTAGGACCTTGATTATGTAAACAATTTTAGGGTTCCTTAGGACTTTGATTGGGGTTTTACTACACTGAGGAATTTGATTAAGTGGTCGACTTTTAGGGTTCCTTAGGACTTTGATTGGAGTTTCAACCACACTTAGGAGCTTGATTATGTAAACAGTTTTAGGGTTCCTTAGGACTTTGATTGGGGTTTTACTACATTGAGGAACTTTATAAAATAAACAACTTTTAGGGTTCCTTAGGCCTTTAATTGGAGTTTCAACTACACTTAGGAGCTTGATAATGTTAACATTTTTAGGGTTCCTTAGGACTTTGATTGGAGTTTCAACTACACTTAGGACCTTGATTATGTTAACAATTTTAGGGTTCCTTAGGACTTTGATTGGAGTTTCAACTACATTGAGGAACTTGATAAAATAAACAACTTTTAGGGTTCCTTAGGCCTTTAATTGGAATTTTACTTCACTTAGGACCTTGATTATGTAAACAATTTTAGGGTTCCTTAGGACTTTGATTGGGGTTTTACTACATTGAGGAACTTGATAAAATAAACAATTTTAGGGTTCCTTAGGACTTTGATTGGAGTTTCAACTACACTTAGGAGCTTGAAAATGTTAACATTTTTAGGGTTCCTTAAAACTTTGATTGGGGTTTTACTACATTGAGGAATTTGATTTAGTGGTCGACTTTTAAGGTTCCTTAGGACTTTGATTGGAGTTTCAACTACACTTAGGACCTTGATTATGTTAACAATTTTAGGGTTCCTTAGGACTTTGATTGGGGTTGTACTACATTGAGGAATTTGATTAAGTGGTCGACTTTTAGGGTTCCTTAGGACTTTGATTGGAGTTTCAACCACACTTAGGACCTTGATTATGTAAACAATTTTAGGGTTCCTTAGGACTTTGATTGGGGTTTTACTACACTGAGGAATTTGATTAAGTGGTCGACTTTTAGGGTTCCTTAGGACTTTGATTGGAGTTTCAACCACACTTAGGAGCTTGATTATGTAAACAGTTTTAGGGTTCCTTAGGACTTTGATTGGGGTTTTACTACATTGAGGAACTTTATAAAATAAACAACTTTTAGGGTTCCTTAGGCCTTTAATTGGAGTTTCAACTACACTTAGGAGCTTGATAATGTAAACATTTTTAGGGTTCCTTAGGACTTTGATTGGGGTTTTACTACACTGAGGAATTTGATTAAGTGGTCGACTTTTAGGGTTCCTTAGGACTTTGATTGGAGTTTCAACCACACTTAGGAGCTTGATTATGTAAACAGTTTTAGGGTTCCTTAGGACTTTGATTGGCGTTTCAACTACACTTAGGAGCTTGATAATGTTAAAAATTTTAGGGTTCCTTAGGACTTTGATTGGGGTTTTACTACATTGAGGAACTTGATAAAATAAACAACTTTTAGGGTTCCTTAGGCCTTTAATTGGAATTTTACTTCACTTAGGACCTTGATTAAGTAAACAATTTTAGGGTTCCTTAGGACTTTGATTGGAGTTTCGACTACACCTATGAGCTTGATAATGTCAACATTTTTAGGGTTCCTTAGGACTTTGATTGGGGTTTTACTACATTGAGGAACTTGATAAAATAAACAACTTTTAGGGTTCCTTAGGCCTTTAATTGGAATTTTACTTCACTTAGGGCCTTGATTATGTAATTAATTTTAGGGTTCCTTAGGACTTTGATTGGAGTTTCAACTACACTTAGGAGCTTGATAATGTTAACATTTTTAGGGTTCCTTAGGACTTTGATTGGGGTTTTACTACATTGAGGAACTTGATAAAATAAACAATTTTAGGATTCCTTAGGACTTTGATTGGAGTTTCAACTACACTTAGGAGCTTGATAATGTAAACAATTTTAGGGTTCCTTAGGACTTTGATTGGGGTTATACTACATTGAGGAACTTGATAAAATAAACAACTTTTAGGGTTCCTTAGGACTTTGATTGGAGTTTCAACTACACTTAGGAGCTTGATAATGTTAACATTTTTAGGGTTCCTTTGGGCTTTGATTGGGGTTTTACTACATTGAGGAACTTGATAAAATAAACAACTTTTAGGGTTCCTTAGGCCTTTAATTGGAGTTTCAACTACACTTAAGAGCTTGAAAATAATATTATTTTTAGGGTTCCCTCGGACTTTGATTGGGGTTTTACTACATTGAGGAACTTGATAAAATAAACAACTTTTAGGGTTCCTTAGGCCTTTAATTGGAATTTTACTTCACCTAGGACCTTGATTATGTAAACAATTTTAGGGTTCCTTAGGACTTTGATTGGAGTTTCAACTACACTTAGGAGCTTGATAATGTTAAAATTTTTAGGGTTCCTTAGGACTTTGATTGAGGTTTTACTACATTGAGGAACTTGATAAAATAAACAACTTTTAGGGTTCCTTAGGCCTTTAATTGGAATTTTACTTCACTTAGAACCTTGATTATGTAAACATTTTTAGGGTTCCTTAGGACTTTGATTGGGGTTTTACTACATTGAGGAACATGATAAAATAAACAACTTTTAGGGTTCCTTAGGCCTTTAATTGGAATTTTACTTCACCTAGGACCTTGATTATGTAAACAATTTTAGGGTTCCTTAGGACTTTGATTGGAGTTTCAACTAAACTTAGGAGCTTGATATTGTTATTTTTAGGGTTCCTTAGGACTTTGATTGAGGTTTTACTACATTGAGGAACTTGATTAACTGATCGACTTTTAGGGTTCCTTAGGACTTTCTTTACTACTTTTTGGGGTTTTACAAGTGTAGTGTAATGAAATGAAAAAGTGGGAGTAGCACACCGACACGCGAGCTGCATGCAGCTCGCGCACACGAAAAAACTAGTTATACTATATAAAGCTCGATTACCACTGACTCACTCATTGACACAATTGATCTCCATGATGGTGGAGGGGAAGGTATGTTTTTTTTTACGGAAATGTGTAGAGGGGGTAAAAGTGACCTAGGGAAAATTCCGACTTTTTGAGATTTGCCCCCCCTTAACCCCCCCCCTCTGGGGGGCTCTGCAACCGAGAGGTCCTGCATAATTTTTACATGGGGAGTGTAAAAAGGGTCACGAGTGATTTTGATTGTACAAAAAATTTTGCCCCCCTTGCCCCCCAGGACCCCCCCTTTTTAGAGTGCTACCGGATGCCGTCGAGATAGAGGGCTATCGATTGGGGTTTCGTATAGAGGGTTTCTTCCTGAATTGAAAGAACAAAAAAAACTTCCCCCCTCCTACCCCTTTTTTTTCCCCCCCTTTGGTATCTTCCAAGCGGAGTGACTTGCGAGATTTTTTTTTTTTGGGTCATGTAGGGAAGGTGAGATTGTTTTGAAAGCAAAATAAATTTTTTCCCCCTTTTCCCCTCTAGACCCTTTTATTATTTAAAAAACCTAAAAATGGCCTATTTTTGACCTTTTATTTTCGTGTGGAGCATTGCGGCGAGCGAAGCGAGCCGCCATGCGACCACGGGGAACAGCGCGGCGAGCGAAGCGAGCCGTGCTGTGACCCCCCCCCAAGCCCCCCAGAACCCCCTCCTCCTGAACCCGGGGGGAACGTCGCGGCGAGCGAAGCGAGCCGCAACGCGACCACGGGGAACGGCGCGGCGAGCGAAGCGAGCCGTGCTGTGTCCCCCTTCCAAGCCCCCCAGAACACCCTTCTCCTGAACCCGGGGGGAGCGTCGCGGCGAGCGAAGCGAGCCGCCACGCGACCACGGGGAACAGCGCGGCGAGCGAAGCGAGCCGTGCTGTGACCCCCCTTAGCCCCCCAGAACCCCCCTACCTGAACCCGGGGGGAGCGTCGCGGCGAGCGAAGCGAGCCGCCACGTGACCACGGGGAACAGCGCGGCGAGCGAAGCGAGCCGTGCTGTTGCCCCCCCCAAGCTGAACCCGAGGGAAGAGTCGCAGCGAGCGAAGCGAGCTGCCA
Source organism: Thera britannica (assembly GCA_939531255.2). Classification (NCBI taxonomy): domain Eukaryota; kingdom Metazoa; phylum Arthropoda; class Insecta; order Lepidoptera; family Geometridae; genus Thera; species Thera britannica. Next base: position 13,014,105 of record OW618047.2, read on the forward strand.
CGCGACCACGGGGAACAGCGCGGCGAGCGAAGCGAGCCGTGTTGTGACCCTCCCTAAGCCCCCCAGAATCCCTTCCTCCTGAACCCGGGGGGAGCGTCGCGGCGAGCGAAGCGAGCCGCCACGCGACCACGGGGAACAGCGCGGCGAGCGAAGCGAGCCGTGCTGTGACGTCAACGTTAGTCAACGTTTGGGTTCTTTCTAGCGGTTTTGACCCGTTGAGGGTTTTGGCTTGACGTAAAATTTAGGGTTCCGTATAAGGTTTTGATTGGGGTTTTACTACATTGAGGAATTTGATTAAGTGGTTGACTTTTAGGGTTCCTTGGGACTTTGATTGAACTTTCAACTACATTTAGGAGCTTGATAATGTTAACATTTTTAGGGTTCCTTATGATTTTGATTGGAACTTCACTTAGGAGCTTGATTTAATAATCAATTTTTAGGGTTCCTTAGGGCTGTAATTGGAATTTTACTTCTTTTAAGACCTTGATTATGTAAAAAATTTTAGGGTTCCTTAGGACTTTGATTGGAGTTTCAACTACACTTAGGAGCTTGATAATGTTAAAATTTTTAGGGTTCCTTAGGGCTTTGATTGGGGTTTTACTACATTGAGGAACTTGATAAAATAAACAACTTTTAGGGTTCCTTAGGCCTTTAATTGAAGTTTCAACTACACTTAGGAGCTTGATTATGCAAACAATTTTAGGGTTCCTTAGGACTTTGATTGGGGTTTTACTACATTGAGCAATTTGAATTAGTGGTCGACTTTTAGGGTTCCTTAGGACTTTGATTGGAGTTTCAACTACACTTAGGAGCTTGATAATGTTAAAATTTTTAGGGTTCCTTAGGACTTTGATTGGGGTTTTACTACATTGAGGAACTTGATACAATAAACAACTTTTAGGGTTCCTTAGGCCTTTAATTGAACTTTCAACTACACTAAGGACCTTGATTATGTAAACAATTTTAGGGTTCCTTAGGACTTTGATTGGAGTTTCAACTACACTTAGGAGCTTGATAATGTTAATATTTTTAGGGTTCCTTAGGACTTGATTGGGGTTTTACTACATTGAGGAACTTGATTTAATAAACAATTTTTAGGGTTCCTTAGGGCTATAATTGGAATTTTACTTCTTTTAAGACCTTGATTATGTAAACATTTTTAGGGTTCCTTAGGACTTTGATTGGAGTTTCAACTACACTTAGGACCTTGATAATGTTAAAATTTTTAGGGTTCCTTAGGACTTTGATTGGGGTTTTACTACATTGAGGAACAAAATAGAATAAACAATTTTTAGGGTTCCTTAGGCCTTTAATTGGAATTTCACTTCACTTAGGCCCTTGATTATGAAAACAATTTTAGGGTTCCTTAGGACTTTGATTGGAGTTTCAACTACACTTAGGAGCTTGATAATGTTAACATTTTTAGGGTTCCTTAGGACTTTGATTAGGGTTTTACTACATTGAGGAACTTGATAAAATAAACAACTTTTAGGGTTCCTTAGGCCTTTAATTGGAATTTTACTTCACTTAGGACCTTGATTATGCAAACAATTTTAGGGTTCCTTAAGACTTTGATTGGGGTTTTACTACACTGAGGAATTTGATTGAGTGGTCGACTTTTAGGGTTCCTTAGGACTTTGATTGGAGTTTCAACTACACTTAGGAGCTTGATAATGTAAACATTTTTAGGGTTCCTTAGGACTTTGATTGGGGTTTTACTACATTGAGGAACTTGATAAAATAAACAATTTTTAGGGTTCCTTAGGCCTTTAATTGGACTTTCAACTACACTTAGGAGCTTGATAATGTTAACATTTTTAGGGTTCCTTAGGACTTTGATTGGGGTTTTACTACATTGAGGAACTTGATTAACTGATCGACTTTTAGGGTTCCTTAGGCCTTTAATTGGAGTTTCAACTACACTTAGGACCTTGATTATGTAAACAATTTTAGGGTTCCTTAGGACTTTGATTGGAGTTTCAAGTACACTTAGGAGCTTGATAATGTTAACATTTCTAGGGTTCCTTAGGACTTTGATTGGGGTTTTATTTCATTGAAGAACATGATAAAATAAACAACTTTTAGGGTTCCTTAGGCCTTTAATTGAATCTTTACTTCACTTAGGACCTTGATAATGAAACATTTTTAGGGATCCTTAGGACTTTGATTGGAATTTCAACTACACTGAGGAACTAGATTAACTGATCGACTTTTAGGGTTCCTTAGGACTTTCTTTACTACTTTTTGGGGTTTTACAAGTGTAAACAATTGTAAAAGTGGGAGTAGCACACCGACACGCGAGCTGCATGCAGCTCGCGCACACGAAAAAACTAGTTTATGTATAAGGTTGAAAAAAACTCTAGATTAACAATAACAATAATAAAAAACAAAAAAATACATTTATTTATTAATTTTTTTAGATCGTGGGTTCAAACCTCACTCGGCTTTTTTTTTTGGACATTATAAAATCGGCAAATCTTTATAAAATCAGTTTAAGATGGTCGATCATCTTTCTTTTTCTATTCTAGTCAGTTTCATATTATACCTATTCTATCTCTTACTCTAGTCAAACAAACCTTTTACGTCAGGATCTTATTATTCCCTATAATTATTTCAGTTGGGGGCTGGTTGTATTTTTTGTGGAATGCTTTTGCTACTTCCAGCCAATTAGCTTTCATACCACAATTTGCGGCCCAATGCGAGTCCCGAACGTGCGAATGATTGAAACCTTTCTTTATATCAACAATGTAAGCTAACAGCATGCATAAGTCCCTATTTTTAGACGCTGACAAGTCTCTGTGGAAGTTACCATCCAACGCCCTGCAGAATCGGAACCAAGCCACTGTCTCTGGAGCTTTGGACATCATGATGTATTGTTTGTCATACTCTTTTCCCAACTTGAGCAATGATTGACTTGTTCCTTTGTAACACAGTGAGTCCCATAGTTGTCCCTCATCAATTTTGTATAGGCTTGCCACTTGGAAAAATAGACTCGGCACCTGAAGACCCGTCCATTCAATATGCTGCAAGCAGGTCACGCGCAAAACTCGTTTCGTGGTGGCATCATTTCCCGTCAAAAGCGCATGGATAGCTAGTAGAACAGGAGTTTTTAACGAATGAACGTGAATGTTTTTATTCAATTCTTCTGTTATTCTCGGCAGTTCATTGTTGAGAGGATATGGGCACAATTTCACATAATCGTCGTGCGTGTTGATGCACTTAAAAGCTTTCAAAAGCTGAATGTCGCTTTTTACAAATCTCCTCAAGATCAGTAAAGACAAATACGTCACATTGGTGTTGAGAATCTGGTATTTTCTTTCGTCGTATTTGGCTTGCAAATCATTGATCAGAGCTGTAATCTTTGTCATGTATACGCTGTCAGGAAGTGGCCTTGAATTGTCTTTAAATGTTATTTCAAAAGAGCCGTTGCTCTCGAGTTGAAACATACTTAGAGTTGGATCGCCGAACGATCTAGCATGGGTTATCACATATGTAAGTGCTTTGTAAAATTGATTGGTTAGGTGTATTTTACCTGAATATGTGAGGTAAATGGCCTTAGCACAGTCTAAGTAGAAGCTAATGTTGAAGTTTTGGTTTTCTTTCAGTATTTCTTTGACCTTTTTTGTAGCTATCGTGTCTTTCCAAAGCAATGAAGTATGGTCACGAAACAAGTTGGTTAAGGTAATACGACCGTTAGGAGCCGCTAAATATTCTTCAATAAAACTTTTGTCGCCTTCTTTTATTGAACTTGGTTCAACCTTGCCAAGAGCGCATAGAAACTTGCATTTCAGTATTTTTAATGCCCTAGGTAAGTTTGCTTCACGTTTTTCTTCTTCTTTGCGAATCTCTTCAAAAAACTTCATTAAATCATCGTTGATTTTCATCATAATGTCCTCACTCAATCCGGGATCTTTCTTTGGTTTATTTCAAAAGCAATAATAAGTACTACTTACAATAATGATGATTATACCCAACTGTTCACCGGCCGACCAAACAAAACAAGGACAACGAAACTACTGATCTCTGTGCTACTGGATCGTCCAAAATACAGTCATAAGCAGTAGGTACTTATACATGATACGATACGACCGGCTAGTGATGAGACTATTTCTCGAATTACTCACCCTATTTTATTAGTCGATTGTAAGTAAAAAAAAGTAAACACTTTACTCATGCCTCTGCTAGTACCTGGGACAGTGGGGAAGATGGAATAGGCTTGCCCAGCACCTATACCATCCTGACAGCTTAGTCAGCCTAATCCACAGTAAAGACATATTCAAAACGTGCGGAGCTAAGCCGCGGGTTTCCTCACGATGTTTTCTTTCACCGTTTGAGAGCATTAGCATTGTGTACATACATTTTCCGAACAGAAAATACCATGTGTTCACGACTGGATTCGAACCCGCGTCCGTCGTCGAATACCTACTACCAGTGCTCTCAAAAAACGGAGGTGAAAAATGTGAAATAACTGCCTTTGCCTTTTGAATAAAAAACAATTGACTTAAGGCCTGCGCACATCTAGGTCGCTGGCGATGGCGATCAATGAAACACTGTCAAATATCGCTGTCAAATTTGACAGCGTTTCACTGATCGCGATCGCCAGCGACCTAGGTGTGCGCAGGCCTTTAACCTTTTTAGTCGATAATTTAGATCGATGTTACAAGCGCAACGCTAACTGTTTCTTCTTACTCACAATGCGTCATTGTCGATTTGTCGATAAGTGTTCCTCAAACTTTGTAAACGACAGGCATTTGCATTAAAAAAAAAACAAATAATTTTATTTCACAAAAATGGAGATTAAGTACAAACGAGCTACAAAAACAATATCATAATAAATCTATTCTATTCTAGGGAAGTTTTTAACTCGTACGTACTCAAACATAAAAGTAGGTGTGTTGGGGGTCGGACGAGAAATTCTGTATCCCGACCTCCAGCGCTTCCCTTCGAACTGCGAGAAATTATTAATGCTAGGGATACAATACATCTTATTACTTTATTTAGTGAGTGTAAAAGCAACAGATGATTACCTAGGCCATATTATCGCCACAGAGACTTTTGTTACAAAGTTGTGGCTAATTATTAATTTCTTAATTATGATGATCTGTATAACGTCCGGGGCAACTGGTGTTTTACGACGAGCTTGAGGGACTCAAAAAAGTCTTTCACCCGAGGAAAATACTGTGCTTTTCATTACGAAATACAAGGAAAGTAAAAATAAAAACATGATAGAAAAATTAGTGAAAATGAAGTTTGAATTGCCGCCTTCCCGCTCTTTTTTTTTCTGGCGGGCCTTCGGCTGGCCAGCATTATTCAGCCATTGTTTTCATTTTCATAATTAAAAAAATGGTAAGGTTTTTACTCAAATCTAAGTTATTTTAAAGAAATAGTTGAAGCTAGGTAAATAATAATAAAGTCATTTAGAAAATATATTCCTTATTCAATACTATCTTTAAATTTAAATTTTACATCGCGGACTAATTAGACTTTTTAAACTCCTACCGTTGTAATGGGTTTCCAACCTCTTTGCTGAATAAATAGTTGGAATTTGGTTAAATAACCTCCTTGCAGTTAGAAAGACTTTAGAAATGTGGAACATGGTTGAATAAAATAGAACTTGTTTTTTTTTATAATTTGACAGCTGTCAGTAGAAAGCGATTCTCCCTAGGGCTGAAAGTATTACTTTCAATTAGGCCCCTCAGGCAACTTCAGACCTACTTTCCGAGTATGAGCAATGAAATGTACATTTTGTAGACGAAATGTTTTAAATTAAGTGGAACATTCTGATAATTGAAAAATTCTGATAAATGAATTATGAGGATACTGCAGGCGTGCGATAGAACCTTATCATAACAACCAACGCCTGTAGGTATACATATAAATAGGTACTTCAAATAAAAGTGTCAACAAACAGTCTGACATCAAACAAAGGGACCCATCGAAGCATGACCCGGCTCGCGCCTTTGTCTCCACTCGCCTCCTTTGTAAGCCTACCTAATGAGAAACGTCTTGATGGAAGTTCTTTGAGTGCTCAGCAATCCCACATTGTATGACTTATCCTCTATGGGGTTCCAGTTACCTACGGGTACAATGAACGAGTCTTTTAATACCACCGCTTTGACATCCACTTCCGAAAAAAAATATTTTTTTATAATTAAATGGATGAAACGGGTATTAATCGGGTTTTTGAGTCTACCCGCGACCACGGCTGTTGTCGAAACACGGTCGAAACGTTTATAGAAGGTAATCGCGATAAATACCCGTTTCATCCATGAATAAGGTATGGTTAACGATCGCGCTAATTTAAAGTGTTATTTTTTTATCCAATATTGTCCCATTTCTTATGTATAAATACCCGTTTCATCCATATAATTATGCATAATGAACGCGTTAATTTAAAGTGTAATATTTTTTTGTTCTAGTTAATCTATAATATAAATTAATAATTTTTATGTAATCTGAACCAGGAGCCGGATATAAGACTTTTTATCCCTAAAAGGTAACGGGAATGGGAATGGGGCCAAAGAAACCGCGAGCGTCCGAAGGTAATATACGCGATAAATACCCGTGTGACAGTTTCAGTATAACGTCAAATAGATTTATTATTCTCGAATATTTTGAAAAATTTTTTTAGAACCATAACGTGAACCATGATAGGACCTATCATGGTTCACGTTATGGGTTCTAAACATTTTAAGATAAGGATCCTTTAAAAGTATGATCGGGGCGGAAGTTGATCCCTCGTTAGGTCACTCCGTAATCAGTAGAACCATTAGTTACTTTGTAGAGTATGTCCTGGCTAGAGACAATAAACAATACTTTCATTTGACTGGCCTCTCAGCTCAGTTGGTAGTAGCACTGCCTTCTGAGCCGTAGGTCGTGGGTTCGATCCCCACCGAGAACAAATATTTGTGTGGTGAACACAGAGGTTTGTTCTCTGTCTGGGTGTTATATTGTATTATAAGTATGTATTTACACAAAAAAAATTACATAATGTATTATATCAGCTATCTGGTTTCCATAGTACAAGCTCTGCTTAGTTTGGGGCTAGATAGTGTTGTGTGAATTGTCTGTAATACTTTTTTTTTGTAATTTATTTATTTGTTTGTCGTGAAATGTACGATGAATTCATCATCATCATCAACCTATATCAGTCCACTGCTGGACGTAGGTCTCTCCCAAGACGTGCCAGTTGCCACTGAGCCCGGTCTTCGGGTCTTCTCCTCCAGTGCTTGCCAGCTACATTTCGCAGATCGCCGCCCCACCCTACCGGAGGACGTCCTACACTACGCTTACCTAAACGCGGTCTCCACTCTAGAATTCGTCAGCTCCAATGATTGTCTGTTCTACTCGTACGGCAAACATGAATATTACTAATCTTTTGAGCTATGTCGACGGGGAATACAGACCAATATTTGACTCTTGAATTTTCTGTCGTGAACTAAGTAATAAGAAAACAATTAAAACAGAAACGATATGGCGGCATTGAACACCGGAGCTTTCATTAATTAGTTTTAAATGAGCAAAGTTCATAAACAATTCCAATCTTTGTAGGTATAAGGATAACTTTGTACAAAATCAATAACATCAACATGGCACCATGGAATTACTTAAAAATGCGGCCAAGTGCGAGTCGGACTCGCCCATGAAGGATTCCGTAGCAACAAGTAACAAAAACATTCTTGAAGTTAGTCGAAAGGTTTATGATTTATGATTTGTGACTTATAAAAAAAAACTACTTACTAGATCTCGTTCAAACCAAATTTCGGTAAATGTTTACATAGTAATGTACATCATATATTTTTTTAGTAGTTTATCATTCTCTTAATTTAGAAGTTACAGGGGGGGATGGGACACACATTATACCACTTTGGAAGTGTCTCTCTCGCGCAAACTAGGTATTCAGCTTAGAAAAAAACGATATTAGAAACCTCATCATCATTTTTGACTAGACCTATTCATAGATACCCCACACTTGGGTTTGATGAAAAACAAATTTTTGACCCACAAAATTTATTGTTTTCTTTTAATTTTGTGTGAAAAACTTTCATCAGTCTTGCTCTTACAGTTTCGGAGAAGAATGGCTGTGACATACGGACGGACAGACAGACAGACAAGACGAATCTATAGAGGTTTCGTTTTGCCATTTGGCTACGGAACCCTAAAAACAAGTCATGACATTCGTTACGGAGCTAACAACGAAAAGACACAAAACATGGTCTCAAACAGACATCCTTCTTTTCTTTTGAGGGTGATTGAGAGATTGCGAATTACATATAGTTATTTAAGACGTTGAAAACCGTGAAACAACTTAGCAAACTTTAACGTTATAAAAAACAACACTGACCTTATTTGTCGAAGATCGCTAGCAACTATCTTTTTATAATCAACTAGCAAATTTTTTTTTTTGCAAAGGGGCCGTTCAAGTAAGTATTACGTAAGCACTATGTGGGGGCGGGGGGGTTTATGTACCTATTGCTTATTTTGGATGACATGGGGGGTAGGGGAGTCTAGATGATGATTACGTCATTGGTAGTAAAATTACTTTTTTACACGAATGGTAACCCTTACATTGTCTTTGCTTGAGAACGAAACGCATTTTCGGGGATTTGTACCTATTACTCTAAGTATAACCGTATCAGTTAAATCTAATCTCCATACTAAATATTTTTTCTTATTATTTAAATCATAATTATAAAAAACAATACATTAATAGAAAAATATTTACGTAAGCTGATGGGGGGGGGGGGGGGGGGGGGTAAGAGCTTTGCTTACTTTTGCTGACAAGGGGGATGTAATAACTGTAATACTTACAGTTATTACTCCCCCCTTTAGTATTAGTTTGTTTTGTAGCTTTGCTTACGTAATACTTGAAGTTTATGTTTTCCTACTTAAAATTTTACCCCAATTTAAAAACCAGTTAGTCCAACTTAGGATTGCATCCACGATTTTTTGTCTTTCAAAGGGTCAAAATGTGCGAGCGGGAAGTCCTTCGACGGTTGTCATCGCCTTAATTTGATTGGGCGAGTCTTTACTTACAAAGGGAATGTTCTAGTCTCAATTAATACAATTAACTCTCTGTGATGTTTTGAGCCAATCTATTTGTCTGTTTGTTTATTAAATTCAGCCCCAATTCAATTGAAGAGGTTTTGATTTTGTTAACTAAATTCTACACAAGAAACGTCGAAATTAAGAAGATTTTGTTTATTTGTACAACCCGTTAAGGTCATTGGAAAGGAAAACCTCTAAATAAATTTCAATGAAACACAGTGATGAAAAAATACAATATATGTTTACAAAAGGATCGATTTGTAATATAATACTCTAGTACCCCGAGAATACAGAATGATTTCTATGTTCTGTGACTGTAGGTAAACAAAATTAGATAGGTACCTACACAAATTAAAAACTTACTTGGCTTATTAGCACAGACTTCAAGATGTTTTTAAATAGATACTTTTTCTTACTAAAATATACCTACCAGTACGTATTAATAACAGATAAAAATGCTCAAGTTCACTAAATCGATAGCCAGCGCTTTGAACACACAGCTCTGTGCCAGGCCTGAGAAAAAGATACAAGTTGTATACATATAAAACAGCGTTATGCATGTTACCTCTTTGATGTGAACCTTTCCCTCAAAAATCTAATTTTCTGCTCAGACGAACCAAAGGAATTTGATTTCATGCGGTAAAACAGAGCTTTTAAGAAAGCAAACTTTTTCAAAACTTTTTTTAGTAGTAGAGCTCTTTGTGTGTGGCTCGTCCGGGGAAGTACTACCACCCAAAATCGATAAAGATTATTTGGTATAATTTAAAATGGAATTAAAAGAGGTGACTGAAAAGATATAACCAATCCCGCATTTCTAAAATGTATTTTTGCTGCATTTTTAATTTAATATTCTTCCTCCAAGCTAAGATCACTCTCTATATTATATTGTATGCGTGTCTAAAGTACGGTCAGCCGTAAAGTCCCAAACATGAAGTTCGTCAAATTAAACGTCTTCTTTGATGGAAGGTCCACATTCTCGTAAATTTTGCAAGACCGTGTTTCACATACGCTAACCACTGGTTATCTTGGCCGCAGCGACATCCGTTGAAATGGTTGTTATAGAAGGATTCAGATACCTATCAAGAACATTTTCAAACTGATCGAAGCCGATAAATAAATAAGCGTCCGTTGATTATCAGATTCCTAATTTAAAGGCCTGCGCACACCTAGACGATGGCAATAGCGATCAGCTGAAACGCAATATTGACAGCGTTTCAGCTGACGCCATCGCCATCGCTTTTAAAGATGTGCGCAGGCCTTAGGACTAGTAAAGCCTCCTTATGACGAACATGCGATTTTAATAAACTCTCTCTAATTTTAACTAACTTGTTTTCTAACTGACGGTTAACTTAAACATCTGTTTATATGTTGGAAGGCAATTTGATAAGCAATTTGTTACTACGTAGGATAGTTTCAAAAGTTAGAAGGGCTATGAGGAAAGATGGCTGGTATTCAGGAAACCCTTGAAGGGATTGTTTGTACACTATTATAATATTTCAATACAGAATATTGTAATCTTAAGGCTGATTTTTCTATCTATAGGTAAATTTATCCGTAGATCAAAGAAAACATAGATGAACTGTGTGAAAGATGACATGGATAGGAGAGGAGTGAATGCAGAGATGACGGCTGACAGAGGAGAATGGAGGAGGAAGTCATGTTGTGCTTACCCCACATAGAGTGGAATAAGGGCAGGAATTAGAAAAAGAAGAGAAAAAAAATATTCGTTATCTAAAAATTATCCTTTTTAGGCTTGACAAAAACAACGACTGACGTTTATTATTCGATGAATAGTGTTATTCCGTAGGTGGAAAATTAATAAATGAATATTGTGGACAATCTTATCTGGCCCCAAACTAAGTAGAGCTTGTACTATGGAAAAAAACTGGCATATGGCGCGTTTCCAAGTGTAGTCTACCGCAAAAAAAGCAGACACATTTTTTAAACTCACTCTGATTAAAAAAGCATTAAAGTTCCATAAAGGTAACATAACCACAAACATAACTCAGTTTTACCTACCACAGGTCGAATAACAGTTGGGGCGCTGCATGCATTAGTCCAATTGGATTAAACCTACACTACGTTAGCCATAAATTTGGTAAGGGTCCCGGAAACTACAGTATTTAATGGTCTTTAAAATAATCAAATCTTGGGTCAATGAATTTAATGTGAGGTAGAAAGCCATGAATAGTAGGTGGGTATGAATAACTAAATTATCTTGAGATTTTCATGTTTTTAGGAGCCGTACCTACCTATTTTTTATAATTTGTGTACTTATCTTTTGTTGGCAATCAAATACCTTAGTAAATAAAACAAATATGTAAGTTGGGGCATAGAAGCATACAATTGAAAAATAAAATAAACGATTCTGCAAAACCTCTCAAGATTCAATATTCAATTTTCGATGCGTCTATCGAAAAACCTATTTTTTACATATCTACCATAAGTAAGGACATAAGAGAAATCAATATTTAACCCCTCTACTGATCGATGCAGGTCTCCTACATCTATCAGTGCAGGGGATGATAATCAAGCTAGAAACTATAGTTCAACTTGTTTTGCTATGGCACAGCAAAACATGGTCACTCTACATACCTACACCGCAGTTGCAGTGCATAGTAAAATAAGCATCGAGTTGATAGGCTGAGTACCCACCTACGAGACTTTAGTTTAATTAAAAATATTTCCCTGCACTCCCGACTTAAACTGAGGACACGAGAGCCTTTTACACTGAGAGATTTTATGATTTTTCGTTTTCAGCGGTTGAAAACAAAAAACCACAGAATAGAACCATAGGTATGAAATTAATGAATGTAGGTGTACGTTCTGATATAAATACCTACCGCCACTGCCGTTGTCGACGTAGGCTGCTGGGCATAGAATAGTTCTTCATCTGCTTACATATTGTAGAAGCCAGGACAGGACAGAAGTATCTCCTATTAGTTAAAAATAGCAACACTCCAATAAATAAAACACAGTCAAATCAAATCAAATATCTATCCGCCTGACAAGCTCGTTCAGATAATGAGGGAAGGCTTTTCCAGCAGTGGACTTTTACCGTATACCTAATGATGATGATGAGTTATAGTTATCTACTTCAGTTGGCTATAAATACTGTTACATGATGCCGAAAAGACTCCGGTGCTCAATTTAGCCTCTAGAAGAAACTCAAGCATACTCAAACGAATTTTACAAATCAGTGCCATCTAGGAGATTTTAGTGCAAGTATTAGGGGAACACCACCAACTAGATATTTCTGGTAAAACTTACTTTGAAATTCCATCATCGGTGGCTGTTTACTTAGTTCGATAGCTTTCAAATAGATGGCGCTAGCCCGAGATGAGGTTTACTACCTAGCAAACCTCTTTGTTCTTGTTCTATTATTTTATAATAATAAATAAATTGTGTGCGAGGCAAGGCAAGATAAGACGAGATGAGAAGAGACGTGACGAGAACAAACGAGACCACTTCCCACTTATTTTCCTTTGCGTAAGCAAAAGCGTGTTTGGTGCTCTGTGTTATTTTCGAACTGAACGAATTTGAATTAAACTTAAAAATCATAGTTCGTGATCTGGAGTAATTGATAGGTACCTTACCTAAATTGATTTGTATTGTAAGGCAGCTTTAGCTTTGATAAAAGTCGTATATTCTGTTTTACATTATTTTACAGCAACAACTTAAAAATATTTCTCCAAAGGTTCGCCGAGTATAGTCTCAAGCTTCCGAATGGCGTCTTTAGTTGCGGTCTCAATCCTGGAGTCTCCATCTTCCAAGAGTTCAGCGAGGAACGGCACGCTTTCTGCCAGGAGTGGCAACCAGCTACTGCCCAGCTGCGTCGCCATGGCAACCAGGCAGTCAAGAGCCGTAAGCCTGAAAAAGAAAAAATAAAATAAATAAATAAACATTGTGGACAATCCACACCCACTATCTAACCCCAAACTAAGCAGAGCTTGTACGATGGGAACCAGATAGCTGATATAATACTTATACAAATTTTTTTGTCATCCATAAGATACAATATAATATCCAGACAGAGAACAAAGATCTGTGTTCACCACACAAATATTAGTTCTCGGTGGGGATCGAACCCACGACCTACAGCGCAGAAGGCAGGCCAGTCCAAAAAAAAGCATAAAGTATCTGCATGGTTTCTCCGTTATTATTTTCATATTATATTTTCTAAACCATTATTTTTTTCATCCGAGTACCACGCGAGTAAAGCCAGGTGGAAACGTCAATATAAGACTCTTCTTGTCATGTTTAAATGACCACACCACCCATTGCACTACAAAGGTCGAAAGTATTTAAGCCGATGGATAATCAAAGGTGGGTATTTTCTGTCGTGACACTAGCTCATTCGTACCAGTATAGTGTGGTGAAAGGATTTTAAAATGCGCATCAGTGGCTCTTTTCGCGCACTTGACATATAATTTCTAATTTTTTAATTTCTACGCCAAGTCGGTTTCCTCACAAAATTCACCGTTAGTACCTACTGTCATAGTGCACATACATTTTTGGTCTAAAAAACTTATTGATGCACGACCGGATTTGAATCTACGACCTTAGATCGGAAAGCGAGGTCAAGGACCTCTAGACTAAGCTGTAGGTATGACTAACCTTATCTCTGCATCATTATGCCTGGTCTTGAGAAGAATCTGATAATTTAACAGCTTCCATAACGAATCGTCAGCTGTCGCCACCGCAAACTGCGCCACGCACGGGATAATGAACTCTTCCGCTCTGCTTTTAAGGCTGGGAATCCCGCCCATGGTGTTCTCCAACTGATCCACTACTGGTTGCATGAGAGTTTCAAACCTATCTTTGTTTAGGAAGCTTTGGCTGTCATACAAGAATACGATATTCAGCGTTTTGATGATGTATTGAATAAGAGTCAGGCATTTGTCTTCAGAATCGAAGTAATACTCTTCGTTTTTGCTGTTGTTGCAAGAGTCTAGAAGATCTGCCGCGTTTTTGATAAAGTGACTCGCGAATAGAACGAAAAGACCCTTCAGTTGCTCGGCGATCGCACTGCTCAATCTGAAAATTGAACAAAACGGTCAGAAAATCCGAAAGCAAAGAAAAAAACCGAAAAGAAAGAAAGTAAGTAGACACAGAATATAACGTACCTGTAGAATGTTATAACACGATCCTTCTGCCCATCAATATTAGTCCTTATCGCCCAATCATAGATCTTGAAATAGAACGGTCTGAAGCTCGTCTCCGAAAGCTTTAGAACTAGATTCACCAGTGCCTTGACCACTTCGTCTTCTGCCCGGTCTATGACAGCCAGATCTATATCTTTATCTGCCGCGTCGCTTCGTAACTGCAGGGCAGCTAGGAAGAAAGCAGTCAGGTCTTGCTGCAACGCTGTGAAGTCAGCTGTTGTTACGTTAGCGAAACTGTCTGCGAGAACTGACATGACTGGACCAATAGCGTCCAAGTTCCCTTTAAGTAGCAGCATTCGATGTGTCTCACTGACAGCTGGGATCAAAACCCTCGGTGGAATAGCGCTGGCAATCTTCTTCTTGATATTAGAAAGCTTCGCGACTACAACGGACACTTGATCTTGGTTGGAATTCTGCCACTTCGCCAGCAGTATCGAATACTCGTACAATATCTTTTGAACGTATGGGCTCAGGAAAAGTGGTAAGCTTTCGACGATCTTCGAAATAGCTGTTACTGTACTGAGTAAGACGAGTTCAGGAGTTTCTGCCTTTCGCTGTTTCTTCAACACTTTGATAAGAGCTGGCATGAATTTTCGAAGACTAGCCAACGCGTGCGCTTTCAGATTGCTGCACAGTTCGGCCAAACATAGCACTATCGAGGCCATGACGTTTCCTGATATACTAGGATTGCAGGTATACTCTGTAACCGTATCTAAGACAGGCTGGAATGGTTCTGGGTTATCTGCAGCAAGCATTCTCGTCAGAAGTTTCAAAGACAGCAAAGCAGTCTGTTGGTTCAGCTCTAACTCTTGAGCCGCGATTTCGTTCAGATTCTCGTCTTTCTTATCAATGGTCTTTATTATATCTAATAGGGGATCCAGCAGTGTTAGGATCATTTCTCTGTCAGTTTTAGCTAGAAACTCTGGCTGGTGTTGGATTTTCGAGTTCAACAACTCCATAGATTTTCGTCTGACAGTGTGCAATGTATGTTTCAATAATCCTCTAATTACTGACAGGAACATCGGAGCGGAAAGCAAATTGTTTGTGTGATCGAGCAAGTCATACGCGTGGTGCAGCATAACCCGCCAGTATTTAGCTGTTTTATCATCGGAGACTTTGGAAATAGATTGAATGTATGTCAGGGTGTTTATAATCAGCGTCTTGTACTTCGCTCCCATCGCCTGCCAGTTGGTAGCTTGGCTGTTGTGCTGGATGAATCTCGATGAAGATAAGCAGGTGTTCATGAACGTGATTACAACGTATTTGTAATGTCGGAGTTGGTTTGAAGAGTGTCCGTTGACACTGAAAATATCGCTGGGGTTTACATCAGTATCCATTGAATTTTCATCTTTCTGATGGGGCAAAGATTTTATGTGAAGTATTAGTTTGATGAAATTTTCAAGCCATACTTCTGGAGGGAATTCAAGTATTATGTTTTGTCCGAAATCTAGTCTATTTATAGGCGCTTCTTGCTCAGCTAAAGTTCTTGATGGAAGGTCATCTTTCTTCTTGTTTTCGCTGAAGTGCGCCACATGAGCTTCTAGTAACAACGCCACAAACACCCAGAGGAAGTGACTTGCCCCGATTGTTTCAATCAGCTTCTTGTAAAGAGGTAGTCTTCTGTGTTCAGGTACATGTAAGACAACATCAGCAAATATTCGCAATACTGGCACGGCCCGTTTCTGAAGATCTTGTACAGCCTTATCAGAAAGTTTTTGATTCGGCTGACGTTCATGTTTCACCAAAATCGGTATGAGGGTCTCAATGATTCGAGTGATGATTTGGAAGCTATACGCGTCGTCGTGTCTAAGGACTGAAGATCCCATGAATGTGAATATTTCCATGGTGTGATGGAGAACTTGTTCTGGGAGCATGTAAGCCGCGTGTGATAGAAGAATCAGGGCATGGTGATGCGTCTGAGGGTTTTGCGTGCCCCGGATGCACTGAACGATCAATTCTACTTTGAAGCCCGCTTTCAGGGCTTTCACAACTTCAGTATCAGTTTCGTTGATGAACTTTTTACAGTAGTACCACAATGAAGACAGGATCAATTGTTTCGTATATTCTACATAGGACTGCTCTTCGAATCTCAAGCACTTGTCTAGCAGTTCGAAGAGTGTAGGCACAAACGATTTGTCCAGCTCCATTTTCTTCTTGTTCTGAACGTTTTCTAGAATGGCTACACCTAGTCTCCAGTCGTCAGTCTCTGTTAGCTCGTAAGATAACGAAGAAATAGATATATTTCTTTTGGTTTTAGAGGAGTCGGCAGCTGGATCTATAGCGTTGATCATTTGTTGGAAAATAGGTTTGAAGTCGTCGAAGGTGATGTGGATTTTCTTCATAAGCTTTGACGCGACACTTGATACGTTGGGGTTATTACTGACGGCGCCTGCTAAGCCGATCAGACGCAAAAATTCTTTTCGTTTCTCTACTGGAATCTTCTTAAAAGTTTCTTCTTCTATCTGTTTCATTATCAGAACAGCAGGGCTGGTGTAAGACTGATCCTCCTGTAATATACACTCTCTATATTCTCTCAGTCCGAACTCAATAGAAGCCCACACTTCCGTCTTGTCGAAAGTGGTTATCGTAGATTCGTTAATGAGACTGTAAACGCTTTTGAAGATGTTTGATTCGTATATATCTAAGGTTACTTTTAAGGCCTCGCCATGGCTTTTCAGTGCATTTTCTAGCGTGTTTAATACGGGAGTTATGTGCGGGAACGCTATTGCGATATCGAAACTAGCCAGTATTTTTAGCAAGCTGCTTTTTATATGAACTGGAGTTTTTTCAGAATTAAGAACACTCATTATTTGAAGCAAGCAATTGCGGCGAAACAGCTTGGTCTGAGGGTCTTTTTGAGTCAGTATCGATATCAGAACCTGAGTGATTTGTTGATGGTCCAATAGTAATGCTTGATCGTGAATCATTATCTGTTCGAATAAGCGTATGTAAATGAGTTTGTTACTCGGCTTTTCTTCCAGTATTTGTATAATTATATCAATGACGCTTTGACGAATCGCCATGACCGGGTTGTTCAGATCGAAGAGTATCATCAGAACGAGAACATCAGACTCGTACAACCATGTTGAATCCTTTTGCACTGCTATGTAATTATTCAGCAATTTTATACTCTTCAACTGCAATTCTGGTCCTATAACGTCTTTAGGATCAGCCGCGTACAAAATGTGTCCGCAAGCAAAATTCGCTACGAATTCGAATTTTTCTTTTTGGGTTTTGAAGAATTTATCTAGAAGCTTATGTAGTAGCTTCACGTAGTGTTCTCCATAGCTTGGGATACCACATCCTGTGATACAGATCTCGTACATTCTCCTCACGAGTATCATTTCAGATGTCTTACACACATTGCACCAGGGCTTTGGGATCGCTCTTATATTGACGTCTTCAATAACGCGGAAGAATAAGTATTCTATCACTTCAAAGAGTATGTTATCTTTCTTCGATTCTCTGATGAACTCTGACATGCTTTCACTTGAGAATACCTTTCCATCTGTAGCCATTACTATAGATCTAGTTTCGACAGATTCTAGAAGCAAATTTAGAATTTGCGATACTTCCTCCACGGCAATACTGTCGAAAGAACATGATTTCAGGAGCATAAATAAACAAATATCAGTAGTATTTTCTTTGTTTAGTAAATTCTCGTCCAGAATGTCTTCGAAATTTATAATTTTGTCTACAAATAAGGCTTTAAAAACCATTTTGTTGATGGCTACATGGTTGTTTTTATGCTTCTCTTTTAGGCCAATAGCTTTCGGCGTGAGCTTCATCTTCTTGCCCCAGACAGAAGACAGAATCTGCCAAGCGGTTTCCGAAGACTCTTCATCATGCGCGAAAAGGTATGGAAGCAATGCAATAATTACTTCTTGGTTGACTGGCAGGAGTTTCAACGAACAAAAGTTTGCAATGGCTTTTTTGATTACTGGTTTCCATGCGTGGGTCTGCTTGCCACAGATTTTCACCAAGACATTAGTCACTTCTATTTCATTCAGCAACTCATCTAAGTTTGAAGTTGGTATGTCTAAAGTGGCATTCACAACCTGTGGATGTGTGTCGTTCATCCTATTCACAATAGAATCTCTGACGAAATCGGAATCTTCCTTCATCATGCTATCAATATCTCTCTGAACATACTTAACACCTTCAATACGCAAATCCGAGTTGATATGGTTTAGGCTCTCAAATAGGTATGTCTCTCCTAGTTTGTGTGCTATAGATGGCTTGAAACCAAGCAACTTTGACAGATGTTGCTTCCTAACTTTTTTTATTTTGGTGTCTGCACTCATGATGTTTTTTATGACCCTATCAAAGGAGTCTGGGTACTGGCGTTCAAAGTTCTTCAAGAATAAGGCGTACCAATTGAATATTTTACCGCTAAAATGATCCTCTTCTTCAATTATTTCTAGATCACTTTCATTTCCATCTTTTTCTTTGCCTTGGTCCAAAAACCCCTTACCTGGACGATAGCTATTGAGGACACATCTGTAAAAAGAAATAATACGAATGAGTTTAAACTAAAACTAATGCTTATGTTTAGGCATCGTAGATAGATAGATAGATAACACTGTATTGTACACAAGGATACATCACAAGTAACAGCGTAATAAAATAAAGTACAATGGGCGGCCTTATCGCTGAAAGTGATTTCTTCCAGGCAACCTCAGGATGGAAAGTAGTGAAGAAGCAGAAACTGTTGTTTGTTGTGGCAAAAAAACTCATTGGTCCAAGACTGGATTTCAAACTACAACCAAGACGATCGGAAGGCGGGGCTGCTACTACTAGAGCTCTCATGCTCGGGAATATTTTAATTCCATAAGTTCTTATAAGTTGTCATAATATTTTGTAACCTGGTATTTTATAAGGCAGGCCTTAAATTCAAGGGTAACAAAAATACACAATATTTTGTATAATGCTCAACTTTAGTTAAAAAAGTAGGTACTTACAATATGACTTTATCTGGGTTTTGGTTCTTTAAATCAATTTCTTCAATCAATATCTCTGGCAGTTTCGAGTATCTCATGAACTCTTCACCATCTTTCTGTACCTGTTGAAGTACACTTGAGAGGAATGCTGTCACGAACGGAAGTATGTTATGCTTCCTCTCGACCAACACCTTGAGGTGACCACACAATGCTTGAAGGATGTCAATTGAAATATCATTCAAAACTTCCGACATACTGGTGAAGTTTTTCTGATGCTCGCACAACATTACTAGGAGCAATGTTACATCGTAGGAAACATCAAACGATGTTGTCAATAGTTTTGCTATAATATCATTCAGGGTATTGGCTTTGAAACTAACTTTTATAAACATAAAGCCTAGTACTATGTATGACGATGCCCTGAAGTCGACTATAGGCGAGTCAATTGCAGCTATTACTGTTGGCAGCAAGGCATTGATCATAGGCTCGGTGATTTTATTGGTGGAGTTCAACATGCCCACAGCTGTTTGACAAAAGAATGCAAAGATGGTGTTCAATTGATATGCTTTCTCTCCGAATTGCTCCACATATTTCAGTGTGGTGTTCGCAATGAACAACATTGTGGCATGATTCTGTACACAGTTGTTGAATAAGGTCTGATTAGGCAGCGCAGTTCCGTGTTTCTGTAGCGGTCGCAGCCATACCCATCGGTTACTTTTGTCCTTTATATCCATCAGTTGAATAATTCTTACAAATATTTTTGTGTTGTGGTATGGCAGGATTAATGCCATAAGCGAGTCCTGGTTGTACTCATGAATGTGATATCGGTTGAATAGCCATTCTAAAGCTTTATGAGATGATTGGAGGAGAATGTATGGAGACACTTGTAATAAGAAACGTTCTATAGTCTTGTTAAGGTTTTCATTAACTCCTTTATCTTGCATCGCTCGTTCAAAGTCTTTGGAATTTAGACTGAAGAGTGTGTTCTCGTAGACTATGAAGGCTTCATTTAAAGCTATCAGTTCACTCAGTCCGCTTCGGCCGATTTCATAGAAAGTGTCTCTATCCTTCTGGGCTGCTTCTTTAGGGTCAAAGAGAAGGGACACTACTTTGTTGTCATCTTTGTAGATGGTGGATTGGGGTACAGCAAGCTTTTGCAGCTGGGCTGCTAGCGATGTAGCCATGGCTGTTTAACTGAAAATTGTAGAAAAGTATTAGGAAGGGACGTCGTAGGTTATTAGTTTATACACGTGAAACACAGGCACCGTAACATAACATAACCTATAACCTATAGCAAATAAAATTTAGAATACTTACTTACTTACTGTATAGAGGCACCACAGTTTACAAAAAATAAATCAACACTGTGATTGCGTACATTACACAATCATTAAATCTCACTCATAAAATAACGATGCCACGAATGATTAAAAATCAAAACAAAACAAAATCACGTGTTTTTTGGTTTGGTTTGCTGTATTTTTTTTGGGTCCGGTTAATGTACGTCCATTTATTGTACAGCATGTTATTGTACACCATGTTAAAACGAAACCTTTTTTCATTTTTTGGATTCGTTTTAGCCTGCCGTACAATAACTGGCTGCGAATGAACTGGGTGCACAAAATTGTCACGTGATGTTATTGTACAGCATGTTAATTGGATGCCATTAGGGCCCGTGCACACTGAGGCAATTCAATTATTTCTTATTTTTTGTAAGCAATGGATACCGCTCCTTATGAGAATAGCCCCTTTGGGGTAAATGTAAAAAAATATTTTCTGGCACTGTGGCGGCCGCTGCCGCGGCACGCTCGCTTTGCTCGCTCGCCTTGTGCGTTATTTATATGTTCTAACATAACCTAACCTATCCAAGTCGGATCCGCCCTCTAAAGTCTCAAGGACAAGTACAAGTATCCGCTGCCAGAACAAAACAGCAAAAATTTGAATTGCTACAGTGTGCATGAGGCTTAACTGGCATCGTAATAACGGGGCGTACAATACACGTGACGACATTGTACAGCATGTTATTTCGCGACCTTTTATTGTACGCCCCGTTAATCCAAACCCTGGCATCGTAATAACGGTGTGTACATTAACCTGCTGTACATTATCCTGCTGTGCAATAACGGGTCGTACATTATTGCATCCCTTTTTTTTAAGTTTGCTTAGCTGCTAGCTGCTGTCATTGTCACCTCAGCAGGATAAACTAAAGTTCATATAAATCATACTACCTCGTCTGATGATTTTTATTCTATAAATCAATAGAATAGATGCAGTAAAGTATGCGCTTTATCAAATACTCTATAGAAATATTACAAAAAAATAGTACATTGTTACCCGAGTGTTGAAAGTCACGTTTTTTGAGTCCCGAGACGGGTTTGGCGCCAGAGCGTAAGCGAGGGCGCCAATGGAGCTTGAGGGACTTAAAAGACTTTCATCCGAGGTAAACACTGTGCTTTTCATTACGAATACAAGGAAAGTAAAAATAAAAACATGAAAGAAAAATTATAGTGAAAATGAAGATTGAATTGCCGCCTTCCCGGTTTTTTTTTCTTTTTCTCTGGTGGGCCTTCGGCTACGGCTCGCCAGCATTATTCAGCCATTATTTTCATTATCATAATTTAAAAAATGGTAATTTGTTTGCTCAAATCAAAAAGTTTCCAACCTACTTGCTGAATAAAAAGTTGGAATTTGGTTCAACGACCTCTTTGCAGTTAGAAAGACTTTAGAAAGTTGGCACATGGTTGAATAAAATAGAACTTGTTTTTTTTTCTAATTTGACAGCTGTCAGTAGAAAGCGATTCTCCCTAGGGCTGAAAGTTTTACTTTCAATTAGGCCCCTCAGGCAACTTCAGACCTACTTTCAGAGTATGAGTAATGAAAAATCCATTTTTTTGCACCTTTCACTCAACAAGAAATAAACAAATACAATTAATTGACATTGCCATGATTATCTGTCGGAGTGACAGCCTCCTTACAACGAAAATAAAGATGAAAAGAGAAAAAGTAGTCGTTCGTTTGTGGTGTTGTGGGAATGTTGTGTTGATTGTTTTTTATTATCATAAACATTTGAAGGCGCAGGAGGGCCTTGAGGGCCTTCATCAGAACTTATTGTTTACCACAGGGGCCCTATGGCAGGGCACCAAAACCGAACACTCAAAATAACAGTTAATTTTACTCCACTGATTTTAATTAACAAGAATAAAACCTCTTATGAAACATTAGTACGTTATTCAACATTAATTTGGTCCAGATTAACTTAGATTGTCCAGATTTATAGCGATTTGTCGCAGATGTGGTGCGCTGGCTCGTTCCTGTATTTCCAAAGTGAAATAACCAAACGGTTGCCCCGCTACCGCCAACACGACGCTCCGCTAGTGACAGTCACTCGTCACTCGTGATGTTGACAAACTAGTAACGCGCCGTCACGGCCGGACTGACATACGACCGTCCTCGGGCGATAATTTGTTTCTGGAACAAAGGGATCTCAATCAACAGGACATCCGCTCGTCCATCCTGCATAAACTAGACTGACTCCATCTTCAACATCTTTCGCTGTATCTCTGGGATTAAGAACATTACTACAGAACCTAGGCCCGGACGAGAGCATCCCTCCAAACAACCCACCGGTATGGCCCGATTCTGTCCCTTCAACCAGATAAACCAACGCAATGCATCTGGACCAAGCAAGTGCATCCCTTCAACCAACCTTTCCAGGTGTGGCCCGGATCAACACTTCTCGACCAGGCTCGACTTCGGAAACCATCTGGACTGAATCAATGAATCCTTCCAGCTATGCAGGATGTCACCATTCTGACCCAGGATTGACTTTGACGGCTAGACTTCAGAAACCATCTGGACTGAATCAGTGAATCCTTCCAGCAATGCAGGATGTCACCATTCTGACCCAGGCTCGACTGCATCTGGACCAAGCAAGTGCATCCCTTCAACCAACCTTTCCAGGTGTGGCCCGGATCGACACTTCTCGACCAGGCTCGACTTCGGAAACCATCTGGACTGAATCAATGAATCCTTCCAGCTATGCAGGATGTCACCATTCTGACCCAGGATCGACTTTGATGGCTAGACTTCAGAAACCATCTGGACTGAATCAGTGAATCCTTCCAGCAATGCAGGATGTCACCATTCTGACCCAGGCTCGACTGCATCTGGACCAAGCAAGTGCATCCCTTCAACCAACCTTTCCAGGTGTGGCCCGGATCGACACTTCTCGACCAGGCTCGACTTCGGAAACCATCTGGACTGAATCAATGAATCCTTCCAGCAATGCAGGATGTCACCATTCTGACCCAGGATCGACTTTGGCGGCAAGACTTTGGAAACCATCTGGACTGAATCAGTGAATCCTTCCAGCAATGCAGGATGTCACTATTTAGACCAGGATCGACTTTGACAAACACAATACACAATAATTTACTAATGGTGTCTATGATCATATATCCCATGGCTCGGGATCTGAGTACACAATGAGAGTGTCTGAAGCAAGTACACACTGAGACTGTCAGCAACTGTTATATTACGGGAGTTCGTGGATAAAGCATCCGAGCATACGGTCAAAGTGTCATTGTCATTATGAGGCAATGTGTCATCTCGTTCAGTCATTGTTACATCCTCATGCTCTACATCATCATCTGGCGCCGTCTCGGCCTCATCATAATTTAAAAGACTAGTCGTAATTTTGATTAAGCCATCGATTACCACTAAGCAGTATTCCTTTCGGTCACGCTCGCTAAGCTTGCCCGTAAACTTATTAACTGCACTTTCCAACCAGATGACATAAATAACGTTCAAGAGAACAAAATGGGTACGACTGACCTGATTCTTGCAAAATGCCATCAATTTTGCAGAAGTAATCCCCGCATTAGGCAGCAGCGCTGCCACCGCCACCAATAGCGCATCCAGGTGCACAAGATGCCATGGCGCTGCCTGTTGTTGTGGAGTGCTTTGCAAAGTGGCCTCTCTTTCCGCAGCAGTAGCAGATGACAGCCTTGTTGCTGTCTTTCAGGTTCAACCTTGTTTTTGATTCATGGAATAGGTTTGAACTTTTTGAACCATCTGCCGGCATTTGTAACTGCATTCGTAGCATTTGATGGTAGTTGTTCATTGGAGCTGTTTATTCATCCTCCTTATTCGTCGGACCCTCACTGCTGAGGATCGTGACTTTGTGCAAGAACCTTTCGTACGGTTTTCCTCGACTTGACTCTCTTTTCGGCTTGGTGGAGTGCAACGTTAACGGGCATATCAAGGCCACACCATACCCGAAGAATGCGTAATTATGTCAACGTCAATGGATCATGACAGATGACAGCTCTCTGGGCACTGCCGCCAAAATGACTGTGACTACTCACTACGTCACTACTTGCCTCCCCGTAATGGTCGTAGGTCTCATCAAATATCTTGTGCTTTGTAAATCAATAGTTATTATCCTAATATACGAAGTAAAGTGGTTCTCGGGCTTTTTATTTCATCAATATCCAGGTTGTCTGACACCTGGTCCGACCATCTCTTCGGAGTTCGTCCTTTTAGTCTTTGGCTTTCTATCTTGCCCGTTATGATGAGCCTTGCGAGATTATTCGCACCTCTGCGTGCAATGTGGTCAAATTATTGTTGTACTCGAATTAGGCAGACAGAGGACCAGTGCTGCTGGTTTTCCAGCTGATGTTCATCTAGTACAGATGCATTAGTACGGTGTGCAACCCATGGAATTCTAAAACGCATCCACTCTCTGCCTGTCAGCGGCTTTGAGTGTCCAGGCTTCTAAGGTTGACAGTACCACAACTTGTTTCATACAACTTTCTAATTATGAGCACCAGGTGGTCCGGTACTCCCAATTTACGCAGAACAGCCCATAGCTGTGGCCATCTCACACAATCAAAGGCTTTATGATAGTCCACGAAGGACATCATCAAGGGTGTGTTAAAGTCATGACTTCTCTACATCGTTCTACATGTTTCTTCATACATAGGAATATTTTCGTGGATTCCACCTTTATTCACTTCTTTAATATGAGTACTGTAGGATTCATCCAAGCATGACTTGCCACCACTTGAGTTCGATGTTACTAGTAGTGTTGTTATCGCGGTCGCTAGGCAGACGCCTCACAGTCGCATTGTTTTTGCATTGCTGTTGCATCGCTGTCACGTCGTATCGCTGTAACTTTATTGTCGCATCACTATCGAATCATTGTTGCATCGCTGACCTCGAGTGCAATCTCTGTAAAGAAAATCTCGACACAGTATTCTGTTCGGCTATTATGACAACATTCGGAAGCGGAAGCCAGAAACTAGTCTGTTGGCTCATCCTTATCATCATCAAGAAAATATACGCCTGCGTGCAATTTATGAACGACTCATTCATTAAACAAGTACAAACTTCTATTAGAAAATACATCCTTTGGAACACATCGTCGGGACTCATGACTCATCTCACCCACTACTGCAAAATAACAGTAAAACATACTGTCGCCCCAACGACTTATCTCAACGCTCCTTAGGATAACCAAGAAAACATTTTATTGAGCGAGAAAGTAGTCTCGAGTCATCCGCTAATAATTTAGCTGAATCAATAAGTCTAGGGGCTTCTACCGACTAGCTAGTACTCGAATCAGAAAAGGAAAAACAATACAGCTAACCTTTATGTAAACTGTCTCTGAAAGCAATTGCATGCACTCGCTGTGCGCTGCACCGCACCGGAACAGCCATCGTTGCTGTTGCCACTGCCCCCCGTATGGCTGCCACCACTCCTGCACTGAATGGCGAACTGCTGCTTATGTCAATGTCGAATAATCTGCTTGTCGTCTCAAAATCGTTTGGACAAGCCCCACGCCCTACTACATTTTCCATATTTCGATTCCAGTCTCTGATGATCTTGCATCCAAGTCTATTGTCATCAGTTCAACTCTAGCAAATCCATTCGCTTACTTGATTAAGAAGCGTGGTTACTTGCTGTGAAGCTTAATGTTATCACCGTTAGTCTTGTTCCATGGCGTGCGATGAACTAGAGTTTCTAAGGATATGATTTAACATCATTTCGTTGCTTTTGACACTCAGCTGTACGATATCCAGTCAATGCACATTAGTGATATTTTCAGTCAAATTTCTCCTGCGCGTGAAAGCGCTTGGCTTAAGGTGTTTATGCTTCAGCATCCAAACGACTGTCACAAGTTATTCCAAAGATTTGAAACAAATGAGCTCGACTCGTGGCAGTCTATGCATTTAGTTTACGACGAATGTGATTGTCCTTCTGATACAATGCTGATATAGCAAACCCAGTTATGATTTTCATTAGGCATGTTGGTATTCATTCGATTATATTCCCAATCGAAGAGCAGATTCCGATGCCGTATCTTTAGTTCCTGATTTGAATCGTAAGATGCCATCAAGGTAGTCCTGAATAAACATGAGCTTCAAAAACATTACGCCCGCTGGGTTAACTGAGCTCCATGTAATTTCATTCAAATTCAGCTCAGAGACATGAAGCTGAAGCTGCACGAGTTTTTAGTGCACTCGTTAAAGCCACAAGTAAATAAGTCCGTCCAGACCTTTATTCTATACTATTACTTCCGTTACGTCACACCAATATCGATATCCGAATCCGGCTCATCCGAATCAAACTTCAACTTAGCTGTTGGTTGTAATACTACTCCATGTGGGCGTTTGTTGAACAGCATAAATGTGATATCCAGAGCCTTTCATTTTGCCGCTCGTTCGATCCCACTTCTGATGAAGGCGCAGGAGGGCCTTGAGGGCCTTCATCAGAACTTATTGTTTACCACAGGGGCCCTATGGCAGGGCACCAAAACCGAACACTCAAAATAACAGTTAATTTTACTCCACTGATTTTAATTAACAAGAATAAAACCTCTTATGAAACATTAGTACGTTATTCAACATTAATTTGGTCCAGATTAACTTAGATTGTCCAGATTTATAGCGATTTGTCGCAGATGTGGTGCGCTGGCTCGTTCCTGTATTTCCAAAGTGAAATAACCAAACGGTTGCCCCGCTACCGCCAACACGACGCTCCGCTAGTGACAGTCACTCGTCACTCGTGATGTTGACAAACTAGTAACGCGCCGTCACATTTATTTCGCGATAGCGTGTGTAGTCTACACATATTATACCAGTCAACCTTTATTACCCTAAGAATAAACACCTGCAATACATACATTTTAAACATTTGTGATATTACAAACGAACGACTTATACTCGGATTTTTAATTAGACGAAGCTAGCTGACGTTTACTGTGTTGTCAGTTTTTGATGAAATAAAAATAGTGTTGTGAAAAAGTGAATGATTGAAAAAACTCCTGAATGAATGAAATTGCCTCGTTTTTCTAGTGAATAGTTAGTGTGCCGAACTTGACTTGACGTGCTTGGTTGAGTATCCATATCGTTCGCCCGAAACAATAAAGCAACAAAATACACAACAATTACCACAAACACAACGTAACGAAAAACTTTACAAAAACAATAACTAAACAGCGTGAGCGCTGAAAAACATTCGTGCTATCAGACCAGAGGTTAGAAGCCGAGTTACAAACAAAATGGTGACCGACGCGCGTGGCGTTCATCGGTGTTGGCACAAGTCACCACCCCGCGCTTTGTAATAAACCGTCAAAAAACTGATTGTAGTTACATACTACAAGTAACTTATATTATTATCAGAGCACTTTTATACATTTTTTTATACAAATTTCAATATTATTTTATAGTTTGAAATGATTAACTATTCACTCATTGTTCATTCATCTGATTGAACGAGAACTGAACGCAGCACTATTACTTTAAATAAGGCAACATTATTTTACAAAGTGACATGAGCTACTGTCAGTCGGTATCGTCTAATTAAAAATCCGACTATAGGTACCTATCTGAAGTTTTTCAGTCTAGTGTTTGCAAGTCCTTTGTTCTTCAAATCGAATGACGATGTCGATATTGATAGCTTTTGCCCTATCGATGACAATAAGCCCTTGCTTGGCTTATAAGCCAGTGGTGTTAATTCATGGGGTCATGACGGGGAGCGGGAGTATGGAGATGATCAAATATCGAATTCAGGAGGTGAGATGAATTATACTAGGTAACTTTATTTCTCGTAGTTACTGTAAACAGGGCGCACTACGGTCATGCTCCCATGGAGATGCAGGTGCATATTATTTAAATTATAGATCACTCAGATCCCTTAGAGATAGAGTAGAATAGAAAATTATTTATTGCACACCTTAAAACTAACAATGGAAAAACAAGTAACAATAACTAAACACATACTAATGTACAATGGGCCGTCTTATCGCTGAAGAGCGATCTTTTCCAGACAACCTTTGGATGGAGAGAAGCATATAAGACATAGACTAGGTTATAGCTGCTCGAAAACAGTTATTTTTCTTTGTAAAGTGCTAGCATCATTGAGTTGCTGATCAGACCAGTTGGGAGTTGCGGTTCAAATATCAGCCATTTTAGTAAAAGAGTGAGCTACATAATTAATTCTCGTGTTCCAGAAACATCCAGGCACAGTCATCTACAATATAAACCGATTTGAGAGCTGGTCTAGTCTGGAGACCATGTGGCACCAGGTCCTGGAGATCGGGCTGGATGTGGCCAACATATCAGCACATCACCCTGAGGGTATCAACCTTATTGGTGAGATTTATTCTTTTTTTAAAGAACCATCCAACCTCCTTTGAAAATGCATAATGTGAATCTGCTGCAACCAATGAGGATAAAAACCCTAGCAAAGAGGTTCAAAGCCTATGGTCCCAATTGTCTGTTTGTAAATTGTTTAAAACCAGATGGGCTTTTGACAGCTCGCCATAAGGTCTTGACTCCCCAGTACCCAAAGATCAGAAACATTACAGCATAATACATACAAAGTATTTTTCTTATCAAACTATTCTGATAAAATCTATTGTGCAAGTTATAACAAAATATATAACATTTTCTTTTATTTTAGGATATTCCCAAGGTGGCCTCATTGCTCGAGGCATCGTACAGACTTTTCCAAATGTCTCCGTCAGCACATTCATATCGCTGAGCTCACCACAGGCTGGCCAGTATGGAGGTAATTTCACTCCGATCATGACTTAAAATCCTTTCACCACATTAGTTCCAAAAAACTAGTGACACAAATTGACACAATAAGAAGAAAATTATAACTTTATTTTTTTGATTAAAAAAGTACACTTTGTAGATAAATGGTGACCATCATTGTCCTTAGACTTGTGTGGATTGTCCATAATAATTATTTATTTCATTTATTATTGTTATTAGATTAGATACCAACAACACAGGCCCTTCTACCAAATCATGTTTTTGTATAAATAAGATCAAACATAAGGTTTTTGACGTGACAACGTCTTATAATTCGATGGAGCGGCGAAAAAACATGACTCATGCGGCGTTACCTCGCTCTGAGGCGTTCTATTTAAGGCTTGAAGTGTAAGCGAGAGCGCGGAACGTTCGACATCTGTCTCTCTCCTACTTGAGTGAGCGATGCGTCAGCATGGACAGCTGTATGACGTTGTCACGTTCAACTATCGTCAGTAAACCGACTTTACAGGCAACTGATTTTTATAGCAATATTAAAACATCAAAAATATGTGTTTCCAGCTGGATTCCTTCACCTGGTATTCCCCAGTCTTGTGAAAGACACTGTTTGGCAGCTTTTCTACTCTAATGTAGGCCAACATACCTCTGTAGGAAACTATTGGAAGGATCCCTTCCACCAAGAATTGTATGAAGAGTTCAGTGTATACCTGCCTTATATCAACAACCATATACCGTAAGTATAAAATCAGAATTACAATAAAATTTGCGAATTAAGTCAAATGAAAAAGTTGTATCAGTAAAATTTCAAACAAAAGACAACTGTTAGATAATTTCGGCCCTACGTCTATCGGTTCCATGGTGTAACGGTTAGCACTCAGGACTCTGAATCCTGCGATCCGAGTTCAAATCTCGGTGGAACCTGACTTTTTGCACTCTTATTTTTTCTTCATATTTATTTTGATGAGAAATGAATATTAAGTTTTGTTATTATAACCTTTGATAACTCCTTTATTATTTCCGCCACAAACGTCATCTAAATACGCAGTAATATACTACTTGACGTCATTGATTAACAAATATTTATTTGTTACAAGGCTAAACAATATTGGCATTGACCTATTTTTCTAAACATCATGATAACCAAAGACTCAGGGTAGGTAGGTTCTAGAGATCCTTGCAAAAGCCTCTTAATAAAAAAAACCTTGTTTTCCTTAGTCTATGATAATACGGAAGTATTTATTATTTTTAATAAATGGGTAAATTGTGACCCCGACAATCTCTTAACTAGATGATTATTTATTTTCAGATCAACAAAATCGGAAGAATTCAAGAAAAACTTTCTGAAACTAAAAAGACTGGTTCTGATTGGAGGTCCCAATGACGACGTTATTACTCCTTGGGAAAGCAGGTATTACATTGGAACATTTAAATTTTCATGAGGAATATGCAAAAAAATATCAAATGCAGGAGTTTTTGCTTTGTACTCTAAAATTAAGCGTTGGTTTTTAGGTTGCGCCATGGTGATAAAAGATGGCACTGCTTTACTGCGTTACTAGTTACATCGGCGCGATAAGAGATGGCGCTAGTAGTATTTAAAATTACCGTTTTACCAAAATTCAATCTTGGCCAAATAAAATAGCGTAATTATGTTATTTAATTTAAATAACTTTTATTGTATTTTATGTTTCAACCAAATTAGTCTAACTGTAATAGCGGTGTTATTTGTATATTAGGAAACTTTTTTGCATAAATAATGAAAGCCTACCACAGACAATTACGGAGTACTTTACTCACTTGGCTCATCTTATAATATTTTAGCCTATGATTTATAAAAGACACATTAAAAACATTTTTATGTATCAAATCACCACCAAAAGTACCTTTAAAAAGGTTTTTTTTAATTATAGAATTATTTTTCAGCCAATTCGGTTACTACGGCTTCAACGAAACCGTAGTCGAAATGAAAGGCCAAGACATTTACACTGAAGATCGGATCGGATTGAAAACCTTGGACGAGAGTGGACGACTGCATATCCTGACTGTACCGGGGGTTAACCATTTCAACTGGCACATGAATGTTAGTATTGTGGATGATTATCTGGTACCTTATTTGGACTAACAGCCATGTAACGAATGAGAGGAGTGTGGGGTTTGGTTCACGCTTTAGAGCCATAATAGGCTTTTCATCCCATCTATTCAAAAAGAGGCGATTGGTTCCCCAATAAGTGCGCCTAAAGTACCTACTTTAGGCGCACTTATGATAACAGTGACACAATGACTTAAATTTGGAATACTA
Source organism: Thera britannica (assembly GCA_939531255.2). NCBI lineage: Eukaryota > Metazoa > Arthropoda > Insecta > Lepidoptera > Geometridae > Thera > Thera britannica. Next base: position 13,045,615 of record OW618047.2, read on the forward strand.
TAAAATTGAAAAGTTTGAACGCAATTCGCTACGATAAAATACTGGCTGGTAGTGGTAGTATAAAAAAGAGAGCCTGTAGCCACGGTATTGGTTAATACAATTTTAAAAAAATACATATCCTGACTGTACCGGGGGTTAACCATTTCAACTGGCACATGAATGTTAGTATTGTGGACGATTATCTGGTACCTTATTTGGACTAACAGCCATGTAACGAATGAGAGGAGTGTGGGGTTTGGTTCACGCTTTAGAGCCATAATAGGCTTTATCTTTAGCCTATCTGCTTAAGGGTTTCCGCCAAATCCCATAGAAAAAAACCCCAGTCCCGGCGAATTGTATCTCAGATTTTAGATAATTATTAGTAGTAACAATATCAGGTGACACTATTTCCTGATTCTAATTTGAATCATTATTGTCATAATGATTCAAATTTTATACAAAAAATGCATTTTATATTAGTTTATTTACAAACCTCGCACGAAATCTTTTAATTACATGCATTTTTAGCAATTTTGAATCACTTCTTTAGTTATTTATTTTTGCTTACGTGCACAAGCTAAGTAATTTAATTTATTCCACTGTGTAATGCTGTGCTTACTATAAGTAGACAATTTTATTTTAGTTTTAGTTTTAAAAGATCTGAGGGGTTAAAATCAAAGGTTAAGTAAGTATATTATATTTTTCTTACTTTTCTGGTCATTATCGTCAGTCGTATGGAAATACTATGAATAATTGGTAAAAATGATCTCCACAAACTGTAACTAAAAGTTGACACCAGCTTTTTAAACCAGTTTTGACAATAAACAAACCTGTCAAAATATTAAGTTAGAAATAAAATGAAATAAAGTGATATTCTTAGAAGCTTTTTTGATTGTACGTTTTATAATATTAATTGTAATATTTGAATGATCTGCCACATGCACATTTTGTAAGTACATAATAGTAGATATTGCAATAAGACATTATTATTATTTTAATGAACAACGGTATAATTACCATGATTCAATTTTGTGAGTTTTGGCTCCCGATATTACGTGGTTGATCGTTCATGGTGCATGCAACTGTCAAAACTCACAAAATAAAATTATGGTAAATATTCCGTTCATAAAAATAGTGATAAAAACCATGATAGTTTCAAAACTTCGCCATTATTATGTGTATAATTTCAAGCAAATCAAAGAAATGTAATCAGTGCCAAGGAAATGCCAAGTTTTTATTCACACGTACTCGTACAACATTTTAAAGTGATATCTTAGTATAATAGAAAAAGTGTGAATCTCATAAACAAAAATTAAGTTTTTATTTTTTGTAGTAACATTAATTTATTTCAGCATATTGTAGGTAGGTAAGTGATATTAGTTTTAATATTTACGCTTGATTTTAATATAATAATGTGTTCGATTTTTTATGATAAATAATTAAATAATAAATCACATTTGTGGTTACCCTTTATCATTATTTCTGCAATTGTTTTGTGATTAGAGCAATATTTTTGTAGTAAATACACTTCTATGAACATGAAAAATGAGTTTTACTTCGGACCCAAAGCACCGATGCATGAAACAAGAATCCATGATTGGGGCTATACCTACTCACTGGAGTACCTAAATCCCTACGGAGTCTCCTCAACAGACCCATGACTAGCTAGCTGATCACAGATGCTAAGAGAAATAAACATTTGACCTACACATCGTAAGTATGTAGGTATCGTTTTTATCTGAAATTTCATCGAAATCGGTTCAGTAGTTTGGCCATGAAGACTGTTTGTCAAATTTTTAAAACATCTTTACAAGAATGATTTTAGAACGGTGGTAGGTAGCAACACTTCGATTTTGTTAAAGCTTCTTGGCATAATTATGATGCTTGATGATAGATTGGCATGACTTAGATATCCATACTTATGTTTTCTATCCTTCTGTTTTTATCATTGTACCTTACAAGTACCTACACCTATTTTTCATTTCATTCACGTTTTTAATGTTGTTGTTACGAAGCAAATAAATGGTTGTTTATGTCTGAAAGTGGGCCAAAAATGCAAGTCCCAAACTCATTATAAAATCACTTGCGTTCACAAGTTTGTAACCATTTCAAAACACCGGTTAGTCATCGCCCGGTCATTGACCTCAACCATAGACAGGGTCCTATGGACAGGTTTCTTTTCTGCATTAATGGCAAGGAATGGACTTCAAGCGGAAATGAAGGAGAGACGCGGTAAAAAATAACCAACGGGATTTATGGTAGGTATGTCTAGAGTTTGTATGAGTCATCAATTGAAACGCTCGTGGCTCAGTAGTCTGATTTCTGATTTTTATTTCTCAGCTTGCTTGTTCTTGGCGCGGCCTATATGTGGATGGGTTACTATTAGCCTCTCGGCTCGAGTCGACTCATAGAATAGTTTTTTTGACAGTTATGTTCTCCATTGAAAAATTTCAAAAACCTATGCTTGTGGGAAGTCGGTGGCTGAAAAGGGCCTAGAATTGTTCTTCCTGGAAATGTATAGGGCAGGCCTGGGTCCAGCAGTGGACTTCTTTAGGGTGCGATACCTACAGAGGATGGTATTGAAGAAAACAATGCGTTCCTATTTTATTTAAGTACCAGGGTGCTATAATTCTTCGTGTTACCCCAAAGCGTTTGGGGAATCCCTTGCTCAGAAGAGACCCGAAAGGTTGAAGGAATTGATTGATTGTACCTATAAGTGCGTCATGTCAAACAATATGCCTTGTTAGGTAGTGTACCTAGGTTATCAGATTAGAATAATATAAGATAAAAATAAATAAAATTCCCCTGTTGTTACGTACTAGTATCTAGTGCTTCTCTACCGCTGTGGACATTTTCTAAACAGTTGGTTTAAGTAGGTACTTTAAAATATTACCTAACATAAAACTCACGAGTACAAATCAAAGAAAGCTTGTAAGTGTAGCATGCAATTCAATTCAAATTAAAAAAAAAATCTTCAGTTATAAGGATCACTTTGAAACGTCATTTGGGCGTTTTGGCATGAGCTGTAAGCTCAAATTGCATTTGTCTAAATAAAATTATGAAAACAAAACAATAATCTGCAGCAAAATCGTTGGTTGCTCTTCTTCAGAAATAAATTTGACTTCAATCTTTTAATATCAAGAGTAGCCGATTCTAATGAAACGATCTTTGAAACTGTGCCAAATGACTTTCGCTGAAATAAATTGACAACAGCAGTCGCTTGTACTACGAAATCTAAAAAAAGTAGTGTTTTCCGCGTTCGATTTTCAAGGAAATGCGAGTGTCATTGCTAAAGAAAATTGTCATCATTACGAGTTCGAAGAAACGAATTGACTGGCCTCTCAGCTCAGTTGGTAGTAGCTCTGCCTTCTGTGCTGTAGCCCGTGGGTTCGATCCCCACCGTGAACAAATATTTGTGTGGTGAACAGATGTTTGTTCTCTGTCTGGGTGTTATATTGTATTCTAAGTATTTATAAAAAAATGTATGCAAGTATTATCAGCTATCTAGTTCCCATAGTACAAGCTCTGCTTAGTTTGGGGCTAAATAGTGTTGTGTGGATTGTCTTCATTATTTATTTCTGATTTTGATTACTTATGAGTAACGCGTATAAGGTCGTAAATTTATTTAAGACGAAACTTAGGACGCGGCCCACCCAACGGACCGACGATATTTATAAGATCGCGGGAAGTCAGTTGACAGAAAGAGCTCAGAATCGGTTTTCCTGGAAATGTATGGAGGCCTATGTCCAGCAGTGGACTTCTGGATGATGATGGTGATGAGGTGACACTGTCCGACCAGCAACTAGTGCGATTGTATGACTCACGGGCTTTTCTATGCCTAATGATTAAAGTGGCTATTGAAGACAATTTAGAGACCTTTGTCATATGTCTCGGCCAGTTTTTTTAGGCCTAAAAAAACTGGCCGAGACATAGGACCATTCCTGCCATTCATTTTTACTGGCCATTCCTAGACCGTTCTAGGAATGGCTTATTCTGTGTGTGTGATGGTTAGATATCGAATAGAAAACGTCATCTAATGATAGATTTTTCCATCTACGGAATAACGCTAGGTAGGTACTCGTCGAATAGGTATAAAATGAGTCCTTTTAACAAGCCTAAAAAAGCAGCCAAGTGCGAGTCGGACTCGTCCATGAAGGGTTCCGTAGCATCAAATAACATAATATAAAGGTTTTTGTAGTTCGTTGAAAGGTAAATTGCGGTTTACGATTTATGACGTATAAAAAAAAAACTACTGACTAGATCTCGTTCAAACCAAATATCGTTGGATATCGTAAGTTTGCATAGTAAACTCAAACTCAAACTCAAACTCAATAATTTTTTATTCATTACGATGCAAGAATCACTTTGAAACGTCTTATAGCTAGGTGAGTCTAGGTGCCAGTTCCACGCGACCAAGCGTAGAAGAACAGGCAACAAACTACGTCTCGGTTCCTACTGTTTTTTTATATGATCCTTTTACAAATCAAAAATAGTCTAAAATAATAGCAGTGAAGTTCCAGTGTGGTGCCACTTCACTTAGTCAGACGTATGCAATGCAATAATACAAAAGCAAAAGTTTCAAAGACAGCACACGCTACGCTTCAAAGTTATACTATAGTATCTACACAGCTTATATAAAAATAAGATACGAAATAGTAGGTACAGACATTGCAAATCGACATGTTAGCTTCCTATGGGTAGAGTGACCGGGACATTGGGCCACGCAGTTTTATCATTCATATAGCTATCTAGAGTATAGTACGCTTTCTTTATTAAATTATTCTTAACATAGGCTTTAAACTTCCGAATAGGAAGCTTAGTTGCATTTTCCGGAAGTTTATTATAAAAGCGTACAGTGTTCCCCATAAAAGACCCATTTACCTTCTGCAGGCGAAATTTGGGAATATAAAGTTTATTTTTATTTCTAGTGTTAATATTATGTGAATCACAATTTTTCTGAAAGCTACAGCAGTTTCTGAAGCAGATGTGTTTGTGAGTGTACAATAAGTTTTCATATATATATTGTGAAATTACTGTGAGGATATTAATTTCCTTAAATCGCTCTCTCAATGAGTCTCGAGATTTCATTTTATATATGGCACGTATGGCCCTTTTTTGTAAAACAAATATAGTTTGAATATCAGCTGCTTTCCCCCAGAGAAGGATACCGTAAGACATAACACTATGGAAGTAGCTGAAATAAACTAGCCTAGCCTAGTAATGTACAACATATTATATTTTTTTAGAAGTTAGAGGGGGGTGGGACCAACTTTTTTCCACTTTGGAAGTGTCTCTCGCGCAAACTATTCAGTTTAGAAAAAAACGATGTTAGAAACCTCAACATAATTTTTGAAGACATATCCAAAGATACCCCACACGTATGGGTTTGATGAAAAAAATTTTTTTGGGTTTCAGTTTCAAGTATGGGGACCCCCAAAATTTAAAGTTTTTTTTCTATTTTTGTGTAAAAACCTTAATGCGGTTCACAGAATACATCTACTCACCAAGTTTCATCAGTCTAGCTCTTATGGTTTCGGAGAAAAATGGCTGTGACACGGCCGGACAGACAGACAGACAGACAGACAGACATGACAAATCTATAAGGGTTCCGTTTTTGCCATTTGGCTACGGAACCCTAAAAAGAAATGGATATTTTATCTTACGAGAAAATTATCTGTGGATTGAAAAATTTACTCCAAAAGATCTAAAAAATTAATAATTATATCTAAAAGATTATTATATTTTTATCTGACGGATTTTTACTAAAGAAGGAAAAAGTTCGAAGACTTTTTTCTAAGTCAGGGTTAGATCGAAAACGTCATCGAGAGACCCGTCTGTGAGATGAGGCAGATGGATGGACTATAAGGATCCCGGATTCACACAGGCTCGGATCATTGACGGCACAGAAAAACAGTACCTAACTATTTATATCTCCGTGATTGACGCAATAGAATACTTCTAAGTATGGTAAAGTCACTTTTTAGATCGTGAACATGCATTTGCTCTTCCTGGTACCTGTTCATAGTTATTTTTAGAAAGGATGAGTTGATCGGTGGGTTTCTTTCTGCGGTCAAATAAATAAATAAATATTTTGAACAATCCACACCGCACTATCTAGACCCAAATTAAGTTGTGCTTGTACTATGGGAACCAGATAGCTGATATAATTTTTGTATACATTTTTTATTGTGAATTCATACTTTAGACTACATTAACACTAAAGGCGCGTTTCCATTATGCAAGTGCTTGCATAAATGTATGACGAATATGAATGAACCTAATTGCATACAAGTTGCAACTTGTTTGCAAGTTGCTGTTTCCACTATACTATTTGCATGCAACTTGCAACTAGTATGCAAATCACTTGTTTAATGGAAACGCGCCTTAAGATAGAGAAAAAATATCTGTGTTGGCCATTGTATTAAAATCAACCTAGTTTGGTGGTGATTTGGACTTTGAAACACCTAGCAAAGGCCTATAAGGCACATCAACAAAACGAAAACTTTATGCTCGTCATACCAAATTATTTGCCCTCGATACAAATTGTCCCCAATAAAAAAATGCGGAGTCTTCGTTGCAAGTTAGTAAACCGGTTGGTAGATAATCTAAAAGCTAGTAGGTAGGTAGGTACTCTACATAGTAATATATTATATCTATTAGTAGAACTTCCGGTTTTGTCAATGTTATATGCTACTATAGCGCGTACTATCGCCATAGGAACTCCCTGCCCCCCTCCCTCCACGCCGCGTCGGTCCCCTCGCCTCGCAACGGCTAGGAACAAACGCGGGGCTCCCCTCAGCAGTCAGAAGTAAACTCCCGAGCGGAGCTCACGCGCGCGCGCACCCTATGTACCTACTTTTGTTAGCTTTAGTTTGGTTCTTTCGTTGTGTTATACCTATGTATGTGTACGTATAAATTAAAAGTGATAATAGCGTGGAACGGTTCTTTTAGTTGTCCCAACCACCCTATAAATGGCAGCCTAACGTGGAGCAGAACGTTTCAAAGTGTTACTCAAAAACTAAGTTAAAATCAGTGAGTGCGTTTGTCCCTACCAACCTATACATTGGTAGCGCATAGACAAGTACATTATCGTTCTGTTCTGGAACATTCGATTGCGTCTCGAAGTCGAGCGAGCGTACACTTAAAACACAAAGAGACCGTTACAGTTTGTTATTATAAACACTGAGTTTTGTGGCGTAGCGTGGTGTCGTGTTTAGTCGTATCCTGCGCAGTAATTAGGTTTTGTTTCGGGTACCTACCTGAACCTAAATTACTAGTACGACGGACACACAGTAGGTATCTACCTGCTTACACACGTACTTACGAACTTTGTGAACTGTGTTTTGTAAATAACTGTGAACTATAAAGCGAAGGGGTATTATTATTATTCTGTGTACTTCTGTGACTCAAACATTATTTTATTAAGTGAATAACGTGTGACTATTTTTTTGTTTTGCCTATTTTTGGTCCTACTTCGTGTACAGTCTTGTTTTTAGTGCATAAAACTGAATACCTAGTGTGTGTTAAATAGGTATTTTGTGTCGGTTTTGTGAACAGTGACTGGGAAGTAAAACAATAGTCAAAATGGTGCTTACGAGATCGCGTGCCGCGAGCCCGGCTTCCGCCGGCGGCTCGTCCTTTGACGCGGCGGCTCCGCCGTCCGCGCTCGCGCCGGACTCGGCTCCGCGCAGCGCTGACGCCGCGCTAGGGATGTCGGAAATGCAATAAAGTATCGATATATATCGTATCGATGTTTTTTGAAAATATCGATATCGATATTGATATTTATATTAAAAAATATCGATATATCGATATATCGGTATGATTTGACTTGACAGAGAATATTCGTGCTGTTGAAATTGAAATTGACTAACAGAGTTGCCAACTTAAAAACCAAACTATAAAACAGCAAATCAAGTCGACCAAAAACAAAAAATACTTATAATATAATTTGTTAAAAGATGTTAGTATAAAAAAAGTATTTTCTTTTTGGGATTTTTTAATCTTAAAACTTATAAATGTTTATTGGTCTGAAAAAAATATCGGTTTTTATACCTTTTCGATACTTAGAATTTTATATCGATACATCGATATATCGAACTATTAAATATCGCTCAAAAATATCGATATATTGAAAAAATAATATCGATATATCGATGTATCGATATTTTTTCAACAAGCCTACGCCGCGCATTCGGCCAGCACTTACCTACAGCCAGAGGTTGCAGCCGCTGCTGCTCCGGTCGTGATGACGACGGACCAACTCCTACTGCTGATTAACAGGCTAAGTCGCAGCGATCCTGTAAGTACACCTGTACCTACTTGTTCTGGCAATTTTGCCAAATGTACGGCGCGTTTCGACGGGGAAAAATCGAGCAATGTAGAAGCTTTTATCGACGCCGTCGAAACTTATAAAGAGTGTGTCAGAGTCGACGACCACAACGCCTTACGTGGGTTAACGATGTTGTTAACGGGGATGGCCGCGACATGGTGGCAAGGGGTCAAGGACACTACCTTGACTTGGCAATCTGCTATCGATGCCCTGAAGCAGACTTTTGGACCCAGATTACCCCCGCATCGATTATACCGTAATATTTTTGGAACGAGAGCAACGAGTGGATGAATCGACAGATTTGTTCGTGTGCCGCATCAGAGCGCTGTTTGCTCAACTACCGCCGCAGTCACTTACAGAGACCGTCCAGCTTGATATGACGTACGGATTGTTGCACCGACGGCTTCGCGAGAAGGTTCCTCGTACGAGTTTTGATAACTTTGCCGGATTACTGATGGAAGCGCGACGTACCGAGGATCTCTTTGACGAGGTCAAGCCGCGAGCCGCTGTCGACACCAAACCAGTGCTACCTTCTTCGGGCTCAGTTCCGCGAGTACCTACTGCACCTGCTGCTGTGCCTACTACACAGAGATCACGGCCGCTGTGCTATTATTGCAAGCAGTATGGACATCTTAAAGAGAACTGTCAGCGCCTAACTAAGCCAAAGAGGGACAACCCAGCCGAGGGAGAGACACGAGCGTCTTCGATAACCTGTTTTGGATGCGGAGCACCTGGCGTCATACGGTCCAACTGTCCGACGTGCAAGGAGAAGAAACCGGTCGTATCTGCAGTGACGTCATTTCAATCAGTGTCCGCGAGTTCCGTTAACATAGATTCGCGTGTGCGTCCAGTGCTTAGCGTAGAGATATACGGTGAAGTAGGGAACGTACTCATAGACACCGGTGCAAAGCATTGTATAGGTAGTGTTAGCCTAAGGACCCTTTTGGTCAAATATGGACATGAGTTCCACAATGTGTACATTGAACTTAAGTACGCCGATGGGCGGAGTTTTTCGCAACATGTAGATGTTGCACATGTAGATGTCAAGGTACGGGGAGTGGCATTAGTGGTTAGTTTTATAATGTTGCCCGATGCAACAGAAAGCTTGTTAGGGATGAATTTCATCCAGGACGTTGGCATGGTACTTGACTTCGATCGAGGGGAATGGTTTGTGAGGCATGATCGGTCGCCTCAGTCAATTCTTTTTGAAGGTAGGCCATTACAGCCCCTCACTTGTTCGTCTGTGGGTCTCCGCGAAGACGAGGGAACCCATCTTGGTACGGAGGAACGAGATCGACTGTCTGAACTCCTGAATGTCAATGAAGACATTTTCACTCCAGGGGGAGCGCCAACCACGTTCGCGGTACATCGCATTGACACCGGAGATGCGGCGCCAATAGCGAGTCCACCATATCGCGTAACACCTGCCAAAAAGGAAATAATTAGAAAAGAGATTGATAAGATGTTGGAAGATGAGATCATCGAGGAAGCTGAGTCCGAGTGGGCCTCACCTGTGGTATTGGTTCCGAAGAAAAACGGTGAGATAAGGTTCTGCGTGGATTACCGTAAACTTAATAGCGTCACTCGAACTGATAAGTACCCACTTCCGGTGATCGACGAGCTGCTGCAAAATACAAAGCAGAATTGCGTTATGTCTACGATTGACTTGAAGGCTGGATATTGGCAGACTATGGTAGCACCAGAGGATCGTCCTAAGACAGCTTTTACTACTCCTTTCGGTACGTTCCAGTTCCGCCGGATGCCTTTTGGCTTGAAAAACAGTCCTGCGACGTTTCAGAGGATGATGGACCGGATGAGATCTGGCCTAAAAGATGTCTGTGTACTGGCGTACCTTGATGACCTCTTGGTGATATCGCCAAGTGTGGAACAGCACCTGAAGGATCTTCAGCAAGTCATCGAACGCCTTCGTCTCTTCAACCTAAAAGCAAATAGAGAGAAATGTGTTTTCGGAAGAGAGAAAATCACTTACCTGGGTCATGTCGTTTCAGCACGAGGCATCGAACCAGATCCTACGAAGGTAGAAGCAGTGATGAGTATGAAGCCTCCGACGAACCTAAAAGAGCTAAAGACGTTCTTGCAAACCTGCGCGTGGTTCCGCAAGTTTATTCCGCAGTTTTCGGAAGTAGCGCGTTCGCTAACGGATTTGACGAAGAAAGATCGACGTTGGAGCTGGGGGGAGGACGAGCAAAGAGCCTTTGAAGAGCTTAAGTTGCGGCTCTCTACTAGTCCTATTCTTCAACAGCCAAACTTTGAAGAACCGTTTGTCTTGCGAACAGATGCCAGCGGGTATGCTATTGGAGCTGTACTTATGCAAGGAGGGTCTCCTACTGAAGAAAGACCAATTGAATACGCAAGTAGGCTTTTGACACCGGCCGAGCGGAACTACCATACCACAGAGCGGGAAGCCTTAGCGGTGGTGTGGGCCTTGGATAAATTCCGAGGATATGTTGAGGGAGCGCGTGTCACTGTAGCTACTGATCATCAACCATTGAAATGGCTCTTGTCGTTGAAGACGCCAAGTGGTCGGTTAGCTCGTTGGGCAATGAAGATACAGTCTTATGACCTGGACATCGGGTATACACCAGGAAAAGTAAACGTGGTAGCGGATACTCTCAGCCGTCCGGTGAACGACGAAACCGAGCAGGCAAGCTTGAGTTCCTGCGACATTTGTCCAGTTGTTGTCGATCTGCCACAACGCAGACCAGAAGACATTCGTGAAGCGCAACTCAATGATTCAGATGTCAATAAAATCATAGAAGATTTTGAGAACGCCAGTAACCCCGAAGCAGCGGTACGCTGGACTGACCGAGGTTACTATCTTTCTAAGGGTATGTTATACCGCTGTGATCCGGATGGAGAATCCGAAGAACCCCAGTTAGTGGTCCCAGAGTCTCTAAAGGCAGAGCTCATGAAGGAGCTGCACGACGCGCCTACTGCTGGACACTTGGGTGTAGAGCGGACTCTGAGGAAGATCAAGGAGAGGTACTATTTTAAGAATATGAGATCTTATGTGGCTCAGTATCTTAAGTCCTGTGACATATGCCAAAAATATAAAGCCACAAATCTGAAGCCTGCAGGTCTACTCCAGACCCCAGTGCCTCAACAACGTTTCGAGGTACTAGCGATGGACTTGTTTGGCCCTCTTCCTGAAGGCGATAAAGGAGAGAAGTGGATACTTCTCGTTGAAGATACTGCAAGTCGATGGGTCGAGCTTTTTGCACTCTGCGATGCAACTGCCGAATCATGCGCTAAAGCGCTCATTGAAGAAGTTTTCATGCGATATGGTTTGCCTCGCCGAGTAATATCAGATAACGGAAGCCAATTCGTATCAGCCGTTATGCAGAAGGCTATGTTTGTTCTGGGAGTTCAGCAGTCTTTGATCCCGGTGTATCATCCGGAAGCGAATCCCGCGGAACGCAAGAATCGTGAGTTGAAGCAGCTTCTAGCCATTCTTGTTGGGCCTGAACATCGTCAATGGCCAAACGCCCTTCCGACTGTGCGTTTTGCACTGAACAGTGCGTATAATCAGGGAACGGGGAAGTCCGCTGCGTACCTCACATTCGCTCGTGAGTTACGTTCTCCTATGTCAGTACATACTGATTTCCGAGCCATTGTTGAGCAACAGAATTTCGTTCCCCAGATAACTCCATATTTGCAGGAGTTTGCTCGTGTGCTACAAGACGTAAAGCAGCGAGTTTTAGATCAACAAGATGTCAGAAAGAGTACCGGCGACCAACATCGCCGCGACATTCTTCCGTACCAGGAGGGTGACTTGGTTTTGGTGGACACCCACATGATGAGCAACGCGTCCAAAGGTTTTACTAAGAAGTTTGCGCCGAGACGGGAAGGCCCGTATCGCATTTCCCAAACCGTTTCGCCGACGTCGTTTATCGTGGAAGATTGTGAAGGAGTTTGTAAGGGAAAGTACCATGCCAGCGCGCTAACTCCTTATGCCGGCACATCTACCGCGATTGCACATCAGCGCCGCCGAGGCCGACCAGCCAAGTCACAGACGAGCCGTCCTTGTGACTTGGAGGGGGAGGATATAGCGCGTACTATCGCCATAGGAACTCCCTGCCCCCCTCCCTCCACGCCGCGTCGGTCCCCTCGCCTCGCAACGGCTAGGAACAAACGCGGGGCTCCCCTCAGCAGTCAGAAGTAAACTCCCGAGCGGAGCTCACGCGCGCGCGCACCCTATGTACCTACTTTTGTTAGCTTTAGTTTGGTTCTTTCGTTGTGTTATACCTATGTATGTGTACGTATAAATTAAAAGTGATAATAGCGTGGAACGGTTCTTTTAGTTGTCCCAACCACCCTATACTACTAAGTACTTAACTGGTTTTCTCATGATGTTTCTCTATCCACCGTTATAGAGCACTAACGAGAGCACACAATTTTACGAAAGAAAACTTTTTAATTGGTGTACCTACGACATTATTCAAACTTACTTTGCCAGAATACGCAGTGTTTCTGAGTGAGGTGACCTACACGGTGCAACAGATAGGGCCTAATTCACCTTTAGTTATTCACTACTTAATTTATGGCACATGCCTACCTGTTTTTTATTTTTTGAATTTACTTTATTTTTGTATGTTTTAGGCGGGCAGTAAAATCTATATTTATAAAAGAAAGTCAACAAGTCAACAGTCAAGTCAAGTGTTAGTTACACTATTTATAACTCAAGAACGGCGGAACCGATTTGGCAGAAAATTAGTGGGGAGGTAGCTTAGAACCGGGAGAAGGACATAGGATACTTTTTATTCCGAAAAAGCAACGGGAACGGGGTGTTACGGGAACGGGCGAGCGAAGCCGTGGGCGGCCACTAGTGTTTTAATAAAATGTTTTTCTTTCTTTCTTTACTTCCTACTATACAAGAACCAATGTATACCTACCACATGACGCAGTCCGGGAGTCGATCTTAGACAGTTGTCAAGAGTACGCGACAAAGGTCACAGTGCCGATAAACCAAAACAAACAATGAGTCACAATTTGCAGATGTTAGATAACTTACTCAGTACTACAAATAAAAACTGTCATATCTTCTAGGAATCACCAAAAATGCAAAGCATTCTTATATGTGATTGTAATGTATTATCAAGTTTACCCAAAACATTGTGAGTAATAAGATGCCCGCTATAAGTCTGTGTACACAAATGACACTTAGTATTATTTGTGTCAGTCACTACGGTAAAACTGTCATGGCGGCGCCTTTTGGTTCACCACTTTTGAAAATGTTTGCACAACGGTTTTGTTTATTTGTGAATTTAGTATTATTTGTGGTAATCTTGATTCATCATCATAATTTTCTTGTCCTTGTCCCACTTTATGTGGGGCACAACAGGTTTTCGTTCTCCACTCTCCTCTATAGCCGTCATTTCAACAGTCACTCATTTCTTACCCATATTCCTTCACACAATCCATCCATCTTTTCTTTGGCCTACCTCTACTTCTATAACCATCAACATTCATATTTAGCACTGTTCTCGTTACATAACATTCTTCCCTTCGCATGACATGCCCGTACCATGCTAACCTATTGCTTCTCATCTTTTCTTTTGTGGTAATCATGATTATTAACCGCGTTTTTGTTACAAATTGTACATAGACCTAGCGCATTATGAAACATCTCTTTTATGCAAATATTGGCTTTTGATAAGGAGTCTTGAACGCCTTATATGGGCCGAAAGAAGTGGCCATAAAATGACATCCTGCTATTTTATCTAGGTGCGCATCAGCTGGTTGGTGGTTTTAGTGATTCACTTGTTGTCAACGTGTCGTTATTAGAAGATAGTAACAAAGAGTTCTATTGCTGCCTGTCTAGTGGTGACTACACCCGTAGCAGTGTTTTTTTCAGGCTGATGATGATTTAAAAAGAAGCAGCTCTTTGTGAAGGGCTCGTCTGGGGAAGTACTATCACCATGCCTATTTCTGCCGTGAAGCAGCATTGCTATGTTTCGGATTGACGGGTGTGGGTGCCTATGAAATTACTAGTACGCGAGGCTGATCATCTGTATGCCATAAGTAGCAGTGCAGAGTAGGGCACGTTCCTTACGTGCGTGACCTACGAGGCAATGCTTTGTTATAGGCGATGGTTGCCGCTTAACATCAGGCAGGTCATATTATGCTTGTTCCATCAGCTAACCTACCGGTGTTTGTACTGACCACGATAATAGCAGTCAGAAGTCAGAAGTGTCTTATAACAAAAAATACTAAAATTCGTGATTGACAACAGTGAAAATAAAGTTGATATGTGCTTGTTATTTGTAGGTTCATACTTGAAAAGGTCTAACTTATTTAGTTCTGCTTTTATTTTTATAGTCACTACTTGCCTCTCCAAAATCGTAGCATCATCAACCTCAAAAACAGTTGGGTTACTCCGGTTACTCATGTTAGGTTAAAATGAATGACTTGATTGAGGAAAAGCGCCATAAATTCGGCTATTTACGGTATGACAAGCATGCCAAGTACCCTGAGGCACCTGCGGTTCCCACGCGTCTGGAGAACGAGTTCCCTGGCTGGACGGCGGCGGCATACCTGACAGCTGTGACTCATCACAGCGTGGATTGGACAGCTGGTGCATGTCATCTTGGAGAAATTTTGTCGTGTTCACAATATCTGTGCGTACACCCGGCTCGATGAAGTGACACTGGCAGTTCAGCGTGTCGATTCCAGCAACACGGCTCGATTGAGTGATCGCTGAACCCGCGTTCCATTTTCAAATTTTTCAAACAAAAATTGGCAACTCGCATCGATTTACGCGATCGCTTGAGCGATTTGTGTTGCTAGAATCGACGCCCAGTTCACGCTGTAACAAACGTTTACTCATTTCTTCTTCTTATCGTGTTACTGGTTTTTTCGAACCAAGTGTAGTAACAGGATTTTACAACATGCTAGTTTTCTCAAGACTTTTACCATCACCGTTAGTGCACATGATACCACTAGGCCACCAGTGCTCTATCAACACCGTAACCATGAGGATATCGAAAAGTAGAGATACGTTCTATCACATTTATCTTGCCAAAAATTTGTCTTGCTAAAAATTTGCCGCTCAAGAAGGAGAAGGCGGCAAAGTTGTCTGAGATTTAAGTTTGTGGTTAATGGCTAATAAAAAGTAAGCAGCGTATTTGTTATGGCTACGCTGCGTAGACAAACGCTACGCCAAACAAACGCGCGCAGCCCACAATATTCTGTACCAGCTACAATAGAATCAGCTGCTTCTTACGATGCGTGTGCTCGTGTTACATCGTCTTCGTAACTCTGGCCAATGACTCACACTTACTACACTTTGAACATGATTCAATTATTAGTGAATATCATTGCAATATAGTAGACGATAAGATTTTACATAGAAATTGTGATTTTTAGAAATGAAATCGGAAGTACTATGTAAGAAGGAAGGAAATGGATTTATTTGTAAAATGCAGAAATTACTCATTGCTGCACTGATAATGAGTAATAGGTACTGTTTCATACGTACTGTAATGTAAGTAAATAACGAAGGGCAAATCGTAGTGACTCGTCACGTGACTCTCTTTTGTATGGAGAAAAAAGCAGCCAAGTGCGAGTCGGACTCGCCCATGAAGGGTTCCGTAGCACGACGAACTACAAGAACCTGTATATTATGTTACTTGATGTAACATAATAAGGTTCTTGTAGTTCGTCGAAAGGTAAATTGCGGTTAACGGTTTTGACGTATAAAAAAAAAACTACTGACTAGATCTCGTTCAAACCAAAAATCGTTGGAAGTTTACATAGTAATGTACAACATATATTTTTTTTAGTATTATCATTCTCTTACTTTAGAAGTTAGAGGGGGGGGGACCAACTTTTTTCCACTTTGGAAGTGTCTCTCGCGCAAACTATTCAGTTTAGAAAAAAACTATATTAGAAACCTCAACATCATTTTTTAAGACCTATTCATAGATACCCCACACGTATGGGTTCGATGAAAAAAAAAATTTTGAGTTTCAGTTTCAAGTATGGGGACCACCGAAATTTATAGTTATTTTTTTATTTTTATGTTAAAATCTTAATGCGGTTCACAAAATACATCTACTCGCCAAGTTTCATCAGTCTAGCTCTTACGGTTTCGGAGAAAAATGGCTGTGACATACGGACGGACAGACAGACAGACAGACAGACAGACAGACAGACAGACAGACAGACAGACAGACAGACAGACAGACAGACATGACGAATCTATAAGGGTTCCGTTTTTGCCATTTGGCTACGGAACCCTAAAAATGAGACAACAATAATATAGAAACGATCGAAATGAGTTTTTGTCTCATCATTTCTCCATACAAAAGAAAGAGACATGTAGTCGAAACGAGTTGTTCAAACTGATCGAGTAAACCTCAGACTACGGGTACAGATTATAAATAATTATGATTAATTTGACTTTTTTAGGGGGTGAAAATTGAAGGTGCAAGAACTCGTCTATTTTGTCTATTTTAACAACAGGAAAATCAAAGTTGTAAATCGGTGTTACTACGCAATCAAAATTGTTGAGTAGACAAAAATCTTGTAACCTTCCAAAAACGACCCAAGACCGGTTTATTTGGGAATCACCTGTAGAACTGGTCAGAACGTGTGGCGTAATATACTTCCTTTTTAATATCCTGTCTGGTCTTCTATTTAATAAGGTCAATGACGTCTCATCATACACAAAATATGCTAGAAACTAAGCTGCTAGTGCATTATACTGTGTGTGTGACGTTTTGACGTAGAATTTATTTAGTCAACACTCACACAAACCCAGAACCCGAGACAGAGCCAGATAGAGCTCATGTACTACTGTATTCTATTTACCTATTCTTCCAGGTACAAGTCGCTAGGAATTGGCGCCTATAGATTTACCTACCTTGCGTAGTTTTAGTTTTAGGTGATAATACAAAACATACATCTGCGTTCACTACACAATTATTTGTTCTCGGTGGGGATCGAAACCACGACCTACGGCGCAGAAGGCAAAGCTACTACCACCTGAGCTGAGAGGCCAGTCAACTTACCGTACCTACGTTACGTTTTTATTCTGACCACAATATCATCTGATTCAGTCTAAAGCCATTTATGATGGCTATAATTCGATCATAGACGTGACCTAGAGATACCATAGTATTTATTAATACCAGACTTTAAAAATAATATCTAAAAATATATTAATATAAAATATTAAAAATATATTATAATATTCTTTATTGGTTTTAGGAATATGGTATCATAATGTAAGCCAAAGATTTACCTATTATGATTATTTCTGCTATTTAAACCACTATGCTGCATTAATAAATCGACTTATCAGTGTACCTAACTCGCAATTTACGTAATTATGAGTTGATTTATCTTAAAATAGGTATCACCTATTCACAAATCCCTATTCGTAGGTTAATACTTAGTTACGCACAATTTCCCTAATTCAAACAAACAACTTCAACCTACATTACAACATTCATGCGGTACCTAAATGAAATTTATAAATATTCACGTCCAATTTCACAGGGGAATAACTAAACCGAAGAGATCAATACACCGAAATATACAGAATTAGTAACAGTTTTTATTGAAGCCACAGAATAAACAAATAGGTTGTATGAAGTCAAGGTAAGTTCAATATCACGCTCGCGCATCCGTTTTTCAATGAGTGACGCGTAGACACAGCACAACGTCAAGTTTGTAGGAGGGAACTCCCTAACCGGGCGTAGAGGTATACTAACTCCTTTGTATACTATGGTTCGATAGAGGCGCGTGCGGCGACGATATAAAACCGGCCGCCAAGCGCCTATACAACACACTTGTATTCAGCCAGCTGAACCGAACGCAACTGAAAATTAAAAACATCACGTTCGAAATTTAAACTTTGAAAAAATAATATACTATTCTAATTCCAACGTTCCAAATTCAAAACATTAAACATGAAGATGTACTCAGTAGTCGGAAACAAGAAGAAAGTGACGATGGAATCCAACCCCACGAAACTGAAGATTGTGGGCAACAACTGCATCATCCGAGTGGCCACCAACCAAGGCAATATCGAAGTCATCGGCAACGACTGCCGCGTGGAAGTCACAGACAACTACGGAACTGTGAACCTCGTTGGTGGAAACGGGTTTATCAACATCAGCAGGCGGTGGAAAGGCGATAGAGTTCACATGATGGGACCGTGCAACTACTTAGCGGTAGCCGGGAAGAAGACATCGCAGTCTTTCGAAGGTCAAGCTCAGCTTTCGCCTTTCAGCAAGGATCTGGATGACGTGATTGAATCGATCTTCTCATTCGTGATGCGGTGAATCTTTAACAAGGATTTTCAATGTGTAGTGCAATGAAAAGTGTTTTAAAAGACATTCCAAAAGAAGTCCTAAAAGACGTTCCAAAAGTTTTCAAAAAGGAGGTTGGGACAAGTGTTCGCGTTCTGACAAAGTGCTTCAGTATTCGGTAATAAGCTTTGGTAGATGAAAGATCATCACTAACCGATTAGTATCTAAGGCAAAATAAAAAGCCGTTTTATAAAATTTCTTTATTTTATTTAATCCTCGCCAATAAACTATTGGTAAGTAATAAGTAACCAACCGAGGCAATATAGTAAGTAGATCCATTATTTTTTAAGTAACTTATATAAAATTTACCTTCTTTTTAAAATATCTAAATTCCTAAAACACGATTACAGAAGGAAAATAAAAAATAAATCTTATATTTTTCTTTGCACAAAAGGTTTGAATGCGTTCGATCATAGGTAATACCAACATCTAAGCACATCATAGTGCCAACATTAAAATTTCATACCCGTGACCAGACTTTTTAATTAAACTAACGTCCGTATGTTATTCCCCCACGGGTTGGTACTTGTTCTAATGATTGATGGAAATATAATTTGCCTGTTGTGTTAGGCTTTGAAAATGGTAATTAGCTATTTCCTTGTCAATTGAGCACTATGGTTATTATTAGCATTACAGACAGACAAGCAGACTGTTCAAAATGAATTGTTGAATAACTTTTAAGACTGTAGCCCCAATAAGTTACAGTAATAAAAACATTACCGTAGGTTAGTAAACTTAACGCTTGACCGCAATCGCACCTGATGAATAAAAGGAGGTTTTATAAGTATTCAGTTTTGATCGTGGTCTAGAAATGCTGCTATGAAATTGTAGTTAATCGCTTCTAACTTCTCGTTTAATCAATTTAAGCATTTCGATCGAGTGCTTAAACTTTGTACTCAAATTAGCTACTCTACTTTATCAATGGTATCAATTCTGTTGTTTACAATCTGTCTAGCTAAACTAGCCTAAAATTTTCTAATTTAGTTAGGAAAATCTTATAAGCTATTCTGTTATCGCATTTTACTAAATTTAAAAGGTGTCTATGACACCTCTAAACTTGTTCTAAATTAAGTTCACAGATAACTTATACATTTGTCATTTCATGCATCTTGGCACTACTCGACGCTAGATGGCGCTCTATTTACAACATTTTTACGGGTTTTTTGTATCTGTGGTTTGGAGGAATATCTGTGGGTGCAATGCAAACAGCAAACAGCTAAACTTCAAACCATCGACATAAAAATAAATTCAACAACTCAACTTTTCTCAAAGAAGAAAAATTACAAAATGCAGCAGCCTACTGACCGCCCCCGATCCCGAAAAATAACAAATACTAGACAAAAAGGATGGCCGTTCCACCAGGAACGGCTTTTGGCTAATAAGTTGATTGCACGAGGTACGTAGGATTTATGTTTTATTGGTTCTGAAATAGGTATAATTAATGATTTATACTTATCTAGCTACACACTTCAGTGATTTGATTGTTGTATGTCCGGTTTTCAGGTAACCAAGCTGATAGAGCAATCATAGAATTTTAGGGGATGCTGGCGGGGGAGCTGAATGCTTTTGGCTGAAGCCGGACTGCTGAAGAGTGGCAGCATGTAAGTTATTTCATCTACCTACTAATATTATAAAGAGGAAAGATTTGATTGTTTGTTTTCCGATAGTAAATCTAGCAAGTGATATCCAACAAAACCCATAAACTAACTGTGGGGTTACCGCGGTAACCAAAAGTGCCCCTAGCGAATTCTTTGAAAAGCTTAGTTTCTCCATACAAAATTGTGGCATACGATAGGCGTGAGGCGTCAGGCACCTGCACACCGAAACTAGCGGTAACCCCACTGTCCATGCGTTTTCAACGCACACCTAAACTCTTCGAGCAAGCTTTAAAGTGTAGACGCAGGGTCGAGCATGTTAGTAGATAGCCATAGCTTGGATTAAGTATGCTTAAGAGCATGTAACAGTGTGTGTACTTGCCTATAGGCTATATTCTATTAAAAAAATATGAATCCTTGGGGTAAAAAAATATTGTGAGTTTGTGGCGTTGTAGTGTTTATCTCTGGATGTTCTGAACCGATTTTGAAAATTCTTTTACCAGTAGAAAGCCACGTTTAAACCAAGCCATTAATTTTAAACCAACTTTTTATGCAGTTTTTGTCCTTTTGTAGTCCTTCTAATTGAAACTAATATTTCTTTCCACAGATTTGGAGTATATGGGTGGCAAAAGTGAAGGGTAAGGCCAGGAAGGTCGGTACCGGCTTCAATGGTACTGTAAGAAGCCCGGCAGGGGCAGACCTCGCGGAGGAAGATAAAGAAAATCCTCCAGTGGCTACTTGATATAAAATACGGTCCTGTTTTATCTGATTCCACACCGCTGTCTGTCATAATCTATGTATAACGCATGTTGTTTGGTTATATTAGTTACTATGATTTAATATTAGATGTATGACCTATTTGTTTCCACCAGCCTAATGCTCCTGTATTGATTAAAAAATATGAAAGTGAGAGTTTATTATTCTTTGTCGTATTATACGTGCTTCATGGAGGAAATCTATGTCGTGCTCCTCTTCCTCGACTCCATCATCTTGTTTAAGCACTAATGTCTTCATCCCTATCTGCAATCACAGAATACATCTTATTAGAGAAGGAATAGGAGGTAGGTAAAGCATAGTTCTATTTATATTTGATTCACCTGTTAATTCTTCCATAAACATAATTATATAGAGTGCAGCACGAGATAATAATTTTGGCTGCCTTTTCTGGTTAATAATGCAGACAACGATGGCGATGCAGACATTTCTTCTTCAGCCGGCCGATTGTCCACTATGTTTCTTGCTCTTAAGAGGGAATCACACCTGCGACTCTCCATACAAACGTAGTCCCCTATTTCCTCCCTGGATAATGCCTCTAGAGTAACCATTTTTTCTCATAAAATCCAGATCTGCTATATACGTGCTCGTATTTTTTCCTTTTTTCCAGAAACTTATTGATAATGAAAATATCACCTCCAATTCATATTTCATATAAATCATATTTGGGTCATATTTTCTTTATCAATAAGTTTCTGGAAAAACGGAAAACATACGAGCACGTATATAGCAGACCTGGATTTTATGATAAAAAAATGGTT
Source organism: Thera britannica (assembly GCA_939531255.2). Lineage (NCBI taxonomy): Eukaryota > Metazoa > Arthropoda > Insecta > Lepidoptera > Geometridae > Thera > Thera britannica. Next base: position 13,067,393 of record OW618047.2, read on the forward strand.
ACTCTAGAGGAATTATCCAGGGAGGAAATAGGGGACTACGTTTGTATGGAGAGTCGCAGGTGTGATGCCCTCTTAAGTGGCAGGCGTTATAGTTACTTAGGTACCTACAAACTATGGCGGGGCTTCTATATTTGCAGCCACTACAACCAGCTTCCATGATTTTTTGAGTTTGATTGCGTTTCGTCCACAAATTCACAACAACCATACAACAAAACTTTAGTCAGCACCTTGTAACATGTCGCCTAAATTTAGATTGACGTTTCTAAAATTAAGCGCAAATTACCTAAAATATTGTACAACCGAATAGCAAAATGACGGATTTACGTGTTTTTTGACTAAATTGAGTAACTATCCTAATTATAGAGCTGTCACTCTAAATTTAAGTTTACGATGCTGCCAACAGAATAGGAATAACAATTTTACGAAATTTTAGCTCGAAATTAGCTAAATTTTAGGATTTCTAAACAACAGAATTGATACCGAATAGGTATCCTTATCTGCCATTTCTTGATACGGTAGGTATTAAGTAGGGAGTCTTATCAGTTATCACTTATAACTGAGTCATTCATCATTTATCATAAAAAGAACGCGGAACCAAAAAAAGCAAATGGATAGATAGCTGCAAAACAAAAATAATAAGGAATTCTGCTAAAAATAATAATTGAAATTAAGAACAAAATGTGTACCTACTAATTAATGATTATTAGCACTAGGCAGCATAAGTTAGTAGTAGTAGAGCTCTTTGTGAAGGGCTCGTCCGGGGAAGTACTACCACCATGCCGATTATTGTCGTGAAAATTAACATCTACCTATGCCTTACGTTGATGGACACATGGCAGTGCAACGTATGGCACAGACCTTCTGTGCTTGACCTACGAGGCAATGTTTTGTTATAGGCGATGGTTACCACTTAACAACGGGTGGGCCATAATTATGCTAGTTTCATCAGCTCGTGTGTATAAAAAAAGTTATGAAACTACTGAGGCCCACCCTCAGTGTTACCATAACTTTTTTATAAGAATGATTCTGACTGTAAAACTATCACAAGATAAATACATCACGTGACAAACCGCAATTATGCCCTTCAAGTTAACACATTTTCAGTAATTACTGTGAACACAGCGTGTAGCGCTCGGTTTACGGGTAACCACGCTTCCATTCTAATAGAAACTTTTTTAAATCACCTTATGAATCGGGCGTTCTTTTTTTTCAAGGTGCAGGTGAGGGCCTCGGGTGTGTGACTCATTGCCCTTGCATTCCAAGGACTAAAATCCATGGGATTTAAATTAAAACAAAAAAAAGTATGAAGTGCGTAGTTTTCTGTTGAACCTTTTTGTGCATCTTACAAAAAGTATAAAGGTAAAATTATGTTCGGAAACTAGTTTGATGTTTTCTTTGCTTTGTTGATATTCGTCATGTTTATGTTATGCTTATTTAGGTATCAATCTTTTAATCTTATCATCATGAGCTATTTTATGGCTAAAAACAGACGCAGATAGCGTTTACGTCAGCAAGTATTTTGTTTAATTTGACCAGTTGTTACATCTGTTTGCAAACGGTTGGTATTATAATATGCCTAGTTTTTGACTACGTCACAGCTTTGTTCTCAATTACAAAACAGATGTGTAGGTTCTGTGTTATTAAAATAAAACATTCATTCATCTATAAAGTTGAATGAATTTTTTTGTCTTTCTTGTGGTTATGACCAATTTTGTATAATAATAAGTAAGAACTTATACTTTTATAAAATCCTTTCAAATAGAATTATTAGTTGGAACCGAATCATCGCAAAAATCGGATCTTCCCAACACGAATTTCGCAAGAAGCCATAATTCAGCATAATTGTTTTAAAAATTCCCGACTTCTTCTTGGGATGCCGAATTTAATTTCGTTTCAATTGGACAACCTTGGCACTCATACGACGCACGGCATCAATAGTTTTGAAACCCGAAAAAGATCCGGCTATTTAATTTTAGCCGACTTTGACGTTGCTGTGTTTTGGTTGGAAAGTGTTATGATTTTATTTGGCTCTGTGAGCAGTAAACCTTGCGAGCACAGTAAAAGTGAGCAATTTATTGCATTTTGAGGAGTTCTCAAATTAAATAAATCGGATCTCATACAATTGCATTCTCTTACATAGATACTAATATAGTTACTACTGCCACAGATAAGATAATACTATACTAGTACTACTGCGTACATCACCACACAGTGAAGATACCAAAGCAAAAACTATTTTCAGAATTTCAGTTTTCTCCATAATACTAAGTATAGGAATTACGATACTAAAATTAAAATGATAAAATGTTTATTCATCGTATCGTTGATCCAACATATTAAAAAACCATATTAGGTACAATATCTTAGCTGAGTTTATCAATACCTTTCACCTTCGGCCCTTTCTAGTCGCGTTCTCCCTCTCTCACATGTCTTCTCTGTCATTCAAGTAAATCCCCTCAGCTGTGCTACTTTATCATTACCTGCACTTTATTTGATCATCAGCGGTTCTTGTTGTGAATTAAAGAAATCACGTTTAAGATTATGTCAAACAGCTGTATTTGATTTATCGAAGTTACTTTTTCAATATTATTTGGCCATCTAGCAAATATAGCACTTACCTATGGAATATTTTTATTTCTTGCACACGGGCAATAATAGCGATATTTTTTATTCTGTTTCACATTGCCTCTAATATAAGAAGTAGAAGAAAAAAAAACATAATGATACCTGAATGATATTTTTTATCACATTAGTATGTGAATTTGAGTACTTAATTACTTTAGATTATATTCATAATTAATAAACTAGCTTAAATTTTGTCTAGGCGTCTGATCGAAGCGACGCGTGACCCAAGGGCTAGTGGGTATCTGGCGCGTTAGCATTGCTATTCAGCGTGGTAATGCCGCCAGCGACTTGGGTAGCTTCCATCTGGCACTGATTTGGATCAGTTGAGCTATCTATCTCTAGATCGTTTGTAGCGGTCTGCAGATAGCTCAACTGTTTGGTGTGTATTTAGGATATTTTGTAAATACATATTTCTTTGTGCAAATAAATACTCCTAACTAATAAACTAAATATAGAAGCCGTATAAATATAGGTTTACAATATTAAACACTGTTTTGATTCTGGTATTTCTACTGAGACTTTACTTGCTAAATATATCCTAAAAAATACTTTGTTGTCACCCTACAGAACTTGTTATTACGTTATTAGGTAAATGGGTATCGTATTCCTCGTAACCTATGTTTACTTTTATGCCACTGCCTATATCAAATTGATCTTGAAACAATTTGGATATGCAACATCATATCCAAATTGTTTCAAGATCAATTATAGTAATAAACCAAAGTGTCTGTAATTCTTATTTTGATAGTTTTCAACTGAATGAAAGCCTTTTCTGCAATTCTTTCGTTATGCATCAAAGTTGTTTTATGTGTTCTTTTGGATAGACGTCAAATGATCATTCATTTTGTTGTCCTTAACCCACTTCATGTGGGGTCGGCACAACAGGTTTTCGTTCTCCACTCTCCTCTATAGCCGTCATTTCAGCAGTCACTCCTTTCTTACCCATGTCATCCTTCACACAATCCATCCATCTTTTCTTTGGCCTACCTCTACTTATAGAAGTAGAGGTAGGCCAATGAAAATATCCACATTCATAATGTAGCACTGTTGTCGATAAAGTATTAGGCAGCAAATATTGTACATCGGCTAATTTCGGCTTCATAGAGCGTATTATGCGTCAGAAAGAGATAGCAGATAGCGCTCTACGAAACTACAATCGTACATGATTATGATATGATAAACCCCAAATTATGTGTCATATTATTATGGCGGAGCAAATTTGTGATATTAGTCATAATAGTTTATAAATATGTAGGTACATGTTTTTCATATATAAGGGATTTATAATATGAACCATGTTTTTATGTTACATGTATTAATAATTATTTTTTGCTGAAATTAATGAATTAAATATTGTGACACAAATAATCAGTTGTTTTATTGTAAAGTACCTACAGCTAACAGCGTGTTGAAAACAGATTAGTTTTAATCACAGAATCTTCTTAACCACTGGTCTTTAAATAAAATTGAATGATAAAATGCCATCATGATCAGCAATCATAGGTATCATCATAATAACGTATGAGTTTGACAGATTTCATAATAAATTGTCACTTCACTTCTTCTGTTTTTGCGTATTCGATATAAAATTCTGCCAGTGTCCGTTACATGCTCTGTCATAAACTAGACAGAACTAAGAAAAAGGCCGGTAGGTAGGTATTATAATAAATTGTAGATATGAGGTAAGTAAACCGTTCTGACGTTACACGTCATAAAACATGTTGCAACTCCGGATCAAGAGCAGATTTGTCTTATAGCAAAACCATGTCATCGTGTTTTCATAAGACATGCGTACGCGCACGTATTACGTCTACAATCACGATCATTTTAGCCCGGATGTTCGAAACCTCTGCAATTCTTGGTAAAGTGGCATAATTGATTTTCAACATGCTTATCGTATTTTATAAATTATTTGACTGGCCTTTCAGCTCAGTTGGCTTAAGCTCTACTTTCTGAGTCGTAGTTCGATCCCCACAGAGAAAAAATACCTGTGAGGTGAACATAGATGCTCCTCGGGAACATCTGGACAGATTCGGAGCTGGACGGATTCTCAGCTGGACAGATTAGCAGCTGGATAGATAAGCAGGTGAACAGAAAGTGTACAGTCCACTCATATTGTTCTCTATTTTTTTTTTTAATATCTGTTAGTATTATTATCAGCTATCTGGTTCCCATAGTTCAAGCTTTAGGGTTGGATAGTGCTGTGTGGATTGTCCATTATATTTATATATTGTAGGTATTGGGCCAATGCCTGAAAACCAAGGCATTTAACCAATGTGTCCTGCCTATACCTACTAACTTATGGGTCCGAAACATGGCCGCTCACAAAGGAATACATACATGCACAACGTTAAAGTAACACAAAAACCAATGGAGCACGCCATGCTCTGTATCTCACTCCTAGACCACATACCCAACGTGGAGATACGACGCCGAACAAAAGTCGTAGACGTAGGTATGCGGATCACTAGTCTGAAGTGGCGATGGGCAGGACACGTGGCCAGAAGGAATGATGGAAGATGGATAACGGCGATTACAGAATGGTGGCCAAGAGACGCACAGCGACCACGAGACCGACCACCCGCCCGTTGGTCGGATGACATTGTCGGAGTAGTTGGGCAGCAATGGCAGAGACTGGCGTGGACTGGATTGGTGTATTAGGGGGGAGGCCTATCAGTGGGTGCATACAGGCTGAATAGATAGATAGAAATATAGGTATTGGGAACGGCCGATAGTCAATACACGTGGAGCTGATGGGCTGAAGCCATGGATATCCAACAAGGTTTTCCTTCACCGTTTGAGACTAGCGATGTAGCATTTTCTCTTCTTCTTCTATAATTTAAGAGCTTAGCTCTTGTCGGAGTTTTGATGCAGTTTTCTCCAATTGAGTCTCTCGAATGCAGCCTGCATTCAAAAGACTCAATTGGAAGATCCTTGACTTTCTTATACGACATGACAGCGACCTTTTCTTATATCAGAAGGGCAAGTCCCATTTCATTTACAATATTTCGTCTCCAAAATGCTGTTTTTGATTCGCCTATTTGGCTCTCTCTGTTGTATGGAGAAAAGATGAGACAGCAAAAATACGTAACGACCGAAACGAGTTTTTACCTCATCAACTTTCCATACAAAAGAGAGACACGTGCTCACACGAAAACAATTTTTGGTAGAAGAAATGTGTTAGCAAAACTCCGACTTCCGGGTACTGGCTCGCGTAACTTCTTTTTGGCCTATAATGTTTCGAAGACTGGAAGGCGAGGTTGCCACCAGTTGACCATCAGTACTAAAAGTGCTTGGTAGCAGGTGCTACGATAGCGCGCGTTGACGTCTTTTACAGGTGTAGCTTATCGTAGCCTACCCTCTCACAGATGTTATCAAATATTAACGCAGCATGATCAGTTTTATATATTTTTTTTGTAATGATAAACCATGAGACAACACACAAATATTTTTATAATGTCTCCAAAGTTAAGAGCAGCGGGATTTGAGCCCACGACCTTCCCCTTGGTACGGGGCTGCGCTGACCGCTGCGCCATCGGATCCTAATCACATTCGACGAATAACTCTTATTAGGGACTGTTCGGCACTAACGTGACCGTGGCTCCATCTACAGGTTTGACGTTACAGTCAACCTTACCTGCTCGATAACCGAAGTTGATTCCCGAAGTCTTTGTGATTTTCATAAGTGTAGTAAACACTAATAAAATAAATAAAAACACACAAAATATGGTTCATTTTTGGTCGGAATTGAACTAACCAACTTACAAAATTCTTATTTATTCTTACATACAGGGTTATTCATTATTAGCTGCAAATACTCAGGAATTAGGTTCAACAAATAAAATAAAAAATATTTATGAAATGATTTTTTTTAAGTTTTGTTATGAAAATCCCGAGAAAATCGATAAAGGAATCATTGGCGCCTGACCTATTTTGACCTTTGATCCGCGCCCGCGCGCCGTGAGTGACACTCTGCGTTCAGTCACCGCCTGGGTGGGTCATCGTCCTGTTCTCCGTGGCAATCATTATGCAATAGCCGTAAAGAAATTATTAAAAATAAAATTTTGATACAAAAATTTGAAAAAAAAATTGATCAAATTTAAAAAAAATAATTTCATAAATATTTTTTATTCTATTTGTTGAACCTAATTCCTGAGTATTTGCAGTTAATAATGAATAACCTTGTATATTTTATTTCTATTATCTTACAAAACTATTCCGTTTACAAGATAGGATACAATGCGTATTTATTCAATTGGCTATTATTGATACCAGCACGTGCTTGATCGATGACGTCACAATACAACTGTATACATTATACGTGTAGATTAAGCTCCCACTATAGTAAATGATACCTCATCAGGCAATCACACTGCGGTGTAAAAATAATAGACTTAAATTATTATACATAATAACATAGTGATAGTGCTACTTTTACAAAAACAAAGTGTCAGTCACCTTAAATAAATAGAGACTGTAAGAAAAGTGCATGTAAAAATGGACGTGATCTTATTAATATTGATTTTTAGAAAACTAAATTTAATCAAAATTGCTCATTAGCCATCTTGGCTGGATCGGTATAATAAAAGGGTACGGCATCAGTATTACACAAATTTAATAATAAAAAAAAGCGAAGGGAGTATTCATATTTGGCTCAAAAAAACAAAAATCAGGTTGTAAAACGGCAACCTATTAAATAGTCTTGCTAAGTAAATACTATTTATTAATTATTATTATTTATTTACTCATACTCATATTATTTATTGCAATTATTTGTTACATGGTGAGGTCTTAAATTAATTAATTAGAACGGTCTACATTTCGACCACTTACTTATATAAATTATTACATTAATACAAAAACTAAGATTAAAATTACTCAAAAATGACAAAAACTAAACGAAAAAAAACATAATATATGTCGACGCAATACCGTCGTAAATCATTATTATAATTTAAAAATTATTCAATAATTACTTAGAGCTCATTTCAGAGCAGGTTTGTTATCAAAAACAGTGTTATGTCTAGCTAAAGTTAGTTTAAGAAAGTAAAAGAAAAGTAATTGACTGTTGTCGTTTCTCGGCATCAGATAATTACTTATTAATTAGGAAAAAGTTATTTCATAGGTTGTAGATCATTGATAAATTCATGATTTGATTTGTCAATAATAATCAGCAGGTTCTAAATAATTTCCTTCAATGTAAATTAAATGCAGTCATTAACTTGATCTGATTTCCGGTTAAAACATTTCAACTTCAGTGTTTTAATGTTTTGACGGAAAATAAAATAATTAAAATTCAGAACTCATTTTTAAAATAATTCTAACGAATTTAGTGATGTAAATCTACTACGGTTATCATTGTTTGGAATATTGTGACTTAAAATGGTTGTTTCCGGTGCACCATCTTGTAATGAGCTGGGCGCAGCGGAGGCAGTCTTGTTTGAACCTCGTGAAGAGTAAGTGGTGTTAAGTTTTGTGCTATCCTGTGAGTACCATAATTCTATAATGATTATTAGATTATTATTAGAAGATTAGATTTATGTTTAAGGTTGTTATAAGGGATAAATAAACCTAGTGGTTAAAGAATAAGTCGTGCGTTTCATTATTTGCAATGAGCGAGCCTAGTGATGGGAATAGTGACGTCAGCCCTGCTGACGTCACAGCTCTTAAAAACCCTGTTGGTCCAGCTTCCTCGTCATCAGAAGTGGGATTGCCCCCAACTTCTGCTCGATCATCCTATTCAAACAATGAAAATATTAACGCTTCTGTTAGCGGGGTACCAACAGAGTTTTTTTTTTCGCAAATGATGCAAATGATGAAACACGTGTCCGAGCGTATCACGACGCAGCCTGATCCCAAAGTCAAAATTAAAGACTTATTCTTACCGTCATACGATCCGGACTCAAATATAGGGGTCAGGGAATGGTATCAGCGTGTGACCACTACCATAAAACTTATAACCTAAGCAACGATGAGGTTTGAATGAAAGTAGGTAGTTTTGTTAAAAGGCCATGTAAAACGATGAGTTGATAATTGGCTTGTTACCGCCACGTGGCGGGATATACGCGATGTTTAAAAATTTAGAACCGGTAAATAGATATTCACGCGACAATGCCCGCCTTCGGGAGCATAATTAGGATAGTACAAAAGACATAGTGCAGTTTTTACCAGTCTTGGGTCTTGGGTGACGTATAACTAGGTAAAAACTATCGAATGATGACTGGGTTGAGGTTGATGTAGTTATTGGTAACGTACAATTGAGAATCGAACTGATGAATGCCAGGGCATCTTTTGTACTCGAATGGATTTCATTGGCATCATCCATCCGCCGCATTAAGCAACCTCACTCAACGTAACAAGTGCACGGCAGGGCCCTGCCAAACGACTTCGATTCTCAGATTAGTCATCTCCTTGTGCCAAGTATACAAAAAAAAAAAAAGCTGGCCACGATTCACAAAACTATTGATACCGTAATAAAACTAAGAACACTCAACCACGTCATCAAGACAATAAAACAGTCTCGAAATATTATGACTTTACAAAAACCGACTTGTACATTCTGTGCGAGGGTAGGTCACACTTATGAAACCTGCTGTAAACGAGAACGTGCAATGGTCTCAATTGTTAACTGTGTGGGCACGCCCTAATCAAATTTGATACCAGTAGGGATTAGCGATTTGAAATTACTCACTATTTCTCATAGTGAAGCGTAATGTTTGGTAATAAGCGGGTCACTGGCAGTAAAGTTCAAACAGAAAGAATTTTATTAACGGTTTTGTTTTTATTTTTTTACAACTGTTTTATGTAACGGGTGTACGACTCGCCTGATGTTGAGTGGTAGCCATCGCCTATAACAAAGCATAGCCTCGTTTAAAAGGGATTGATCAGTTTACGGTCGTTTCGCTTTCAACGCTAACCCAGTATGTGTTTTCGATAAGTACGTGCTATTGTCTACCTTTGATAACATGTAACTATGAGTTAGTTATTAATAAATAAACGGTCAATTAAACTATAAATAAAATAAATAAATAAATAATCCTGGACTACGAATTTTGCCCGTTAATACTGAAAATAATAATAATAATGAATCTTAACTCTCAGGGTGCTACCATTGGTATAGTGGCGGAATGAAAATGTTCGTCGATTTTCAAATTGGTTTGTTCAACGTATCACGATCACATACTACCTTTTGAAACTGAATAGACAGAATACACCGTTAAGTTAACGTCACAAATTATGTAAAAATGTGTTCATGATCAAGGCACTGGTGCAAGCGAAAACCGACTCTAAGGTGACGAACATTTTCATACCGCGAGTGTACATCAACCGGCTATCTGCAACGTACGATCACAAGTGAAAAATTTGACAAAATGACGGTCAGACTAGTGAACTCAAGATGTGGTTGAATAAATAACATCTGTTCGCGGCTTTCTACATTACATGCCGCTACATTACTAGTTATAAAGATAGACGCAAAATGGGAATGGTACGATGAACATAAGGCTAGGAACTAGGTTATACATCACTACTTGTCTACTGCGTCTACCCTTAAATGATTCCAGGAAGACGCACCAATTGAACGCAACGCGGACACCAGCAGCCTTTGTTACAAAGTGGATCTGATGAAGACCTTCGGGAATCGCCAGCATTCGATCGCGTTCACGAGCCAGCCTACCACAGACGCCAAGAGCCATTGCCACTCGTACGAGCTCAAACCCCTGGTGATGGTTCGATATTATGACTACAGACAAATCGAAAAGAAACATGACGATGTGCATCGCCCCCAGATACGGCATATCTTGTGAAAATCCAGTTTCCGACTACGTCCTAGAAGAATGCGTGTTCAAGAGGAAGCTCGCAGACCCAATACTCTGTATGGACAAATCTATCGTCGTTCTGAAGGCAAGCTTGGAACAATTAAGGGACGCTGAGGGATGAGACGACGTTATCGTTACTAATATCGAGGACGTAGCACGAAATATAATTATAATTCTGAGCCACTACTGAATGACAAGAGCCAGAGCAGCAACCTCTCCGCATTAAAACGTGGAGTGCACTGGTTCGAGACTCCTGTGCCAGTTTTGGTCTATCATCATCATCCTTTATCATTTCACTGCTGGATATAAGTATCTCCCAAGATGCGCCTGGTCTTCGGCTCTTCTTCTCCAGTGCTTGCCAGCTACATTTCAGATCGTTGTCCTACCTTGATGGAGAGCGTTCTACACTACGCTTACCTAAACGCGGTCTCCGCTCTGGATTGGAATATTAGTAGTCGCTTGCTCCAACGATCGTCAGTTCTACGACCAACATGACTGGCCCACTGCCACTTCAGCTTGCTAATCTTTTGAGCTAGGTCAACTATCTTGGTTCTCTGTTAGATAACATCGTTCCGGATTTTACCCTTCAGAGAGACTCTAAGCATAGCCCTCTGGCCACAGCTCACTGAGCGTATTAGTGAGTGTAGTCGATAGCGGTCGAGAATTCTTCCGAGTTAAACGATCACTTTGGTGTTAACCGACATTCAATAGCGTCAGGAGGTAGCCGAGCGAGTGAGAAGGTTGAGATACTCATTAAAACATTTAAAAACGCCCTTGCAATGATTAAAAACACTGGAAACTGTCAAGCTGTGTTGGAAGCTTTACAGCTTGCGTTTAACTGTATTCCGCTGCTGCGGCTGAGTATGAAAAACAAAGAACTGATTAAACGATGGCAAAGATGCGTCTATATCAAAGATTATACTGCATATTGCATAATGAATGGTCAAGCGTGTAACAGAGAGGGAATGGCCAAGGAAACCGTGTCGACGAGTATTGAAGTTGCGAACTGACAGCGGCTTTCTCAGGTGTCCGAGGTGCCTTTCACCTTCCCAAGCTGACGTCATCCCGAGTGAACCACTGTGGTCTACTTCCCGAGCTGCCAACCAATTGGATGCTAAAAAAAAAAAAACTGGTGAGTTCTCTCCATTTTGGCTTTGGTGAAAGCCCTTTTTCCCAACGGTTTATTAAACAAGTAGTAAGTTATTGGTAGTATATACTTAGAACGTTCTACGTACAGTGGGATACACCTCAAGTTACGCAAACACAAAGAAAAATGACGCTTACTGCAAGGACATAAGAGCTAGCAGTGTATAGTCTGATGCGTATCCTTGTGTACCAAGAACTTTGTACAAACTATTTAAATAACCCCTTCTTTTGTTTCCCTTCTATTTTCAACATTTTCAGAGCCTCTGGGGACCACGGTCATAAAAATAAGACCTAGGCCCCAGCAACGTCCTTCCTATATCCTTTAGAGCCCCTGTGGACCACGGCGTACAAGACCGCTTAGCACCACAGCATCAATTTCCTATGAGCATTATTATCAAATAAAAAACTGTAGCAGTCTACATATTTTCAGAGCCTCTGGGGACCACGGTCATAAAAATAAGACCTAGGCCCCAGCAACGTCCTTCCTATATCCTTTAGAGCCCCTGTGGACCACGGCGTACAAGACCGCTTAGCACCACAGCATCAATTTCCTATGAGCATAATAATCAATAAAAAAAAAAAAAACTGTAGCAGTCTACATATTTTCAGAGCCTCTGGGGACCACGGTCATAAAAATAAGACCTAGGCCCCAGCAACGTCCTTCCTATATCCTTTAGAGCCCCTGTGGACCACGGCGTACAAGACCGCTTAGCACCACAGCATCAAAACCCACAACATTTATTTTCAGAGCCCCTGGGGACCACGGTTATAAATAAAGACCTAGGCCCCAGCATCAACCTAGTTCCCTATTCCTTTAGAGCCTCTGTGGACCACGGCGTACAAGACCGCCTAGCACCACAGCATCATCCCTGTCTACGAGAACTAATATCATGCAAGGATGCGTGGAGCATTTGCATTGACCTGCGAGTATATAAACAAATACACAAGTACCTAAGTGAGTAGGTATGCGTGAAACGTCGAGTACTCACTTCGCTCATTTCCCTATGTGTACCTACCAATGACAATAGTTTTAAAATACTTTGTTGTGTTTTGAAATGTGTGAGCTACACCTGTTAACTGATATGCTTAAAAACGTTGCTGATAACTTGGTTGATTGAACCAACTGTCATCTCGGATATAAATAATAAAATCATGATTTGAAATATGTGAGCTACAGCTAGCCCATATTGACCTATTAACTGATATGCATAAAAACGTTGCTGATAACTTGGTTGATTGATCCAACTATCACTTCGAATATAAATAATCAAATCAAACAACTCAGTTGTCAGCTAGTGTACCTATGAACGGATACCTAGCTCAGAGCATATTTTTCATTTCAGAAACGCGACTGGTGCTGAGCACGCACCGTCCCGCAGAATGGCCGTGTCGACGCAATACCGTCGTAAATCATTATTATAATTTAAAAATTATTCAATAATTACTTAGAGCTCATTTCAGAGCAGGTTTGTTATCAAAAACAGTGTTATGTCTAGCTAAAGTTAGTTTAAGAAAGTAAAAGAAAAGTAATTGACTGTTGTCGTTTCTCGGCATCAGATAATTACTTATTAATTAGGAAAAAGTTATTTCATAGGTTGTAGATCATTGATAAATTCATGATTTGATTTGTCAATAATAATCAGCAGGTTCTAAATAATTTCCTTCAATGTAAATTAAATGCAGTCATTAACTTGATCTGATTTCCGGTTAAAACATTTCAACTTCAGTGTTTTAATGTTTTGACGGAAAATAAAATAATTAAAATTCAGAACTCATTTTTAAAATAATTCTAACGAATTTAGTGATGTAAATCTACTACGGCTATCATTGTTTGGAATATTGTGACTTAAAATGGTTGTTTCCGGTGCACCATCTTGTAATGAGCTGGGCGCAGCGGAGGCAGTCTTGTTTGAACCTCGTGAAGAGTAAGTGGTGTTAAGTTTTGTGCTATCCTGTGAGTACCATAATTCTATAATGATTATTAGATTATTATTAGAAGATTAGATTTATGTTTAAGGTTGTTATAAGGGATAAATAAACCTAGTGGTTAAAGAATAAGTCGTGCGTTTCATTATTTGCAATGAGCGAGCCTAGTGATGGGAATAGTGACGTCAGCCCTGCTGACGTCACAGCTCTTAAAAACCCTGTTGGTCCAGCTTCCTCGTCATATACAATGAAGATCAAAATTACCTAAAGCTCACAAATATTTGAATTATTAACTACATTATAATCGTCACATCATAGTCACTCAACAGTAGGTGGGCCATATGCTTGTTCCATTAGCTAGTTGTTTAAAAAACATAGTGTATAGAATCATGTGCTCCATGAGGTAAGACTTATTGCAGTGAGAGAATTAATTGAATAGCCATAAGCATATCTAAAAAGTTTTATCGGCGATGGGCAATGGAATTCCATTCAGCTGTTCTGAGTAGTGATGACACATCGCAAATAAAGCAACTCGGTTGAGTATGAATAAGTTCATAGAGGAATATAATCTCATCATCATCATCAACCTATTGCAGTCCACTGCTGGACATAGGTCTCTCCCATGGCGCGCCACTGAGCCCGGTCTTTGGCTCTTCCCATCCAGTTGCTGCCCGCCACCCTGCGCAAGTCGTCGCTCCATCTAGTATGAGGGCGTCCTACACTACGTTTGCCTAAACGCGGTCTCCACTCCAGAACTCGTTTATCCCAGCGGTTATCGGTTCTTCGGCAAACATGACCGGCCCACTGCCACTTCAGCTTGCTTGTTCTTTGGGCTATGTCGACAACTTTGGTCCTCTGTCGAATGACCTCGTTCCGGATCCTGTCTCTAAGAGAGACTCCGAGCATAGCCCTCTCCATAGCTCGCTGAGCGACTTTTAACCTATGGACCCGTCCTGCCGTGAGTGTCCACGTTTCGGCTCCGTATGTCATAAGTGTGGGGCGATCATGTAACTTTTGTTGCAATGGTTTCAATGGATATCCTATTGAAACTGTCACATTTGCGATCACGTAAAAGCTTCGATTGCAATCGAAAGCGCATTGCAATTGAAACCATCTTTGACAATGAACGATTGCAACATGAGCGTAATCTTTCTCTAGATATCATGAAACAGCGATCACGTAAGGCTGTTTCAATGGAACTGACAGCTTACGATTACTATCATATCAATCGCGAATAGAAACAAGTAAGGTGTTGTTGCGATGGATAGAAATTGAATAAAGTAAGTTATTTACAGTAAGTTTTCAGTGTTTTGACAATGATAAACAAAGTTATTATTGCATTCCTAATCAAATCAAATCTAGTGCGTACTTACTACAATTCCGTTTCAACTAAGTATTTAAATTCATTTCAGTTTATCATGTCAAGAGGATTCCTACTAGGGCTAGAGGAGAAACAGTGCCAAAAAAAAACGTATTCTTGATAGAAGATTGATGCAGGATGCCAGCAATCCGTTCTAAATCCCTCAGAGAGAGTTTATTTCGAATCTTTGCCTGACGAAGGAAGCGTTTGATATCCTGTGCTGGGTCAAAACCTCCACGTACAGGGGGAAATAGCTGGCTCCTGCCTATATTACATTACATACTTCTAATATTTCATTATCAATTATGTACTAATGACTAGAATAGGATAGAAGCTGTTTCAAATTAAAATACTTACAAAATGCTATAATAAGTCTGATTTATAAGCAGTAGGTGTCCTATCTATTATTGTGGTAAAGAAATAAGGCGAGTTATTAACAGAAATAATGTATTTTATTTAACTGTTTTATTTAATGGTGGTGGATGCTGTTGAACTTAAAGCAGCAGCAAGTCCACACATGGCTCTTGTGTCGCCATTTCATTAAATGATCTGCCTATAGCAGCGACAGCATCCACCATTCCCTCTCTTCACGTTCCCTCTTCCACCACAAGGTGCCTTTTTTCCAGACTGTACACCCAGCGGAGCACATTGTCATCGTGATCTAAAAACAAAAAACATTAACATCTACAAAAGTAAGCTAAATAAAACCTGTGAGTGTGAGCGCTTGCAGCGTATAGGGTCCACCCCCAGTGCACCCAGCGTTTCGCCGGTTGTCCAACACCTTGGACTTTATGCGGCACTTGTATCTACATATTACCAGTAATTAATCAAAAAAACATAGAACTATGTTGTTTTACCATATAGAGCACAAAAAAATGATGAATATTAGCTGCACAAAACTAGGGTTATTGAAAACTATTTACCTACTACATACTCCCTTCCATTTATAACCAGTTTTTATGTAGCCACCACCCACGGCATTTAACATCCTTGCAAGATTTTCCCAGACTTTCAAATATTGTTGGTGCCCTTATTTTTACTAAGGGCTATGGTTGATTGCTTCGACAAACACTGGTGGATTGGGATCATAACTTTATAACAAATAGAAACAACATTAATCACTTGAGAAAGCTAGGAATAAAGAATTAAGAATGTTGGACTTTACTTACTTCAAATCAGATTAAATAACTTGAAAAAGTAAATTTTATTCGATATTTACGAAACCTTTGTTTATTTTTTCTGGATGACTGACAGAACTGACTGATTTAGATTTGACTTAGACTGATCTGATTTAGACTGACAGAAACACAACACAAAATGAGTGAACGAGGTCTATTAGAAAGTCAAATAAAGTGGGCCAATCGTTTTCACACGGCTTCTTACTAAGATTATGATTTTTAAATTGGTCGGGTTAAATTGATTTGCAGGAACTTCACGCTGCAAAACTATCATTGCAACTGATAGATAGCGGTCAAAAAGGTATTGCAACAAGTTACATGATCGCTATTCCTTGATAGTATCGTTTAGCTGTTAGTATCAAACTAATGATTGCAACTGAATTAGACAATCGCCCAACTGGTAGGACGCACTGATTAAAGACTTTGGTTTTCAATTTTTGGTTTGGTTTTTTGGTTGGAATATAATCTATATTAGCTATATTACATTTTATTATTCGTATTTCGGGCATATAGCCAAGAAACAAGGTGACAACCTGGAAAAACTTGTCATCACTGGCAAAATTGAAGGCAAGAGACCACGAGGCCGAAGTCCGATGCTGGTCCGACCAAATCCGCTCCACTCTCGACGTGAAGGTCCATGAAGCCATTCAGGTTGCCGGTGACAGATCCAGGTGGCGAAACATTGTCAGGGATTAATTGATCAGTGATCTATAGAGCGGGTCACGACCCTCAGCAGTGAGGAGCGACGACGCGAGGAGGAGGATATTACATTTTAAGGAAAATTAGTAGTGATGATGGTTTCCTGACAGACTAGACAAGCATAGCCAAGGATCGCGATATCTGGAGAGAATGGGGGAGGTCTTTGCCCAGCTGTGGGGCCTAATGGGTCAAAATAGAAATAATATAAAACAGTAATAGTAAATTACAGTTATATCATAATGATCACTTTAAAACGTCTTAGACCTAGGTGAGTCTAGATGACCAAGCCTAGAAGATAGTGGTAGCACATCCACGGACGAGCTCTTCACAAAGAGCTTCACTACTTTGCTTGCATTTTCAAAAAATATTTTTAGGATTTTTATAATGTCCCAAAAGTTAAGAGCTGAGCGGGATTTGAACCGTGACCTTTGAATTTTAACTTTTTTTTAACTTTTGGGACGTTTCAAAAATCTTTGTGATTTCCAAAATAGGTATATAAAATCAATAAAAAACTTTTTTAGGATGTCTATAAAGGTAGTCTGAGTAGGTAGGTCCTAAAAAAAAGTTAGTGCTCCATGACAGTCGGCAAGACTTTTGCCATTGCTAAAAAGCCTGTTCTTAGTCCCCTAGGACCTACCAGCCTACATACCTTCACTCAGCGACACTCCTTTATGATCAAATTAAAAATTGATTTTTCTGTCACAAAAAACCTCATAAAATATATCACTCAAAGCACGCCCAAGTAACCTAGTACCCCGCCCCTCTCTTGGGCATCCAATTTACATAGAGTAGTTACTACAAGGTAGAGGTGAAACTCGAATAACACACACATTTTTTTCTTAGCGGAGAACCATTTAAAATGTCGGTTATCTGTGAAGAAAATGAATTCCTATAAAATAACCAGTTATCTCTGAGGGAAAACATTCTTCGCATGTCACTGGTTATATCTGGCGCCAGTTTTCTGCAAGGAATAAGCGCACATAATACGTAATTTTTGAAATTAAGAGCGTCTTTTTAGGCACCAAAGCTCTTTTAGGTTTGTAGGCACTTGTCTCAATTTCAAAATTCGTAATTTTTATCACGAATTTTGAAATTCAAACCCCTCGGAGTAGAAAAGGTGTTAAAGTTTACGAAGTCACGAGAAGCAAGTTTTAGAGATTTTTTTATGAAACAAGTTTTGGATAAAGCTGATGATCCCTCTGAAGATGAGCGATTACTTTTGCTTATAACGATGATTGCAACAAATTACATTACCTCAGCTCATCACCTCAAAAACTGAGTTTCGTTTCTACGTAAAAGCTTTTATAACAGTAGGTATATAATACTATTCTATACAATCTCCCGGGCATCGTCGGGTTTAATGAAAAACCATCAAATTCCATAATTGATGGGAGCGTGACAGCATTTCACTCCACCTCTCTGGAGACGTACAATTTATTAATCAAAAATAATAATTCACAGGTAATGTCTGGACTTTTCGCCATAAAAATGTAAATAGCAACTCTATGTTCGAGTTGTAAAGGTTTACTATAGCTTGGGGTTTAGTCTTGAGGGATTAGCGAAAGGTGGGTAAGTCTAAGTACTGATAAGATCGGTTGACGAAGGGTTAAGGGGTCAGTTTCACCATAATTTTAAATGAATTGGAAATGCTTTGAATTTAGATTAATTAGTTCGCGCCTTTTGGAAAGCAGCTTTTTACTTTAAAGCGTGTTGCGTTTGATTTTTTGCAAGGCGCTTTTCTCAAACTTGTGTACTATGGGCGTTTATTAAATTCCGTTTTCACTGAATTTAACAAAGATATGGCAACTTTGATTTGCACATTTCTTGAGAGGCTAATTTTGTTTTTACGGATGTATTTATACACATGCATCTCCTGGATTTCTTTTTGTTTTCTGTATTGCAAGCCTGATAATTGTAAAAGTGCCTCGATAGAGGCACCGATAGGAACTATCGTGACAATACAAAAACCTGGGGCTCAATTCTAGACCAGTGACTTTTTTGTCACGGTAGATATATATCACAAGAACTGTCAGTTTCTTTAGTGAATTTGACAGTTCACACATATCACAGATTGTGATATTTAACTACCGTGACAAAAAAGTCACTGGTCTAGAATTGAGCTCCAGGCCCGCAAAAAAAACTCGAAATGTGACAGTAGAGTTTTTTGTATGAAGGCCCCTATAGACCTAGGTTCATTTTCAAGTTGGAGTTGCAGGTATGGGCATACCATAGACGTAGATTTAAACCAACCTGCTCCCTTGCGAACTAAAGAGTTGTTTAATTAAACTAACCAGTTAATCCATTAGGCGTGCCGTGTATTGTGTTATCGGCGTGTAGCTGTCATGTTAATCATGGGTTTTAGGGCGGGAAGGTGGTTTGGTAACCCTTTACGACAGTTACTCGAATTCATGGGGCTAAAGAGTCCCATCATCCATCAAAAATTCGCTAAATGGTAGTGGATTCAGAAAAAAAACGTTGTTCTGGAAATGAGGGTTTAGTCCAGAATTGGGCTTCTTCTGGCTGATGATGATGAGCACTAAGTCACACATAGTGCAAGAATCAATTAGGTATTTAAATTCATACACCATAGTTATATTATGTATTTCATTTCATTTAAAACATGATGATGACCCCATGGTCATCATCATGTTTTAAATTAAATGATATAGTGGATGAAGACCATGGGTATCATCCACTTTGTAACACTCTGAAGTATCGATTTGCTATAAAAAGATGTGATTAAAAGACTGCTATAAGATGGCAATAGTTATTTGATAAACAAGAGTGCAAAGTTGCTTTTTAACCGCGTGCTCAATTTTGATGACCGAGCAAGCGAAGGATTCTAAAATTTAACCACGAGCGTAGCGAGTTGTTTTAAAGTTAGGATCCTAAGCGTTCGCGAAGGAATCAAAAGCGCTCGAGGTGCAAAATCTTTGCACTCGAGTGCGACACGTAACTCTTCATCCCACCTCAGCGAGGAAATTACTAAATGCAAAAAAGAAAATGACGCTCGTAAAGCAAATTAAAGTAAAAGTAACACACAAAGAAGGTTCCAAGTCTGAGTTTTTAACAAATTTAAAAGGGTTGCATGATAAGTTCGGCACCATGGAGGTAGAAGTAAATAGGTTCAATGATGTTTTAAATTGACAAATTTAAAGCACACGATATTCTAAATTTAAATTTACTTTATCCTCTTGCGGATAAAAACGGCTTTTGCACTCTTTTGCAGTATTGAAGAGTAAAAATACACTTTTCGAGATGGTGGGATGAAAAAATATTTAAAAAACATCTTTCCTTATTTGTGTACGTGACCAGAGTCAGGTCTTATATAACTAGATACCCATATCTGGGGCTAAAGGTTAGATAACAATTCTTAAAAACTTCAAATTATCTACAATGTTGTTTTCGGTAAATCAAGTATTATTACGGATTTTCCCTGTTTGTTTGTATATAAAGATGTCAGCATCACTGGTGGGATCAGATCGCGTCGGTTGTTCTCCTCACTAACGTGAAAGTACTCGCAGTCTATGATGAAGTGGTTCTCTCTGCTGGTCCTCGTGGCGTGCTTGCTGGTGGTGATGGGACAACCCATAGTGGGGAAACCCAATGACACACCAAAATGGTGTGAGACCCGAACTGGATATGTTATGACATACGGAGAATGTAAACCTTAGTAAGTTGAATATAGTTTTTATATATTGTTATTTATACATGCATAGTTCCTTATAACCTAAGATCCCGCTATACAAAGACCTTCGACAAAAAGTAATTTATACATACATACTTATAATCACGCCTCATTCCCATGGCAAGGCAGAGATCACGGATTTCCACTTGCTACGATCCTGACACACCTCTTTCGCTTCATTCACTCTCATAACATTCTTCATACATGCTCGTCGGCTTAGGGTACTCCTAACCTGGCTTTTCTCTAAAACGTCTGGGATCTGATCGAGATACATGCGCCTAGGTCTTCCCGTTCCAGCAGTTCCATTCACACTCGCCTGAGGCAATTGTTTTGTTAATCTCTTTAAGTAATTTATATCAAAGTTAATCTCTAATATATAAAATTTCCATGTCACAATGTTAGTTACCGTACTCCTCCGAAACGGCTTTACCTATTTTTAGCAAATTTTATATGCGTATTCAGTAGGTTTGAGAATCGGCTACTGTCTATTTTCTATACCCCTAAGTGGGTGGGTTGTTCAAATTATTTTTTTTAATTTTTTGTCAAAATTTTTTGTTTTAATTTTTTTATAATGTGGAAAAATACACACTTACGACCCTAAATTTTTACTTTTTTATCACCAACCCCTATTTTTTTATGGCCATTTTAATAATTTAATCATTTTTCATCCCGCTTGAAACGCTAGAATTTATCTAGAAACTATAAATAATTTATAAGGCAAAACAACGTTTGCCGGGTCAGCTGGTATGCTATAATATATATTTCGAGTGGGTTGGCTAATGAACTCCTGGCTAAATCTTTCAATTTTCAATTAATCATAGTCTTGCAGGAATTTATTAGCCAAACCACTGTAGATATATTTTTAATATATTACCAACCCAATCTATGAAGCCTATATAATATGCAAACATTGTGTTTGTGTTTGCTATAGGTATAAACTGGTGAGTTGATATAGTTATTTTCACCTATTTGTTTATGCTATAGGCCGGTCGATAATACAACGTGTATCAAAATATGTGTACTATCCTGAAGGGGGGTGAATTTCCACCCCCCGGGGAACAACTTTTGTTCAACGAATTTTCGAACTTCGATTGGTATCTCTGAAAAAAACTGCAACGAAGTTTCAACATGAACAGCTGACTTTATACAAAGTGACAACCCTTAACTCAGCTACAGAGGTAGTAGGTAGTAGTAGTAGACCTACAGAGGTAGTAGGTCAAGGGGTCAAGGGGTTACAAGGATAGGGTTGTCAATTTATTTAGGCATTATGAAATTAAATATTTTTGTATGGGAAACTGAAAATAGGAATTTTTAATTATCTCCCCCCACAACTGATCACCATTGTGGTCTGAAACCCCCCACCTTCGCATAGTACACATATTTAGATACACCTTGTAGATGAATCATTTTATTTGTTCTTTTCCAGTGCTTAAAACGTAATTTTTTTTTGTTTCAATATTGACGTTTTTTTCTTGTTTCAGTTCTTATGACGGCTCCGGTTCCAACGAGGACTCGTTGGAACTGTTATCGAAACTGGACAGTTTCGGTAACATCAGAGCCACTAACAACGTTCCAGCTAGTCCAGTTCCGACAACACCAACCCCCTCTTCAAACCGTTTAATAAAAAAATCTCATAATAATGGTAACTTAGCTGCACCTACTAACCAGTACCTACCACAACCTCATTAAGTTTATAAAAAAGTAGCATGAAAATAAATTCAACACAATATAAGCTAACGCCAACTATGAACTGGTATATATTACGAGTATGAACTGGTATATATTAGTATAACGTATACTAGCGGCCGCCCGTGGCTTTGCTCGCCCCTTTCCTGTTCCCGTTGTGTTTTCGGGATAAAAAGTATCCTATGTTATTGCGTATTGTGTTAGTAACACTGTATTTTTTACTTTTTTATTGTTTTATTTCTTGTCGTGTACAGTTTGTATAAATAAACGATTTTCTTTCTTTCTTTTTTTCTATGTTCTTTCCCCGGTACCAATCTACCTCCCCACTAATTTTGAACCAAATCGGTTCAGCCGTTCTTGAGTTATAAATAGTGTAAGTAACAGGACTTTCTTTTATAAATATAATAGATAGTAGTCGTCCGACCTAACTTGATTACTATAACAACGCTATTATGCTATCTATTGTTAGACGGTTTTGGTAATAGGACATCCCTACTGAGACCGGACTACGAGACACATCACTAGTCGGGAAGAAAAAAGAGATGGCGTCGGGATGCGTAGATTATTGTGTGCCGTGTTATAAATAAACAGAGTCCTAATTATATTCAATGGATAGGTTTCGCTTTAATACTTTAAACCTACGATTCCTTACGAATAAAAAAACATAAAGATAATATATGTATACCTCAGATTAACAACACCATATTTAAAAAATAGTTATTTATTATACAAGAGTGCATAGCTTTTTAACCGCGTGCTCAATTTTGATGACCGAGCAAGCGAAGGAATCAAAAGAGCACAAGGTGAAAAATCTGCACTCGAGTGCAACACGTAACTTTTCATCCCACCTCAGCGAGGAAATTACCAAATGCAAAAAAGAACATGGCTTGACTAAAACACACCAAGAAGGTTCTGAGTATGAGTAATTAATAAATTTAAAAAGGTTGCATGATAAATTCGGCACCATGCAGGTTAATAAGTTAAATGATGTTTTGAACTCACAAATACACCAAGAAGGTTATGAGTGCGAGTTTTTACCAAATTAAAAAACGTTGTATGATAAATATAGAACCATGGAGGTAGAAGTAAATAGATTGTGTATTCACAAACTTAGTAAACACGGTATTCTAAATTCAAATTTACTTTATCCTGTAACTAGCGGATAAAAACGGCTTTTGCAGTCAGATATTGAACAGCAAAAACACACTTTTCGAGCTGGTGGGATGAAAAAGGCATTTGATTATCCAGCCCTCAGAATCAGCCCCCTGTCATCATAAGTCGAAGGTTTAATTTGAGTATAACAAACATATTATTCCTTAAGTTGAACTCCCCACACGTCACACCAAACCGTCTCCAAAAGAACCCAACCCAACCCATTATCATGATGCACCTTATATATGCGCTTCTTAGCATAAATATGCTGGGTCGTAGCTTCTTTGAACATGTGACTCATACGGCGTTACCTCGCTCTGAGGCCTCTGCCTCGAATTTAGCGGGCAGCGGGCGGGCAGCGGGGCGGCGGCGGCGGCAGCTCTGCAGCGGGGCGGGGTGGGGGTGTCCATTTGATTTTACGCATAGGAATCCTGCCGCTTCCGCGCCGCCGCCGCTGCTGCCCCGCTGCCCGCTAAATTCGAGGCCGAGGCCTGAGGCGTTCCATTTAAGGCTTGAAGTGCAAGTGAGAGTGCGGAACGAGCGACAAAGAGGCACAATCAGCCTCCGCGTTCGGCAGCGTTCGACATCTGTCTCTCTCCTACTTGAGTGAGCGATGCGTCCGCGTGGACAGCTGTATGACGTTGTCACGTTCAACAATCGTCAGTAAATCGACTTTACAGACAACCGATTTTTTAAATCTTTCTATGATCCTGGCCGTAAACCCGATAAAGATGAGAAAAATAGAAAAAAAAAAGTACAAAAAGTCAGGTTCCACCGAGATTTGAACTCGGATCGCAGGATTCAGAGTCCTGAGTGCTAACCGTTACACCATGGAACCGATGAAAGCTTACTTGAAATTATAACGCAGATTGCTCTCTGCGACGTAAATAACTTTCTCTTTTACGTCACTGGCCAAAAATATAGTTGGATTACTCGCTAGTAGCAAATGCGTCCAATTCAAACGATAGTATTACGAGTAGATGGGTTATGTACAATACTACTATGTTTTTCTTCAAATCAATTAATTGGGGGGGGGCACGTTGCATAGATAAAGCTAGCAATAAATTACATAATTGAGAGTCTGTAAGCAAGTAATTAAACTATATTAGTGTTATTGCTTTTAATAAGTGCCTACTTTGTTCATTTGTTCACTATAAAACATTAGAAAGTGCTTGATTGTTGTAAAACATTGATTTAGTCAAATATAATGTTCAGACAGTTGTATTGACAAAGACCACTTTGAACACACCTACTATAAGAAAAACATTTGAAGTACGTATTAAAATATTTTCGTGCTTCAATCAATATTTTTTATTGCAAAAATCTACATATTCTTCAGGGTACGAAAATATTTTGTTTTTACTCAAATTTTATTCAAATTCTTTTATTCAAAAATGTGTTTATTTACTTGTATTGCAAAGATCATTTTGTAACGTCATAAAGCTTGCGAGTCTAGGTGCCAGTTATATGGTACGGACTTGTTGGTTACACTAACCTACTACTACCTAAGTATCTACCTACTTATCTCCCAAATAATCTCCCGACTGTCATGTCTTAAACACATTCACCCATCTCAACATTCGATTTACACAAACAAAGTTTATAAAAGAGTTGCGAGATGAAATATTCAGAGTATCAATCAATATGTGACTCGTAGCATCGGATGCTGTGTGTATTCATATTTCATATTACCACCAGAATGGAGTCCGAGAGATAGCGACCGAAAGTTAAATTCACGGCGCTCATCGTACAAGCTCTATTGGGGACAATTTGGGGACACAATACTATCTATCCCCAAACTAAGCAGGGCTTGTGCGATGGGAACAACAAACAGCCTCTTTTAGGCGCACTTAAAACCCTTTCATTACACTGGGTCGTATGAACCAGTGATACGATCAGAAGAAGAAGAAAAGAACAAACATCTGAGTTCACTACACAAATATTTGTCTCTCGGTGGGGATCAAACCCACGGCATACGGCGCAAAAGGCAAGGGGTTCTACCATCTGAGACGTGACGCTTGTCACTGCCCTGCTGTTTTTTAATTAGAGTCACATTGGCACTGATTATTCTTCATCTGCCAAGGCAGTTGTTAAAACGAGACCTAATCAGAAATTCCAATTCCTAAAATACCTAGGAAGCCAAAGTCCTTTAAAAAAAGATTGATTACCCTTTGCTACTAAGTTTTGTGTAAATCAGTGCGCAGATAAAGTTTGCTTACCAACTTTATCTATCTAAAATTTAGATTCTAAATGGTCACCACTTAGATAATAATAAAAGATGATCTGCAAAGTAATAATTTACTTTATTGTCCGGTAGCGCTGTAAGAATCGTCAGACGATCACCAGCATTTAGTTCATTGGAAGAAACAATAAATTACCTATATAGAGTCCGCGACACGTCTGAAATCTTATGGAAAAAGCGAGAACTACGCCTCTTTACGTACAAATTGTACTAGAATATGATTCTGTAGCAGCAGCGCCGCGTCTATCGGGCTTCAGTGGGAACCGGACTCTACTTTGTTTTAGGTCACGAGCTCCTGCTCTACTCAGCCTGTAACCGTGCCCCGTTCAGATATTGGCAAAAAACAATATTTTATGCCGGTCGCTAAGCGCCTCCCTCAAATGTATGCTCGTGGACGTTTGTGTCAGTGTGCACACAGTGAGACTATCCCAGGATATTACTGAAGATATCTTAAGGCAGATTTTTGGGATTGACTGGCCTCTGGCTCAGTTGTTAGTAGCTCTGCCTTCTGCGCCGTAGGTCGTGGGTTCGATCCCCACCGAGAACAAATATTGGATGTGGTGAACATAAATGTTTGTTCTCTGTCTGGGTGTTATATTGTATTCTATGTATGTATTTACAAAAAAAAAATGTATTCAAGTATTATAATCAGCTATCTGGTTCCCATATTACAAGCTCTGCTTAGTTTGGGGCTGGGTAGTGTTGTGTTATAAAAAAAAAAAAAAAAGAAAGATTTATACGTAAATCGTGCGTGTTACAATAGAAAAACAAATGCTCTAACTAAATGAATGCCTTGCGCACATTAAGGCGTTCTGCGGTGGCGACCAGTAAAACGCTGTCAAATATCGCGTGATGGACGCGTGAAATTTCGTGTAGGTACTTTTGTATCCAACAGTTTAGTTTGGAGGATCGGAGAATGGACTTTGATCAAGAACATATTTTTTCACGCAAAGTTATCTTGCACGGACTATCTAGTGGAAAGGCACATGAAGCAGTTAGAAAAATTGTTTTAATGTCATGGGGGCCTCGAGTCCATACGCCAACAAGATCGGCACGCTCTTTATTGCATGTATTTTCAAATTTTACGGTCGACATGTCTCGAAAATATGCCCCGTGTAACAACCCCATCAAGTATTAACACAGTAAAAATGTAGAACGTCGGACGTGTGGTTATGGCGACGCCAAATAACTTAGGAGTCGTTCCATCCTGTTTCCCAATAAATATCTTATAGGGTTACAATGAAGGAACGGGCAGCGCCTAGGGAACGCTTACCACTTTAGACTGGATCCGTCTCAGATATAGTTTTGCTGGTAAATATTTGGCAAAATACTGCTCCATTCAATATGCATGTGTTCATAGTTTTTGTGTTTTTTTTTTCAAAAAATTGAACTCTTTTTAGGGTTCCGTAGCCAAATGGCAAAAACGGAACCCTTATAGATTCGTCATGTCTGTCTGTCTGTCTGTCTGTCTGTCTGTCCGACCGTGTCACAGCCATTTTTCTCCGAAACCATAAGAGCTACACTGATGAAACTTGGCGAGTAGATGTATTCTGTAAACCGCATTAAGATTTTTACACAAAAATAGAAAAAAAACTATAAATTTTGGGGGTCCCCATACTTCAAGCTGAAACTCAAAAATTTTTTTTTCATAAAGGCGATGGTTACCACTTAATATTAGGTGAGCCATAATGCTTGTTCTATCAAAAAGTTATGTAAAAAAAACCTTAGCCTTCTGGTTTTGGTTAAGAGTTGAGTATCAGTGAGTCAGTAGCGCAATATTTTTAAATAGTTACCTTACTTGTTAGACAAGTAACTATGTACCTTCCTAAACCCTCATAGCGATCTCTACAACAATAGTCGTGGTCCTCCGAGACGCGAAGTTGTGATACACAAGCCGTTTCTGTAAATATTTTATTAAAAAGCAAGTGGTACCTCCATCGGTCTTGTCCCGCAATATCGCAGGAGACACGGGACAAATCGTTGTACATATCCTGAGGAGTGAGGGTAGGAAAGCCTTTGGGACGCAGGTTCGATTCTCAACGAAATAATAATCAACAAGTACTGTAACAAAAATACATGCAAGTCAAGAATTTTTTAATTTTGCTATTGGTAGGTATTTAAGTAAGTAATAACAATCACAAATTAAAAAAAATATTTCTGCAACCGGTGAATTTAATCCAATGTGTAAATAACAGTTTTCAGTGAACATTGTGAGGTTTTTGTGAAATTGTACCCATTGGACATCTCACCGGAAAAAAAATATGGACAATATTTTTTTTTTATTTATTATTTTTATTTCATAGATTTTTATCATAATAACAAGTAGGTATAATAAAAATATGTGTATTTAACAATTCCTTTTCTTCTCCACTTCTTTCTTTGGATTTTTTTAAAGAAACTGAACAATTTCAACGAGTGAAGCTACCCACAAAAAATATGGACCAAAAAAAATGAGGTGGAGAACAGTCATGTCCAAACCTCATTTGTCCTCGCCGTAGATTACGTTTCAAATGAAAAAGCGGGTAGTTGAAACTTTTTTCATTCTGCTCGTCGTAAATACTTGTCGCTGTGACTGGCGTCTCAAATCAACCCCTTGACTGATTTGCATGAGACAAACTCTTTCGTGACTTTAAATGATGAATGATGATGACAAATGAATGTATCGAAAATGGGGTTTTTCCCGACAAAATGAAAATAGCTAAAGTGGTTCCATTACATAAAAATGGTACGACAACTTCTTGCAATAATTATAGACCAGTGTCTGTGCTTCCCAGTCTGAGCAAGATTTTTGAAAAATATGTAGCTGAAGAATTAACAACTTTTATTTTGGACAACAAGCTCTTAAACACAAGACAATTTGGATTTCAAAAGAAGAAATCAACTAGGCATGCCATAATAAGACTCATGCAAGACATCTTATCGGGCCTTGAGAAGTCACAGAAAACTTATGGGGTTTTTTGTGATCTTTCAAAGGCTTTTGACTGTGTTTCGCATGAAATCTTACTTGAAAAGCTAGATCACTACGGTGTCCGCAACAACGAATTGCAAATATTCAAATCGTATTTATGTGAGAGAGAACAAGTGACCGAGTTGAATGGTGTAAGGTCAAACAAACATATTGTAAAATTAGGAGTACCACAGGGATCAATTTTAGGGCCTCTCTTATTTTTAATGTATGTTAATGATGTATCTGTAGTTTGTAAGGATATTGACATGGTATTATTTGCTGACGACACAAGTTTAATTATTAAAGACAAAACAATTGATGGTCTTAGTGTTATACTTAGGGAGGTTATGCCCAACTTAGAAAATTGGTTTTCTGTAAATAACTTGTTATTGAATATAAATAAAACACATGTTGTAAAGTTTTGGTTAGGAACCAGCGTATCACCAAATACATCACTACAAGATACATTAAGGGATTTGTCTTTGCCTAGTACCGATCGTATCAAGTTCTTAGGAGTCTGGTTAGACTCGAAATTGACATGGGCGGTTCAAATTGACGAGTTAACGAAGAAATTGGGATCAGCAACGTATGCAATAAAAAAAATTAAAGAACTAGGAGGTATCAAAGCAGCAAGAGATGTATACTTTGCATATTTTCACTCTATAATGACTTATGGGATTATGTTTTGGGGTGCTGCCGCTGACTCTAATAGGATATTTATACTTCAAAAACGTTGTATAAGATATATTTTAGGTATGAAACCAATGGACTCTTGTAGAGATAAATTTAGAGAGCTAAGCATAATGACCATGACCTGTGAATTTATTTATCAAAATATTGTGTATGTTAGGGAAAATTTAAGTGATATGACATTGAAACAGGATTCTCATAGTTTTAACACAAGACATAAAAAAAATTTAATGACACCAGCTGTTAGACTAGTTAAAACAAGGAAAAGTTTTATTTTTGTGTCTATTCAATTTTACAATAACATTCCTATTGACATCAGAAATAAGAGTGACATTGATTTTTTTAGGTTTATTAAAAATAGATTATTATATAAAAGTTATTATAAAATTGACGAAGCTCTGGCTGATAAATTTATTTTTTGTGATCAACCTGTGTGACTTATTAATTAATTTTATATTCCTATTTTAAAATAGGAAATAACCTAATTTAATTTACAATTGTTTTACTTTTATTTCATAATTTAATGTATGTGTTGATTAGAATTTATATTAATTTTTATGTTAATCATAATAATGTATACCTATTTGTGTGACGTATCTAAGCACATGTAAAATGTCTAAAGAGAAATAAAGATTATGATTATGATTATGATTATGATTTAGGGCTATTTTATTTTAAAAGGTAACAAATTGTCGTTTTTCAACCTCTTTTAAATAAGTAGGAGGCTTGATTAGCCTCCGCCCCGCCAGGACAATGCAGGGCTGGCAGATTTTTTTATTGCAAGATTTTCGATAATGTTATGGGAAATTTAACGCTTTTTCAAGAGCTAAAATATTTATCCATGTAATTAGGTAAGTAGTTTACTAGTCATGTCACATGTGAGTAGTTTATTTATTAGTAGATGAGTTTCTCTTGTTCCGTCTATAACTTCCAAGACACTAGTGTCTAGACATTACTACCATTTTACTTTTAGCTTTCTCTTAGCCCCAAAGGTTTGTTGGAAGAAAACGCTCGCCTATGTACATGTACTGTGTTATCACTTATTTGTCTCTGTGTGCAATAAATAATTATGAATTAGGTATTGTACTTACAATGAATTTTTTAACGTTAACATACTACTCGTAGCATATTGTAACTTCACAAGTACCTACTTATTTTCTTTTATTTTTTCGTACAAGAGTCGCTCACGTTTTTTTCATAGCAAAATGAATATTGCATCTGTCAGTCAGCATATACAAAACTACTTACGAGAGCTCGACTTCGCGGGAAATTCCTCCATCACTTTGCAGATGAAGCCAGCATCCAATCCATCGCGGCGAGGAAATCTTAATCCAATAGCACGCGACACCGGTTGATTTATTGTACCGATATGCCGATCATGATCGGGGCTGTAGAATGCTGCTTTACATCGCTTTTCAGGCCCCGTAGAGGGTTGGTATCTAAGCGAGGGCAATGGCGATCAGTTTCAGCATTGGGATTGCACTTGCCCAAACTGCCGCGAATTAGACACTTATTCATTATTTTTAAGATCTTTCATGTATACACTTCATTGAGGCAAATAAATGAGTATGATTATGATTAAGATATGGTTTACGTTTGTGGCCTTGTAGCATGAATGCTCCGATATGAATGCATTTTTTATAGCGTCCCATGCAGCGGTTTTCATGTTCTGAAGATATGGTTCTACGAGTATGTTGTGTGTGTATGTCTGTGTGCTCTGTGGTACTATGTTATAAGCTAGGTGGAACTGACACTTCAGACCGTATTCAGAAACAGTGCTAGAGTCTGAGTCGAGCATAGATTTTTGACATTTTTCAATGCAGATTTGTCTAAATATCTATGCTTGAGATTGACTCGGTACTCTCAAGCGTGCCGGCGTAACACACTCAAGCACTGTTTTTGAATACGGGCCTTAGACTCACCTAGCTTGGAGACGTTTCAAAGTGATCCTTGTGATACCATTGAATAAAGGTTTTTTTGACTTTAACTTTCTGATCAGGACTGCTACGATCAATGCTCATGCTAAATCCTTTAATTGAACTTACAAAAGCGCTATTTTACGCCCCCGGCTATGTCTGCAATACACTCAGCGCGCACCTGAGCGCAATCACATTAGCTCTTCGCGCAAACGATTTTGCAAAAACTGCAAGCACAGACAGACAGTTTCAACAAGCAGATTTTTGAGATTAATTTGGACCAGGAATTGCCTTATTTTATATTCTTCGACATTTTTAGTTTGCTGTAAGTTATTTTATAGCTAAATAAGGCTGATTTACTTATATTATTTTAATTTGACATGTGTGTGACACCAATTTTCGCAATAAATGAGTGGTGAAGAGTACTTATGCCGTACCTATCTTAGCCCTAAAACACACACTAGCGACGTAAGGCAGCAGGCGTGGAACAGGCGTGGCGCAGGCGTGCGCCGCTTCAAAACGATTTCATACAAAATGTATGCAGGCAACGTTTTTGAATTATACTGAAGCGACGCGGCGCAGGCAACGAAACGGCGGCGTGTCTGCGGTCACCTGCTGTTGAAAACGTTCTATAACAAACCTGCGCCACGCCTGTTCCACGCCACGTCGCTTGTGTATGTTTTAGGCCTTAGGATTACATTCGTCCGAGAAAAAAAAATCACTCACATGTAAATCCAATTCTTCTTGTCGTGTTACTAGTTATTTTAAACCAGTGTGTGGTGAAAAGATTATTAACGCCACTAGCGGTCACCCATTTAAATGGTAACGGCACAAAACGTTGTTTCTTTATGTTAATCGTTATTCCAACCACACATACTCGTAAAGTGGATTATGAACAGGAAGAAGTGGAGAAGAAGAGGTTAGGCACCAAGTAAGCTACACCATAAGCGCTCTAAGCCATAATTTGACTGAAGAACTTTGTGTTTGTAGAACGTAGGTTTGTTGTCATTAATTTACTGAAGACAATAAATCAATCTTCAATTACACCAAATACCTTCAAAATCAATTATCATCAGGGACCACTTGCACCATAACAAGTAATCTGCGATTAATCGCGACACAAGTCGAGTTAAACGGCAGTTATCGAGTGCGTAGAGTAATGAAAATATATTGTCAGTCATAGAGTAATGAAGTATATAGTACAAAGCCGTAAGCATATATTACGCTAATGCCTTTTTATAACAATGGTAGGTAGTGGTACACTACCGTTCCTTTGTTTCTCTCAAATTGCAATCTTGAACCTAGATTCAGACAAAAAAAAATTTCACTAAAAAGGAGGTAAAAAATTTACGGTCTGCCTGATGGAAAGTGGTCAACGCATAATATTAACTCCGGCAATACCCAGAGATACTATAGAAGTTGCTTATTCGATTTTCGTAGACTCCTGTATTTCTCAATAGTTTTAACCTGCATTATCAAATTATTGTATTTTTGTATTACTGTAATGTATCGAAAACTTTTTTCAGAAGAATTTCTTAAATTTTAAATTTCCACGCTATGGTTTGTTATGCACTAAAACAACACTGGACGAAGTTACTCGAAGCGGTTTGCATTTAGAACGTTCGCTTCATGATGTGGCGAGCCAGATCTTGTTGGCCATCATTGCTCAGCAAATCTTCGTACAGCAGGTGTAGATTGTGATTGTGTTCATACACTGATATGTTCTAGCTCCATTATTCTTCCTCCGCGGCCCTAGGTATAGTTTGAAATATGGCCGCTGGAGCTGCGTTCAATTAACGGAGTGCCGTTATTAATGGCACGCTCCCGCGCGTCCGATTAAACGCAATCTCCGATAATCCGCGTCGCGGGCCCACTTGCATCAAAGGTTATGCTTGAATAATTTAAAAATGGAACTGATTGTTTTATTTAAAGAGAAACAAAGAAAGTTTGAACCTTTTTATAAAAAAATGCAATAAAACCTTTTTTCTTGGCAATTTGATGACAAGTTCGAAAACATTTTGTTAATTGTATAACATGCATGGTAATACTAATACCTATTTTAAATTTAATATGACTACAGATCAAAAATAAACCACAACTTACTATTCTCCATCCTTTTTTCCTTATCCAATTTTTTTCAGTTACAATTATTTTTTTCCGATAACGATAGATCCTTTGTTTATATAATGTGTCACAGTTCTCACAAACCGCTATCACATAATTTCTATATTTCTATCAGCGTAACGAATTAAACCAACTGGGTGGCACCGGGACACAGGCACGCACTAATTACCGAAGAGAATTCGATGCGATAAATCACAGGGATAATATAACCGGGCAGACGTCGCGTCGCTCTGGTATGCACGCCCCAAATCCACCGGACTGAATTTGAATTTCGAATGCCCATGTTCGAAATTCGAATTCGGATTGCTGGCTAGTGCGGTTTGAAGCGAATGAACACGGAAGTATATTTGTACCACAGTTGCAGTCGCACAAAATAGTAGCAAGTTATAAATTTTAAGCTGTGGCATAGAAAAAAATTAAAAAATAACTATGGAAGAAGTTTAAGGTCCAATGTTAACTAGCGACTTAAAATTCAAATATTCATTTTCATTCATTTATAGTAAACTCAACACGACTTATCGTGCAGGCTTTTGTTATTTTAGATTTCAAGAGCTTTTACTATAATGTTAGTTCAACTTAAAACAAAATATAAATTGTTTTGCCCCGTTGTTGGATTAATAAAATTCGAAGTACTTGGCAAGTGTAGACTTCCCAAATTAAAATTACTCTCAAACTGAAAATTCGCCATCCACCCTACTGGTTATTTATGAACAGTCACCGAGCTATGTAATAATCTGAGGCGGGATTTAATTTGTTGGATTTCCACACTACGGTACGAGCGAGATAGCAATACCCATCAACCATCAAGATAGAAGAGTGCAAAAGATGCAATCGTTAGTGGTTACAACAGAGGAAAATCGGATGTGAAATATCCCGTTCTGTATAAATGGTCCTGATTTGTTGAGGACTAAACCGAATTCGAAGTCTAAAAAGGTTTGTTAATTTGTTGTGAATTAGGAAAAGGTTCGCTTCGGTTTGTTTGGTTTCAATCTGTGGATTTCAGAGAGTTTTTGATAAATAGGTTGGATTACGTGTATTTTCAATACAAACATTTTTTTTTTTTTTTTTTTTTTATAACTGATAGCTAAGCATTTGGCTGCCATCACACCTGATGGAAAGTGAGGATGCAGCCTAAGATGGAGCATGCTTAGCCATAATCCACCTGTTCACTCTTGTCTTGAAAGTTCCCAAATTATAGCGTTCCGGAAATACTGACGCCGGTAGAGAGTTCCACTCTTTGGCAGTTCGTACTATAAAAGTGGAATCAAAACGCTTTGTACGCGAGTGTGGGATATCCACCATAAAGGAGTGGCACTTATCCGTGCGTCTAGAAGTCCGGAGGTAAAAGGGCGATGGGGGTATAAGGTCGTGCAGTTCTTGTGAGCACTCCCCGAAATGTATGCGGTAGAATACCGATAGACAAGCCACTCGACGACGGTGTTCCAGGCTGTAAAGCTTGGAGTCAAACAGCTCGTCGTTGCAGATGAGCCTCCTGGCGCGCCGCTCAATAGAATCTAAGGCCTCGAGCTGATACTTGGCAGATCCGTCCCATAGGTGACAACAGTACTCCATGCCCGATCGGACTTGAGCTTGATACAGAAGCAGAAGCCGATCTGCTTCTGTCAACATTCCTAATACTTAGCGCTAATTTTGCCATTTTAATTTATGCTTGTCAAAAACAAGGGCTGGCATTTTTCAATCGTCGAATAGCTTTGTAGATGGAAAAATCAGCCCTTAGGTACCAAAAGTGGTACTTTACGATGTCCAATGTTGGACTTAAAACTCTTTAAAACTATTTTTTAAGAATAAAAATATACTCATTAAGTTAATATTCTCAAACTAATTGATGCCATTAATGATGACAAATTGATTGCATCTGTTATTCAGATGCAATCAATTAATGTTATACGAAGCTGCAAAGTTGCAAACATAATAAACAACAATATGTGTAACTAAAACAGAGGCGTTAGCGTGAACAAATATCAACAAAGCCTAAATAAACTTTACGTGTCATTTGGCAAACATCTACAATGTTGAACAAAACTGCCACATTGCTCACAAAATAATAATCTTGTTTATAACTCACAATGAGCTTTTACAAATAAAAATTCACTCAAAAAGATCCATGCACATTAAAATAAATATCCCATTTTTGAAGAAAGTCGTAACAACAAGTTCTTTAATCCTGATTTGAACTCTATCACTATGTGCACTAAAATACATTTTGGTTACATTTTCACATTGAGATTTGCGAAATGAGCAGTTATAGCAGAATCGCCGATCATCAAAACTAGAAACAAACAAAATTAAACTTTGGATTACACGTTCTAAGGTTTAAAATGGCTTGATTGTTGTAGATTTGGGGCGCGAAAAGCCCTAGGCCTATTTGCGTCGGTTTCACACTTACAACAATAGCGTCATGATTCGTGATCCCGGGATTATCTAGTACAATCCCGGGATTATGTATAACAATCCCGTATTAGGTCGCGTTGTGGTACGAAAACAAGTGTTCGCGCCGCGTCACTAATGATGTTCGAATTACAAAATGTACATTTCCTTTGTTTGGGCAAAGCGTTCTGTGAATGTTGTGGAAATGGTTTTTAGAGCAATGATTTTCATAACTGTTTTGAATTTAAGTGTCTCAAAAATGAATTTATTTTCAGATAGGTTCCCACACTAGCAATAGAATAATCAAAGGCAAAAAAATAAAAAAAGTAGTTAAAATGTAACTCATAAGCATAAGATTTTTGAAAAATAATTATAATATGCAGTTATTATTTTCTTATTAATCGAGGGCATGACTCCTTTCACGACTTTTCCCTAACTCTCGTGGTTTCGAACTTGGCCATCACCGTCCTAATAAAACCACCCTGTGTTTACAACAATCATAGTAAAACTACTTTATAATGTTACTTAAAGGAAATGTAATTAGTAATGAGGAAAAATAAAGATTTTTATTTATACGCCACGAGCGCTTAAAAAAATCTATGCTCAAGTAAGCAATGCTTGATCACCGAAACATTACCATCTACCGCTTAAACCTCTTAATCACATCGTCTTATTGTTGCTAATTTCATAGCATGTTCCTTCTCACCTACCAATTCACTGTAACCACAACCAGTTTTGTCTGACCTCCTACCATCATCAAGCAATTCCTGCTTTGTATTATAGGGTGTACGACAAACTTTGGAACCCTAAAAATTATTTTTAGGAAACAATATAATAATAAACAATATTTTAATAGAGTGTAGAACGCTTACCTACTTAGAAGATACAAGCGTACTACACTTTCGACCTCATCATTGCTTAACATCAGGTGAGATTGCGGTTAAAAGCAAACCAATGCAATAAAATAGAACTGTTTAATATTGTTCGCGATACGAATGTGAAATGAATTCAAATTCAAAATTCAAAATCTAAATAAATATTTTGTTTTGCAAAAACCAACTATACTTATACTATTCTTCAGAGGTTTTTTACTTTTAAAGCAAATTAACATGAAACACCTTATGTTCACAAGACTGTCAAAATCGGAGGCCAACGTAAAGTGGTGAGTTTCACTGGGTGGTTCATTGTTCAACACTAATTAATCGTCCACGACACACGACAACGGGATTATGCATTGTCGTACCTGCTTTAAACGGGATAAAGGTAACACACTAACGAGCTAGGTAGTTTAATGTTAATGAACCTTGAATCTAGGTAGTTTAAAATAAACTTAGTCATTATTTAAGGAGTTTTAAGTAACTTTACTTAAGGGGGTACGATTTCCATACAAACTTAATTTACACAACTATGGGCGAATAAAGTATTAATGTACACTGAAATAGCTGTAATAGACTTATGAGTATATCAGGGGAAGTCTGAAAGTAGCACCAGTGACAGAAAAACTGAGGAGCAACAGGCTGGCGTGGTATGGGCAAGTCATGAGGAGGGATGAAAGTCATGTGACTAGGCGAGTGATGAGTATGAATGTGGATGGATGTTTGGGTAGAGGTAGGCCAAAGAAAAGATGGATGGACAGTGTGAAGGATGATATGGATAAGAAGGAAGTGAATACAGAGATGACGGCTGATAGAGGAGAATGGAAGAGAAGAACATGTTGTGCCGACCCCGCATAAAGTGGGATAAGGGCAGGAAGAAGAAGAAGAAGACTTTTACAGTGGTCCTTATTACCGGCCAGTTATATAAAGTTGGAGTGTCAGCCGTTGGTCGTGGCAGTCGGGGCTTCAGAAAAAGAACTAACAGACTTAAACGTCTATTTTGAAACAGTGATGTACAAAATTGACTCTATGATAAAAGCTAGTACCCAATAGAAAGAATTACGAAAAAATTACTTTTTTGGTTTTTTATTAATATTTCTAATATCCTACAGTTTTCTCCAACTTTATATAACTGGCCGGCAATAAAGACCACTGTAAAATTCTATAACAGCTATTTCAGTGTACATTTATACTTTGTTTGCCCATAGTTGTGTAAATTCAGTTTGTATCGGAATCGAACAACCTTAAGTCATTATTGTAATACAATAATCACTTTTGCGATGGATGGTTCATAAAAAACATTAAAAAAAAATACAACTAAATCTAAAACCCCCTCCTTTTTTATTTGTAATCGGTTAAAAAGGTGTTGTTTTTTAGAAATGTCACCATAACATTTGCAGAAATAGATAGGTACCTAAGCACTTATTGAATAGCAATAAAAGTCGGCATGCACTCGGCTGCAACGTTGCGGGTTAAGCAAACAACCACTAAACATTACGAGCTATAACGTTAACGTTTACGACGGCCTATGGCTTTTTGAAAGGCTTTTAGTGTTGGGCATTTTTATAAGAGCGTCTTTTGAAAGACTGATCAAAAATAAAACACCCCTCGTGTTTTAGTTTGAAGTTTTGAAATCTATGTCTGTCTATCCTTTACTAACCTTACGGACTTTTATAAAAATTCTATATATTGCCAACATGCCCACTCTCTAGAACGATCTAATATTAATGTCATACATACGCTGGAACAAAATGTTCTTAAATATTCCAGAATGATCTTGATTTCTCAAATTTAATTCAAAGACTTGGAAGTTATTTAGAATTTCATCATCCAGAATACTCCTTATCGTTCTAGAATGATCTTAAGAGCTGGTCGTGCGAAAATTTGAGATGCGTTTTTAAAAAATTCATAACTAAATAACTAAGTGACATTTTAAAAATCGCAGAAGGACTAATTGTAGACTATACATTTGAGATTAATTCGAATTTAAGTGTGTTATAAAAATATACTATTTAACTTGACATTATATTTAACGCTTATGAAAATGAATATGTCAGCGTTAAATATAATGTCATGTTAAATAGTATATTAACTGATCTAGATTCTAGATTAATCAAATATATTTAAAAAACTCTACCCGGGCAGAGTATCGTATAAAACGCACCAAAATATCGTCATACGATATTCGTATCGTTCGTATAAAAGCCTCTACCTCTCGATAATTGCAGTCAATACGAAGTTTGACGACACCCGCGGGCGTCGTACTCAATACGAGACGATACATCAATGCGAATACATTTACTTTATTTGTCGCGACTCGTTTTAATGTATAGCTTTCGATTTACTTACGAGCTATTTGTAAAACGTCTTTTACAAACGTTTCATGCCTTTTGCAATCTTTTACTGTTGTCATTCGTAGGGAAGAGACCGCAAGAGTTTCTTACATTGTGCAACAACTCGTTCAATTCAAACACCCGTTGCCCATGAAGCTATTATAAATCATTTACATTAGATGCAATGGCCTTTTTAGGGTTCCGTAGCCAAATGGCAAAAACGGAACCCTTATAGGTTCGTCATGTCTGTCTGTCTGTCTGTCTGTCCGACCGTATGTCAGCCATTTTTCTCCGAAACCGTAAAAGCTAGACTGATGAAACTTGGCGAGTAGATGTATTCTGTGAACTGTATTTAGATTTTTACACAAAACTAGAAAAAAACTATAAATTTTGGGGGTCCCCATACTTGAAACTGAAACTCAAAAAAAAAATTTTCATCGAACCCATACGTGTGGGGTATCTATAAATAGGTCTTTAAAAATGATGTTGGAGTTTCTAATATAGTTTTTTTCTAAACTGAATAGTTTGCGCGAGAGACACTTCCAAGGTGGAAAAAAGTTTA
The DNA here is from genome assembly GCA_939531255.2 of Thera britannica. Taxonomy (NCBI): domain Eukaryota; kingdom Metazoa; phylum Arthropoda; class Insecta; order Lepidoptera; family Geometridae; genus Thera; species Thera britannica. The sequence continues at coordinate 13,106,747 of OW618047.2, forward strand.
GAAGTTAGAGGGGGGCTCTAACTTCTAAAATAAGAGAATGATAAAACTAAAAAAAATCATTATGTTGACGTTATATAATTGTTGTTTACTATGCAAACTTTCAACGATATTTGGTTTGAACGAGATCTAGTCAGTAGTTTTTTTTTATACGTCATTAATCGTAAACCGCAATTTACCTTTCGACGAACTACAAGAACCTTTATATTATGTTACTTGACACTACGGAACCCTTCATGGGCGAGTCCGACTCGCACTTGGCTGCTTTTTTCAATTTATATTCACGTACATAATACCTTATAGTGTCTACGTACTTCATTTTCCGGAAATAAATACTTCTAAACAGAACGTTAGTTCCAAAAACATTACTTTTTAACGAAATGGCGTTTTAATTGGCAATAAAAAGCTAGCATTCCACCACAAATCAATGTAGAGACCAGCCGCTTCAGTCTTCCTGCGTTAGTTTATCTTTGTTACCGCTAGATGGCTCTGTGCACGCGATCTGTAATTACCTATAGCCCCATAGTACACTGCGCTACGCAAATAAATAAATGTTATGGACAATCTACACAACACTATCTAACCCCAAACTAAGCAGAGCTTGTACGATGGGAACCAGAAAGGCTATATAATTTTTTTTTTTTGTAGTTCACTGCGCTACGCAAATAAATAAATGTTATGGACAATCTACACAACACTATCTAACCCCAAACTAAGCAGAGCTTGTACGATGGGAACCAGAAAGGCTATATAATTTTTTTTTTTGTAGTTACAGTTTTTTGTAGTTTAGAAGGGATAGACTTAGCATACAATATTACATTACACCCAGACAAAGAACAAACATCTGTGATCACCACACAATAATTTGTTCTCGGTGGGGATCGAACCCACGCCCCCAGCGTAGAAGGTAGAGCTACACCCACTGAGAGGAAAGGTCAGTCATATAGTGTATGAAGGAGCTTCTTAGTTCTTACAATGCTCTAATTGCGAGAAGATTTCGACAGTATTTTTATTCATGCTGTATTAAATATACACCACTACTTTTTAATTACCAGAAAAAAAAAATAGGGTAATGTAGAAGGGATAGAAGATTATGAATGTGCAATCAGAATTTTTAGTTTCGATAAAATGACAAAGTTATTAAATGTTAAAATTTTCAGAAATCCTGCATAAAATTATGGACATATTAGTTACGTAGTACTAGAGAGAAAAAAAATTACGCTGTTCGGTTCCGCTTGGTATTTAGCGTTTATGAATGAAATGATTTTTGCTTGTTGAATCATTTCTCAATATTTGACTAAAAATTGTGGTTATTTAAAAAGTATTTTTTTGTCTCAAAAAAAATTTTTTTTTTTCGTGGATGTGTTCAGTATCGGCAGCCAATATCGGCATTTTTTTTTTTTGGTAATTAAAAAGTAGGGGTGTATATTTTTGTGCCTTTTACAAGCCATAGAGCAAACTTGAATAGGGTTTCAATATTTTCTTGATTTTTATTTTGTAGGTGCTTGGTTATTATAATGATTAACTATTTTGGACTAAGTTAAACCACGTCCTGCGCAGTCATAATTTGGATGGGCGACCGCAACTTTTGTCCTATTACTATGTCATTATTTTGTGCAAACCGTGCCTGAATCAACCAACTTTTTTTAATGCATGGTTTTGCCAATCAGTCAACACTAAGCTTTGAAGGGCGACTTAAAAAAATTCGTTGCCAGTGTTGGTAATTTTTATTTCGATGGAGCCGGCTGCACGCACGAAAAAACATGACTCATGCGGCGTTACCTCGCTCTGAGGCGTTTCATTTAAGACTTGAAGTGCAAGCGAGAGCGTGGAACGAGCGACAAAGAGGCACAATCGGCCTCCGCGTTCGGCAGCGTTCGACTTCTGTGTCTCTCTCTTGAGTGAGCGATGCGTCGCGTGGACAGCTGTATGACGTTGTCATGTTCAACTATCGTCAGTAAAACGACTTTGCAGACAACCGATTTTTTTTTAGTTTCAATCAATAAAAATCAATAATCATTTAATTGGTAAGAATTATTACAGGTCAATTATATTCATACGTTTTGCCTAACATAAAGAACAATTAAATTATAAAATTATAAAATTATAATTATAAATTATAAAAATAAATCAAATGGTCAAAAAAACATTAATAATAAAAATAAATAACAAATTAATACATTATTAAGTAGGTAGTAGGTACATTAAGTATTAAAATATATTAAGTAGGTATTATTAAGTAGGTACAAAATTAAAATATTTTCTATTAAGTCAAGTTTTTTCCATGAATTCCTCGTAACTATAAAAGGTGTTACTTATGAGCCAGCGTTTCAGTTTCAATTTGAAGGACCCAATGGTGGTAGTAATCTTTATCACCGTCCAGTAATCAGCCCTTCCTAAATCAACTACATCGCATGGCTAACCGCAATGCATGCTCCCACGGGAGAAGGGTAGTGCCTTATTCCTGTTAACCGTTCCTCTTTCAACGCAGTAAGTTTCAATTTGCACCTAATAATGACTGTGGTGGCATTAAAAATGCATGTTAGTGTACTTACACTTGGGTAAATAGGCAGGTTAATTGGATACCCCAAGCTACCCCACTAGATAGATAATGAGTTGATGGTTAGAATCTATAGTCGAGCAGTAATAGATAGTTAGGTATTTTTATTCGAAAAAAATCCGTGATCATTGATTAAATCTTAAAAAAAAACATCTCATCTCTCATCATCATGGTTTTTAATACTATTTTTATGAAACAACGGGATATTTCAGCTAATTTTCATCAGATTATTGTATAAAAAAAAAAACCATGATTAAATTTTGAGAGTTTTGACTTCCGATATTTCGGCACAGTTGCAAATTATCGGTAGTATTAAAAACTCACAAAATGTAATTGTGACTGTTGTTTCATAAAATCTTTGATATACTTTAGACACTTAAATAAATAAATAAATATTGTGAACAATCCACACAGCACTTTCTAGCCCCAAATTAGGCTAAGCTCGTAATATGGGAACCAGATAGCTGATATAATACTGAAATACATATTTTTTTGTAACTAACATGCTTAAAAAAATACTTAAAAAAGTAAAATGCTTTTCTTTCTTTTTTACTTAGACCCATATTCAAAAACAATGCTTGCGTCAAGCCTCAAGCATAAAGGTCTTGTCATTTTTAACCGACTTCCAATCAAAAAGGAGGAGGTTCTCAATTCGGTTGTTTTTTTTTTTATGTTTTTTTTTTTTTTTTTCAATGTTTGTTACCGCATAACATCGTCATTTGTGAGCCGATTTGAAAAATTATTTTTTTATTTGGAAGGTTATTCTTACGTCCAGATTGTCCCAAACAAATTTGATTAAAATCAGTTTAGCCGTTTGACAATGAAGTCGGTTTCTCAAGTTTTTTAAACTTATAATTATTTAATGAAAAACTGTCACTCTGACTCAAGCACGGTGTTTGAATACGGGCCTTAAAATACAATACTGATAATTATACTCGTAGGTACACTTTATATTCCACCGTAAGCTTTCCAAACATAATGTATAATGTTAGTAGAAACCCGTCCCAAAACGTATTGCCATCTGATATCAGCGAATCGTTCCTCTTTCCCAAGTCTTTCCCTCATAAGCCTGGATGATAAAAATACAACATCAGCATATAAAGTAGGAATGGAACCAGAATGATTGATTTTATACCTCCCGACTGATGTGTCATAAAATATTGAGGTGGCATTGCATATCGTAAAAAGAGAACCCTAAAAAACCCCTTCTCGGTGACCATTGAAGCTTTTTGCATAATTTTCTGGTTCCTTGATTCATGTGAGTGTATTTTGATAGCTCTCAATTCACCCCTAAAAATGTATACTTTTGTATACGTTTTTTTATACAACTTACTGATGATGGAACTAACATAATATATGGCCCACCTCATGTTTAGCTGTAGTCGTATAGGTCTCGCACTTCAGAAACGTGCCCTACGATACACTGCCTACGTTTATCAACTTGAGGCATCCAGATGTTCAGCCTCACGTTTTCACCGGGACTCACATCCTTCAAACCGAAACACAATGCTGCTTTAAGGTAGAAAAAAGCATGATGGTATAGCCCCCCCGGACAAGCCCTTTACAAAGTTTTCTACTACGATAACTTCTAACTTGATGATAGCTTGGGATTGCAGAAACAATTTGGTCTTGTGTTGGTTGGATTCAATAGGTTTCAAAACGGACAATTGTGTTGTGGTAGGTACTCAAAACATTTTGGTTTTACAAAACCTTAAAAAAAATCGGTTGTCTGTAAATTCGGTTTCATACAGCTGTCCACGCGGACGCATCGCTCACTCAAGTAGGAGAGAGACAGATGTCGAACGCTCCCGAACGTGGAGGCCGTGCGTGCCTCTTTGTCGCTCGTTCCGCGCTCTCGCTTGTACCTTAAGACAAAAATGGAACGCCTCAGAGCGAGGTAACGCCGCATGAGTCATGTTTTTTCGTGCGTGCAGCCGGCTCCATCGAATTAGAAGACGTTGTCACGTCAAAAACTAGTTGTAGCTACAATATTGGTACTTACAATAATATCATAACATATTAATACCAAGAAGACGGGAGATAAATTTTATCGCCCTATCACTTAGTATCGCATTGCAATAATAATATATGCCAAGGATTACTTTGTCGTATTTACGACATATAAATATATTTGATCGAGCACTGGAGTAATCATTTTGTCATCTTCGAGCGAATTTATGGTTTTATAGATATCACTGAATAATCCTGAAAGGTTTTGGATGAAGATTAATAAAAATAAGTTATATTTATAATGTACAAATAACTACTACGAAACGTAGGACGCCGATGGACCGACGACATTGTTAAGGTCGCAGGAAATCGGTGGATGGAGAAAGCTCAGACACAACCAATTCATACAAGTATTTACAACATGACATGTATGTGCAAAATACACATAAAACAGTTGAGCTATCTGCAGACCGTAGCAAACGATCTAGAGATAGTTCAGCTGATCTAAATCAAGACTAATCGAAAACATCCCCAGATGTGTATGCATATAACTACGCTGGATAGCATGATTTGCATGATTATTAAATATGACTCAAACTACGTGATAGAAAAGAAAGTGCACCAAAAACTATCTATTCAATAGTCTGTTTATCTTTTTAACGGAAAACAGTAATCAACCCATTACGACGCCATCTTCTTTCTTTCCCGACTATTGATGTGTTTTTGTTGCCCGGTAGTGATTACTAAAAGTCTATTATCTAAATATAATAAGTATTTTTCAGACTCAATAATCTGGTTCACCACAAAATTACCCTTACATTCGGTAGGTACATGGATCTACAATTTTTTTCAAGTAACTTGTAAATATAATCGAGTTTGAACCAAATTACATGTACCTACTTCGTACATTGAACACTTCCTTAGACGTGACAGGGCACGTCCTATATTGGCTCGCATTTTATCACATGCGAATTCTTTAGAACAATTCTATCAAGGGGGGGTTGGGGTTATTTGAATGCTTCCCCCAGTAATTGATTCGTCGTATTGCCTTTGAATTTCAATTGAGATTAAATTGATATAACTTTCTTGACTGTGAGACTCGTAAATCAAATCGGGGATGGAAGTAAGATGTTGGGGTGATGGAAGATGGTAGGAATGTTCAGAGGTTTTGTGTTACGGCACTGAGTTTTGGATTACTATTTTAGAAAAAAATTAGTAGGTCCTAGTAGCCAAATAACTTTTTGTAAATACACTGAAATAAGTCTCGAGGCTGGCTACCAGAGGTTGTAAAGACAGGCTCCTTTACAACCTCTGGTAGCCAGCCTCGAGACGCAAAGGGGAAGTAAGATACTTCAAAGTTCAACGTCTTTGACACCTGTCAAAGACAACTTAATTATCACCTGTCTTTGACAACTTAAGGCCTGCGAACATCTTAGGCGATGGCGATAGCGATCAGCTGAAACGCTGTTAAATATCGCTATCATATTTGACAGCGTTTCAGCTCATCGCCATTACCATCGCCTAGATGTGCGCAGGCCTTTAATCATCTATGGTACATGAAAATCTCTTCTTCTTCCTGCCCTTATTCCACTTTATGTGGGGTCGGCACAATATGTTCTCCTCTTCCATTCTCTTCTATCAGCCGTCATCTCTGTATTCACTTCTTTCTAATCTACATCATCCTTCACACTTCATTCATCTTTTATTTGGTCTACCTCTATCCAAAGATTCATCCACTTTCATGCTTATCACTCTCCTAGTCACATGATTTTCATCCATGGTACATGAGAATATAAATTCAAATTTACCTTTCTCCAAAAAATCGTTAGCGATTTTTGGCATCTACCCGAAAGTGCAAAATTATTCTCAAATATCGGCCAGCAGCCGCAACCTAAGGAGCATTATGTACATACCAAGATTACTGTCTCCAGAATGGAATATTACAATAGCTGTCTGAGACATGATGCGATTGGACTAGGTAACTCAATACGCAACTTGGACGCCCCTAGCGCCCACTAGACTGGGGAAAAGAAGGTGATTATATCGAAAGAGTTATCGATAAAATATGAAACAATCCTCGATATAAAAATCTGACTTATTGCGACAGTAGTATTTTTTTGTATTGCTTCATTTTAGCTGAAGCTTAGGGATTTTTTTTATTGATTTTATGAAAGTCAATAATAACCCGAGTCGGCAGATGACGTCAGCCTTGCGCACAAGCGGAGGCGATCTGTGAAACGCTGTCAAATATCGCTGTCATATTCACTGATCACCATGCCGCAGAACACTTAATGTGCGTATGACTTTAAGGCCTGCGCACACCTAGGTCGCTGGCGTCGGCGATATTTGACAGCGTTTTACTGATCGCTATCGCCAGCGACCTATGTGTGCGCAGGCCTTTACTGTTACTTAATTTCTATAACATCTAATTGCTTTACCTTACAAATTACGCCCACAAAGTTCGTTCTATGAAGCAGCACAGAGTCAATTGCTCTGTGATGTTAAATCTCATGTGCCTGTAGTAATAGAACTTATTTTTTAAATTTGGATCACAGCATTCAAGCATCACTTCTTCGGGCATAAAATAGGATTTCTGACTTCCTATCAAATATTTTTTAAGCTTTTAAAAAGTTTGCTAAGTTAGAGACAATTTTATCGATATCGATGATTGAGAATCCCGTCTCTAGTTATATTCAAACTCCCGAAAACTGTAAACGAATTCGACGTCTCAACTAAGCGACAGTTTTAAAGTACCGCCCACCCTAACTCGATTCCAATGCGAACAAGTCGGAGCCATCTTTATGTAAATTCCATCACCAAGTTATCCTAACCCACGGCGAGAAAGGGTACTAAATTTTTCTATACTTTTCAAGGATGTTTGCGAAGACAGTGGCGCCAATCGAAGGGGGTGTAAGTTGGTGGTAAAAATAGGGTCTTGGTCGTTCGCATCATTGGCGTGACGGGGTTTTCAAATGTTAGGAGGTTCTTTAAGTTGATTTGTAAGTGCCTTGAAGGTATTATGTGTTTTATAAGTATTTACTTGTATTGAAAACGTGATTATGATGTGTATTCCAAATTCAGAACATTTGGAAATTTAAAACATTAGTTTAAAAATTTAAATTTGCAACTAAAATTGGAGTCAGAAAATTATTTTACGTAGAAAAATCTTAGGGGGAAAAAACACAGAAGTAAAGTAAGCTTCTTCAAAGGACTTGCTTAAGTATCAATTTAAATGTGTGTCTGCATTTCACTGAACCCACTACCTATGCATAGACACTGACAAAAGAACGCTTTTAGATACAAAAGTCTTTCCGACATTCGAGGCATTTCCATTCGCTTTCCCTAAGATATTACAACAGCCTCCATAGCATTAGCTACCTTGTCTCCAAGTTTCAAGACAGAAGTTACTTTGGCAGATTTGGGTAGCTGAACCTCTGCTAAGATGTTATTTTGAGTGGAATAGGAAATTTCATCCATGCAATTTTCCTGAAAACATCATTTTGAATTCCAACCGTATTTATGGTCGTGAAGGTCGTTTTTCGAAAAGCAGATATTTAAAGCAGGTGCGACAGTTATGTGGGCATTCCAGCCAAATAGTAAAATCTGCCGTTTGAAGAACTGCCCAGCCGTTTCTTAAACGCCTGAATTACGATTGTTTTGTTGAATAAATAAATAAATTTATTAATTGTACATTTACCACTTGCCTAATCAAGTCGTTAATCTACGAAAGAAAACTATAAACATAACCAAAATTAACCCTAAAATGTGAGTAGGTTCATAGGTTTTTGAAGTGAAAACATCAAAAGGGGCTTGAGAATTTTTATCACGTTGTAAAAAACAATAATCTCACGACACTGTCACGTTACCGACACCTCTCGGCAAAGATCGACAAACTTCACCGAAAGTTGGGTGGTCGGGGAGCTAATTGATCAAGTTTTCTATCGTCATTTCCGTGCCACAATTTTTTTCGACTTGTTGCGGTAATTAGGTGAATAAATAAATAAATAAATATTTTTGGACAATTTACACAACACTATCTAGCCCCAAATTAAGAAGAGCTTGTGATATGATGAATATTATAATTATCATTCATAGAGTAAGTGAGAAGACAAGGCAGATCATTAAACGGTGGATTTTACTATTTGGCTGCGACGTGGCGACGAAACAGAACAATTTGAATTTCGATCGAGTCGGTATTGGAAAGTGATACGATGATACGAACCGTGATGAAATTGGTCGGTGGATTACCAAGCCTTTCGATTGAATTCGGTTTATTCGATGGATGGATATTTTGATTACAGACGACAAATTGCGTTCTCTGTAATCGGTCTACTCTACCAAATGTACTGTGGAAAAATAAGGATAGTGCTCGGTGAATGATTGGCAGTGCGTTTTTTATATTATTTCAATCAAAATAATGTAAAAATGTATGTTTAATTTTTATCTTTCAAGTTAAAAGAAAACATTGAAGAAATTTTTTGGTGCAGGCTTTATGAACACCATTAATATGTCCTGCCTGTATCATATTCTTACTTATTTGTTTTAGACATTTTTTGTTAAAAATCATATAAATATCCCCTTTCATATTTGCTGGTGGGACATTTGAATGAATTTTGGTTTTACCAAACTTTATTCGAATCAAAAATCAATTATGAATAATTGATTTTATGTTATCGAAACAATACATTATCGGTAAGTAGGCGCATAACATGAATTAAAGCCGATAAACAAATAAACCTTATCAAAAGTTTTTTTATCCAAAAAGTAGGTTCCACCGAGATTTGAACTCGGATCGCTGGATTCAAAGTCCAGAGTGCTAACCATTACACCATGGAACCGATGACACAAGCTCCGAAATATTCTTACTAAAGCAAAGACTCAAAAGACTTTCACTATTTTAATGTTGACGATGAGTGCCATCCATTATTATTGAGAATTTACATTAGATTCTAATACAGTCGGATAAAGTTTAAAATGGCTTGTTAGTTTCAAATCGTGATCCCTAATCACGTTTGTGACCCCTGGAATAGATATTGCCTATTCTAAAAACTTGATGAAGAGATTTAAATTCAAATAAATACGTATTCTTTCAAGAACATTGTTTTAAAAAAATTGTATTATATACCATTTGATAATTTAAAATCTTGATCATCATCATCATCAGCCTGAAGAAGTCCACTGCTGGACATAGGCCTCCCCTACACATTTATCATGGGGGGGGGGGTTTGCCATAGTCACCACGCTTGGCAGGCGGATTGGTGACCGCAGTATTGGTGTTTTATATCTTTGGGAAATGCTGCTGCCCATTTCCCGGGTTGTGTTCCCTTAGTCGCCTTTTACGACGTCCACGGGAGGTGAGAGAGGTCCTATTCTTTGCCGGAACCCCACGGGTTAAAACCTTGATAGCCTCATGATTAATCTTTTGTCAATTTTTAGAACGAGTTAACAACGAAACGCGAAGAGAAATAGTTTTACTGTACCTAAATATTTTTTTATTTGGTTTTTTTAAATTAATAGCACATAATTATACTACACGTTTTATACATTAATGCATCTTTATGGGTACCACCTAGCTTTAAAAAGTGAAATTGGTAATTAACTCCTGTTGTTGACAGTACTTAGTACCTAAAAATATATTTTTTTATGTTTTTATTAAAATTATTTGCTATTAAAAGATGACATCTTTAGGAAGGATATGTTCTGGGAAAAAAACACTAATTTTATAGCCACTTCTGATAAAATTCTGAGAATTTGTGCAAAAAAACTAATTTCCTACCGTCCAATAACAATGACAGCGCAAATCCTTCAGGGCCGTACTCAGGGGGCGAATCCTCCCAATCTCGCGAGCGCGCAATCATCGCAGGCCGGACATCAATTATTCACAATACTGATTGCGTACAAGACGCACGTGGATGATGTTCAATAATAAATGCGCGGCGATTTTGACCTGTCCAGGGACGGACTCGGGATTTTTTTCACAACATTATTTTTTTAGGCTTTTATGTTTGGTCGCATGGAACTAAGCACCTAGGCTCATCTAGCTTTAATAATATGACTAGTACACGAAAGGAGCCTCTGAGGTACACTTCAAATCCTTTCACCACACTGGTTTTAATTAACCAATGACACGATAAGAAGAAGAAGGAAGTGATCCTTGTGATACATCTGAATAAATTTTGGCTTTGACTTTTTGTCATATTTAGGTACTTATACCTAAAATTATGACATAATGACGTATTAGTTGTTTGTTATTAGAATTAGATATAACGTTTGGGAATTTATTTAGTTTTATTTATTTAGTAGTGAAACACAGCTTGCTGATTGAACACTGCTTTATTCTCATATGCAGGTAGAATACAATATTGTGTCTTATAGCTACCCACATACATATTACTACATCTTTCCCCTTACAAAACTAAGCCTAAGAAAATAACACTTTGTTTAAATCCAACACCGATAGAATATAACTATAACTAAGTACCTACTTAATCTCATACTTGCCTGTTAATAAAGTCAACAATTTTTAACAAACATTTATAGCATGTATCTCAGCACCCTAAGCAGGTATTTAACCAAAACAAATACCTATAGACAGATATAACTGGACTAATGTACATTTTAGGTATACCTACTACAAGTTTTGGGTAGGTATAAAACTACTTTAGGTAGTTGCCAATTTTAGGTAGTACTTTACATAATAACAACAAAAACTTATACCCGCTTTTAACTAATCTATGTTTATTTTCCACACATCTGTTTTTTGTTTTTCCTCGCTCGGTAAACCAGCCAACTTAGCTCTACTTCTAGTCACAGGTGGAGGTGGACCAATGTTTATTAACTTAAGCGGATTCGAGTTAGGGTTAGTTTGCATCGAGTGTTTCTTCATTAATATTTCCGAGGGACCCCCGTCGGAAACATAAGAAGCTGTACTAGCAGTAGTCGGCATCGTCACCTGAGCAGAGCCTGCGGCCGCCGTACTTACAACTAGGTTGGTGGTATCGGCGCGCATGTCAGCTGTGCCGGCACCACCTAATCTACGAACGATGTGCCTACGGTTGCGACGGTACCTGCGACCTACCTCATCCTGCAATATGTACGATCTAGGCTCTGGAGCTTTTTTTACTACCTTCATACATTTTCGGTGATTACCATCCGCTACTACTACCTTTTCATCTTCGTGTAGTATAGGGAGGCTTCTAGACGATCTATCATACACTATCTTTTGTTTATTTTGATGTTCTAATATGGCTTCATGATTCTTTTTGTTATCTACTTTTTCTTCTAATAATCGCTTATGCATAGGTAACCGCGTATTTAGTCTCCTTCCCATTAATATTTCTGCCGGTGAGTCTAATTTATCCCTAGGCGTAGAACGAAAATTTAGCAGACTAACATAGTAGTCATGGCCCGAATCTACACACTTCTTTAGCAGCATTTTAACCGTTCTGACCGTTCGTTCGCTCTTTCCATTGGACTGGGCATATAAAGGCGATGACGTAATTTGTCTTATATCCCAGTTAGTAACAAATTTTTTAAACTCCTGTGAAGCGTATGCCGGCCCGTTATCAGTAATTAACTCGCTAGGTATGCCGTACCTCGCAAACTGTTCTTTCATAGCCTTAATTACAGATTTACTAGTGATGGAATTCAATTCATTGACTTCAACGAAATTAGAGAAATAATCAATTATTATTAAATAATATTTCTTCCTATATTCAAAAATATCAGAACCTACTTTTGCCCATGGAATGTCTGGAATATGATGCGGCAACATAGGTTCCCTGGGCGGCACTGACGCATGCATTGCGCAAGTGCTGCAGTTGCGCACCACGCTATCTATATCACACGACATACCCGGCCAGAACAATACGCCCCGTGCTCTCCGTTTACACTTATCTACCCCCAAGTGCCCCTCATGAATACGATGTAGCATTTCCCCCCTTAATGACTTTGGTATGAAAACTGAATCTTCTTTAAATATTATTCCTTCAACATATTGCAAGCATTCACGGTATGACCAATATATACGAATCTCTTCTTCTATATCATATTTACACCTAGGCCAGCCATCCATTATAAACTTGATAAGCAATTGGGACTCTTTATCTTTGACCGTATGTTCTCTGACTAAATGTAACTTTTCATCACTAAAGGGAACTTGACTTATCATAAAACAGGCCTGGGCTTCTACCTCCGCGTTCAATTGTTCATGCATCAGGTCTGGTAGTGCGGCACGTGATAATGTATCTGCTATATACATGTACTTACCTGGCGTATACACTACTTTAATGTCGTAGCTTTGAATACGCAACATCATTCTCTGCAAACGCGTAGGTACAGAAGCCAGTGATTTTTTAAAAATGGATTCTAATGGCTTATGATCTGACTGCACTGTGACGTCAGTTCTCCCAAATATGTACTGATGAAACCGCTCACACGAAAATACAATGGCTAACAACTCTTTTTCTATTTGCGCATAACGACACTGAGTATCCGTAAGTGTCAATGAAGCGAATTCGATCGGCCTTCCTTCCTGCAACAACACCGCCCCTAGCGCACTCGCACTCGCATCTACTGAGAGCGTTATAGGAGCACCATGTGAATACAGCGCTAGAACCGGCGCGGAAGAAAGTTTCTTCTTAAGTAAACCAACCGCATTAACATGTTCGGTGTCCCACACCCACTCCGAATTTTTCTTTAAAAGACCTCTCAAAACTGCCACCGACTCGGAATAATTTGGTATGAACTTTGACAGATAATTTACCATACCTAAAAAACGCTCTAGTGATTTTTTGTCTTCTGGGTCTGGCATTTCAACTATAGCTTTTACTTTCTTATCATCTGGTCTCATTCCTCTTTCGTCGAACACATGCCCCAAGTACGTTATCTCTTTGACCCCAAATTTACATTTTTCCTTGTTAAACCTTATGCCTACTTCCTTAGCTCGCATTAGAAGTAACTGTAAACGCCTATCGTGCTCCTCTTTGGAGGAGCCCCAACAGACAATATCATCAATAAATGAGTCAGTACCCTCTAAATCTTCTAGATGCTGTCTTATTTTCGCGTGAAAAATTTCCGGTGCGCAAGTAATACCATATGGCAAACGTAAAAATTGATACCTACAGAAAGGCGTGCTAAAGGTACACAGGTCGGCGCTGGCATCATCTAACTTCATCATCCAAAAACCACAGCGCGCGTCCAGCACACTGAAAAACCGCGCTCCTCGCAACTTAGCCGCTATCTCGCTCACTGTAGGTAACGAAAAATGCGCTCGCCTAACCGCGTGATTCAACACTCGTGCATCCAAACATACTCGGATATCCCCATTTTTCTTAGCCGCTAATACGATAGGATTGACCCACTCGGTTGGATGGTTCACTTTGCGTACAATACCTAATTCTTCCATTCGGTTTAGCTCTATGCGTAATTTATCTCGTAAACCTAACGGCACTTTACGAGCGGGACAGATTACCGGCTGGACAGACTTATCAACAACAATTCTATTTACGCCCGGCAACTCCCCGACGCCTTTAAATAGATCTGAATATTCCTGCAACTCTTGAGTTAACGTTTCCACCCTCTTGATAAATCCTAACCTTACACAGTCTGCCCTGCCTAGAATGTTCTGCACTTTCATATTTACAACCGCAAACCGTAGTTCATACAATCTATTACCCCGTGACACATTCAAAAATCCTTCCCCGACAATTGGCAGCTCATTTTTTGTATATGATAGCACCTTAGAACTATACGGTTGTAAATGCTTATCAGTAAATCCAAGACGATAAAAATCTAATATTGTTATAACATTTAAATCTGCCCCACAGTCCAATTTAAAATTCAAACGCTTACCATTAATACATAAAGTTTCTATCCACTGAGTGTCCAAACGTCCAGTCTCCGTCTTTAACACGTTCACGTACAGGACATCCTCGTCCTCAGACTCCTCTGAATGTTGACACATGTTAATATCATGCACCTTTTTACTCACTCTGTTATTACACTTTCTCGCGAAATGACCCCGGTTTTTACACACAAAACACGTAGCTTCACTTGCAGGGCACCACCCGCGGCCCTCACACAACACACTGCCACACCGCGAACACTGAGCGCGCTCCGCATGCCGCTGCTGGTCCGCTGGCCGGCTCCCGCTCGCGCTGGCACTGGCGGCGTCGCGTCCACGCGCTCCGCGGCCGCTGCCGCTCGCTCCGCCCCCGCGCTGCTGCCGCCACGAGCCGCGCGCGCGACCCAACAACGCATCAACCTGGCTGCTCGTCTTGTTCGCCTCCTCGATCTGTCGTCCCTCCGTCTTAGATAACTCCTCTGCTTCACAAATCTGCACCGCCTTCGCCAAAGTCAAGTCGTCCGTACGTAACAATCGATCTCGTACGACGTGATTGGAAACCCCACACACCACTCGATCACGTATGAGGCCGTCAACAAGAAGTTCGAACTCACAATTTTGGCTCAACACCTTCAACGCCGTGACGAACTGACTTATTGATTCTCCGGCGTTCTGGTTACGAGTAAAAAATTTAAATCGGAACATAGCTACATTACATTTTGTTCCAAAATGTTCATCAAACTTGTTTTTCAAGCACTCGAGATCATCCGCCGACTGATCCTTTGTATAAGTAAATGTTGAAAATATCTCGTAACCCTCCGCCCCGATGAGGTTCACCAGCAAGCTCGCCTGCACATCTTTGGGCTCCTTATTGACGCCGGATGCCTTTATAAAAACTTCAAACTGCTTCCACCATTTCTTCCACGCGTCCGCACGCCCTGCCGGACTGCCTTCTATCTGCAATTCTGGCGGAGGCCTTGCATGTTCCATTTTCTGCCGCACGTATATACCGTTTACTAATAGAATTTGCAATCAAACTTTACAAAAACTCGATATTTTTAATTTTAAAGTTTTACACCGCTGTCACCATGTAGTGAAACACAGCTTGCTGATTGAACACTGCTTTATTCTCATATGCAGGTAGAATACAATATTGTGTCTTATAGCTACCCACATACATATTACTACAGTATAGATCTATCCTATGCAATAATATACAAACACAATGGAACTGATGGCACACCTCATTAAAGCGATCTTCAAATAAACAAATAATTTGTTTGTTCAACTGGAATAGGCATACTATTTACACTGGCTTTGACTCATTTTAGATAAGTAGGTATGTAGGTATGACATAGGTAAATAAATAAATAAAATAAATATTGTGGACAATTCACACAACACTACCCAGCCCCAAACTAAGCAGAGCTTGTAATATGGGAACCGGATAGCTGATATAATACTTGAATACATTTTTTTTTTGTAAATACATACTTAGAATACAATATAACACCCAGACAGAGAACAAACATTTATGTTATCCACACAAATTTTTGTTCTCGGTGGGGATCGAACCCACGACCTACACACACACATACTATGTATTTACAAAAAAAAGTATATGTATAAGTATTATATCAGCTATCTAGTTCCCATAGTACAAGCCCTGATTAAATTGGGGCTAGATAGTGTCGTGTGGATATTATATTCATATTTTTATCAAACACACTACATTGTACAAGATCAATTAGGTCCCTGACTCAGTATTTTTTTTGTGCTTGTTTTTATAACAAGAAATGTCTTAAGCTACTAAAATATCTGCAGTGTAAGGATATAAATAAAAATAAATAAATATTCTGGACAATTCACTCAACACTACCCAGCCCCAAACTAAGCAGAGCTTGTAATATGGGAACCAGATAGCTGATATAATACTTGAATACATTTTTTTTTTTTTTGTAAATACATACTTAGAATACAATATAACACCCAGACAGAGAACAAACATTTATGTTCACCACACAAATATTTGTTCTCGGTGGGGATCGAACCCACGACCTACGGCGCAGAAGGCAGAGCTACTACCAACTGAGCTAGAGGCCAGTCAAATAATAATATAAGTCAATTTCGTTTCGTTTCTACAGTAAAATGCCTGGGCCCCAATGCACACCTGTGCCACAACAATGC
Source organism: Thera britannica (assembly GCA_939531255.2). Classification (NCBI taxonomy): domain Eukaryota; kingdom Metazoa; phylum Arthropoda; class Insecta; order Lepidoptera; family Geometridae; genus Thera; species Thera britannica. Next base: position 13,123,285 of record OW618047.2, read on the forward strand.
GTTTGGTCCCGGACTGCGTGCTAACAGGCGTTTAGCGTCCACTCGAGTCCCGAGAGGCCGCGACCTCTCGCAAATCCAACGGCTTCTTCCATTCTTTATGTAAGAGCTGTCTGCAATCAAATAAACTAGCTTAGGCTTGTTTTTTTTTATTCATCAACATCAGCCTGAAGAAGTCAATACTCAATACATTTATTGCATACACACATGGATACATACATGGTTTAGTTAAGGTAAATACATAGTTCTTAGGTGTAAGTCAGTATCACATGGACCCTGTGTATTGGGTAAAGCAACATGGAGGTAGGCCGAGGCTTATACACAGTAGTTGATCGTATATATTATTATAAATTGAGAATTTCCAGGCATTATAATGTAGATATAAGTCCACAGCTGGACATAGGCCTCCCCTACACATTTCCAGGAAGAACGATTCTGAGCTCTTTCCATCCACCGACTACCCGCGATTTTAAAAATGTCGTCGGTCCATCTGGTGGGTTTATTTATTATTGCGTTCTTATTGTTCTAGTTCTTTCGAATTGTGAAGCGATTCTAAATGCTCCTCATAATGGCTCCTTTCGTGCATTTGACACATCTTTTCGAACTTTTTAAGTTCTAGGACATGCAATTTGCGTTATCCGAATTGATACAGATAGCATTTTTATGTTATTTCAGAATCTATAAAATTACTGGGTATGTTGGTTGGTAGCAGTAGGCCTACCATGAGCTCTGTCTGGCTCTGTCTCTGGCTCTGATTTTGAGTCGGTGTGAGTGTTGACTAAATCAATCCATACGTCAAAACGTCACACATACAGTATAATGCACTGGTAAGCACTCACACATACTCAAAACCAGAGTTAGAGATATAGCCAGACAGAGCTCATGGTAGGCCTACTGCTACCAACCAACATAAACCAGTAATATTATAGATTAAAAAATCGTCAATAAATATATATATATATATATATCTATATATATGTATATATATATATATATATATCTACATCGATACAGATAGCAAGCTTAAATAAAAATGTTATTGAATTTATTGACGATTTTAGAGATATATATATTCTCTAAAACATCTGTATATATAGATAGAGATATATATATATATATATCTATATACAGATGTTTTAGAGAAAGCCGCGGGTTTCCTCGCGATGTTTTCCTTCACCGTTTGAGAGCACTAGCATTGTGTGCATTTTTCCGACAGAAAAACTCATCGGTACGCAACTGGATTTGAACCCAAAACCTCAGGATCGGAACATACGCCAGCGCAATCGATGAAACATACTTCTGCTGATTTCAATTTTTGTGTCAATTTAAAAGATTGATCGCTACAATCGCCCATCGGCCGTAATGAAACAAACCATTCAACCATTAGGTTAATGATCGATCGATCATAGCATCGCAAACACTCAAAGGATACAATCAGGCATTGGGTAATTGGATTAATTCCAAGTATCTTGTTACCTAAAAATTGTGGGTTCATACGATCCTTGATCAGCAAACTGATAGAAATATAAGAGTAAGATTTTTGACGTGACAACGTCTTATAATTCAATGGAGTCGGCTGCACGCACGAAAAAACATGACGTCATGCGGCGTTACCTTGCTCTGAGGCGTTCCATTTAAGGCTTGAAGTGCAAGCGAGAGCGTGGAACGAGCGACAAAGAGGCACAATCGGCCTCCGCGTTCGGCAGCGTTTGACATCTGTCTCTCTCCTACTTGAGTGAGCGATGCGTCCGCGTGGACAGCTGTATGACGTTGTCACGTTCAACTATCGTCAGTAAACCGACTTTACAGACAACTGATTTTTTTAAGTGTGAAAACGGTGGGAATAAACAAATGAACTCGTGACACTGTCACGTCAACATCACGTACCCGACACCTCTTCGGCAAAGATCGATAAACTTCGCAGAGGGAGAGAACCCCCGATCGACCCGTGATCGATGAAGGTAACGGGGGTGCAGTGGGGGAGTCTAAGAAGGATCAAGGTGGGGGGGGGATCAGAGAAATAACTGTTCTAATTATTCTATGCTTATCATCTAAATTTTTGTCGCTGGAAATAAGCCTCCTAGATCAATTTACAGAACGAACAACTTTTTTCCATATACCTACTGGTTACTAAGTGGCAATCAGCTATGCTGCGTGTTGCTCTCATAGTATTTTTATGATATACGTGTTCAATAATAACAATGTGGCTACGCCTAATGACACTCTTATTTACAGACTAGAACAACCCTTTTTTTTTTTTTTTTTTATTGATGATAGCTAAACGTTTGACTGCCATCACATCTGATGGAAAGTGAAAATGCAGTCTAAGGTGGAGCACGCTTAGCTATTATCCACTTGTTCACTCTTGACTTGAAAATTCCAAGGTTGTAATGTTTCGGAAATACTGACGACGGTAAAGAGTTATTGATATTGTGTTTACTTTGTGTACCGTTCCCATGTTTCTTAATCATCTAGTTTTTTATTTAGGTAAACGAGGTTGGATACTATACAACACACACTTTTAGCTTAGCAAAAAAATATATTTTCTAAAACGTTTAAACTACGAGTTTTAATTACCAATATGTACTCACGAAAACCAGTTACAGGCAAAGTTATGTGGGGGAGGGATGCAGTGCTCGTATTTTTTAAATAAATTAAATGCATTTTTTATTTTTAAAGGTCGAAGTGAGCGAGTGAGAAAAGTTTTCAGCGCCATAACAGTGTGAGAATTTTCACTGTAATGTTCTAGAAAATTAAGACATGTCTCATTCCAATTTACTTTCAGTATCCTTTTCCCTAATTACGCTGTCTGTCGCACTCAAAGCCCAAACACGATATCTTCGATTTAGCATCTTAAAAGCTTTGTTAAAATTACCATCTGCTTACAGGGTAACCCAAGAACCCGCTACAGTTATTAAATCGCCGCCTTCGAGGTAATGGAGGAATGAAATTAGGATCACGGTTACACTTCTGCATTTGTTTGCATAATTTCAATTCTGAGGCGCGAGGGCTTTAAGTGGTGCCATGGATTATGTAACAGTCTGTTCTTCTTTTGACTAGCTTACAAAAAGTAGTAGAGCTCTTTGTGAAGGGCTCGTCCGGGGAAGTGTTACCATCATGCCTATTTCTGCCGTGAAACAGCATTGCTGTGTTTTGGCTTGAATGTTGTGGGTGCCGGTGAAATTACTGGCAAGTGGGCCTATACATATGTATGCCTCAAGTTGATGGACGCTGGGTAATGCTTTGTTATAGGCAACGGTTATCACTTAATATCAGGTGGGCCATATGCTTGTTCCGTCAGCCAGTTAAATGAAAAAAGATAAAAAAAGCCTTACAACTCAGTTGATAGCTTTGTATTGTAGTTTGTGGTTTGGATCTCCACTGAGGAAATGTCTTCTTTTTCTTCTTCCTGCCCTTATCCCAATAAGTGGGACCTGTATGAAATATTAGAATTTTTCCTAACTCAAAAGTGTGTACTGTGTGTGTTATGCCTTGCGCTTATCTTAGCGTTTTGCAATGGCCATCAGTCCAATGCTGCCAAATATGACAACGATATTCGACAGTGTTTCACTGATCGCCACCCCAGGTCGCTTAAATGGCTCAAGGCTGTACTTTTCAAAAGAAAAGAAGAAAAATATATTTTTCTGATAGGACGAATATAATGAAAATGTAGGGTTTTAAGTAAAACTCAGTTGAATACATTGTCATAATTTTATTAAAGTGATAGTTGCTTATAATATTTTGATTGCACATTTATTCTTTGGGCTCGTTCTACCTATTTTTACAATTTATATACATATTTATAATAATAACAAAGTTTTAGACAATTTACAAAAAAACGGATTTAAAAAATGACATTCTTTCAACTTTTATACAATTTTGAAACTAAGAAATATATGTGTATTTTTACTACGCTTGTACATTTTCATTTACATACATATACAGATAACAAACTCGAAAAAAAGGTTTTTAAAATATTACATAAAATTTTTGCAAATGTTTTTGCCTCAAGTTGATGGGCGAAGGCAGAGCATCGTAGGACACGTTTCTGACGAGCGTGACTTATGAGACAATGATTTACTATAGGCTATGGTACCACTTAACATGAGGTGCTTGTTCCATCAGCTAGATGTATAAAAAAATGGTAGTTTATAATAATAGTTATGATTACAAAATCTGAGTAATTTTAATTTACTATTTATCTTTCTACATGGCTTTGGCATAAAAGGATTTCACATAGCTATTCAATTATCCGTATATTTATTTTGGTTAGATAATATAACTTTTGATTGGTACTACTTATAAGAAACAATAATAATTGCAAGTTAGAATTATGTATGAAAATAGTTTGTCTCAAAAAAGTATTAAATACATTTACGACACGAAACAAGAAAATAATCAAATAAAAATTGTCGCTAATCATTACGTCTCACTCTACACTATTATAAATAATAGTGTGTGAGTAAGAGGTAATGATTAGCGAGAGGTTTGAGAATCGTTTATTTAATCGCATTTGTGTAGATACGTGTAGATACATAATTTATAAATTTTCTTATATTTAAACTAGGATATAATACAAAACATTGATATGTGAGTATTTGTGACATATTATAATTAAAACATTTACATTATATACTATAAATTATTTTACTAAATGGTATGTTTATGTTATACATACCTTAGGAATGATAACTGGAATTTAATGTTACATATGGGAATATCTTTTTTGAAAGTAAACTAATAAAACATTTGTATTGGAATGATTCTATCAGTCCTTTATTTCAAAGAATTCTTTGGTATTTAAATTTAAATTAAAAAAAGTTTTATTACCCATAGCCTTAAAATTATAATCTTTTAATTGGCTAAGGAGTTAATCTTTTGGAAAAAAAATATTGTTGTATTATTTTTGTTAAAATCTTTTCTATAACTAAACGAAAGAACATCATAGTAGATAATAAAGATTGAGATCAAAAACTCACATTTACAAAGCGTTGTCTTAATTTCTAGAATAATCTTAAATTTTATTGGTAACATACCTCTTAGGTGCTGATTGAAAATTTACATTAAAATTTGCCTACTTCTATCTACATTCAGTTAGGTACTGTTGTTGATTGAAGCATTATAAACCTACGACTTAATAATCAAAGCTAAATTAATAATTAAAAATGTTTTGAAGGGTGTGGGTGCCGGTGAAATTACTGGCACGTGAGGCTAAACATCTTTATGCCTCAAGTTGATGAACGCAGGGTAATGCATCGTAGGGCACGTTCCTTACGTGCGTGACCTTCGAGGCCAAGGTAAGTGGGGCCATATGCTTGTTCCATCAGCTATAGTTACATAAAAAATGGTTTTCAATGCAAAAGAAAATCTCCGTCATTATACAACTTTACTTTTTCTCAGATTCAATTATGTATTCTGATAAAAAATACACACAGCCAGTCTAAAAATCAGTGAATAAGTGCAACATCAAAAAAACCTCGCTTCAATCTCCAACGTCCAGCTACTCGTTTGTTTCTCTATCCTAACCCGCTAGGGCTGCCTCAGCGCCAGAGCGGCGCGAAGGCGGGCACTGCTCAGGATGGCAGTGGTTGCAGTGGTGGGACTGGCGTGAGATGCCGGTAGTCGTGAGGACGCATGTCGTGAGGACGCATGTCGTGAGGGGGACGCATGTCGTGCGGGGCACGCATCTCGCCGTGAGGAGGGCGTAATTCTACGGAAGGAATACAAAAGTCAGTCAAAATGTGGAAGTCATTTTATCTCTATAGAAAAAATATGGAAATAAATCAGTTGAGATCAACAATATTAAAAAATACACTTGCAATGGTTGAGCTATCGTGAAGCACTTTAAACTATTTACAGATAGCTCTTTTTCTTCATCCTGCCCTTATCCCACTTTTATGTAGGGTCGACACAACATGTCTTCCATTCCCCTCTGTCAGCCGTCCATCTCTGCATTCCCTCCTCTCATATCTATGCCATCTTTCACACAGTTCATCCATGTTTTCTTGGGTTTACCTCTAATCACAAAAATCTATTCACATCCATACTCATCACTCCCTCCCTCCTCAATAATACTCATTCATACACAGACAAACATTGCCAAAAGAGTGTCCTCAAAACGACTGCGTTGTCACGCTGAATGGCAATGCTGATAATGGCATTCAAAAAGCATGCGAGCAATTAAAATTCTCTGCCATAAAAACATGATACCAAAAAGGATCCCTAGTAATTGAAATAGTCACAAAAGGTATTCAAACTTACCTATCCGATGGTCGGGGATGCTTATATCAGCATGCATAGCATGGACGTCGCCATGCGGGGGCATATGCTGAGCTCTCAAGTCAGCATGCTGAGTCTCTCTATGTCTCCTCAGGTCCACTTTCCTCTGGAACGCGCGTCCGCACAGATCACAGGCGAAGGGTTTGAAGCCTGTGTGCTTGCGGGAGTGGGTGATCAGGTTTGAGCTCTGGCTAAACGCTTTGCCGCACACTTGGCATTTGTGAGGTTTCTCTCCTGTTGACAAAAAAGTTCAGATCAGACTTGGACAAGAAGTGGACACGCGTTTATCAATTCCCATTTTATACGTGACTGAATTTTGAGTAAGATAAGCGCAGGGCCAAAATATATCAAGACAGAGGTTTTTAGACACCATAATTTAAATCTAAAATATCTGTATGCCTCAAGTTTATGAACGCAAGAGAAAGCATCGTAGGGCACGTTCCTGACGTGCGTGACTTTCGAGACAATGCTTAGTTATAGGCAATGGTTACCACTTAACGTCAGGTGCTTGTTTCAAAAAAAATATAGTTGCAAGCTGTCTAAAAAAATGGCTGTGACATACGGACGAACAGACAGACATGATGAATCTATCATGACGAATAATAAAAACATTCACATTTCGTATCATAATTTTCTCAGGTTTTAAACCAAAGTCTTACAAGACATCATATTATACAGATTTACCACACCACATGCAGCCAGTCTTCAAAGATCAAAAGCGCCTGAAAGATCTAACCAAGCAAACGTCTTGATAAATTGATATAATATAGGTACCCCTGATTCACATTGCCCTAAGCGAAACTTTCAAAGCGTCTAGACTGGAACTGTAGGTCAGGTTAGACGTCAATACACCACTTTCAAAATATAACCAGTCCGTCGACCCGGTTCCGTTTTTGGCAGTTCGTATCGATCCGCAGAAGAAGCACGTGTGGACTCCGAGCGTAGCAGGGCTGTCTCTTGTTAAAAGTAGGGTGAAGTTATTAAAAAGTTTGTTAAGACCGAGCATAGTAAAGCGCTGAACCTATTATCACTTAAGCGTGCGGCTATCTCTCTTTATCACACTCTATTAGCTATCTTGCAAGAAAATTTCAAAAAAACATATTTAGCAAAAATACCATTTTGGTCCAAACAAAGACAGATTCTAAAACCGAAATTAGAAGAAACTCCGGTCAAATGTTTACATATAACTTGTAAAAAAAACAAGGTGGCAGCGTGGAATGAAAACCACTCGATTGTGCAATTTAAATTTATTTCAATTCTATTTTGACTGTAAATACTATCAACTTTTTTTAATACGACGCAATGAGTTTAAAAACCTTACAAAAAAAATAACATGACAAGCATCAAACGTAAAAGATAAAACACGAGTGGCAACCCTACATGTAGAATGTGAAAAACACGTATCCGCGCCATATTAATACACGTCCGCGTAATCTGTGCGGCACATTACGGATGCGGGCCGCGACCGGACCGGACCGGACCGGATCAGGCTTGTGGACATTACAAGATTTCGCATTGCTTCAATATAAGAACTTGACCAGAGAGCGCTGGTGGCTTAGTGGTAGCTGCCCCGCCTTCCGATTCTAAGGTCGTGGGTTCAAATCCAGTCGTGTATCAATGTACCAATTTTTGGGCGGAAAAACTTTTCTACCCAAAAATTTATGTATACACTAATGCCAGTGCTCTCAAACGGTGAAGGAAAACATCGTGAGGAAACCGGCATAAGAACCTAAAAAGTTCGAAAATATGTGTCAAGTGCATGAAAGTTCTTTGAGGCGCACTTAAAATCCTTTCACCACACTTGGTTTGAAAGAATCAGTGATACGATAAGAAGAATAGCAGAACTAATGGACCGCTCGTTTTACGTCAGTGTTGGTTTATGTCTCCATAAATGTGGTGCGATAAAGTATGCCCATTTTTAACGCACAAATTTTAAACTTTACGCACAAAACTAAAGACTAAACTGAATGGCGAATAAAAAATCACTCGAATCAAAACCACAAATTGATCAATGACATTAGTGTAATGCAAATAAATCGTAACCTCAGATCATTCTACCATGCATTTAACAAAGGAGAGAAGTTGGTAGATCTCGTATGTCCAGCAAACGTTGAAAGGTGACATTCCAGGAATTCCACATTTGAAAACTCGTTCATTCCTGTGGGAGTCAGGAACAATAAGAAAATCTATTGTCCGGATTCCTGGTATTCTACAAGTTAATATCGCCTTTGTTGAGCGTGCTTTTGTTTTCAGGGGTACCTTTGGACATACCTATACGTGCTCTTTTGTTTCTTAAAAAAACATTTTTCCGTTTTTTTATGTTTTTCCGAACGCTAAATTTTATTGATTTAGCCATATATTTTTGACGATAGTTCATAAAATGATGACGTTATAGTTCTATAGTAGGCATACACATGGGCAACAGGAAAACAATCCAAACGACCAATACCGCGCGCGTAATTACCAACAAATCACAGCACCGATATACCTCCATTTCGAAAAAGGGCCGCGGAGTCCGTCAATCAAGACCCTGGCGACTGTCGACTTCATTAGCCCGAGCGAGAGGGGGGAGGGAAACTGAAGGTGTCCCGCTCTAGCATGAGTGTCGCGATGCGAGAGCAATTTATATCCGTCGTGCTATTGGGCCGTGATTGCGGCGACTCCTCCCCGCGTCGCGTAGCAACGGAGGGGGGAGACCCCCCACCCTCACTCCCATCCCACTTTATGGATCGCAATTTTCCTTTGAATTGGAAATCAGAGCGGGCGGCCTCTCGTTAGAAGTCTCCATCTTCAAGATACTACAGATTTTTACTGCCGCAGAGAAAGATGTTCGGTTTGCGTCACAGAAAAGGTAGCGCTATACTTACCCACATAACTTCGTACGATACGCAGGCACTGGCTACATATTATACAATACCCTTGTGTTTTAGTGTATACTCTTTAACCGTGTTGTTTACTTTCGTAGAGCATTTTTTTCCTACATTCGTTTCACGCGAAAACATTTGCTTTATTGGTATCAAAATGGAAAAAAACATTTCGTAGAGGTGCTACGAATTAATATAAGTTTAAAAAACTTGAGAAACCGACTTCATAAACAAACAGATGAACTGATTTTGATGCAATTTCTATGGAGCTACTCTGGAAATATTACTTTTCGTATTAAATAATTTTTTTTTTAATCTATAAATGACGAAAAAAAGCTATAACAAAAAAAAAACAACCGAATTGTGAACCTCCTCCTTTTTTATTTGAAGTCGGTTAAAAAGGATCAAAATACATTTCGTAGAGGTGCTACGAAAAATAATCAAACATGCGTATAGTAATAACCTACTTGAAATCAAGTTCTAACTTCCCCAAGTTACAATTAAACCTAAACTAAGCCCATATAAAATAAATCAGTAACCAAACTACAGTCTCTTGGCGAAATTACGCTAAATTACAAGACGCGTAAACTGGAGTGCGTAAAATCTTCTCGACTTAACGGTGTAATTACAGCGAGGGTGCCTTTATTGTTAGGGGTTGAGAATGAATTGAAATATCTTTGAAGTATTGATTTTTGATGATTTAAAGGGAGATAAGCTTCTTTACTAAAACTATCTGTAGGCCTACCATGAGCCCTGTCTGGCTCTGTCTCTGATTCTGGTTTTGAGTCTGCGTGAGTGCTCAACTGTGCATTATACTGTGTGTGTGACGTTTTGACGTAGGATTTATTTAGTCAACACTCACACAGACTCAAAACATAGATTTATAATAATAATTATTTAGAATACATATACATACACATACAGAATACATAATTATTTAGAAAACAGCTCCCTTATAAACATTTTGTGCACTACCCGTTAGGAACGTCAAAATTACACAAAAAATAACTGGAAGAGAATGCATTCTCTTCCAGTACGATGCAATTTTTGTTTTAGTGCAATATAGAATTTTCTATATCTATCTTCTACAAGCGTTTTTTTAACTACTCGGTATATAAAAAGCTCTTATTTTGCTAACTTTGTACCATCTCTTTTTATAATCTCGCCCACAGTAACTCTCCCTATGGATTATAAACTAAGCCGTTATGTCCGTTACGACCTTTGTAGAATTCTTCACAGATTTTTATCGGGCCGTTACTTTGGGCGCTTGAGCCTTCATTTGGTTTTTATACGAATCTTTGTAGAACTCTTGCTGATGTTGGAAATTAATTACACTTTCTAGAATCCAAAAAGAAGTAGTGCATGTAAAATAAGTAAGTAACAGAAAAAAATACAAAATGCGTTGTTTTTTGACTAAAATTGGCTATGCTTTTATACAACAGTAATCTTGGTGCACTTAGTACAAGTTTGGATTAGTTTGGGGCAACAAGACGCTGTTTATATTATCCAGCAATATTTAAATAGTTTATTAATGAGGAGCAGACCTCCTAGCCGGAACATAAGCTGCACTTAGCCAGAACCCAGGTGCAAAATTAAAAGTGCACGGTACGGAACTCTGAAAGTGAGTTTATAGTGCTGACTTGTCCTAGTTACGAAACAATCTAGACTTGGGGTGGAAAGAGTTTGAAAGAGAGTTTTTATGTCAGAGCAAGAAAACATTTAGGGTCTTATTAATAATCCTGGCGTAGCGTTGGAGTAGTTAAATCGTGTTTTGCCACATTTGTTCGAGTTAACAATTGCATGTCAATGCAAGAGACAAAACACGGATCAACTAGTCCAACGCTACGCTAGGATTATTAATAAGACCCTTTAAGCATAAATAAAGCTATCTATGCTAAAAGGCATTTCAATCAAGTTTTTATTTAAAAAAAAATTGTATTGTCACAATTGGCAGTTGCTTTAAATTATTTCAAATTATGAAACAGGCAGAAGACCCACCTGATGTGAAGTGGTTGCGTCATCATAACAAAACATTGCCTTGCAGATTTAAGCACTTTGGATTAAATCATTCTGTAAGAACTAGAGAAAAAAAATACAATACAATGATAAAATCTATACAGAGACCAAACATTTGTTCAGCACACAAATATTTGTTCTCGATAGGGATCGAACCCACGACCTACGGCGCAGAATGCAGGGTTACTACCAACCGAGCCGTCACGCCTGACAAAATAATATGGACTAAAACACCCACAAATTCTTTACGAAAATCAGGATTCGTTTCCGCTTGCTCTCATACCCGCCACGCTCTCAAACCACCCGTCCCATATTTCGCAAAATCTTGCCAGTCGAGCACTTTAAGTTGGGAGCATCGTATATTTAATTCAAGAACGCCTAAAGTACGTCCCCATAAAAATCCCTGGCTGTGTGATACTGTGCAGATGAGCCAGCCAGGGACGGACTTGGGTAATTTAATTATATTAATGTCTGTTTTATTGCGAATCTCGCTTTAGTGCCGCGATAATGGGCGGTAATGATTTTTGGGTAATGATTCTGATATTATCGGGATTGGTGTTTCTTGTCAAGGTCGTTGTTGGTTTCTGATACTTTCTATATTTATATCCGAGGGAAAATTGCGGTTATTTTAAAAGAAATTAAGAATTACCTAAGCATCCTAGCATTTAGATTGGTTCCAAATAATAATGAAAACGTTTTATGGAAAAACTTACATATTTCAAAAAAAAAAATTCTAAACTTTTATTTACCTCGGTCGTGATAAACCTCGAGGTTGTCTTGCCAGCGTCTCTTTATCAAGGCTAGGAGGGCTAGTGCCACGAATGCCATGCCCATTGCCCATGTAAATGAGAATTTAAAAAGTTCATACATTGATTCCCACTATGCTATAATTATGACGTTTTTAAACCTTCTTTATTCAAAACCAGTGTTGGATTTGAAAGAAACCTTTGTCAAGCTTTAGGAGCATAGACTAAAAATAACCATAGACCAAGAAAACTCCTTGCTGCTGAGTTTCATACCTTCTTGGTTGAAACACAACAAAGAAATAAAAAAAGATAAAATCCAAGTGAATCTCATTTTATCTCGAGCTATCTTGCTCATAAAAATATGCATGTCTCAGCTTCTTTTTCTGATTTTCCGGTTTTACGATTTAACCCTTCAAACGTTGGAATACGTTTGTTCCATCCACACCGATCCATTTGATCCGGCCCTGGCGCATATCCGGGTATTCCGGACTATACGGGGGATTTACGGTTATCGGTTATCCGTACGAGTTCAATCACAACCGGGAAACTTAATACTTAACGCGTATATCGTGCTTAGAGTTTTAAGTGAGGAGTTGTTTATTGATGTGTTCGAAGTTATGGTTGAAACTAATATTCATTTAAATTATATACCTTCTGGTACTGATTTGGATTAGTTTAGCTATCTCTAGATCGTTTGTAACAGTCTGCAGATAGCTCAACTGTTTCTTGTGTATTTTGTACATTTAAATATTTGTTTAATTGTAAGTTTCTTTGTGTAAATAAATGTATTATGAACTCCCGACACTGTCACATTACCTGTCACATAACCAACACCTCTTTAGCGAAGATCGACAAACTTCACCAAAAGTCAAACTAACGTCATTTTCATACAATCATTCCAATTTTGGTATTCTTAACCAACTTTTAACCGAGTGTCTTGTTGCCCCAAACTAATCCAAACTTTTACTAAGTGCACCAAATAACAGCCTTATGGTCAAATACGTTTTAAGTGCAAACTTCTTTAGAAGAGCGGAAAACAACAATCAACTCCCGACACTGTCACGCCACCTGTCACGTAACCGACACCTTTTAAGCAAATATCGACAAACATCACCAAAAGTCAAGCTAACGTCATTTTCATACAATCATTCAAATTTTGGTGATTTTAACCAACTTAAAAAACGGGGTTTTCAATTCGGATATTTTTTTTAACATCCACTTTTGCCAGACTTCTGTCAGTAAACTGCACGCGTTTGAATAATGAATAAACATGTAAATGGCAGGGCCAAGAGCGAACCCGCACCCCCAATTTACCAGAGCGTTTTTTATAAGCCATTGAATTATTAAGAGCGGTTAAATTATTGTTATGGTTTTTTGGGGATGTTTTGTTGGTGTCTGATTTTGTCTTGATATTTTTTTATTGTGGAGAGCTTTTTCCTTAATCATTAGGTATACACTAGCGGCCGCCCGCGACTTCGCTCGCACCGTTCCCGAAACGCCCCGTTGTCGTTACTTACATCCGTTCTCCGTTACAATATCTTTATAAATTCTCGCCTATTGTGTTTATTCTGATGTATAAGTTATTATTGTAAAGTTTCATTAACATCCATTCAGTAGTTTTGACGTGAAACAAACATCCATTCATCCATACTTACAAATTTTCACGTTTATAATGTTAGAAAGATAATTGCATTTGTAAATAAGTTACTAAATTATTGAAACTCTAACAAATGAAGCTTTCATGAAGTGTAAGCTGAAAGGAGCTTACAGCTATCCAGTTTATAACATGTAAACTTCTATTAACAATTGTTGTATGTCATGGTTGCCTGGAAGAGATCGCTCTCAGTGATAAGGTCGCCCATTGTTTTGCCTAATGTGCTGTGTTTTTGTGTGGTGAACAATAAAGAGTTATCTATCTATCTATTTAGTACGATGCTAAGAAACTATGAGAACATTTTTGACCAGACCAGGAGGCATTACGATAGATAGAAAGATAGAAAATAGATTATTGCACACAACAAATTATAAAAGTACCTACAGGTAAAGGTAAAACGATATTATGCGTCAAACCCATACATTTTCACGATTTTCCGACCAAGAGCAAGAATGTAGAATACGACTTATCGCTGAGATGTTTTCTCAAACTTTTTTATCTACAGCAAAAATACATAACCTCACCCTACATTTCAACAAATCCTCGCAAGGAGCTGTGATTACCACTGCTAGTGAAGTGCGGATTTTCCTGAGAGAATCCCGGTTTACGATCCACATGCCAACCTCCCCCCTCCCCCTCCCCCCGTCCACCGAACACCCCCCTCCCAAGATGAGGGAGGGATGACCATCTACAGCTGTGTGTGTGATTTCAGGATGGTTTGTTTAACGTAGGTATCCTTGAAGGAAGGTTGGCGTGAAAAATGCAGCATCTCGGGTTTTATTCGGGTTTCAAAATCCGTTCAGCTATGAATGCTTATGAAAGAATAGGGAATATTTTACAGTGATAGTTACACCAAATACAAAAAGAATGTTTACGATGATAATAATGTACAAAATAGCTAGTAAGTTGTTGATAAATAGGAAATATTTTAGAAAAAAGGTCGTAATGTATTACTGAAAATTACTGAAATGATAAACAGTCGTAGCTAACAAATTTAATAGGCAATTCCAATTCATAGATTTTTTAACCATTCTACTAATAAATAATGCGGATAATCCACACAGCACTATCTAGCCCCAAACTAAGCAGAGCTTGTACTATGGGAACCAGATAGCTGATATATTTCTTAAATATTTTTTTTTGTAAATATATACATAGAATACAATATGACACCCAGACAGAGAACAAACATCTATGTTCACCACACAAATATTTGTTCTCGGTGGGGATCGAACCCACGCCCTCCAGCGCAGAAAGCAGAGCTACAACCAACTGAGCTGTGAAGTCAGTCTAATAAGTCAAATACAGTCAAGCTTTTGTCAGGCAGAAATCCAACCAGTAAATCCACAAATTTTGATTGAGAAAACAAACCGCTAGCAAAACACGAATCCAATCTCTTGCCTTCGCTCTTACAACACTCTATCCCCGTTCTAATGGAAAATTGGTACTGTCTACAATCTCGCTGAGAGGATAGCAAACAGCGCTGTCTTGGGGAAACAAAACTTAATTTTCTTACAGCGAAGCAAAACTGCTGCGTACGATGAGTTGACAGAAGAGTCTGGATCGTAATTATTGTTTCGTTCTCTGATTGGGGTTACCAGCAAAAACAAGGCTCTCACCACAACAGTGAAGTGAATACACTTTTTGTGTGAGGAAAACAGACTTGCTCATCATCACTTATCATCATCAGTTGCTTTATAGACACATAGAAAACTGGAATCATCTATATTTATAAAAGAAAGTCGTGTTAGTTACTTTATTTATAGCTCAAGAACGGCAGAACCGATTTGGCAGAAAATTAGTGGGGAGGTAGCTTAGAACCGAGAGAAGGACATAGAATACTTTTTATTCCGAAAAAGCAACGGGAACGGGGTATTACGGGAACGGGCGAGCGAAGCCGCGGGCGGCCACTAGTTATAAATAAAAATTATTGACTAGTGTGATACAGTTTTCGTTGTTGCCATAAGGCTTCCACCACGATTTTCTTCCAAACATGAAAGGTCTACCACATGCTCTGTCTGGCTTTGTCTCTAGCTCTGGTTTTGAGTCTGTGTGAGTGTTAACTAAATAAATCCTACGTTGAAATGTCACACACATAGTCAGATACATGGTATAATACACTGATGAGCACTCACACAGACTCAAAACCAGAGCCAGAGACAGAGCCAGACAGAGCTTGGGGTAGGCCTACTGTTGGACAAGTTGCTCGGTACTCCACTACAAAAAAATCTAGTTGATTTGATTGTACCCACCACTTCATAGTCACAAAATAGTAGATTCACATACCTACTCATGTGACCCTCTATATCTTACTGTAAATAGGTCGGTACAAATCTTTCCACCCATTTCTCCAACGCAAACAAAGACACCCAAAACAGATGGCATAAACCCGAAAGAGTTTACACAGAAAACAGGTTACCTGCGTCCACGATCTGAGCATTTCTAAACTCAAGTACCCGTGTAGCTTTTACAATCAGTAGTTTTGTGGATTAAATCATGCTATCTATATCCTTTTTTGTTCCCAACATGAATGGACGAGACGCACTGCATCCAAGTTGTAAATGACATAATTAAGTAGAATCTGACATTAGCCATCCAATGGAAAGAAAGAGTACCTACCTGGCTGATTTTATCTGATCTTGGTCACTTATTGAATATAGGCAATTCAATACTAAGTATCTAGTTCTACTTTATTTTATTTTTGTACAGACAACGTTGCTCTACAACGGCTCTATCATCGCTAAGGCTAGATCGTAGTCAAAGGACGGTCTGCAAAGTGCTCGTAAAAGTTTCTGGTTAAGCTAAAAGTTAGTGTCCAAGTTTTCGTACATAAATGACAAAAAATAGGGTTTATGATATTATAAATAGATCAAATAATGTTTCAGAATAGTTTTACTGATGACAAAACTAGAATCGACGAAGTAGTTTTTTTATTGTGTTTTTTCTTGTTTCACACCGCCAAGACGGGTGGGAGCTTGGCGCTCAACGGGTATTCCAAGTTCAAAGTAAAGGGGCTTGAGAGGCTAGTAACCAGTTTTCTGTGTAAATGTGTTCTAAAACCCGGGCTCACCGGACATTTACGATTTGCGTCAGGATAACGTATGTGCTGTGTAAATGCCACTTACATGGAGATTTACAGTACTGACTACCCTATGTTTTAAGCATTTTTGTGGTTGCTTCTGGATGGCAATATTTTTGGTTTATGAGTCTGAAATGAGTCGAGGTGATCTTTTTGGGCGGCTCTAGGCATTACGTGATTGCTTTTGTATGATCTAAAATGCTTTTTACTGAGGGTTTTCAATTCTAGTATGAACAAAATTTCTTTATTTTCCTATGATTTTATAGTGTTTGTATAGTAGTATATAAAAAAAAAGCTTTTTTGGAAGCTTGTATTTTAATAAAAGTTTTTTTATTTGGAAATATGTATTGTAAACCTTAAATAGGAAGCAAACATGGCACACTCTGTTCATAGAGTGTTAGTAGGTAGAATTTATGTAGTATATACTACGCGATGCGTAGTACGCATTCCTAAAAAACAATCTACTACAGTGACAAATTTATTTACAACAAACTGTGCCTAAAATCTGCGTTCAACAATTTCAACAAAAGCAATTCATCAGGCACCTAATAAAATACGTCGTACGCGTAATTGACATGCCACAGTGAAAATCATCGGTCCTCAGAAAAACTAATAAGGCCCTTCCATCGTGACAGTTGACAAATTCGTTAATTCCACCCCGGACGGGAGGGATGAACCCACCCCCACATGAGAAAATAAAGGAATGTTTTTGGCAGGAATTCGTCGGTTTCCGAGCGCGATTGATGAGATTTTCTCTTTACAATCTTGTTGCGATAATTTCAAAAGAATACCGATAATGGAGATTGCGGAATATTTTATAACAATATTTATTTTTTTGTAAATAAAAGGATTTAAATAAAGCTTAAAAAGGTTGCTTGCCGATAAGAAATTTTGAAGAAATTTTTCTTATAATATTTATGCAATAGTAATCGATTGATTTATTGACGACTATTATTCGATATGACGTGAAGAGTCGACATACAACCTATACTATAAATGATCTCCACATCGCGTAAATAAATAAACAATAATGTTTAGATTTTTTGTGCTTTATACTTAGACGTCCCAGTACATTTGGACGTCGATTTAGTAGTTAACATTTCAGACCAAAACCACAAACAAAATGGCGATTTTTGGCTGATGTGATGTTTTAGAGCCAAAAATGCAGCGGTACTCGACAGAATGCCATCAAAACTGGCGTTGGATAAATATTTGGCATTCCTGTTGCACTGTGGTTGTCAAAATAGAGACAGCGCTTGTAGAGAGGATGGGTTTTTTAACCTATACTGGTGAGGTTCCAGACAAAATATATTTTCTATTGTATTTTTGTCGGAATCACATCACATAAAAAACTGTTATTTGCTGTAAAAGAGAGTTCCAAATGGTGACTATGGTTTTTTTTCTATTTTTAACGAAAATTGGTTGAAAAAATCTTCACATCTTTCATTCCAATGGTACTTTGATCCCACCATGCCATGATGGTAGGTTTTTAAGCATATTTAAAGTCATTAAAAGTATTACAAGTATAATTAGTAAGTATGTATATAAGGTAAAATTACTGGTACGTGAGGCTAAACATCTGTATGCCTCAAGTTAATGAACGCAGGGCAGTGCATCGTAGGGCACGTTCCTGATGTTATAAGCGATGGTTAGCACTTAGCATCAGGTGGACCAGTTTGTTCCACCAGCTAGTTGTATCTTACCTACTGATTAATTTAAAATCCTCTTTCGTGTCATTAACAGATGTGCGCTGACCTTTACAGAGTTATATCTACAGGGTGGTCAAGGAATGCAGCAGATTGCCGGATTGCCGGAATGTCCGAGTCACTTCACTTATTGCTTATGTTCGCGGACTGACGCGACACTCTGGAATGTGACGATTTTCGGAACTATTCTGTTTTACGTTCTGTCGTTTGTGGCTAGCATTTGCTTTTATGGGTTAGAAAGTTTTGTTTTGGTGCCTTTTGAGTGTATATACGTAATTTTGTATCAAAAATAAGGAATGTGACAATTTTATTACCAACCACTTCAAATACATTCTTCTAAATTTTGAGTTCGTAATTTTAACAGTTAGATCAAATTCTAAGTTGATGCAATACATGATAGAGATTTGAGGAGATTTAACTCTACGTTGTCGCTATTTCTTTTTCAGATACATATCATAAAATATTGTCTTGCGTAGTTAGATTTGCTTTTCATAACTTAGTAGCAAGACAGAAAACATAACACCACCCATACTAAAATAAAATAGTCCTTCCTAGTTAAAAAATGCGTTCAGGCTTGTACCTGACTATATTTTCTGTGGTTTTAATTCTTAATGTAATCGGACTTTTGACAAAACTCTACTAGAAACATTACACGAGCAGTTCTTTCCGCTTTAGTATTTTTGCTCCAAAATCAGAATAGGATCCCAGCTGATGATAGCCGCAAAGCAGTTTGGCGACGGAATGCGGGAGTCACTGCGTATATTGCTGACGTGGCAATTGGTGCTCAGTTCTGGTATTTTGGGTCAGAACTCTTTGTTTGAAGCTGATTCATGACTAAGTTGAAATGACTTGATTCGATAAAACCACGAGGAACGTACCCAATCTGTATTTTTGCCGTTGTATAAAATGACACACAGAGTGCATGTCAGTTGTTTATTGATTATGAATATATTAAATTTGGGGAACGACCACTTAGTGCAGACGAATTGGCTGCACCTACCCCTCCTAGTGGCTAGACATGATGTGACGAATGCCAATCAAAACCGGAAAACTGATGTAAGTTTCTTGTCTGTTTTTATTAGGGTTCCGTAGCCAAATGGCAAAAACGGAACCCTTATAGATTCGTCATGTCTGTCTGTCTGTCTGTCTGTCTGTCCGTCCGTATGTCACAGCCATTTTTCTCCGAAACCGTAAGAGCTAGACTGATGAAACTTGGCGATTAGATGTATTCTGTAAACCGCATTAAGATTTTTACACAAAAATAGAAAAAAAACTATAAATTTTGGGGGTCCCCATACTTGAAACTAAAACTCAAAAAAAAATTTTTCATCAAACCCATACGTGTGGGGTATCTATGAATAGGTCTTCAAAATGATATTGAGATTTCTAATATTGTTTTTTTCTAAACTGAATAGTTTGCGCGAGAGACACTTCCAAAGTGGAAAAAAGTTGGTCCCCCCCCCTCTAACTTCTAAAATAAGTGACTGATAAAGCTAAAAAAAATATATGTTGTACATTACTATGGAAACTTCCAACGATATTTGGTTTGAACGAGATCTAGTCAGTAGTTTTTTTTATACGTCATAAACCGTAAACCGCAATTTACCTTTCGACGAACTACTAGAACTTCTAGAACTCTATGTTATATTACTTACTGCTACGGAACCCTTCATGGGCGAGTTCGACTCGCACTTGGCCGCTTTTATTTAAAGCTTGTTTTCGTGTAATTGATTCCATAATGGATTTACCTAGCTTTAAGACCTTTCAAAGTGATTCTAGTGATAAAATTGAAGAATAAAAGTAAGTAGAGCTTGCCCATAGCTAACTAAGTAACTGGTATACTTTTTTTTAAAAACATACTTAGAATACAATATAAATCAAAGATATGTAATCAAATTTATGCCAAAATGGACATGATATAATCCAGATGGGTACTTTACTCATGCTATAATATGACACCCCATAAATTACTAATCCATATTACATTGCACCTACGTCGTGCAATAAAGTGAACGCGACTTAAATTGGTATTAAACAATACCATAGATAATACCAGCAAGAGCCAATACCACAGACAATAAGAGCAAGGGTTGGGCAGTCGTTTGTCGGATTATATCGATGAAGAGGTCTTTCATACTAAACGATTATGATGGTGCTAAACTGTGTCGTGTTCCAAGGAGTTTTTATTCAAATTGGATTGCGTTACTCAGACTTTGAAACTCTTTGCTGTACGGATTCTATTGCCATTGGTTGCAGCTGACTAAAGGTGATATCAGACGGTTCACTCGAATGATTGTTCACTCGAGTGAATGCTTCATTTTTTTTTCATTCTATGTTCACACGGCTTAGATGAAATGATACAGAAATGAACATTCATTGTTCTTTCTTATAAATATGTCATCGAATGAAGTCGTACGTCTTGGAATTAACTTCGTCGACAACGTGATGTCCGTCGGCTACAGGACTCGAAACAAAATGGCCGAATCCGAATGAACGTTCTCTCAGTGTTCAGACCTTTCATTTCTCGTTCATTCAGAGTGGGAATGAAAGATACCGGATGCCAATATCTAACACTGTTGGATCGGTTCACTAATGAATTCATTCGGCACTCGTGTTTCATTTTTTGTTCAGACATTTCATTTCGAGTGAAATGTACCGAATGAAAGGTGAAAATGAACAAAAAATGAACCGTCTGATATCACCTTGAGGCCCGTATTCCGAAACATTGCATAGATATTTTGACAGCTCTCCATTAAAAAATGTCAAATATCTATGCTTGAAGCTCGCCTCAGACTCGAGCACTATTTTAAATAAAAAGTGGCCAAGTGCGAGTCGGACTCGCCCATGAAGGGTTCCGTTGCAGTAAGTAATATAACATAGAGTTCTAGAAGTTCTAGTAGTTCGTCGGAAGGTAAATTGCGGTTTACGATTTATGACGTATAAAAAAAAAACTACTGACTAGATCTCGTTCAAACCAAATATCGTTGGAAGTTTCCATAGTAATGTACAACATATATTTTTTTTAGCTTTATCGGTCAATTATTTTAGAAGTTAGAGGGGGGGGACCAACTTTTTTCCACTTTGGAAGTGTCTCTCGCGCAAACTATTCAGTTTAGAAAAAAACAATATTAGAAACCTCAACATCATTTTTGAAGACCTATTCATAGATACCCCACACGTATGGGTTTGATGAAAAAAACATATTTGAGTTTCAGTTTCAAGTATGGGGACCCCCAAAATTTATAGTTTTTTTTCTATTTTTGTATAAAAATCTTAATGCGGTTCACAGAATACATCTACTTGCCAAGTTTCGTCAGTCTAGCTTTTACGGTTTCGGAGAAAAATGGCTGTGACATACGGACGGACAGACAGACAGACAGACAGACAGGCAGACAGACAGACAGACAGACAGACATGACGAATCTATAAGGGTTCCGTTTTTGCCATTTGGCTACGGAACCCTAAAAACGGTCAAAGTTTGGTTAGATTTAACCCTAGGTTTTTTCTCTCATAAATAATTTTGTATCTTTTTTTCTTCCAGGTTTGATCTGGCAAGCGTTTAGAATTCAATTTTAATATCCAGACTCTTTTTATTTTATTTTTTATTTTGTTTTATTTTGATTTAATTATCATATAATTTTTTTAGACGGCGTGTTTTTCAGTAGTTTTATTCTAAATCGCATTCAGATCGTGTCGCAAATCAAAAAGGTCCCTACTAATAGGATCATAATGGTTATTACTATTGATATAAATCTAATGCGACAATATTAAGGAGGGTCCTCCGTGGTAACACGATCCTCAAGTGGCTTTGCATATTTACAAGCCAATATATCTACAGAGATTGATAAGACCAGACCTTTACTCTTTGTGTTAGCATAATCACACACTCAGAAAAAAATATTGTTGGTTCCAACAATAAAACTTTAACAGGGGAGAGCCCACCATGGTGTATAGTCCGTGCGTCAATGTTTTTATTGTCATGGATCAAGTTGTCAGTACAACAATATTTCTATTGTCAAGAAGTAAATTGTCATTGCAACAATGTTTCTATTTTCTCAATAAGGCGTGTTTTGATACTACAACAATGTATCTTTTGTCAGCGGAACTAATTTCGAAAACGAAGGACTAAAAATGTACAACTAGTAGGTACGAAAGACCCCAAGTGTGAGGGGTAAAAAAAGAAGTTGATCCGATGCATTCATCGGATCAACTCCAGTCATATCAAATCTTCAACGTATTCATTAAAACGTTGAATACAATTTCATAAAACCACTTCTACAATATAAGGAAACGCCGTGCGTTTTCGTCAGCGCGTTCTAGGATCGTTACAATTTTAGTCACGCCATCTAGTTCTAAATTTAGTAAGCAGCTTTTTTGTTAGTCTACTTTACTGACAATGTACACATTGACACACTTGCAACGTTCCATTGTCACCTCAGTGACATATTTATTGTATGATAAAAGGTAGTTGAATACTACGACTATAGTTATTTTGCTAGGTTGTTTTACAATGTTCACATTGATACACTAGCAACATTCTATTGTCACCACAACGACTTACTTATTGCATGACAAAACGTAGTTGAACTTTACGCTTTAGTTATTTTGCGAAATGTATTTACAATGTTTACATTTACACATTTGCAATGATCCATTGTCATCACAGTAATATATTTGTTGTATAACACTGGCCCACTTCTACTCCAAATATTGCTATGCCCTAAACTTAAGGGCTTAATATGTATTCACCATTTTTAACTTTATAACTTCATCGTGTAACATAATAATTGCAATAAAGAATATGAGTATGAGTTCGAGTAGTCACATGCTCCGACTATCGGTCTTTTGTTAGATTCATTAAAAATGTTCGCATTGACACACATGCCAGTTCCATTTTCACCTCAGCAACATACTTATTGTATGACAGAAAGTACTCAAATGCCGCAACTATAGTTACTTTGCTACGTTTTTTAACAATGTTCACATTGACACGCTAGCAACGTTCCATTTTCACTACAGCAATGTATCTATTGCATGTCAAATGGTAGCTAAATGCTACGACTATAGTTACTTTGTTAGATTTATTAACAATGTTCACATTGACACACATATAACGTTTTATTGTTATATAATCAATTTTTTTATTAACTTTGATGTAAGGACAAAGCTAAATTGTTCCCTGCACATTAAACGAAGGAAAATCAGCGGACAATAAAAACGTTGCTGAACTCAACAAAGCTCTTTCTGCTAAAGTAACAGAGTATTTAGTTGCTCCGACAGGAAATTTCTGACAATGCATTTATTGTGACTTTGTTGACCCATTTTTTTCTGTGTGCAATTTGTAATGTTTTTAATGGCTTGCTCGTTTAAAGAATTATTTCAGTAGATACATACTATATTAAAGATCAAAAAGATAGACAATTCAGATTCATTCTATAAAGAATAGAGATAACAGCTTGGCGTGTTTAAAATAAAAGCTCTGTCACCAACCGGTTCAATGTTATTGTAACAAATGCAGTCACATTTCTAACTATTATTGTTGCACTTGAACTGCACCGGTTAACGTTTGCAAACAAAAGCATCATCAATAAAACATCACAAGCACCATTCAGAATTCACACAACTATGAACCTATTCACTTTGTTATAAGTTTTAAAATGGTTTGCAGCGGGAATATGGTCTTAAAGTGGTCGGTTTGCTCAAGCACTTGGACAACTGGCGCTGAGGTCGCACCGGCGAATCATAACACTTCAAAAGCACGCGAAACGAACGGTGGCCAATCAAAACAGTGTAATTTGATTATCGAATGTGCGGTTTGTTTTGAAAATAGAACGGGTGTGCGTTTGTTTAGCGCTGTGGGTTTTATCTTTTTATACCTACGGTTGTACGCAATAAATATTGCATCGTAGAGCGCTATCTCTGTCTGACGCAAACTATACCCTATGAAGGTATAGTAGTAGGCAACAAATAGCCGATGTGCAATATTTGTTGCCTACACTATACCTGCAATGTTTAGTTCCTTCTAGAAATATCTACGATTAAAAAAACATCAAAGCAGTGAAAATTTATCCAGGGAAATCTAGGTATGCTCGTTTCAACAATCTTTTTTTCTGTATTATTTAATTTTCAAAGACTCAACTAGTTTTTCACTAGGTTATCTCTCTAGTGTTAGTAAAGTATCAAATTAATCTATTTGTTTTATGATTACCCACCTACTCTACTTTCTTCTCACGGTGATAGTGTTTAATTTATTAATATTGACAGAGTTTTTATGTATGACGTCATACGAGCCCACCACACCCAAACCATCCCTGCGTCACCTATGTTATTACGTTATGCACATTTAGTGTACGATAAAATAAGGTGCAACATTGATGATTTTTCAGTTTTATTCTGAACAAAAAATATCTGGTCATTAAAGTACTAGTTTACATACTAGTAGGTATACTTATTTTCTACTTTCCGAACTTTTTTGTATTATTTTTATGTAAAGTATCTACATAAGTAAGCTGCTGATATCATGGTTCGTTCAGTGTTCATGATTGTACATTTTTACCAGTTCATTGTGCTCTTTTAAAGCGTATTTCTGATGAGGCCGCACTCACACACTCACATTGAAGGCAATTTACAATTAAATTTATTGTTTAAATAATGACATCCTGTTGATGCGCGTGCGCTCGGCACGTGCTTTCCAGCCAATTCACAAAGACCCCTAATATAATCCGTATTATTAAAAATTGGAGGTCACCCTACACTGACCAACATAGCTTTCAACTATTTCATTCAATTGTGAACTTTTTGCCTTCGAGATAAAGTTCTCATTGGCTGCAAGTTGAAACATTGTTTGACAGCATTTAGGGATGCACCCAAATACTTGATGAATGAGTTTTTTTTGTAACAGTTGGTTCCCGATGAGTGGTTTCGAATATGCCGGTAGTTAAT
Organism: Thera britannica; assembly: GCA_939531255.2. NCBI lineage: Eukaryota > Metazoa > Arthropoda > Insecta > Lepidoptera > Geometridae > Thera > Thera britannica. Next base: position 13,148,568 of record OW618047.2, read on the forward strand.
TATAATGAAGTTAGTCAATATGTTAGAGTATTTTATAATATTTTTGTGTGCTTATTAATTAATTTATGTTTTAAGGAAGTGTATTCTGCGGGCTAAAAGGAAGCAATTATATTTTAGTGTGTGAACTTTCTCACTATACATTTGAACATAATATTGGTGATAAATTGTCGGTTTGAAAATCCTTGGCAATATGATGTTTGCAATTTTATCATAGTTTTTTGATCTGGTCAACCCCCAAAAAGCACCAGCCAATTTGAATAACCGTCATGATGATCAGCTGACGAAATCACTGGTCCCTTGGGCCGTGGTGCTTCGGAGTCGCTCGGGAGTACTCGGGGTTCATCGTGGGCGTTCGGGTGCTTTCGGCTCACAGCGGGAGGTTTCGGGGTAATCGTGATAATGTGTTTATTGAATTAGTAGGCGCGTGCGACCGGCACGCGTCAGCTACTTCACCAGCGAAGCTACTGAGTACTCGTTATAAGGGTGATAGATGGATCATCACAGATTTTTTAGTGGTGTGTGGTTTTGATTCCATTAACCCGGGAACGGTGTCCTATATGTCTGTGAGACCGGGTGACTTGAAAAATTCGAATAACTTTTTCCCTCGCCGGCGATTTTCATCGCGATTTCGAGTAGCTGCCTGATTTCCCCTCCCACACCATGATTTCAACCTGCGACGTTGGAGTTGGCGCAAGTTTTTGAGTTTTGGTGCAAACCCGGTGCGGTAGACCGGGGTCACCGAATATGTAAGTAAAATAGGCAGAGTTGAATTATTGATTATTCGTTTTTTGACAGGTTTATGTACATTTTTTACTTATTTTTGCTAGTGTGTTATTGCATTATTTTATAATCAGTAAGTTTATTGCACGATTTCATAAATTTTATCGTAATAACACAAAATTATTCTTCATCTTGATTCAAATATAAACTTTGATACAGCATGTCTTACAAAAGCGAATGGCATCGTCTAGAACCACTTCTCTATGAACAGCTTGATGCTGACAGACGATCATCAGAAAGAACAAAGTATACACTTGCCACAACTGCAAGAAACGTTTGTGTCTTGAGCATGTAGGGCCTTATTGCAGTATTGCAGTGTTGACTGAAGAAACATGATTTTCAAAATTTTTTTTTGTTGGTAGGATGTCATTTTTTTATAATTATAAGTAAGTTCGGAGAGTCTAGAAACTGAAAAGACTGAAAAAAAAACATAAATATGTTGATTGTTGTATTTTAAATGTTTTAAAAGCTATAATGTGTAAAAACGAACAAATTTTAATGTGCATGTCTCCAGCTTCCTCATATGGAAATTGCGAATTCTGAAAACGCCAACATTTAAAGCATAATTGGAGCAATCATTGATTTGAAGGAAAATTTAGCAGCAAAAAAAACAACGACTCTATGAGACTTTATAGGTGTGTTAGCTGGAGAGCGGCTCCACAGCTTCCTCATTCAGTGTGGGCAAACGGCTAACGATAGAGCTATATAGTAAACGCCAAATTTTAGAGCATAATTAGAGCACCCGGCATAAAAAAAATCAAGTCTCTAGCTCGAAAACTCTTTGAGTTAGAAGACTATAACAACGTGTTTGCTGGGAAGCCATTTCTCCAGCTAACACATGTGGATCTCAGGAATGGCTATAGCTAGAAAGTTGCTTGATATCTCCAAATTTAGAGCAAAAAATATCATGGATGCTCCAAATATTTCAAGTGTCTAGGTTCAAAACTCACCGAGTTAGAAGCTTTGATGACTGTGTTAGCTGGAGACACGTTTGTCTGGCACGCACATGCTACATCTGAGGATCTACAATAGCTACAGATTCGGTTGACGTGTCCAAACCGAGCTATGAATTAGAGCACTCGGCTCCAAAATTTTGGACTCTCTAGGACAAGTAGTTTCCTAGTAATCAACAAAAGAACATTTTGCCGCCAGAATTTTCAAATATTATGTTCGCACCCGTAAAAATGCGGCGTTGCCGCTCTGAAAGTATGGCATCAGCGTAGGAATTTGAACGTTAGTCGGATGGAGTTGTGTGTTGCCCGTGCCTGGTAAATAGTTACCCTAGGATTCATGTCTTAAACACTCATTACGTAGCTCAAGAAGCGGAATATAGGTTAAAATGAAACAAAAAAACACCAAAGAAAAGTTTTATAATGGTTAGTTTAAGTTTAAATATGTATTTATTAAGAAACCTGACTTCAGATTTTTTATTTTTAGTTTTAAATATCATGAAATTATATCTCTAAGTCTCTCAACTAACCAACAATGTTTTCAAATCATGAGTTACCTACTCTTGTCACACTAGGTGTAAATGGCATCGTGCGAAACTATCATTGTGTCTGTGAGTACGTACATAACTATAGATAGTGCAATTCACGAAGACGCGCCCCTCGCGGGGTGCGGGGAGTTTGCTCCGAGCGGCAGTCGCCAACCGTAGTCTATTAATTGTAGTGTGCGTGTGCACTCATAGGTAATTAGTGTGTACCGATAACACTCAAACATTGACGGAAGCTTGCACACATATACTATAAACGGTTAGGAGGAATAGTGGGGCGCGCCTTCGTGGGTTGCACTATCTATAGCGAGCTGCAGTAAATACTCACGGGAAAGCGAAAGGAAATATTATAAATATAATAATTATGAAGAAAAGTGGGGGGGCTCTATTCCGGAAAACGTTTTATTTTTTTTCTTCAAAAGTTGTTAACGTAGATACCTATTGTTCTAAAGGTTTTTAGGGCTCTAATTGTGAATTTGACATTCATTTTTGAATTCAAGATGGTGTCTTCATTTTTTTTCTTAAATAATGGATATGGGTATCGTTTAATAGGTTTTTGGGGGCTCTGATTGTGAATTCAACATTAATTTTTGAATCCAAGCTGGTGGCTTCATTTTTTTCTCAAAAAATGGATATGGGTATCGTTTAATAGGTTTTTGGGGGCTCTGATTGTGAATTCAACATTAATTTTTGAATCCAAAATGGTGGCTTCATTTTTTTCTCAAAAAATGGATATGGGTATCGTTTAATAGGTTTTTGGGGGCTATGATTGTGAATTCAACATTAATTTTTGAATCCAAGATGGTGGCTTCATATTTTTCTCAAAAAATGGATATGGGTATCGTTTAATAGGTTTTTGGGGGCTCTGATTGTGAATTCAACATTATTTTTTTAATTCAAGATGGCAGCTTCATTTTTTTCCTTAAAAAATGGGTATGGGTATCGTTTAATAGGTTTTTGGGGGCTCTGATTGTGAATTCCACAATATTTTTTCAATCCAAGATGGCGGCTTAATTTTTTTTCACAATATATTGATATGGGTGTCGTTTATTAGGTTTTTGGGGGCTCGGATTATAAATTCGACATTGTTTTTTGAATCCAAGATGGCGGCTTCATTTTTTTCCTTAAGAAATGGGTATGGGTATCGTTTAATAGGTTTTTGGGGGCTCTGATTGTGAATTTGACATTATTTTTTGAATCCAAAATGGCTAATACATTTTTTTCCTTAAGAAATGGGTATGGGTATCGTTTAATAGGTTTTTGGGGGCTCTGATTGTGAATTCGACAATATTTTTTCAATCCAAGATGGCAGCTTAATTTTTTTTCACAATATATTGATATGGGTATCGTTTAATAGGTTTTTGGGGGCTCGGATTACAAATTCGACATTATTTTTTGAATCCAAGATGGCGGCTTCATTTTTTTCCTTAAAAATGGGTATGGGTATCGTTTAATAGGTTTTTGGGGGCTCTGATTGTGAATTTGACATTATTTTTTGAATCCAAAATGGCTGCTACATTTTTTTTCTCAAAAAATGGATATGGGTATCGTTTAATAGGTTTTTGGGGGCTCTGATTGTGAATTCAACATTAATTTTTGAATCCAAGATGGTGGCTTCATTTTTTTCTCAAAAAATGGATATGGGTATCGTTTAATAGGTTTTTGGGGGCTATGATTGTGAATTCAACATTAATTTTTGAATCCAAGATGGTGGCTTCATATTTTTCTCAAAAAATGGATATGGGTATCGTTTAATAGGTTTTTGGGGGCTCTGATTGTGAATTCAACATTATTTTTTTAATTCAAGATGGCAGCTTCATTTTTTTTCCTTAAAAAATGGGTATGGGTATCGTTTAATAGGTTTTTGGGGGCTCTGATTGTGAATTCCACAATATTTTTTCAATCCAAGATGGCGGCTTAATTTTTTTTCACAATATATTGATATGGGTGTCGTTTAATAGGTTTTTGGGGGCTCGGATTATAAATTCGACATTGTTTTTGAATCCAAGATGGCGGCTTAATTTTTTTCCTTAAGAAATGGGTATGGGTATCGTTTAATAGGTTTTTGGGGGCTCTGATTGTGAATTTGACATTATTTTTTGAATCCAAAATGGCTAATACATTTTTTTCCTTAAGAAATGGGTATGGGTATCGTTTAATAGGTTTTTGGGGGCTCTGATTGTGAATTCGACAATATTTTTTCAATCCAAGATGGCAGCTACATTTTTTTTCTCAAAAAATGGATATGGAAATCGTTTAATAGGTTTTTGGGGGCTCTGATTGTGAATTCAACATTATTTTTTGAATCCAAGATGGCTGCTTCATTTTTTTTCATAAAAAATGGATATGGGCATCGTTTAATAGGTTTTTGAGGGCTCTGATTGTGAATTCGACATTGTTTTTTGAATCAAAGATGGCAGCTTCATTTTTTTTCTAAAAAAATGGTTGAGGGTATCATTTAATAGGTTTTTGGGGGCTCGAATTATAAATTCGACATTATTTTTTGAATCCAAGATGGCAGCTTCATTTTTTTTCTTAAAAAATGGGTATGGGTATCGTTTAATAGGTTTTTGGGGGCTCTGATTGTGAATTCAACATTATTTTTTGAATCCAAGATGGCTGCTTCATTTTTTTTCATAAGAAATGGGTATGGGTATCGTTTAATAGGTTTTTGGGGGCTCTGATTGTGAATTTGACATTATTTTTTGAATCCAAAATGGCTGCTACATTTTTTTTCTCAAAAAATGGATATGGATATCGTTTAATAGGTTTTTGGGGGCTCTGATTGTGAATTCAACATTATTTTTTGAATCCAAGATGGCTGCTTCATTTTTTTTCATAAAAAATGGATATGGGCATCGTTTAATAGGTTTTTGAGGGCTCTGATTGTGAATTCGACATTGTTTTTTGAATCAAAGATGGCAGCTTCATTTTTTTTCTAAAAAAATGGTTGAGGGTATCATTTAATAGGTTTTTGGGGGCTCGAATTATAAATTCGACATTATTTTTTGAATCCAAGATGGCAGCTTCATTTTTTTTCTTAAAAAATGGGTATGGGTATCGTTTAATAGGTTTTTGGGGGCTCTGATTGTGAATTCAACATTATTTTTTGAATCCAAGATGGCTGCTTCATTTTTTTTCATAAGAAATGGGTATGGGTATCGTTTAATAGGTTTTTGGGGGCTCTGATTGTGAATTCGACATTATTTTTTGAATCCAAAATGGCTGCTTCATTTTTTTTTTTAAAAATGGATATGGGTATCGTTTAATAGGTTTTTGAGGGCTCTGATTGTGAATTCGACATTATTTTTTGAATCCAAGATGGCTGCTTCATTTTTTTTCTCAAAAAATGGATATGGGTATCGTTTAATAGGTTTTTGAGGGCTCTGACTGTGAATTCGACATTGTTTTTTGAATCAAAGATGGCAGCTTCATTTTTTTTCTTAAAAAATGGTTATGGATATTGTTTATATCTTATAGTCTTATAATTCAATAGAGCCAAATGCACGCAATGCAAACGAGAAAGTGGAAAGAGTGCCAAAGAAGCACAATCGGCCTCAGCGTTCGGCAGTGTTCGACATCTGTTTCTCCTTTATGAGTGAGCGATGCGTTCGCGTGGACAGCTGTATGACGTTGTCTCGTTCAACTATCGTAAGTAAACCAACTATACAGAAAACCGTTTTTTTAAGAAAAAAAATGTAGCCGCCATGTTGGATTAAAAAATTAATGTCGAATTCACAATCAGAGCCCCCAAAAACATATTGAACGATACCCATATCCATTTTTTGAGAAAAAAAATGATGCCGCCATCTTGGATTCAAAAAATAATGTCGAATTCACAATCAGGGCCCCCAAAAACCTATTAAACGATACCTATGTTCATTTTTAAAGAAAAAAATGAAGCCGCCATCTTGGATTCAAAAAATAATGTCGAATTCATAATCAGAGCCATCAAAAACCTATTAAACGATACCCATATCCATTATTTGAGAAAAAAAAGCAACCATCTTGGATTCAAAAAATAATTTTGAATTCACAATCAGAGCCCCCAAAAACCTATTAAACTATATCCATATCCATTTTTTAAGAAATAAAATGAAACTACCATCTTGGATTCAAAAATTAATGTTGAATTCACAATCAGAGCCCCCAAAAACTTATTAAATGATACCCATATCCATTATTTAAAAAAAAAACTGAAGCCGCCATCTTTGATAAAAAAATAATGTCGAAATCACAATCAGAGCCCCCAAAAACCTATTAAACGATACCCATATCCATTTTGAAGGAAAAAAATGAAGCCGCCATCTTGGATTCAAAAAAGAATGTCGAATTCATTATTAGAGCCCTCAAAAACCTATTATACGATACCCATAATCAATTTTTTGAGAAAAAAAATGAAGCAGCCATTTTGGATTCAAAAAATAATGTCGTATTCATTATCAGAGCCCCCAAAAACCTATTAAACGATACCCATATCCATTTTTTTAGAAAAAAAATGAAGCTGCCATCTTGGAGTCAAAAAATAATGTCGAATTCACAACCAGAGCCCCCAAAAACCTATTAAACGATACTTATATCCATTTTTTGGGAAAAAAAATGAAGCCGCAATCTTGGATTCAAAAAATAATGTCGAATTCACAATTGTAGCCCCCAAAAACCTATTAAACGATACCCATATCAATTTTTTGAGAAAAAAAAGGAAGCAGCCATTTTGGATTCAAAAAATAATGTCGTATTCACAATCAGAGCCCCCAAAAACCTATTAAACGATACCCATATCCATTTTTTAAGGAAAAAAATGAAGCCACCATCTTGGATTCAAAAAATAATGTCGTATTCACAATCAGAGCCCCCAAAAACCTATTAAACGATACCCAATTTCATTTTTTAAGAAAAAAAATGAAGCTGCCATCTTGGATTCAAAAAATAATGTCGAATTCACAACCAGAGCCCCCAAAAACCTATTAAACGATACTAATATCCATTTTTTGAGAAAAAAAATGAAGCCGCCATCTTGGATTCAAAAAATAATGTCGAATTCACAATTAGAGCCCCCAAAAACCTATTAAACGATACCCATATCCATTTTTTAAGAAAAAAAAATGAAGCCGCCATCTTGGATTCAAAAATTCTTGTCGAATTCACAACCAGAGCCCCCAAAAATCTATTAAACGATACCCATATCCATTTTTAAGAAAAAAAATGAAGCCGCCATCTTGGATTCAAAAACTTATGTCCAATTCACAATATAGGAATATAGTTGAAAATGAAACAAAAAACCCCAAAAAGTGCTTTTTCTTCTTCCTGCCCTTACCCACCAGGTGGGGTCGGCACAACATGGTGAGATGCCCCCCCTATCACTTGCCATCTGGTGAGATGGCAAGTGATAGGGGGCAAGTGTGCGTGAGTACGCACACAACTAGCAAGCCGCAGTAAATACCTATTTTCCGTCCGCCTGGTTTACTCGATACGCTCATAAAAACCTGACTGAATACAGTAAAACACAGAGAACAGACGGCTAACAACAGGCAGAGTAGGTAGAATCATCAACACTGGCCTAGCAGGTACCTATTTACAGAACCAAATATAGTTTTTTTTCTAAGAATACCTAAAAGACACGCATTACTAAAGAAACTATAAAACGAACAAGAACGGGCAACACACAATTCTCATATAGATAGAGAGAAAGCTCTCAACCTAACAAAAAGAGAAAATATGAGTTTGAGGTTTCAGAAATCAAAACCGCTAAGCGCATACGAAAATGACTCGTATCGCGATCTAAAATAAACCGAATAACGTTCAAATTCCTACGCTGATACCAAACTTTCAGAGCGGCAACGCCGCATTTTTACGGGTGCTAACATACATTTGAAAATTCTGGCGGCAAAATGTTCTTTTGTTCATTACTAGGAAACTACTTGTCCTAGAGAGTCCAAAATTTTGGAGCCGAGTGCTCTAATTCATAGCTCGGTTTGGACACGTCAACCGAATCTGTAGCTATTGTAGATCCTCAGATGTAGCATGTGCGTGCCAGACAAACGTGTCTCCAGCTAACACAGTCATCAAAGCTTCTAACTCGGTGAGTTTTGAACCTAGACACTTGAAATATTTGGAGCATCCATGATATTTTTTGCTCTAAATTTGGAGATATCAAGCAACTTTCTAGCTATAGCCATTCCTGAGATCCACATGTCGCTGGTTAAATGCTAAACTGCCACATTCCAAAATATGATTTTTTTCAGTAGAGCCATTTTAAAGTTTCAAAAGTTGTTTTTTTTAATAAATGAGCCTTTATTTCTTTTAATACCTAAGTTATTACCTACCAATCGACGCGTAATTTTAATTGGAATTAAAGTGCATTTATAGTTTTTCCGTAACTATAACCCAAAGTCTTAAAAAACTAGATAAGTTACTTTAGCATATAAAAATTAAGGCACATGTAAACAAAAAAATATCAATAAAGGACCTCATTTCATTAAAAAGTTATGATTTATTATTAGTTGATTACACTTAATCAACCTTTTTTAAAGTTTTGAATCAAAAACTAGTAATAGTAGGCAATATAAATGCTACACGAACAACAAAGTTTTAAAAAAATACTAATAAACCCATTTTTTCAAATTAAAACACAAAGAAAAATAATATTCCTATCAAAATAAAATGCAACTACTACCATTAACATAGTTTTAATCACATCTCTTTTCAATTTAAACATATTCCTTTAGGGTCTACCACAGGCTCTGTCTGGCTCTCTCTCTTGCTCTGGTTTTGAGTATATTATACATACAGTATAATACACTGGTAAGCACTCACACAGAGTGAGTGCTTACCAGTGTATTATACTGTATGTGTGTCGTATCGACGTAGGGCTTATTTAGTTAACACTCACACAGACTCAAAACCGGAGCCGGAGGCGGAGCCAGGCAGAGCTTGTGGTAGGCCTACTGTTCTTGACGTATGATGTTTTCTATCAACTGTGGTTTATTTATTGTTCCTTTACCTTTCAAATAACGTCTTTTTGTTCGCCACTTAGCGCATTTTGTAAACTCTTATAAGGTACAGGCTTCGTATTAGTCTATTGTGTATCTTGGTTTTCGTAAAACTGAATTCTCGAATAAATAATTTGATATTTTTTGAACTGCTGGAGCCAAAGCTTCATAAACATCATAATTCCTTGGTTGAGCATGATTTGAAACCATGCTTAGTATTATTTGTGCTGTGCTTTTCATTCTATGAAAATACAAAAAAAGTAAATGAAACAAAGTTGTACAAGCAATTGGTTTTCTCAAAAACTATAGACGTTTTATATAAATACTTTCTTCATTTGATTTAATTAAATTTAAGTAACTTTTTAAAAACTAAAAACCCCGATAGGGATAATTTTCGAATTTGAGAGAGAATTTGTACAACTTTGTCTAATTTTATATACCCAGTGACGCTCGCGTCATCAAAATGAATTGAATTTCGTGTAGGTTTTATATGCAAAATAGACGCATTTTATATCATGTAACATAGCCTATGTTACAGTTTAAACAGTACCTAAAACCCTTTAAAAATATTTATAACAAGCACGTCATTTCAAAAATTACATTAACGTGCTAAACAATAATGTTAGCCTTCACACAAAATTTGAAACAAGTAAGATCAAGAAAAAATAATCTTAAAAACTAAACTTTGGCTTCAAGAAATATGATTGAGTTCACCTAAACTTATGTGCAAAGCAAACACATCTCAAAAATTAAACTTAGGCTCCAAGAAATATGATAAAGTTCACGTAAAAGTTATGTGCAAAGCAAACACATCACAAAAATGTCACTTAAGCTCCAAGCAATATAATTAGGTTCACGTAAAAGTTATGTACAAAACAATCGCATTTCAAAAATGACATTGTTGAATATAAAAACGATGTAATTACAATAAGATTTCTCGTGCTAAGGTACCACATTTTAGAATGTGTTACCTTAGCACATAAAAATAATTATTATGTCTTGACGTTGATTTATATTCAAAAGGACCACATTTCGAAATAAGACACTTTTGAATATAAATCTTAGTTAACTTAGCTTATTTTTTTGAGATACGGCACTCTAGCTTATAACTTGCATGCGATTCTGCCAACCACTCAACCACAACTCACAAAGTGGCTGCTTAGCTCTGAAATTTGGCGCCAAAGTGTATAAATGCTAAACAGTCATATCTGCTTTTTTGGTAGTTTTTAATGCGAAAATGAAAGGTGTCTTTTACTCATACTATGAAATGGCTATTTTAAGCGCCATTTTTGTAATAAAAACGATTTCCTAAAATTTTGAGATGTGGCACCTTAGCATTTAACCAGCGATGTGTTAGCTGGAGAAATGGCTTCCCAGCAAACACGTTGTTATAGTCTTCTAACTCAAAGAGTTTTCGAGCTAGAGACTTGATTTTTTTTATGCCGGGTGCTCTAATTATGCTCTAAAATTTGGCGTTTACTATATAGCTCTATCGTTAGCCGTTTGCCCACACTGAATGAGGAAGCTGTGGAGCCGCTCTCCAGCTAACACACCTATAAAGTCTCATAGAGTCGTTGTTTTTTTTGCTGCTAAATTTTCCTTCAAATCAATGATTGCTCCAATTATGCTTTAAATGTTGGTGTTTTCAGAATTCGCAATTTCCATATGAGGAAGCTGGAGAAATGCACATCAAATTTTATAGGTTCATTGTGAAGTTGTCTAATCATAAGAAAAAGTAATTAAACGAGGCAGTGATTCATGAAGTATCATTGTTTTATTGACTAATAATTTATAATTCATAAAAAAAATGGTAAGTAAATAAATAAAAGATTCTGAAATATCTTTCATTGAAAAACCCGGTGCGTGGGACCGGGGTCACCGAAAATGTAAGTCAAATCGACGTCACCGTTGGCGGGTTAAATATATTGAAATTGCTGATTTTTGTGGGTTACTCTTAGTAGGTTAAGCGCAAGGAGCAATTCAATATAAAATAAATATACTAATAAACAGCACCGTCTAGCCCCAAACTAAGCTGAGCTTGTACAGTGGGGAGGCACATGCCTGATTTAAAACTTATTATGCATTTTTTGTGCATTAGATAGTATACAATATAACCACCCAGGCAGTGATCATCTGTGTCCACAACAATATTTGTTTTCGGTGGTGATCGAACGTACGGCCTACGTTGCAGAAGGCCGGCTACTACCAACAGAGCCATGACGCCTGTCATCGTTTTTACCTAATTTTTTTCTGTTTGGTTTTGCACTAAGAACAGGTTATTACTTTGAAATTATAGCATCGAAGGTTTTCAAAAAATCGGTATCCAACTTCTCCAGCACAAATCTCAAAGTAGCACCGCTAAAATAGAAACACCAAGAAAACTCGCCACGAATAAAACTACACAGAAAACAATGCAGGTGTCGAATTACAGGCAACGAAACGTGGGGCCAAAGAGGGCTGAGGACATTAATTTAATTATCCTTCTCTCTTGGGACAGTCTAATATTGTATGAGAGTGAGTCAGACAACTGCGCGGCATACGAAATCAACTGTCATTTTTTCGCGTGAGAAAAAAATCTCGTATCAGATTTTTCCGCGGGTATCCCCCGAAGAGATCAGGTTACGTGGATAAAAATAATATAAATCTGGATTGAGATGTTGCTTGACGTTTTTGTTTAGGTTTCGTGTGTGGGAACGTGGAGGAAATTTTGAGCCGTTTATGACTCTAGAGAATTGGCAATCTTTTGGCTTAAACTAGGTAAAAGGTATATTCGCTTACAAAGGCTTACCATCATAGAGTAACACAATTCTTTACGCAAGTATTAAGGCAAGCCTACGATTTAGTCTAGCTAGATACGAGCCGATAGGGTCTACGGCAGCCACATAGGCGCAACAAGCTTAACTTACCTACGACTTCCTTTTAATTTTTTTTGTTTTATTTTGTTTGATTTATTTTGTTGTTGTTATGTTAAGTTTGTAGGTGTGTATTTCTTATGTTATGGCTTAGGTAGTTATTAATATGAATGTTTTCACTGTATTTTTTCTTTTTCATGTGTTGCAAATAAATTCATTTTCATTTCATTTCAACTTTGTGTTGAAGTATACTTAGTGCCGTTTTGTTCAGTGAAAGGTCATACAGTCTGCGATTAATTTATCTTTAGCAAATGAGCATCCGATGATATAATCATCGTCAGTTATAGAAAGAAAAACCGCATAAAACAAGACTGTCAAGAAACTTTTGAAACTATCATGGTTTTTAACACTATTTCATCATGTGTGTATGTATGTTTTTAATCATGGTAAATATCCCGTTGTTTCATAAAAATACTGTCAAGAAAATTTAATCTATGCTATGGATGACAATAAAAAGCTTCTGATATGACGTGGACATCAGTTCTTAGAGTACGACTACATCTAGGCGATCTGCGATAGCGGTCCACTGATCGCTGTCAAATATTACAGCGATATTTGACAGCGTTTCACTGATCGTCATCGCCTTATGTTTGGACTAGCTAGACAAAGCCCAAATTTCATAAACAATACAAATATTACTCGTAATCTTGCCATTTAATAAACTATACTTAAAGAAAGCGCCACTAAAATCGAAGAATTCCAAGCTCTCCGGAGTCCTTAATTAAACTCGGAGCACGTAGAACTCCTTGATTCAGTCCCGAGGGAGGCCGGCCCGCTCCACTGTCCTCTGCACCCCCTTACACCCCTTCCTTATGGACCGCTTAGATTTCCACCCCCTTTAGGTTATGTGGACGGAATATTCGAAGTCTGGAATCTTGTACGAAGAATTGGTTTCGAGAGATTGGACAGTTAGTTTTATAGATGTTATTTTTGTTTGGTTTGCGAGGTTTCGTAGTTTTATTGGATAAATAAAAGGTTTTTGAACGGAACTATTATAAGACAGATGAATTATTGGTTTTACACTTTTTTATTCTCTTTCCTTTATTCAATAAATTGTCTTATATGATTAGATAACAATAACGCATAACCCAACACTTTGGTCGATCCCGAAATAAATTATAAAGTGCTCAAGCCAAAAAGAAATCCAAGATTTCCTCCTCATTTGCATTCTGCTGCAATTTCCAGTGGAATGGCGTCTTCTGAATTCAATTATACAATTTTCAGCCAACCTAACACGCCTTTTGCATTTAGAAAGGAAGCAGGCATTGCGTCTACTTACCGCTTCTTACATACAAAAAATATACAACAGGCAGTGACCGGTTCATACCATAGAGCTCAGAGAAAAAACACTGCCTACCTGTTTTCTGTATAAATGTTGCCTTTGAACAACTCTCGAGATGTCTCTGCTATTTTTAAGCGGAAAAGGCTTTAAAAAGTAATCAGAGGGTCTGTGAACGGAAAGTTAAAAACATTTGGCACGGGAAAAGCAATTCTAAAGTGTTTTATACTTTTTAATTTTGTTCATGCTTGAGGAAATTTTATTTTTCGATCGCTTACTTAAAATTTTTGGGAAATTATGTAAATGATTATCGTGTCAGACTGTTTTAAGAAGTCGATGCCGCTGTTCATTTCTCAGTTACCTTTCGCATCCACGTTTTTGTAATAGCTCGACTTACAATCATTAGGTACTTTATTTTTCTCCCCGATCTAAATGCAAACTAATTTCCCAAATGCTTTTTTAAATTCTTCACTGCGAACCGCAGCCGGAACAAACAAAAAGAAACCGAAATACAAGCGGGTGTAATTATTTCGAGAGCTAATGTGCCACTTGTTTATTCCCTGACTAATTAAGAGAAGGAAGAGTTTTAAAAAATGGTACTAACTGAGGCATTTGAGTGAATCAAACATTCATGAGACGAGATGAGGAACGTCTGTGTAATTGCATTTCCATTTTCTTTTTTAATTTCCAAGCTTTTTTCATCTCGCTAAGTGATTAAAACAGTTCTTTGTAAGGAAAAACCATAGAATGCATCTCAATATTTGATGGCGTTCCGCAAGGTTACATTTTGGGGTATGTTCTGTACCTAATGTATGAGCGAAGTAAATGCTATTAGACGCATATGAATAATTCAAATTGCCAACTTGCGTTAATTACTTAACTAGTTAGCTGTAACTACTAAGTCGGAAATTACTGTGCCAACAACAGGTACGAGAAGTTCAGGGGTGCCCAACTTCCGGGCTCAATTAGCGAATTAAACCGGTTGCAGAGGTGACAAATCGCGATCCCGCGGTCCCACGTCTTGACGTTGACTAATCGCACCATTTAATTTAGCTGGCGTAATTATAAATAAAATTTGGACGATAAATTGTGTAGGGTACATTAATCAAGAAGTTGGGACACTGATTAAAATGCCGTTCGCACAACTATTCGTCGAGTTGATATCGTTAATAATTTACACGTAGGGTAGGATTGGGGTGGATCAGGTGTGCGGTTAGTTAATTTGTTTGTGTTGGGATGTAACTACCTAATCGTTCGAGTAAGTATGTACTGAAATGTAACATTTACTTAGCTGTGCCATGTAGTCAGCCTACACTAGTGTTTATGAAGTTTGAATTATTTCAATTGAAATTCTAATACCTATTTCGTTTATAGCAATAACTATGACAACAAGTTGAAGTTAAGGGCTTTAAGAAAGCTTGAAATAATATTCTCTCAAAAACTACTTGGAAAACTCTTTTCCCTCCCATAGTTACAAACATTATTTTGCAACTCACTATAATATTAAAGAAGCGATAATGAACACAGGAATTTAAAATCACCCCTGCAATTTCCGTGAAAATTTATTCATCACCTACAAACCACCCTAGAGTAGCGGGAACATGTGCCCAATAACTAACCGAACCTTTTTGCCATCCCATTCGCTCTCATTGCTAAATCACGTCTTGTCTCTCTCGCTCTCACTGTCAAAGCAATGAAAACGACGAATCTATGCGCCTGAATCACAGACGATGGCGCCCCCACCCTTATCTTAAATGAACTGGGGAGCGAGTAGGTACTACGTTGGGTAGGTATGGATAGTGCGCAGCGTAAGGGGTGATGAGATGTCTTATATAGAAAGGTTTTGTTTACTATTCTTACAAATTATGTTGCAGAAATAGAAAAAGACTAGAGTTATTAAACTAGTCTTAAAAGTAACGACGGTTTAGTTTAGCTATTCTATTGAAAACTAAACTTAATTGAAAAGGTTATGAAGGTTCACAATAATAGTCTTTGTAAATAATGTACATCCTGACGTTTTATTTTGTATAAGGCAAGTAAATAAATAATAATATTGAAAAGAAGTAAATAATGTTATAGATCATGGTTATTAAGGAATACCGATTAAATCCATAGTGATGATTTTACAAGTTATCCATTACATACTCAATAAGCACTAATAAAGTAAACATGGGTTCAATCACCTGAATTATTAAGCTACAAGTAGATACGCCCCACAGCTTGACAAATTGCTTTATAATTGACGATCAGACACAATCAAGACAAGTGATAACTTCACAATCAATAGAAAAGAAATACAAAATGATAAAGTAAAACTTTGGAGCTACAAAACTACTCATAAACGTTAACTGTTTGGTTTATCTACTTACTACAAAAGACTTCGGAGAAAATCTTAGAGAAATTCGTTTTGAAGTTACAGATAAAGAAAAAGAAGAAAATAGCCGTTCTCAATTCAAACACGATAGAGGTCTTAACATTTTCAAACAAAAAGGTAAACAAACACGACGTAAAAGTCTACGGACTATTTGACCATTGTGGGAAAGTGACACAACCTTTGGAACCGCGATGGTACTTGGGCGGCCACAACGGTTCAGGCAAGTGTTAGTTGGAGAGACAACACGCAAGCCACAACATCTTATATTCATGAGTAGTACCAAGATTATTTCTGACATACAGACGCGAAAGTTAGCACACAAATTCAGACGATAATACACTTGGAAAAAATAATGCAGTTTTTGTTAACGAAAACGTATTAATTATTACTAATTTTATGTCAGCCCTCATAGACAGTTGGTAGTAGCTCTGCCTTCTGTGCTGGAAGGCGTGATGGTGAGTGAGGTTTGATCTCCACCAAGAACAAATATTTGAGTGGTGTACACAGATGTTTGTTCTCTTTCTGGGTGTAACATTGTATTCAAAGTATATATTGACAAAAAAATTATAAGTATTAAATCAGTGATCTGGTTCCCATAGTACAAGCTCTGCTTAATTTGGGCTTGACAGTGTTGTGTGGATTGTCCAAAATACTTATTTATTTGCACTACTAAATATGTACAATCTCAAAAGGACATTTGAGTAATTTTAACCTAACAATTATATGGAGTTGGATGGATATGTGAGCAGAGGTAGACCAAGAAAAACATGGATGAACAGTGTGAAAGATGACATGGATAAGAGAGGAGTGAATGCAGAGATGACGGCTGACAGAGGGGAGTGGAGAAAGAATACATGATGTGCTGACCCCACATAAAGTGGGATAAGGGCAGGAAGAAGACGAAGAAGAAGAATTATATTGAGTTGGTTTCCGCAGTCTATTCTGAATACCGAATTTTCAACTAGGTCTAGAAATTATAATCGTATGCCCAAATTGTTCCACATATTCTTAAATTGTAATACCCACAACGCAATATCCCAACCTAACCACGAGCACTCCATTACGCGATCATCAGAAAACACCGCCAAGGTGCTAATGCATATTAACTATGGGGCCCAAGATGTTTTGACATTGTTACTTGAGTTATGGAAAGTAAATGGACTCGGAGAGCTCCGAGTTTGAAGTTGAAGTGGCAATTTGAAGAAGTAATCGAGGCAGTTTGGAAGTTAAATGAAATAAGTTGACACCACAATAATACCAGTGCTTTAGATTTTTTCATCCGACGTGTTTTCATTACATTGCTTAACTTGTTTCATTTTAAATAGTTTTCGTAGAAAGAGTTTCGTTTTTATGCTAATCGTTCGTATGTTTTGAGTTGAATCATACCAAGATTTGGTCACAGGAACCACATAATTACCCGTAGTACACCAAAGTGATTAGCGATTGAAATAGAGACCAAGGTTCTCACAAATTATTTTTCAAGATAACGAAGCGCTGGAACCTGGAACCCATGGGCATGAACTGACAATATTGTGAGGATCTTAGCAAGTCAGTTCTTGAAATCGTCTTTTCTGAAAATTTGGCCTTTATCCAGCTGCTAGAAATTTCTTGAGGCGCATGATCATTTTCTGATGTCGATTATAATATAAGACTTACCGGTATGAATGTAGGTGTGTTTCTTCATATCAGATTTTTGATGAAATCGCTTCCCGCAGTACTGGCAGGGGTACGGCCGGGTATCGGAGTGGATCAGCAGGTGGGTGGAAAGTGTGCTGGACCGCTTAAACGTCTTCCCGCATTGCTTGCACTCGAACACTTTCTCCACGCTGTGCACGGCCCTAGGAGCAGGGATAGTTATGAGGATGAGGATTTTGAATAATGCAGATGCAAAAAAGATCGATAAGAAAGGAAGAAGGTTCTATTTTGCAATTAGTTAAGTAAATCGTTTGATGCAACTCACCTGTGTTGACTAAGACTGATTTCGTGTCCAAAAGTCTTGCTGCATAGTTCACAAGCAAACGGCCTCTTTCCATTATGAGACCTCCTCGCATGTACTTCCAATCCATGAGGCGTACTGAACATCTTCTCACACTTCACACAGGAGTAGACATCTCCAATCGGCAATGGTCTAGCTCCTAATGGACCTGGAGCACCCAGCACCGCTGCTCGTAACCGCATGAATTCTGGTCCAGCTGCTTGAACAGCTTGCAGGTAAAAATGGCTGTATCCACCCCACCCTGGCAGACCCAGACTACCGGCATCTCGCAGGAAATCCGCAAACGGTAGTGGAGGGTACAGAAATGGTCTTTGAGGCTGGATTCTTGGCGCATCTGGTCGAAGTAGCGCACTGACAGAAAAAGTTTCTGATCTTTTTGGAGGGGACGTAGAATCTGGTGGTCTTCGAGGTGAGGATGGAGGGGAGTCTACTTCTAGTTCAGGGGAACTGGAACGCACGGATCTGGGGGATTGTGGGGAAGGGTTCCAGCATGGGCTTCCGCAGCGAGATGCTGGAGATACTCGTTCTGGTCTGGTATCATGATGCTCTTCTTCTTCCTCGTCTGTCTTGTCACCGACTAAGCGGTTTATGCCGAACTTGATTTCATCTGAAAACAATAACCCTTTTTGAATATTTTTGTATGATTCTAGCTAGAGATACATGTACAGCTAGAGACATACATGATTTTCTGCTACGTTTGTAACAAATAAGAAATCAAATAAAATAAAATTGAGCATCCGTTATTCTGAATCGAATAAATTAATTTCCAATATTTGAATAACGTCATCAACATCACTCCCCCTAATATTATCCAAACATTTGCTGAATCTATTGTGCTAAAGTCCCAAAGCTGCCACAATGGACCCCATGGAGAAGACCTCCCAATTGTTTGCTTAGAAAGGGTAGGCAGTTGCAAGAGCACAGGTGCCACACTTGTCGCTCTGGATGAAATGGGCCGTATCATGTCGCTGCAACAAATTGACTTTCATCTCAACCCTCGCGGCCCAACCCTCGTAATTAACACGTCGGGTCGAAACGACCCCCAATCTTTTTTACAATTTGTAATCCGCGGGCGCGACTAAACGCAACTAAGCCAGTTGTACAGTTTTGTTTAGTTTGTCGCCTGATGTATTGTTGCTTTTATCCTTTTTGTATTCACTTGTGGATTTGATTTTATTTTTGATGTATCAATTTGAGTTATTCATTTTGTTGAGTCGTTTGAGTTTAACATTTTTATTACTTAGCTAATGGTGTGTATCAGGTGCATCGAGGATAGTGTAAGTGGACATTAATACAGCATCTTCTACAAACAGTCCAAAACTTTATAAACGTAATTGTGAGATAAGATGAAAGACCAGTTGTTATATTTCTGTTCATAAGATAAACAACTGATATTATAGTACTTTTAATATTTTTTAAATCCACCCATTCAATTAGCCTACGTTCATCCACTGTTGGGCATCAGGCTTTTATACCACGCCTCCCTTTCTCCTATGATACAGCCACTTTGTCCCCAGCAAATAAAATTCATACATCATCAAAGAGCCATCAGCTGAAACTCACGCTGTCCAAAAACAAACATCGATCTCAGCTCAGACAAGTTCCACTAATGAAGAGCGACCCCTATGTCTGAAAAGCAGCAGCTGTCGGCATTTGGAACGGAACCAATCGACTGTTCTCGGCAGAATTCGGCAATGACTTTGGCATAGACTGTTTAACAGTGCTTGCGTGTAGGAACCTTACCGCTATACCAACACTATGTAAGAATCTATAGCAGTCAGCGAGCGATATTGAAACTAAAAGACAGCGATGGACAGCTTAATTTCCAACATACAAAGCTTATCATGGGTCAGGCAAATGTAAGACTACTTGCAGCTGATCTTGAATCTAAGATGATGAGCAATAAGGTTTGTTTTATACTTCAGGCTGATTTGCAGTGCGTGACGTTGATCCCTCTGGTCTGTACGCACATTTCACGCCCGGCCCCTGTTCCACAATGGGCAGCGTTTAAGGGTTACTCGGTACACTTGTTTGTTTGTCCCCTTGCGACACGGTTTTATTACCCCATAGTATTTATTACATATTAATGGTTATTTAGATTCATTGTTCCGTTCAGACAGTATGCTCGAATTTATAGCAGTGCAAAATATTGAATAGGGACTGAGGGAGTAAAGAAAAGTTTTATTGTGCTCTATTATACTACTATAATTAGATGATGATAATTAAGATTTGGCACAGAGTTTTATTTGATTTCCAATTTTATATTGCAGCATAAAAATCAAAGGTCTCTGTATAGCTGGTTCAGATAAAGGAGGTGCGTGTAATTTACGAGCGTCCAAGGGTACTCATTATTTTTGATTATATAACATGAGTCTAGTATGTTTCATTCTAGTAGCCTCAGTATTCTTCTTATATACAGTGGTCATCTTCATTACCTTAAGTTGCAAGCACAATGCTTCTCCTATCCTTTAATTCTTCACGTTCAGCATAGTACTGAGAAATGAACTCGAAATTCGCCTCGAATGTGGCAGTCCGAATAAGCGTATGTAGTTCCAACAAACTTCCTTCACTCATTTCGTTTTTAACCCGCAAATTGGATTACACAACGTCAGTCTGCTGCATTTTTCTTATCCAAACATTGCATTAGCGTCATTACCATACAGTCTAATGCAATTTTAATTATAAGAGGCGCGCCGCAAAGTGCCCGATGCATACAGATTGTTGTTTTTCGGAGGGCTTTTAACAAATTGAAAAGTGGTGTCGTGCAAATGTGGATGTGAATACGCAGTTATAATTCCGCAAAGTCTGTCTGCGCCTTTGTTCGTGTCTTATTTGACAAAAAGTCAAAACAAGTAAAATATAAAAAAATTGAGAAATAGACTTCATGGCTAAACTGCAGAACCGATTTTTATAAAATTTCTATGGGACCAATTTAAAAGTCCTTTCAGGTAAAATAAAATTCAAATCGATTCGTAAATGACGAAGTCATCCGATAACAAATATTTAAAAAAAAACCGAATTGAGAACCTCCTCTTTTTTATTTGAAGTAGGTTAAAAGTGCCCTGTCGTGGTCTAATGGATATCAAAGGTATCCCTCTAATCGCCAAAAGCCTATGAGAATTTGGAATATATTTTGGAGTAGGTAATTGTAACCAAAAAATGTGTTATTTTTGATAATACTTAACATTTGATTTCTGGTAACTTTGATTATGATTCTAATCGTTGAATATTGATGTAATTACATGTTATAATCATGTCTTTGCACCGATAACTAATCATGTAATTAATTAATTAAATTACAGTGTTTTCAACAAAATAACATTTGATACATTTTGGATTTAAAAACAAGTTAGTATCTAAGTAATAAATATGTACCAGTACGTAAACAAGTTAGCTATAAATATGTAAGTACGCACTCTAATTAAGTAAAGTCAATTAATCAACCATTCCATCATCTCTATTTGCCAAGTAGTTTTTTTTTGGTTTTATTTATTTTGTTGGCATTGTTATTTAACTTTATTTTTTTATAATATGGTGTTTACATAAACACATTAAAAAAGTTTTGAATAAAAGTTTTATCTATTATCTATCTAAACAAATTGAATTTTATTAAACAACTTTTCATGCAATAAATATTAATGTTAGATTTTATGGTGATTTTGATAGAGAACCATATTTCATGAAGTTCGTAACATTAGAATTATGCAAAGTCATGTTTGAAACATTAATCAAGATTTGAAGAATTTTGTAATAAAATGTTCAATTGAAATTATACGGGGTCTGTGACTAATATTTCAACTTTTAATAATGTGGGGTATATTATTGACCAGTCCAGGGTGTCATAGGGTTAGGTGCCTAATAAATGATGAAATAAGTATTGGATTATTTTTATAAAGTATACCTACATTCGTTGTCCATTATTATATTTAATAACATCTCTGGATTGCTTGTAATGGTCTACAGATAGCTCAACTGTTTCTTGTGTATTTTTGTATTAATTGTAAGTTTCTTACTAACATCAGGTGAGATTGCGGTCAAGCGTTAGCTTATAAATTGTAAAAGAATATGTTATATTTATAAAATAAAAAAAAGAGACGTGCCAAGCCCGACCCAAAAGACCTAGGTACCTACTTGTTAACGTGTAAAAATATATTAAAATTAAAAGTAGTGAACACAAATTACCTCTGCATGACTCAATAACTTTGTACATTCAAGGCAGAATGAAAAAATAAATAAATAAAATAAATAATGCTGGACAATTCTCACAACATTCTAGCCCCAAGCTAAGCAGAGCTTGTGTTATGGGTGCTAGATAACTGATATACATATTACAATACATTACATGTATAGATATTTTTTATTTTATACAGAAAACGACCAGAACACCCGGAACAAATACCTGCAGATCGTACAAATATTTGTTCCAAGGCGGGAATCGAACCCGCAACCTCTTGCGTCGCAGGTGGACATTCGCCCACCGCACCACAGAGGTCGTCGATAATGGCACTTTTCATGACCTCACATTTTTTACAATTCCGACGAGGTTTTCTTTAATATTATATTCTTTATCAGCACAAAGCTGAATTGTCACTCACAAACATAACGCTCATTAAGCACTAAGTAATATTTTTTCTTAAACAAAACTTAACATTTTTAACACTGAAAAGCAAATGTACGAGTGATAATAAATACCTTCATATAACATTTCGCCTGCAGCCGTAATTGACATACTATCAAGTAATCGCAAAAATGTATAAATCAAATGTTATCAATCGAAGCAAATTCCCTTATCAATAGTAATAATATGATTTTAATCCCATTTATCTGAACAGATTAGACAAATCTAGGATTGTAAATATGACGAATTACTATCAAAAATTATTGGATCAAGGTGCGTTTTATTGACACACGCACACTAAGGTTCGGGCCGTCTGGTTGGTCAATAATTTTGAATTTAACAGTTTGTGGCTTTCTGAATAAATAAATATATTTTATCGTCAAACCTCGGTAGATTTAATTTGATGTTCGTTTAATCCAGTGAGTGTGGATTACTTTAATCAAAGCTTTAATTTGAAGGTCTTCGGAGCCGATTTTAGGTGGATTTCAAAGTTTATTGATTTGTTTGTCACGTATTTTATTTATCGAAATATGTTTATGAAGCGGCGTTTTATTGTCCGTACCTTATTTTCCGAGGCTTAAGTTATTTATTTTCAGCGTCTCCAATGTCATATCTTTCAAAGACATACGTTAAATTTTATGAAAACGATTGCATTGGAAGCAAGGCCACTGTATGTGTGTATGTGAAAGTGAAAACTGATCATGAGTTAAAAAGATTAAGGAATTAGAAACGCAATGTATTTCCATCAAATAAATGCATCAAATAATCTTAATCAGGTATCGACAATGTCACTTCTGCGGCGTCGTTCCGATAAAAGATAAATCTGGGCTTACTGCGGTCTGTTATAAGGCATTTCAATAATATGAGGATCAAGAGACCACGCTTGGTTTTTCCTCACAAAGTGTCATGCTGCCTGATTGATGTGTGATAGAGGATTACGGCTCTTGAAAATCTCACTAAGATTTGAAATTTTTTCTGCACAAAATTGAATTTACATAGTGACGTTTTGCAAAATATTTGTCAATTTATTTATAAATCGTGAATGAGATATCTGTTATCTCGAATATCTGAGTTGACAAGAAGAAAACAGAAAAAATAGGTAAATGTGATGTCATTTTGACATGTATGAAGGTTGAGTTTCTTTGTTCTAACCTTGAATATGTTACCTTTACAAAGATTTTTATAATGTCCCAAAAGTTAAGAGCCGAGCGGGATTTGAACCCGCGACCTTCCCCTATTTTTGCTCGGCTCTTAACTTTTGGGACATTATAAAAATCTTTGTGATTTCCTTAAGTGTAGTAAACACTATAAAATTAATAAACAGTAATGTTACCTTTAGTTGCAAGTTTTTATTAATTGCATTTGTAAACATTTATTTTCTCATTAGACGGAGACGATAAGCACAGTTTTACAAATTTTACACAATGCTCTATAACTGTAGTATATTAAAAACTGAAGTTAATATAACATTTTGTTGATAAAACTCGTTCAATCATTAAATAAAGTCTTTTTCTCATCCGTATGACATGTCCTATGGCTAAAATACTCCTAACTTTGTTTGTTTCTGCAATATTTTAATATCAAACTTTTTATATCCAGTCTTGTCACTCCACCTATCCATCGCCACTCAACACACATCTCTGCTGCGTCAACTTTTATTTCACACATTCCCTTTGGAAAAACGATCTTACCCTCGCATCTAAATGCTGTTTTTTTTTCTCAAGTGACCAGAATAAATAACAATTTCTTATGGTGCGTCTTGATATTTAAGAAGTAAGCCGGTCTAATCAAAAACATTACCACTAACTCCTAATTTTATTTCTACGTGTTATCAGCCAACGTGACCTCTTTATCTCGACTTGGCGGTGCTTTATGTTCCGATTTCTGTCAATGTTTCCATTTCCACGAATTATTTGCTGAAACAATAGCATTCTATGTTTGTGTCGTTAACCAACAGCGATGTGATCAAACACCTCTATTTCAACTGACATAAGATTCAATGTAAATTTTCGTCTGAGAATGTATGTTTGTGACGAAACGCGTCATGCGGTGTCTTTGAGATTAGACCTTCGTTTGATAATTGCCAGTCAACAAACTTAGATTTGTAATTATGGTGTAAAGAGGTTTACTCTTTGTTTTCTTTGTGCAATGAGGACAAACACTTCATATTTGGGTCTGTAAAATACGAGGGCACTCATCATTTCACATGGCTTAGAAGTTTTTGAAATTGACATTTCAGTTGTAGAACTTTTCCTTCAATTCAAATCAAGATCATTTAAAGCTTGACAAATTGATGAATATTTTAAAGCCTGCGCACATCTAGGCGATGGTGATGGCGTCAGCTGAAACTTTAGTCTTTATTCTGAGAGCTGAAGTGCTGTCAAATATGACAGCGATATTTGACAGTGTTTTAGTTGAGCGCCATCTTTATCGCTTAGATGTGCGCAGGCCTTTATTAGCTGTTTTTCCATCTATAGAAAGCAACTTTTAAGTCGAAATAGTCGAATAAAAAATGTCAGTCTTTGTTTTTGACAAGCGTTAAAACGCGATATCCGAACTCTTATCTCACATTAAATTTATTTTCCCTCGTTGCATAAAAGTATAATCGCGTGTCAATAAAAACAAACATTTACCGTCCGAGACTTGAAACCAGGGCCACTGACCACAGTATATCAATCAAAGGGCCTGCCGGTGCGTGGCGGGTCGTAGGGTCAATATTTGCAAGTCGGCCTTGCTCACGACATCTACATGTTATAGGGCTGTTCCTGATCCTGGCTGAAAGGCCGGAAACCTACAAAAGCACTTGATGGTTAAGTGGTAACAGCCCCACCTTCTGATCCTAAGGCCGTGAGATCAAATTTGGTCGTGTAACAATGAGTTTAGTTGTCAAAAAAATCGTGAGGAAACCAAAATGTTATAGAACTTAAACAATCAAAAGTGCACAATAGTACATTGTTACCCGAGTGTTGAAAGTCACGTTTTTTGAGTCCCGAGACGGGTTTGGCGCCAGAGCGTCAGCGAGGGCGCCAATGGAGCTTGAGGGACTTAAAAGACTTTCACCCGAGGTAAACACTGTGCTTTTCATTACGAATACAAGGAAAGTAAAAATAAAAACATGAATGAAAAATTTGTGAAAATGAAGATTGAATTGCCGCCTTCCCGGTTTTTTTTTTCTTTTTCTCTGGCGGGCCTTCGGCTACGGCTCCCCAGCATTATTCAGCCATTATTTTCATTTTCATAATTAAAAAAATGTTAAATTGTTTGCTCAAACTATGTTATTTTAAATAAATAGTTGAAGTTATATATTAATCAAGTAATTTAGAAGATATATTATTTATTTAATACTATCTTTATGTTATTTAAATTTTACATTGCGCTCTAATTAGAGTTTTTAAACTTCTTACCGTTGTAATGGGTTTCCAACCTACTTGCTGAATAAAAAGTTGGAATTTGGTTCAACCTCCTTGCAGTTTAGAAAGTTGGAACATGGTTGAATAAAATAGAACTTGTTTTTTTTTATAATTTGACAGCTGTCAGTAGAAAGCGATTCTCCCTAGGGCTGAAAGTATTACTTTCAATTAGGCCCCTCAGACAACTTCAGACCTACTTTCAGAGTATGAGCAATGAAAAATCTCTTTGAAGCACACTTGCCACCCCAAAAGGATTCACTCTCTGGTCCCGACATCCTCACTGATTTGAAAAAAGAACACGACGAGGAAGACTGATAGTATATTGGCCCAGAGACCAAAGCCTTGTGCTCATCTAAGCGTTCTGCGGTCGCGATCACTTCACTTCTTCGACTGGCTGCTGCAACTAGCTGTCATAACGATCAGTGAAACGCTGTCAAATACCACTGTCATATTTGACAGCGTTTCGCCACCTCAGAACAATTAGATATGCACAAGGCTACGATCGTGTTACATTCTACACAACGTGTTTTATTTTTCAAATCTTTATTGTCTGGATGAAAAAAGCCGGATTTTTACACAAAAGTGCTTCTTTCCAGCTATCAAGCACAGTCTTAGTCCAGCACTAGTGTTTACTCTATTATTCACTGGTGTTTGTCAAGTCGACCCAACTACGGGCAAGTCATCCGATATGTCGCGTGACTCCACGCTGTAACAATTGAATTTAGACTGAACTTTCGAATTGGTCTGGCGAAGGGTGCTTTTATTCTAATTGGTATTATTGACTGTCATTATGACTATTACTAGTGCTATTACTAGTGTTTGATGCACTAGATTCTAGAAGAAGACCATAGAACTTAAATTCTACTATGACAACTCATAATATTTTCCGATATGACGTTGGTCAACAGTAACTATGACAATTTGATGAGTTTTTCAGAATTTTAAACTGTTTTTAATCTATTTAAAATTGTTTGTTATCGCAAAATTTCATCATTTATGAGCCGATTAAAAAAAAACTTTTTAATCTAAAAGCTAATACTTCCGTGTTGGTCCCACAGAAATTTCATTAAAATCAGTTCATCTGTTTGACCATGAAGTCGGTTTCTCAAGTTTTTCAAGATATTATTCTTGTTTCTCATGACATTATTAATATGGTTGACATGATTGCTAAAAAGTATCCGATCTTTTGATATTGGTTCATAATGCAACAATTGGCTTTTCCCAAGGTTGCAAGTAATATCACGACCACGTCTATCTCCTACGTCACTGTAAGCTGGTACATGAAAAGCGCCGTCCGCCATAAACCAATTTAATATTCGACAGCTAAATACCAATAACACGACGCCAAATCCCACGGCTTCAGATTTGGCGTGACATTATCTTATCTACCGTCAGTGCATATCGTGGCCGAAATTACGTTTGTTTTATAACTCTGATTTGCCAGTGCCGTAGATTCTTCGTAGTTCGTATGTACTGAAATTTTACTTGCAATATCACTATACCGTAAATCTTGTTTCGGACGCGTTATTGCAAATATTATCAAAATTGCACACAAAAAACACTCAATACTCATAATATTACATTCAATACATTATGAGCCAGCGCTGATATTTTATATCTATACGCAAGGTGAAGAAAAATACGATGATTCTTAAAACGAAACGAACGACCTTTTAAGCAAAATTATTGCTAATAATGACCTTTTCAACATCTTTTGAAAATAAATTAAGAATGTGTTTTTAAGGGGCAATTTGAAAGTAACTCTAGTGATTGAGAAGATGTATCTATGAGCAGGAAAGAACGAACGAAAGGTTACGAAAAAATACAAGGCATAAATGTGGATAAATATAGGAGTAGAAGAGGTAGGCCATGGTAATGATGAAGAAGATGACATGGGTAAGAAAGAAGACACTACAAAGATGACGGCTGATAGAGAAAAGAAAGAAAAACCTGTTGTAATCATTACAGGAAAGAAAAGAATGATGTCAGAGCAATTGACAGACTTTTCCAATAGAAATTTCAAATAAGTTTTTATCAAAATGACTCAGTTTCTATATTCAATGCAATAAAGCTCATTTTACTCTGCGGTTGGCTTGTAGTGACGAAGCTCAACCGGCGGTACCACAAAGGCCGATAAGATTGATAAGTTATCGGTATCAACTTAAACACGATGTTATGATGGTTATAATTTTTCGTGTCGAACATGAATTTCGACGTGATAAGGTAGCGTTAGCAGAAAAAAACCCAAATATTAGAAACGTTTGTTAGAACGCGTATCAATTACGTAATATCTTCGTAAACGTTGATGACGGAGCATACAACCCAAATTTTATAGAAGCTTTATCATAAGTACATCATAAGTGGTCGCGTGGAACTGGCACCTAGACTCACCTAGCTTTAAGACGTTTCAAAGTGATTCTTGTATCGTATTGAATAAACGCTTATTGAATCTTGAATCTTGAATCTACATAATAATATAGCTCAATGACATTGAGCTATAAGTATAACTCAATATCATTGAGATATTAGGTATCACTGTGATATTGATTTATAAGTTATAGATTTACCTATAAGTTTATTTATCCAACAGGATACTGTTAGAAATATCACGCCTTTTTTGCTTACCCTCGTTTACTTGCCGTTTCCCGGGCATTGTAAATCCGATTTGGACATGTGTGCCCTCGAAGGCAAACATTCGTTACAAGATAACAGTGGCGTTTGTTTGAACTGGACTGGACTGTACGGAGACGAATTCGACGAATTTCACTGTTTTTACCAATGCAGGGTGTCAAAGGTAAAAAAATACGTGGTATTAAATATAGGGAAACGAATAGTATTTTTTGTAGAACCTCTCAAGTTGGCTTTTCAACAATTGAACTCAAATTGAACTTCAAGATTTTTTCCAATGTTTCTTTGTGTTTTTAAAACTTTCAAAGCCAAGGCAGATCGCTGTGTTATCACTTTAATGTGGCTAGGCTATAATCTGACTCAAACTATCAGGCATATAAGGATCCAACTCTTGGAATTAATCTTACCACACGGTATACTGTATTTGATAGAATAGACAAAAAATATTAGAAAAAAAGAAACCTCTCATCAATTTGCAGGCGAACATCTATTCTAGACTAATCTAAAGAGCATACCTACTCTTACAGCATATTTGAGTAAGCAAATGAAAGCCTAGGCTGTAATACCAATCTAAGTTACCTCTTATAGGGTAGATATCCTGGGTGTGTACTAGCGGCGGTGACACCAGCCTTGGGATCGGCCGACTTGGGGCTCCCCAGAGAGACTGGCATAGTCCGCTCCGTAAAGCTTCACTGGCTGATAGACCTGGGGGCAAAGATATGAACCATTATAAAGAGAAACGTGGATTGTTTTGCGAAAAGATGAATACTGTTAAACAACAGAATATAATAGAATTATCAAGAATAGAAAACAAGAGAGTGAACAGGTGGATTATGGCTAAGCATGCTCCATATTAGGCTGCATTAGGTGTGATGGCTATCTATTTAGATACCTCTTCATGGCTAAATATTCAACCGATTTTGATGAAATTTCAATGGGACCAATCTGGAAGTATTAACTTTCAGATAAAAAAAGAATTTGCACTTTTTAAATTAACGCGTTCGTTATGCATAATAATATTGTATGTGAGAAACGGGCTAGGAAACGTAATTTATAGATATAAGATACCTACCAATACAAGCGGGGGCAATATTTAACAGCGTTTCACTGATCGAAATTGCAGACCGCTTAGATGAGCGCAAGGCTTTAGTTGTATGGTGTTTAAATCATATATTAATTCATAGATTAATCAAAGCTATGGCGTCCCATGCCTCCCACCATGGATGAGTCATTTAATTGACTACAGTGAAATGAGGAAGTGGCTAAATGAACATTGAATCAGCTTCTATACGTAAGGAATTTTGTTGGAGTTGGTAATCTATATATTATTACTCTTCTTTTTACTACGAGAAAAAATCCCACCTGATGGACCATCGACATT
This sequence comes from Thera britannica, assembly GCA_939531255.2. NCBI lineage: Eukaryota > Metazoa > Arthropoda > Insecta > Lepidoptera > Geometridae > Thera > Thera britannica. Next base: position 13,178,433 of record OW618047.2, read on the forward strand.
TTAAAGATCGCAGATTGTTAAACATGACAACGTTAAATGGAACGCCTCAGAGCGAGGTAATGCCGCATGAGTCATGTTTTTTCATGCGTGCAGCCGGCTCCATCAAATTATAAGACGTTGTCACGTCAAAAATTCAGTGTTTTCAGTGAAGATGTGTAAAAGCGCGGGCCCACTACAGCGCATGCTGTGCACGGGCTCGCAGCGCTTTTTTGTTTTGCTGCGTGTATAAATTAGTTTGACAACGTGGGTCTACGTTACCACTGCTGTACACGAATATGAACCCACGACTGTAGCGTGGCGCACTACGGCGCACGGACAGGCTACGCACGAGCCATGGTTTTGCTGGAATGTGTTGCTTACGGAGGTTCGCATAATGAAATGGACCCCATTTTTTTTTTTTTTAAATACTATTATTTTCATTTCATTAATTCCTTTTAAAGGTTAAATAAAAGAAATCCCAAAAACATTATATAATGCTACGGAACACCTTCATACGCAAGTTTCTACTTGCTGAGTGTCCTTCCGTCTGTCAAAGAGTAAATTCAAGCGAAGGAAATATACGCGATTCTCAAAACGCAACGATAGCGCGTTCTAGCATCGTACACAATTTAGCAGCGCCATCTAGTTCTGACTTCAAAACTAATAAGTGAACCATTTCTTATTTATTTATTCAGGGCTTTCTGCGAGCAATACAAACAAGGTAACCACAGTTAACAAAAGTATGAGCTACGAGATATGGTACAGTATAAAAAAGGTTAGGTTAAAACAAAGCAAGGGTCACTAAGATATATAGGAGATAATAAGCTAGAAATGTGAAACAAAAATCAAAGTTGCAAAAGTAAAAACGTCAACGCTCAATGCCATGCACGCTGTACACGCGGTTTATGCAAGCGTGCGTAACGTGAGTGTGTTGAGCTATGTAACCACCTATTCGAGCCAGCAACGCATGTAAAAAAAAATAGCTTGTCTGTAAAGTCGGTTTACTGACGATAGTTAACGTGACAACGTCATACAGCTGTCCACGCGGACGCATCGCTCACTCAAGTAGGAGAGAGACAGATGTCGAACGCTCCCGAACGCGGAGGCCGATTGTGCCTCTTTGTCGCTCTTTCCGCGCTCTTGCTTGCACTTCAAGCTTAAATGGAACGCCGCAGAGTGAGGTAACGCCGCATGACGTCACGTTTTTTCCTGCGGGCAGCCGGCTCCATCGAATTATAAGACGTTGTCACGTCAATAACGTCAATTCATGCTTCCTCTTGGTTGGTTGCAGTGGACACAACCACATACATTTTCTTACAAAGCGAAGCTCAATGTGCTTCTCCGTGCGCCGCGGTGGGCCCGCGCCTTGAAGCCTGTGTTCAGTAATGAACTGATCGGTATCTATTATTAATTTTGTGAAAACCTTATCTCTCTTGACTTTACTTTTGACTACTTTTGACTAATATATAATGATTAAGTATCTGATTCTGTCCATAATTATGTAAATCTTCTATCTATATCTATAAAAAATTCCTGTCCTAATTTGGAACGCGATAAACTCCGAAACTACTGAACGGATTTTGATAAAATTTTGTAACCGTCTATAATATGATCCAACTTAAAAGATAGGATAGTTTATATTCAATATTTAAGTGTTATTAATTTATAAGGGGCAAAAGTTTCAAAATCTATGTCTATCCCTTTCTATCACGTAGGGACTTATATATGTCTATCCCTTTCTATCGCTTAGGGATTTTTCAGAAAATTCACGACTTTGACGAGAACATAATGCACATAGACGCTCTAGAATGATCTGGAGTAATCAAATTTAAAGTCGGTTAGCATCTGGAATGCTCCCACCCAAACCTTAGTAATCCAGAATTATCTAGAATACTCAAATATACCCATGCAAACGGTTCTGAATTCTAGATTTGGACAAAATGTTCTAGAAAATAGTGCCAGTAAAAGTTATAGAATGTTCTTTCATCATCATCATCAATTGATATCAGTCCACTGCTGGACGTAGGTTCACCTTGAGTAACAAAGGCTATATTTGTGTGTTTAAAAAATAAATGTCCACCCGTGCGAAGCCGGGACAGTCAGCTAGTCTATATCTATAAAAAATTCCTGTCCTAATTTGGAAAGCGATAAACTCCGAAACTACTGAACGGATTTTGATAAAATTTTGTAACCGTCTATAATATGGTCCAACTTAAAAGATAGGATAGTTTATATTCAATATTTAAGTGTTATTAATTTATAAGGGGCAAAAATTTCGAAATCTATGTCTATCCCTTTCTATCGCTTAGGGATTTTTCTGAAAATTCTCGACTTTGACGAGGAAAGAACGCTCTAGAATGTCTTTGAGGTTCTGGAATAATCAAATTTAATTCGAAGACTGAAATTATTCGGCTAGCATCCGGAATGCATCCAAACGTTAGTAATCCAGAATTATCTAGAATACTCAAATATACCCATGCAAACGGTTTTGAATTCTAGATTTGGACAAAATGTTCTAGAAAATAGTGCCCCTAAATGTTATAGAATGTTCTTTCATCATCATCATCAATTGATATCAGTCCACTGCTGGACGTAGGTTCACCTTGAGTAACAAAGGCTATAATTTGTGTGTTTAAAAAATAAATGTCCACCCGTGCGAAGCCGGGACAGGCAGCTAGTTGTAATATAAAAATTATGCAGTGCCCAACAGGGTGCATGAACTGACTATGCTAATTTAAGAACAAATGCTATATATTTTGTGTACATGCAAGCAATAAATAAATTAAATGAAATGAAATGAAACTTCTTCAGGCTGACGATGATAGTGAAGAAAAATGTTTTACTGATATACAGTGGTTCGGTTCTATCAAACACAGTTTTAAGGGGATTATCGATAAGAATTTATCAAAACACATGTATTTGGTAATCACTGCTGTCGCTACAAGGTACCTATGTACCTAATCGTAGATACGAAGCCAGTTCTGAGTCTCATACTGATTGTAGATAGTGCGACAAAAAATATCGCTTTACATAGTTTTCTATTTTTATTCAGTTTGATAGATAATAAATGTCTATTCCACGAAGGAAAACAAACATCGTGAGGAAGCTAGTTAATTTTCTAGTAGCAATGGCCTTAAAACAACTTTATTAATAGTGCAATGATTGTTCCATGCGTAACTTGCGTAAGTAACCGCTCAACATCAGGTGGCGTTGAGCCTTGATCTTCTTCTTCTTATCGTGTCACTGATTCTTTCGAACCAAGCGTGGTGAAAGGATTTTAAGTTCACCTCAAAGAGGCTCCTTTTGTGAACTTGACACATATTTTCGAACTTTTTAGGTTCTACTATATGCCGGTTTCCTCACGATATTTTCCTTCACCGTTTGAGAGCACTGGCATAGTGTACATACATTTTTGGACAGAAAACTCATAGGTACACGACGGGATTTGAACCCACGACCTGAGAATCGGAAGGCGGGGCTGCTACCACTAGGCCACCAGTGCTCTAAGAATATTAAGAACGATGTGAATTGTATGGCTAAAGAACAAAGATTAATCCGAACCATCTGTTAATTCTTTGAACAAAGTTGAAAGAATGAGTCCGAACGCAAAAAGATTCTTTGATTTTAATCTTTATTACGGTTACTAATGGTTAAATTACACTGTTACAGATATAAATCCCGGTTAAATTTTGACATGGAGAAATCAGCACGTGACACTCATTGCTTTGGACCAAGTTATGAGACGAAAGAGGAATAATACATGCTTATTTTTATAGTTTGCTCCAAAAATAATTTCGGATATTTTTAACAAGTGAAAACTAAATTAGTTTCTTTCAAAAAAAAAATTGGTTGTCTGTAAAGCCGGTTTACTGACGATAGGTGAACGTGACAACGTCATAATAAAATAGTAGGACTCGGACTCGGACTCGGAGGACTCGGACTCGGACTCGGACCCTTGCCCTTACCCTTACCCGGACCCGGGGCTCGGGCTCGACGAAACGACGGAACGGCGGAACGACGGTTACGACGCATGAGTCATGTTTTTTCGTGCGTGCAGCCGGCTCCATCAATTTATAAGACGTTTTCACGTCAAAAATTATTTCAACAGAATTTCTTGTTTGAATCTTATTAATAGCTATTGGACGCCGCTATCTTGACGTATGGAAATTCATCTTTTTTGAGTACTAGAATGAAGAGAATATCCTCTCTATTCTAGTAAGAAGGTAACCGCTCAGTTCTGTAGTAGGTATCTCTGGCCAACCGGCATCTTTTCGAAATCGAAATCTATGCAGTACTAATGCGCATGATATTGCTAGCCAAACGCACACAAATACACAATGCCTGTAAGATGTGTTCCGAATTCAAAATTGCCGTCTATAAAGTATACCTATAGATAGCACACACACAGACTTGCAAACTTTCAAACTGAGAACTCGTTTGAAAACGGCGTGATGACAGGTCTGCTTGAGACGTCTGTTGGTACCAAGGCCTTTTTTGTAGGTGATCGATGCGATTTCCACCAAGGCCAAAATGTCTGACGAACATAGGTTTGGAACTTAAGTATAGATAGTGCAATTCACGAAGACGCGCCCCTCGCGGGGTGTGGGGAGTTTGCTCCGAGCGGCAGTAGCGAACCGTAGTCTATTCATTGTAGTGTGCGTGTGCACTCATAGGTAATTAGTGTGTACCGATAACGCTCAAACATTGACGGAAGCTTGCACACATATACTATAAACGGTTTGGAGGAATAGTGGGGCGCGCCTTCGTGGATTGCACTATCTATAGTTTGGAAAGGATCTGTGTTTGTTTTCAGTTAGTAAAGTCCGCTACAGCCTAACCCTTGATTGCGGCACAGGAAGCGATGTCACAATTGGCGTCGTCGTCAATTCAATGATGGGCGGCCGCGGCCGGACGACGGTCATTGATTCTTGCGCCGGCGCCATTCGGCTTGCCTTTTGTTTCACTGACTCACTCATCCAATAGATTACTAGACACTCGTCAGCTGGTATTTGTGGGTCTCACAACTCAGTAGGCCTACCATGAGCTCTGTCTGGCTCTGTCTCTGGTTCTGGTTTTGAGTCTGTGTGAGTGTTAACTAAATAAATCCTACACAAAACGTCACACACACAAGTGCACTGGTAAGCACTCACACATACTTAAAACCAGAGCCAGATAGAGCTCATGGTAGGCCTACAGTTAGTGGCTTTGTCGTCTGCTTTGTAGATTGGAAGTCGATATTCACCAAAGCTTTGGTTCTGGTTCCATAAAGTCAAAGTCGACGATGTATTTATTAAGTAGTAAAACAAGGATCACTTTGAAACTTATAGCAAGGTGAGTCTAGGTGCCAGTTCCAAGCCTAGAAGAACAGGCAACAAACTACGGCTTGGTTCCTACCGTTTTTTTTATGATTCTTTTACCAATCCAACCTTTTACAAATCAATTTAAATACCTAGTAAAAGTTTTCTTTGTTGAGGGACATAGCAGCACTCCATGTCATGTCCGCCAATTTTTAAGAATAGCAGAGGATTGAAAATAACGGTTGGCTATTTCTGGCTATTGTGACAATTAAATTTTAGCCAATTCTGAGTGCTATTTTTGTCACAAATACTTACTTGGACGCTGGCGTATTCACTCGTTGCTTAAATATACACCTCAAAATAATTATATGATTTAGTAGGTTCTTTTCTTCATTGAGCGGAAGAAGAAAACTTGTTGTGCTGACCCCACTAAGCGTGGGATATGGGTAGGAAGATGATGATAATGATGATGCTCTTTGTAGTTTCAATGATGCTTGGTACATTTTAAAAAGAACAACATAAAATTTTGTACTTCGTGGTATAAATATTATAGACAATCCACACAACACTATCTAGCCCCAAACTGAGCAGAGCTTGTGCTATGGGAACCAGATGGCTGATATAATACTTATATAATTTTTTTTTGTAAATACATACTTAGTATACATTTTTTTTTAATTTGCCGTCTCGAAATGGCACTTACTTAAAATAACCTGTTGCTATTGTAATGCAATAACATTTGATCTAAAACTATTATATTTAAATAATAGGTAAATCTATAATCATTACAATATTATACATGATAATTAAATTCAATTTCATTAATTCAATTGACTTAGAATACATTATAACACCCAGAGAGAGAACAAACATCTGTGTTCACCACACAAATATTTGTTCTCGGCGGGGATCGAACCCACGACCTACGGCTCAGAAGGCAGAGCTACTACCAACTGAGATGAGATGTATATAAGCTAGATTGCTAGATCTACATATTATAGCAACCAGGTTTTTTTAGTTTAAAATTCTGGTTGAATGAAAATATCTAGCAAAACCCTAATACATTTTCTGCCTGTCTTCAGTGGTCCGTTCTGTGTTTTAATGTATTTGTCTTACGAGTACGCCTTTATCTCAAACTAGTGGCCACCCGCGGCTTCGCCCGCCCGTTCCCGTAACACCCCGTTCCCGTTGCTTTTTCGGGATAAAAAGTATCCTATGTCCTTCTCCCGGTTCTAAGCTACCTCCCCACTATTTTTCTGCCAAATCGGTTCAGCCGTTCTTGAGTTATAAGTAGTGTAACTAACACGACTTTCTTTTATAAATATAGATATTTTTTTTTCTTTTAAATTGATCATTTACAGTGCTCATTCTAAAACTTATCCCCCCAGTATCCTTGGCTTCCGGCGACAAGCATCGCCTCAGGATCCAGTACATCCAGTACTTCCTCTCGTAGTCCATATATCAGTTTCACACTTGACACGAGCTAGGGTCGCCGCGCTGGCGCCACCGAATCGCTCTCTTCCTCTGGAGCAATAATCTGTGCTGCTGATTGTCCTTGCCCGTCCTTATCCTGTTTGAGATATCCGTTTGATGTACTCACTGTACTGTAGTTGTGTTGTTTTTGGACTTGATTTAAAATAAAATTTCGGCTTTTTAATCGAACTGGGATAATTTAAGTAGGTTTACTGACTTTACTGACTGTTTCTGTGTTGTTTTTGAACTTTGATTTAAAATAAAATTTCGGCTTTTTAATCAACCTGGGATAATTGAAGTAGGTAAAGGTTTGTTTTAACATTTTTTAAGAATTTTTTTTTCTACAAATATAATCGGAGTTTTAATCTGCCTTTTAGAAAGAAGAAAGAAAGAAAGAAGAAATCATCATCCTCGGATTGGATTATATTTCACCTAAACATCTGTTAACTCCGATGTAGGTTAGGTACATAATATGTACCTAACCATAATTATATACAGTACACACTATGCACGGTATTCATATACCTACACTTTACTTAATTTTTCAGGGTCCGAACACCCGAAGAGTGGAAATACCTTGCTCTTCAAAGAAACTGTCCAAAAAAATACTTTCTATCATTCTGGCGCAATTGTCTATTGTCCATCAAATCTTCCAGCAATCTTCATAAAAGTTATGTTTATTGATAAAATAAATATCCAGTTTCACTCAATTCGTGACGAGCTGGGTGCGTCGCCGTACTCAGTGGGGCGACGTAATTGGCGGCGCCTGCACTGCTAAGGCATAGAGCATTGTGGACGCGCGGAGGCGGGCGCGGAGGCAGACGCTGAGGCAGTAAACAAACCGGTTGTCTGTAAAGTCGGTTTACTGACGATAGTTGAACGTGACAGTGTCATACAGCTGTCCACGCGGACGCATCGCTCACTCAAGTAGGAGAGAGACAGATGTCGAACGCTGCCGAACGCGGAGGCCGATTGTGCCTCTTGTCATGTTTTTTTCGTGCATGCAACCGGCTCCATCGAATTCTAAGACGTTGTCACGTCAATAATCTAAATATCTAATCTAATATCTAATAAATAGTTGATTTTTCTATGACTTGCTTGCATAATAGTCTACTTGAAGTGAAATCGTAACTATAGTAAAGAAGGCACAATCGCCGATTGCAACAGTGATAATGATGATGATTAAACTGTTAAACTCCTCATAACTTTTTGATTTCAAACAATTAATTAATCCATCTACGAAATAACGCTATTCGACAAATGAAAAATGTCATTCGTTGTTTTTGACAACCTTTAAAAAGATGGATATATTTTTATCTGAAGGATAAATTTATCTGTAGATTGAACAATTAGACCTTAAACATGTAATATACCCGGCAAAAAATCAGGCGGGTATTTTGTCAAGGTTAAGCTGAAGTTACCTGGACAAGAGACGCGCAGGCCAGAGGAGGCTGGCAAAATATGAAGGAGGCCTATACCGGCAGTGGGTGATACCGGGCTGAAATGATGATGATGATGAAGCGGTTTGTACTCAGTGTAGACGCAGCCTTACATGCTGCATGTAGGTGTTTATTAGTCACGTCGTAATCTGACGCGTCGTCTATCAAGAATATTATCACAAAATATGTTCTTCTTCATCTTTTACTAGCTTACTCTGGATGGTATTGGGATAAAAAGTACCTCACTTATTTGTGCTAGTATTCGGTCGCATAATTATGAAGTGGACTCAATCATTTATATTATAGCTCATAAATGATTGACAAAAAATGTGATATTATTTTTTAACTTTAACTTTTAGTTTTAGCTTTAGTTGCAATTGCGTACAAAAATGTATGTATCTTGAAATAAATGAATGTGAATTTAATATGTCAAATTTAAATAAAAAAAAATTATTTACACAAAAAACTTACAATGAATACAAGTATTTACAAAATGTACAAAATACACAAGAAATAAAAATATTAAAAAATCTTAAGTCAGCAGTTTCACAAGGAACACTCTGAAACGTCTCAAAGCTCAAGCAAATCAAGCAGCAAGTCTTTGCTGGTGGCATTGCCACGCTGAACCGGCCCTTCACGCGTCGCTTCGATCAGTTAGTAATTAAATTTCAGGTCCATAGATCCCAGCTAATGGACCGACGACATTGCATACGTCTGACTAAGTGAAGTGGCACCACACTGGAACTTCACTGCTATTATTTTAGACTATTTTTGAATTGTAAAAGGATCATATAAAAAAACGGTAGGAACCGAGACGTAGTTTGTTGCCTGTTCTTCTACGCTTGGTCGCGTGGAACTGGCACCTAGACTCACCTAGCTTTAAGAAGTTTCAAAGTGATTCTTGCATTGTACTGAATAAAAAATTATTGACTTTGACTTTGGCATACCTAGTTAAGATCACGGTAAGTCGGTGGATGGCTGATGATAATGACCATACTAAATTACACTTCATAAAATAAACCATACACTCTACGTTATGCTGCCTGACAGTCGATCAAATCATCAAGGAACCAGAAAAATACATATATTTCGCTGACTTCAAATTTTTTAATTAAGTCTATAGGTACAAAATACGTACGTATTTTTACCTAGAGTTTTATTAGATATCAGTTATATTAAGTATGTGCACTTTGAATCCTCAACACGACAAAAAGAAGAAGCAAACGCAACGACTCGACCGCTCCGACCACCGGCGTTATCACAGAAAGCCGCAGCGGGCTAAGACAATACCGCTTTATTGGCCCCTGAATGGAAGCAAGTTCATTCATTCAATGCAATTAGCTGGTACTTCAAATCGATCAGTGAATGCACAGAAAGGTATGGAGTGGAAATATATTTTATCAATGATAATGTGCCCTTTTTTGGGAGCCGACCGACATCGAACTTAAATTTTCGAAATTTAAATAGATGCAAGCTTACACATGCGCATGGGTTTGCTTACCAAACAAACATAAATACACATTGTCATAATGACGCGTTCCAAATTTAAAATTACTTAGCAAAAAATATGCAAACTGACAACTGGTTTGAAAACAGTCCTAAAAACAGGCCTGCTATTAAGACTGCGCCTGCGTCCCGGTTCGTACCTTGCAGTCAAGTAGACGTTAAAAATAAACTTAGGAATTTATTAGTGACTAGCAGCCCGTCCCGGCTTCGCACGGGGTAGACAATATTGTTGTACATTATTTTGTTCTATCGCTTATAGTTTCAGCAGCGCATTCGACGAAGACTCATTTTTCTACACCTTCGGTTACATTGTTCAAATTTTTGATTCTAAACAAACTAGTTTCAGATTTTGGGTTATTTCATTAACACGTTGTATAGAATAAAATAAACTTAAAATGTATTGAGATATTTATATATTTGAGAATTATTGCAGTTGAAAAGTTTAATATTAATCGCGCGCAGGTAAAATATATTTTTAAAATTAAAATAATTAAAATATGATAACCCTTGGCCATGGGTGGCAAGGCAGCCTAATCTAAGCCAGAACTTCCTGTTGTGACCTGGGTAATATAGATAACTATATTTTTTGTAAGGATACAAATACCTACCACAGTCTTTGTTAATAATTGGCTAGGTATTTCTCGCTTTGCATACCTAATCCAAATAATCTCTAAAAAATATCAATTTATTTTATATTTAGTCAAATGTGGTATGAAACCAAAATTATTGGCCTTACCTATTAAAGTTGAGTAGAATTTATAAGTATGAGTTAAGCTGTAAGCCGTGCGCATATAGAGATGGTATTAAGCCTTGCGCATATATGCATTAATATATGCGCATGGCTTAATACCATCTCTAAAGTTTTTATAGTCGTACCGGTGTCATATTACGCCATGGGTGGTCAAGCACTGAGCGCGATTATAGGCCACAACTAGGCCACTTAGCAATCTAGAACTCCGAGCGGAAACAGATTAACTTGACTTGGGTTCTTGAAATAAAATAAATTTGACCATATAGGATAGACTTTCAAACTGAAAACGTTTTTCAAAACCCTTTTTGTCGTCACGGAATGTTCGGGACAGGAGCCCATTATAAATCAATTTGTTTATTGTTAATTGTCAAGAACTTTCTTCTAGCTTTTGAAGCAATTATTTTACTATTCGGTTTTTCTTAAAGCTTTAACGATAACAACCATGACATTATTTTTTATCGATTTTATAGTGTTAACACGGGACTGTTCGTTAGTGCCGAGCAGTCCTTATGAGTTATTCATCGAGTGTGATTAGGATCCGATGGCACAGCGGTCAGTGGAGCCCCGTACCAAAGGGAAGGTCGTGGGTTCAAATCCCGCTCGGCTCTTAACATTTGGGACTTTATAAAACCCTGACATGAGTAAAATATTAAATATTTATTTCTGCGACAAAAATCGTAACCTAAAAAATAGGACGAAACCTACAAACAAAGCTCTTGCAGCGCTGGATTTCAATCTCGGGTTTTTTACCGGCCTGTGTTTAGTAAAGCCAAACAAAAGTGATGATTCACTAAGTTTTTTTTTTTAATATAGCGGTTCTAGATCACGATTTTTACCTGAAAGGTGATATTCTTCAGATTAGTCAGAAATAAATTTCATGAAAATCGGTTCAGCAGTTTGACCATGAAGTCGGTTTCTCAAGTCTTAAAACTTATATTATTTAAGATTTTTATAGCAAATGAGGCCAAGTATCTCAAAATTTTCTTTTAGATTTCATCATCATCATCATCAAACTACAGTCCACTGCTGGACGTAGGTCTCTCCCAAGACGTGCCACTGAGCCCGGTCTTCGGCTCTTCTCCTCCAGTGTTGTTCTAGATTTATTAAATTTCAAAAGATATTTCAATTATTCTGCGAGACAAAGACTCTTGGTTCGGTTATCGTGGTGACAGGCCGTCTACCAAGCCGATCTTATCTTCTCCAAACACACGACTACTGTGACTACATAAAGATTCCTTCATTTTTAACGACCGCACGGGTCAGTAGGGTCGCGCCTTCCTGACCACCGGATTATTAACAGAATTCTATACGATAACAAAGTATTTAATTAAGTTCTCATTCTCGGAAAAGGAAGTTGCTGATTAGGGGCGATATTTTAACAAATGCTAATTGTGTTGTTCGCAACAAAATCGGTGTATATGGGTCATACGATTGTTTTTAGAGTCGAATGTGTGCTGAAAAACAAGATTTTTTCATCCTAATTAGGTGCCCGGTGCCTGTATTCAAAATAATGATTAAAAAATTCGTCCAGTAAGATACTCGTATCACCGTTTCCGTTAGCTTTCCGCAAAAGATAATAATAATTGGCAAGGTAAATTTTGTTTTACTAATAAAAATTCAAGTTGTCGGTTTTACCATTTCAACTGCATAAATAACAATCATAGGTATTACCACTACCTACAGCTGGAATTGTACCTGGAATTTTACCTACAACTGATCGGAATTAAACCTTAGTCTTCTTGGATAAAAATAAATTAATAAACATACCAAAACCTTCTCTTGGAACCTCTAAAATCAGATACTTAAGGGGGTACGATTTCCATACAAACTTAATTTACACAACTATGGGCGAATAAAGTATTAATGTACACTGAAATAGCTGTAATAGGCTTTTACAGTGGTCCTTATTACCGGCCAGTTATATAAAGTTGGAGTGTCAGCCGTTGGTCGTGGTAGTCGGGGCTTCAGAAAAAGAACTAACAGACTTTTACGTCTATTTTGAAACAGTGATGTACAAAATTGACTCTATGCTAAAAGCTAGTACCCGTTAGAAAGAATGACGAAAAAAATACTTGTTTGGTTTTTTATTAATATTTCTGTTATCCTACAGTTTTCGCCAACTTTATATAACTGGCCGGCATTAAAGACCACTGTAAAATTCTATTACAGCTATTTCAGTGTACATTTATACTTTGTTCGCCCATAGTTGTGTAAATTCAGTTTGTATCGGAATCGAACAACCAGGTTGTTCGATTCCGATATTTACAAAGACAAAATTGAGTATGATACCTTTTTTCTATTCAAGTCTACTTTTTAATTTCTAAATCCGCTTATTGCGCTGTTTTAACTAAAACAAACGTCTATTTATTCAATTTAATCCTAAATTGTGATTTAATTTGGTCTAAGATGATTTCTTAGACCAAATTAAATCACAATTTAGGATTTAACAAAAAATTACTGAGTGAAATTAAGTTTCCATTTATAGGAAGAAAATACATTTATTTGACCTAGTAGGTATAAACGTTAACAATAGATAATGGTAGATATTATAGCCAAATAGGTTACTTAGCTTTTTGCTGCTTGAAAAGGCGTATCTATCATGCCAAACGCTGGTTTTCATATCATATTGTTACTAACTAGAAGTTTTTAAAACCTCTCTTCTTAAATTTAAGAGCTTAGCTCTTGTCGGGGTTTTGGTGTAGTTTTCTCCAACTTAACGCACCCATATTGAGCTAGATAGTTGCCCTGACTCATTGTTTTCTAACAAGCCCCATTAAATCTTAAACTAGATCGTTCCCACGTCGCCGCCTACACTCGGATGAAACTAATGCAGTGACTAACTCCCGAGTTTCCTTCGTTTTGTCCGTACGGAACATTATGTCTTGTCCTACCACAAGCTCTGTCTGGCTCTGGTTTGAGTCTTTTGGTTGGTATGCCTATTTCAGCCGTCCAGCATTGATGTGTTTTGGTTTGAAGGGTTTACTGGCACGTGAGGCTGAACATCTGTATGCCTCATTTTGATGGATGCAGAAAAGTGCATCGTAGATCACGTTCTTGACGTGAGTGACCTACGAGGAAATACTTTGCTATAGGCGAAAAATAAAAATAATTACTTTGAAAAAGTTTTATTCAAAATAATTATTTTTATTTTTCGTTCTTATATCCTTGTGATAATTTAGTGTTATGCTCTAAACCTGCACTACTTATACCTTAGATAAGTTACTACATTTATCAAATTTTAATTCTTAAAAAAATCTGTTAAAATTCGGATATTATATCGTCAAGGATAATCTTATTTGGCGTTAAACTCCCCATACTCCATAACAAGACCATGACCTATTTTCCTATCATATTTTCGGGCATCGTCTGGCCAATGTCTAAATCAAGTAGTCTACTAGTTCCCACGAGGCCTGTCACGACTCCTACGCATGTTAGTCACTGTCATCTGCCTCTTTAATTGATCTACAGATCTAGTCGTAAATTAAATCGTGGTTCGTCAATGTACGGGCTGTGTGAACATTCGCAATGAAAACGACCTTCAAGGACTCTCCATTCATGACTTATGAGTTTGTTTATTTTGATTTATATTTGACTATCTTTGTTTAGTTCGTGGTACTGGTTTTTCTCGGTCACCTGGTTATGATGGCTGTGAAACAGGGTAGAAAGTGACAAAATAGTGCAAACAGTTTTCCTTCCCCAATCGAGAAAATGTCTTACATAATAGAGTCAAAAAATTAATAACAAGTATTATAGAAAAAAAAAGTAATATAGATAGCTAAGAATTTGACTGCCATCACACCTAAGGAAAAGTGAGGATGTAGCCTAAGATGGAACATGCTTAGCCATAATCCACCTGTTCACTCTTGTCTTAAAAATTCCTAAATTGAAACATTCCGGAAATATTGGCACCGGTAGAGAGTCCACTCTTTGACAGTTAATAAAAATATAATTTGGAAATAACGATATATTGTAAATTTTAATAACGATGGCATAGGAATTGAATCATTTTGTATTAAGTAATTTTGAATTAGGAACAAATCTTACGGACATTGTGTTTGTGTGCGTTTGGGAAACAAATCCATGCGCAGCTTACGCCTGCATAGATTTCAATTTTGATAAGATGCCGGTCGTCCTTTTTTCATGGTCTGATCTGCTCATGTTCAATCTATGCCATATTGATCTGGGTAGATCGGTGAATGGTGAAACCTATTAATTGTTTTCAGAAGCCAACAACAAAACGAGCATTTGTCAACGATTAAATTGTACAATCCAATAGGCTGATTGTCGTGCGAACGCCGAGTGGGTTAAGAGGTGTTAATTGTGCGAGATTGAATGTTTTCTCAGGGCAGAATCTAAATTGAAGGCAATTGTCTGCGAGCGTTCTGTTGCAGCTCTTTGCTGGGATGCCATGATTTTCTGACTATTTGAGCCAAATTTCGGGTGCCAGAGTGGGATTGGGTAAGGGCATGTATAAGTACTTACTACCTACGTACTAGAGAAGCTACGTCAAATAACTGAATTGTTCTATTCTTTCTAATTTGTTCTCGGCAAAAAGGTCTTAAGCGCCATGTAAATCACGGCACTTCGATCACGGCGTTTTCGAGAGAGAGCGACTGAGGCGACTGAGCGAGGTGCGGCGCGATCGCCGCAGTTGAACGAGACAAAATTAGTAGGAATTTACGGTGTCTTCTCTAGTACGTAGTACTTATATCTCGATGGATAAGGGCGGAAAGAGATGATAGAATTCATAGATTTATTGATGATTACCTAAAACTATTGTGCACGTCTCCAGCTTCCTCATATGGAAATAGCGAATTCTGAAAACGCCAACATTTAATGCATAATTAGAGCAATCATAACATTACTATAGGTCTACTACAAGTCTGGCTTTGTCTCTAGCTCTGGTTTTGAGTCTGTGTGAGTGCTCACCAGTGTATTATACTGTGTGTGATTTTGACGTAAGATTTATTTAGTCAACACTCGTACAGAATTAAAACTGGAGCCAGAGATAGAGCCAAACAGCGCTCATGGTAGGCCTACTGATCACCAAAAACTAACACTACAGTTAGGCCTACCACCATTTCTGTCTGGCTCTGTTACTAGCTCTGGTTTTGAGTCACCAGTGTATTAACTTGCGTGTGTGATTTTGACGTCGGATTTATCGAGTCAACACTCGCACAGACTTAAAACTGGAGCCAGAGACAATGCCAGACCAAGCTTGTGGTAGGCCTTGTGGACAGACTTAATTTTTTAACCTTATGTTCCAAATTTTGGGTGACAAAGTGGGATTAGGTAAGAGCGGGAAGATGGTGATTGGTGATCAAATCACCAAAGACAAACAATGGATTAATTGGTGATTACCAAGCACAAACAAAGCGTAGGGCGCCTACCCACCAGATGGACTGACGACATTGTTAAGATCGCGGAAAGCCGATGGATGGAAAGGGATGGATCTTTCATCATGGAAAAATTTAGAGGAGGCCTATATCCAGCACTGGACTTCTTCAGGGTTATAATGATGATGATGATGATGCAGCACAGACAATTTGAGTGTTTGTAAGTAATTAACGGTAACACCGTAACACAGTAAGTTTGAATTTAGAAGTTTTAAAATGACATAGAATTGACTCCTGAATCTAGATCGTTTGTAACGATCTGCAGATAGCTCAACTGTTTCTTGTGTATTTTGTACATTTTGTAAATATTTGTTTAATTGTAAGTTTCTTTGTGTAAATAAATATATTAACTCCTGAAGAAAAGTGTAAATAAACCTGAAATTTTCATTAGAGGTAGGTGAGTAACAGTAAATAAAAGTATTGGAATGATATAACACTCACATTGTTGGGAAATTCCCATGTTATAACAATCTAAAATAAATCGTAATCCAAAACAATAGCCATATTTAGCTGTCTAATCTATATTCGATTTATCCTGTTTTTGAAATCGATTTAATGATGTGTGATACTATTTTGGCGTAACGGACAATATTTAAATGATTATGCAAGCTTTGGTTTCCAAAAAAGGAGTAAATGATTACCACGACAGCTTTCATAGCTTAGTAGGTCTGCCTTCTGCGCTGGAGGGCGTGGGTTCGATCCCCGCCGAGAACAACTAATTGTGTGGTGAACATTGATGTTTGTTCTCTGTCTGGGTGTTATATTATATTTTAAGTATGTATTTACGAAAAAGAAAGGTGAAAAAAATATCAGCTATCTGGTTCCCATCGTACAAGCTGTGCTTTGACAAGCTTTGATGTGTGGATTGTCGTGACGGACGTAATACAGCGTCGCTTCTTAAATTACGTTAAATATAGTATTTTTTCGTTTTGCGTAGACGTGACACATTAGACTGTCACCTTTTGTTTTGTTTCTATTAGTTTTTTGTCATTTTGGGAAGTCACATAGCTTTTTCATTTTAATTGTTTTCTGGTGTTATTTTGAGTTATGTTGTGTAATTTCGGTGGTATTTTAACCAACATTACTTGAGCTCAAAGTGTTAGCAGTTGGAATGAAAGTGATATTGTGAATTGATCGAAGATGTTTCTGATGATTTTGTAAAAAAAACGACCACCATTTGTTTTCAAAGCCAATTAAAGCCATTTGTCTATTGACTGACTTGACTTGACTAAAACCTATTTTATAAGTATATAAGTAATAAAAATATAAGTAGTGTAATAAGTATATAAGTAATAAGTATATCCTCACTCGACACTGGCAAAGTTGATACAAAATGGCAGATGCCATAATTAAGAAGGAGAAGAAGAGTAATTTCTTGACATATAAAGTTTTATTTTCGTATAAATAAAAGCTTTTCTGTATTAATTTACAAAATGCGAGCTTATCTAACGTCATCTGATTTTATTAAGACTGATGAAATTCAAAAAATTGAAAAGAATTTCAGTTGCCTGCAATAACGGTATTAAAATCACGGTCCACGCATCGTTGGAACTTATTGTTGCGATCCGCGATAGAAGGAAAGAAATCACTTTACAACTGTTTTCCTGTTTTTCAAATCGATAAAGCAAATTAATATCATTTGAAATATCATGTCACGATTAAATATTATATTATGAACATGTTTTGGTAGTTTTTAATTAAGTTATCTCATTAGCGCCTTTTTTCCTTAAAATGGAGCATTTTATCATACCAGATAAGGTATTTTGTCATTAGTATCATTGTTTTTTTCCGCCCACCGCTAATCTCCCCCGAGGTGGGTTTTTTGTATTCGAAATCGAATGTTCAAAAATCATGTAGAAAAATTAAACTAGGTGAATCTAGATATCATAAAACTATCTAAATCTTCTGTCTATGTCTAGAAGATTTGACAAGAACTTCTACCAGTATTCAGTAGGCACAAGCTGTCTGGCTCTGTCTCTGTCTCTGGTTTTGAGTCTATGTGCGAACAGCCTACACCTATTGTATCGTTTAATCACTCTGAAACGTCAAAGCTAGTTGAGTTCTTAGCTCCCCCTGTCAAGCTATTCAATTATAGATTATACATATATTTAATAGTATTAGAACCAAGGCCACCGACATAACTCCTAGAATTAGTAGGTTGAAGTGGTAATGTCATATAGCCCAAAGAACCATCAACCGTTGGGGAATAAAGGTTCATGAATGGCGACCATGCACCAGATGGACCAACAACATTGTCAAGATCGCGGAAAGTCGGTGGATGGAAAGGGCTCAGAATCGTTCTTCCTGGAAATGTCTAGGGGAGGCCAGCAGTGGACTTCTTCAGGCTGATGATGATGATGAATCTCAATGGATTTTTTTCTAATTGCTCAAAGCCCCAATTTCTGAGTCACAAACGTCATTGATAGATCAACTTTAAATGAATATAGCCTAATTCTAGAACAATCTAAAAATCTCTCGGTCGGCAAATTAACAATAATCAACCCATGATTCAGACTATATTGGAGTGATCTACGCCGACTTTGAAGTCATCGGCTTTCGCAATTGAGTAAGTAGGTACAGGAAGATCTAATAAGGGTTAGGATTTTTTCTGGGTTAATCAAAACTTCCTGGAAATTGGCTTTTCTTTGAAGTCTAGAAACATTGACTCATGAGGCTACCGGCTGAGTTCTACCGGCGAATAACCCATTTGAGACTATAAGGTCCCATATGGGTCGCCGCCGGTTTATTATTTTTTATTTAACTAGCTGATAGAACAAGCATATGGCCCACCTGATTGGCTGATTGGAAGCAATGGCATTGCCTCGTTGGTCACGCAAGTCAGGAACGTGCTCTACGATGCACTCTCCTTCGTCCATCAACTTTAGGGATACAGATGTTCAGCCTCACGTTCCAGTAATTTCACCGGTACCCACACCCTCCAAACCGAAACCCAGCAGTGCTGCTTCTTGGCAGAAATAGGATTAGTGGTAGTACTTCCCCACGAGACCTTCACAAAGAGCTCTACTACTCTTGGAACCATTATCATCAATTTCTTTTCCTTGTTCCACTTCATGTGGGGTCAGCACAACAGGTTTTCGTTCTCCACTCTCCTCTATTAGCCGTCATTTCACTCTTTTCTTACCCATGTCATCCTTCACACAATCCATCCATCTTTACGTTGGCCTACCTCTACTTCTATAACCATTCACATTCATATCTAGCACTCTTCTCGTTACATGACATTCTTCCTTACGTTTTTTTTTTTATAGGAATAAATCGTTGTTTTTATCTGAATTTACAAACATTCTTGTACCTCTTTTCCTTTAATCAAACTCTCCTTTGGAAAACAAAACACATTTAAAAAATTAGCCCTCAAATCCGTTTGCGTAGACCTTCGTCACCCAAAAATCCAGCGCAATCAACGAATCATCTTGTTGGCCCCACTGGCACTGCTTCAAAGGGCCATCAATTATGAATTTGGGCCGCAAATCGCCTCACACGAAGGGATTTGCAAATGCCACGTGCGAGCCATTAGTCTAATGGGGACCCTGGAATCTTTCGCCTTTTATGATGGCTTAGAATCTTGATTTCAACTGGTTACAGAAATGGAACGAGGCAAAATCAACCTTACTTTCATAGAGTTAGGATATAGATACCACTGTAGAAATATTGTGATCATGCCCGGAGCAGCTGTAGTATCGTTTTAAATGAGGATGAGTGTGAAAGCAGTGAATTCACCAATAATTTTAATATTTTCTTGATAGTATTATTCCATTTTACTTATAATATGATAAAAGTTATTGGAAATAATATTAATATTAACGTTCGATTTATTCGTTTATTGGTATCTTCAGATATCAGATGAAATAAAAAACTGTGGCACCGGTAGTGTCGACAAAAGTGAAAATTTAATAGCAGACTTGCACAAATTTGAAAGACGTGTCGGACCTAATTAAATAATGTTAAAAACAGTGGTGATTTTAGTAAATTATGCTGACTCTTAAAAGTCAGCAGGTATATGCTGAAAAGATTTGCTTTCGCACGCACTTTGTTAAGCAGTCATTGCACCGGCACCCACAGTCCACACCCTTCAAACCAAAACACAGCAAAGCTGCTTCACGGCAGAAATAAGCATGGTGGTAGTACTTCCCCGGACGAGCCATACACAAAGAGCTCTGCTATTACTTGCAAATCTTTCCGTAAATAATAAAGTAACTATATCTCACGTAATTTGGTCACATTAAAATCATGATTTCAATGTCTCCCGCGAGCGTGTGAGAATCGGATGTCGGATGTTGCCAAGGACGACATTTTGTCGCACATGTGATGTGTCTGGAGTATGTTTTGTACTTGTTGTGATGTAATGAACACCGATACGCATGATCTTGGCACTGAGTTAATCTAACGAGTATGAATGAAATATTATTTTCAGTTGAACCGTTGGTCTTTCTTGCTTCATTAAGTCCATTCACTTTTAGTTTATCACACAAATGTTTGTGTTAGCAACACCCTTACAGGGTAAATTATGTATTGATTCTAAAAAAAATAGTAACAACAAATCAAAAAATATTGTGGAAAACCCACACAAAACTATCTAGCCTCAAAATAAGTAGAGCTTGTGACCATAGGAATCAGATGGCATTTTATTTGTAGTAGAGTAAAATATAACACCCAGACAGATAACAAACATTTGTATTCACCACACAAATTTTTGTTCTCAGTGGGGATCGAACCCACTGCCTACGACGTAGAAGGCAGAGCTACTACCAACTGAGCTAAGAAACCAGTCCTAAGATCTGACATTGTCAAGCTTTTAGGTCAAAGTCAAAGATATAGTTATACAGTAGGATCACAAGGATCACTTTAGCTAGGTGAGTCTAGGTGCCACTTCCACGTGACCTACCCTAGAAGAACAAGCAACAAACTACGGCTTGGTTCCTACCTTTTTTTGCATGATCCTTTTACAAAACAAAAATATAATAAATTCTCAGTGGGGATCAAACCCGTTACAGCGCAGGAGGCATAGCTACTACCAACTGAGCTATGAGCTACAGGACAGAACAGACCTCGTGATTTAGCGCGTCCGATCCATCATACATGTAGATCTAATTCACCTCCCCACGTCGCTATACTAACCCAATTACAGTCCCGTTGGCCGCTACTGGCACGTGCGATTTATTGTCCTATCCAGCACTGTTTGATTTTAGCTGCTTTTGAAATAGCTTTCGTACTGTATTTACAACTATAACGCGGCTTTGCTTTAGGTCCTTTGTGCAAGTAATGTCCTTTAAAGGCGACTGATCGAAGCGACGCGTGACCGACGCTGGTGAGTACCTGGCACAGCGCATTGAAATAAATAAATAATGCGGACAATCCACACGCCACTATCTAGCCCCAAACTAAGCAGAGCTTGTACTATGGGAACCAGATGGCTGATACTTAAACACTTTTTTTTTGTAAATACATACATAGACTACAATACAACACCCAGACAGAGAACAAACATCTGTGTTCACCACACAAATATTTGTTCTCGGTGGGGATCGAACCCACGACGCAGAAACCAGAGCTACTGCCAACTGTGCTGAGAGGCCAGTCAAGCATTGCTATTCAGCGTGGCAATGCCGCCAGCGTCTTGGGGATGCTTCTGTGGGCTTCCGCGGGCTTTCCGTGGGTACCTACAAGCTTTGATTAGTTTCACGAACTAGAATTTCACTGCTATTTTTATTTTGTTTTGTAAAAGAAGCTCATAAAAAATGGTGTCATATATCATAGATTTTGTTTTATTTATCGCTAAGCATTGTTCATCTTAGATTTTAGTAAGCAAAGGACCAGAAATGTATTATTGCACACAATCTCATTAAAATCAATGTCTTGTAAGTTCATAAGTAAGTTCATAAGTTCATTTATTCATAACACGGTTACACGTCAAATACAGTACATATCATTGAACTTTAAGTTACATAGTAATGGCTCATTTGTAAATAAAAATATACAAAACAAATGTAAATGCTCTACACTTATTATAAGGTAGGTAAAATCTATGTCAAAAAAAATAATTAATTAATCAGTCAATAGGTACACAATGTCAATAATAAGAGAAAAATAAAAATTAATTATAATAATGTAAAGTTTAAGTCAGGTACAAGTTCACTAAATAAGGATAAAAATAATTCAATTCAAGTATATAATTTCAAGGCAATAAATTCATCAATGTGATAAAACGACCGATCGATGAGCCACTGTTTCAGCTTGAACTTAAAGGACTGCGCCGATGGCGCCTCGGTGATTGTGGACGGTATGCGATTGTAGACCAGGGGCCCCATCACGTGGATTAGCTTTTTTGATTTTGCGAGTCGATGAGGAATGGCTCTCAACCGCTCATCGTGTCTAAAGTTATACCTATGACCATCCCCACACCTTGCGTACACTTCCAGGTGGTTTCGGGCATAGATCGCAGCCTGGTAGATCACGATGGCGGGAACCGTCATAATCTTCAGGGATTCAAAATATGGTCTGGCAGATGTATACTGCGAGACTCTGACAATAGTTCTAATAATCTTGTTGCGTGGCGTACGAAAATAATGGCAAACCCAATAACGACTGGTGTTCGATCAGCCAAATCCGATTATGCCCGGGATCAGATGTCTGTACCAAATTACGAGGCGGGATTATTATCCTCTCAGATATTAATTGTTTTCTGTAATCTGCACAGAAAGATTTTTATTTAATAGTAACATTTGCTTTAGGATAATTCTTGTTGAGTCGCTAGTATTTTCGAATCGAAGGATTTTAATCAATGCCTTAAAAATGCTCCTCTCGTGCACATGACATCATATTTGTGAAATGTTTCAGGAAAATTTTTGAACTTGGAATCGGAGTGCGAGGCCGCTTCTACTAGATCAATAATACGGTATATGATATGTATATGTAATATGACCGCACACGCAGCTATAATAATACATTTCTATGACGTCAACTTATACCGTAATTAATATTAATATATATTATAGCACGGCATATATAAGTATTATTGATCTAGTTAATTTAATTTGTATTTATCATTTTTATTTTTTATATTTGAGTGACGTTATTCGTCAAATATATTTTTTCCATCTGACAGCAAATGATTCCGGTGGGTGTTTTGGCGGTCTGCGGATGGCTTAACTTTATCATGTCTCTTTTGTACATTTTGTAAATATTTGTTTACTTGTCAGTTAAAAAAATGTGTTTCGTGCTAAGATGGAAATATTTAATTAGTAAAACAAGACCTAATATCTATCTTAAGAGCCACCGCAGAACGCTTAGATGTGCTTTACTGATTTGTAAAATTTTCTACTTAGAATAGAAAAGCGACGCAGGGACTGCAACATTCAAATAATTCCACTTAAATCAGATATTTTTTGTTTCAGAACCTTAATCCCGGACCAGAAGAAGAGGGCGATAACATAAAAAGAGCAGCCACTCATCAGGGGTAGTCGGAAATTGAAAATTAATATTTCATCTCTCTTTTGTATTGGCCTTACCTTTGACCAATCGGAATTAGTGATACGACGAGAGAAGTAAAAGAATAGTGTAGGATATAATGTAAAGTTTAACATTTGTATATTTATAAATATTGGAGATTTTTTTTTTAATTTAACATGTATAAATAAATAATGAAGATTTTTTACACAAGGATATCTAGGGCCGTATGTAACAATGCTTAGTCTGAGTTGATAGATTTTTGACACTCTACAATGGAGAACTGTCAAAAAAACCATGCTTCAGGTTTGATTCAGACTCAAGCGTTGTTTTGGCATACCTTAGTCTAGGTTTTTTATTGTATCATTAAGGCCCGGTTTCACGGTAGAATAATCGAGCAATTAAATATTTGACAACCTTTTAACTCATTTTTTGGCTTATTTACGTTTATTTGACTTTAACAACTGTCAAATATTTGAATTTCTAATCGCCCAATTCAATTTTTGACAGTTGTTTAGCTAAAATTTGAGCTATGAAATGTGTTTAGGTTAAATAAGTAAAAAAAAAACCCTATAGTCATTATGCTGGACACTTTTTAGTGTCTCGCGAAAAGTCTCTTGTCACTGTCACTTTCATGTCAACAAATAGAGATGGCAACGTTTCGTTTTCTGTCATTTTGGGAAGTCACTTAACTTTTCCATTTTAATGATTTTTCTAGTGTTCATTTGAGTTCTGTTGTGTAATTTCGGTGATCTTTTAACCAGCATTACTTGAGGTCTAAGCTCAAAGTGTTAGCAGTTGAAAGTCTATTATGTGATATTATGATATGATCGAAAAGGTTTCTGATGGTTTTGAAAACATACGACCATCATTTGTTTTCAAAGCCAAGTAGGGCCGACTTGTCTATGACTGACTCGACTTGACGAAATAGTATTTTATCTATGTAATAATTATATCCTCATTACTCTGGCAAAATTGATCCCAGATGGACAGATGCCATTCATAAAAAAGAAGAGATGGCGACTAAAATTACTACCATTATTAATATGTGCTTAAATCCATAGATATTAGAGTTTCGGAAATTAGTAGTGAGCAGAAATATTATTTGTTTTCATAAGATCGATGATAATAACTATACAGCTACAAAAAAAATACAGCAGGGACTGATGACAATACATTTGACAGCCGTACTGATTACAAGATCACGTGGCTGTTTGTACCTATTAATGGGAAAATCGCATGATATGAATATTTAGTAGGCTTATAGCTATCCTTACATAATATTAGATTTTTTCAACGGTAAATCCACTTTTAAAAAATATGATATGTACATAAAAATACTCTTTAGAGTGTAATTTGATATGATGCCACTGTTTCAGGTAACCTAAGTTTGGAGAGAAAAAAGTAGCAAAGCAAAAAATCATATTCCTTAAAAATATTTAAACTTTCAAAATTGAAAAGTTTCTCAATTCAATGCCTTTTTATTAGTTCAAGACGAATTTATTTTATCTTTTTAAGATGAGTATTTGATGTAAAATCTTTGATAATTCTATATAAATAAAAGAGCGTTGTGTTAGTTACACTTTTTATAACTCAAGAACGGTTGAACCGTTTTGGCTGAAAGTAGCTGGAGAGGTGATTTAGAACAAGGAGACTTTATTTTGAAAAAGTAACAGGAATGGGGCAAACGAAGCTGCGGGCGGTAATAGGTAATAGATAAAAGTTATACAATTTGCAAAGGTAAGAAACAATGCATAAAATTCATGTGAAAATACTGTTTTTGTTTTAATATCGACCTTTAAAATTTGATAAAAATCAGTATAAGTATGATCACTTTTTTTTAAATAAAGATAGCCAAGCATTTGGCTGCCATCACACCTGATGGAAAGTGGGATGCAGCCTAAAATGGAGCACCCACAAAAAACATCAGCGGAGTTTGTAATATTATAAATATTGCAGGTACAACATAATATAAATTAGAATTTTAGAGATATCGCTTATTAAATAATGCGTAGTAAATTAATTTACAATTTATCTACCCTGTATTATCGATGTTGTTTTCAAAAAGATATAACAAACGGTTACTAATTAACTTGTAATAAAGTTAAAATATCTAAAATAATTGGCAGATTAACCGTTACAAACGCCTGTATTAGTAGTTTTTGATCGGAAATAAGATTTGTTTTGATCAAAAATTATCCTGAAACCCTGTTATCCTCCTGATGTGTACGTGATAAATTAATATTTATGTTTAGCAAATAAAAATATTTTATATTCCGGATATAATTAATTAAACGACGTATTAAACATATTAAACGAATTAATTTTCTGAGGAACCCACATTATAAAAATTAAACACGATTGTCTTAATTGGTTATCACTTGACATCGGACATACGCTTGTTTCATCAGCTTTTTGTCTAAAAAAAATATCTAGGGCCCGGCAAGTAGAGTGGGCGCAATTTTTTCTCAACTCTACTTTTCCGGTTTTGACCGGAACCGGAAATAAGTGACGTTCGCAGTTCCTCCATACATACTGAGTAACACACGTTTTTAAAAATGGCGCGTTTGGTATTTGAGATCTGTGCTATTTTTTTTGTTTCAGATTTGACATTTTGAAAACTTGTTTTTTTTTTGTTCATTACCTAACCTAAAGATGGATGGGTCCATATTCTGTATTAAACTAAATTTCATACCCGATAGCTCCCAAATGATAAAATAAAAATGTAGGTTAAATATAGCTGGGTATCATCAAAATGCTTCTATTTTAAGCACATAGGTATTAGGTAGGTATTCCAAAAAGTGCCTTGACCAGTAAAAAGGTCAGTGCACAAAAATTTGTTTTTTTACTCCTATTGAAATGTTTATTTTTTGACACATTCGGTTAGATACGGTACATTAACGGCTCAAATTAGCATTAATGTTTTTTGACAAGTTTTTTTACGTGCGTTTGAAAGTATGAAGTGCGTTAGAAATATCACCTAATTTAAAAAGCTTTGTCTACGGATATGTCAAATGTGAGGATTTTTGTATCAGACTTTGGAACCCTAATCATTTTCTTATGAGTAAAATTTTCGTTTACCTACGTCATTAATTTATTAATGTGGTTTTCCGTTATACGTAAATCATATCTATTAAATCATATTTTATTCCGATAAACATGTATACCATGACGTTGGCTTCACTTCGCAGCTGTGGTTAGGTACTGGGTACACGGGTTGCTATTTGAAGTAAACATAATTTAAGTTTAAAAAACTTGAGAAACCGACTTCATTGTCAAACGGCTAAACCGATTTTAATCAAATTTTTTTGGGACAATCTGGACGTAAGAATAAACTTCCAAATAAAAAAATAATTTTCTAAATCGGCTCACAAATGACGAAGTTATGCGGTAACAAACATTAAAAAAAAAAAAACATACAACCGAATTGAGAACCTCCTCCTTTTTGATTGGAAGTCTATTAAAAACAAACCACTTCCTTAAAAATGCTACAAATTTTAACCGGAAAAATTACGGTTTTTTTTCTGGCGGTACCTGGAAAATCGTCACATTTATTTATACATTTTCCGGTTTCTTACCTTTGGGTGTCACAACCCTAAAAGCGCTGTTCGACACGGGTCTCGGAGACTCCCGCCCGGTGCCTGGGGACGCGCCGCTCCTCACCATCGAGAAGTCCAACGGCATCGGCGGCATCGCACTTATTTCCATTTTTAAAAAAACGATCCCCGAAACATAACACTTTCAACTTTTGTTCCCGATCGCGGAGCGTGCGACCCGCGACGGCTCCGACTATGCTTTAAGCGGGCACTCACTCTGACCGCGTGCTCACGGCTTTCTGTCCTATAAAGCCGAAAATCTCTAGAATCTCCATAGAGATTTCGACCTTATCGCTCGGCTGGGTGTGGGCGTGGTGAGCTAAGCCCCGCCCTCGGCCGCCATGTAGCTGGAGTGACAATCACTTTGTATAGGTAACACAATAATATGATTCTTGATGGATTTTATTGTGCTACCGATGCATTTGTTCGAGAACAATTTTCGCTGGAAAAATGAGTTGGAAATGCTAATGTTTTCTTGAAGTGTAGGTTCGCACATAAACAATACAGTAGCTTAATAATGATGGACGGATGCATTACAAAGTTTTAAGAAAAGTTTTTAAGAGAGTTTCTGTGCGTTTTATTTTATTTTGTCTATTTTTTTAGATAAATTTGGCCGAAAACAAATTTTATGATCTCTTGATTTATATTATTTATGATGTTAATTTTATAAAAAGTAATTAATAATTTTTTTGAAATTTAAATGTTTTTATAAATTTTTTAAATGTTTGCAATGGTCAGGTTGTCAAAGTTAAAAAAAAATATCTCGTTCCAAAACAATAGTAGGTATTTTAAAACCGTGCAGAACTAAAATCCACAGCTAAAAAACCGAGCAAAATGTTTTTTGAAACCAATATCAAAAATCCACAGCTAAGCCCAACTATGTTGGCAGCACAAAAAACTGGTCAAAAACTGACACAACTACAACAAAAACCAATCATGTTGGCAACATAAAAAAACAAAACTCGTCGAAAGCTGATACAATTATAATGAGTGACGTTTTGAATTAAGCCCGCGACCCGACGACACTCGACATTTGAAACAATGAGCGCTTCAATTTTTCACAGTTGGTAGCCCTGGCCACGCTAATCCTTCACAGGAATATTCTTGATACTTTTGCGCATAGCTTTTTTAGCATCGTTAAAATCAAAGTTTGTTTATCACAAGGATCACTTCGGAACGTCTTTAATTTAGGTGCCTCTAGGTTCTAGTTCCACGCCACCAGCCTAACAGGCAGTTAAAAATAAACTGAAAATACTCCGATCACAAAAACATGAATGGGGAAATCAAACTTGGATTTCATTTTATTGATTTTATAGTGCACTTTATACCACACAATAACATAGATTTTTATAATGTCCCAAACGTACCAAGGGGAAGATCGCGGGCTCAAATCCCACTTGACTTACTTTTGGGACATTATAAAAATCTTTGTATTTCGTTGATGTTTGTGATTGGGAGGTTTGAGTCTAGGTGACAAATCCACACCAGCCTAAAAGAACAGGTGCAGGAAATAGAGGTTGAATTTCCCTGCTGCAGATTTCTTCCCTCTATACACCACTATTTTGTAACTACCAAAAAAAAATAGGGTAATGTAGTAGGGGTAAAACATTATGAATGTGCAATCAGAATTTTTTGTTTCGATAAAATGACAAAGTTAAATGTTAAAATGTTCAGAAATCCTGCATAAAATTATGGACATTATTACGCTGTTCGGTTCCGCTTGGTATTTAGCGTTTATGAATGAAATAATTTTTGTTTGTTGAATCATTTCTCAATATTTGACAAAAAAATTGTGGTTATTTAAAAATTTTTTTCTTGTCTCAAAAAAATTTTTTTTTCGTGGATGTGTATCAGCAGCCAATATCGGCATTTTTTTTTTGGTAATTACAAAATAGTGGTGTATTTTTGACTATATTATTTCAATCTTTTCAACTTTTAACTAGTATAAATTCACCTACTTATCAGAAGCTTCACTGGTAAATTTAATACATTAATGTCTTTATCTAAGGTTTTTATGTTTTTTTCGCAGGGTTGTAGGTGAGTGCTACGCTGCTACGTCGTAGCTACGATTATAAAATTTCAAATCTTCATTTTTTATGCTCATTACTTCTTTCAAATAGGTATAATAATTAGTTGTGTAAGATAGATGTAGCAACCAATTCAATTGCCTAAAGCCTTGCGCATGTCTAAGCACTCTGCTGAGGCGATCAGTGAAATGCTGTCAAATATCTCTCTCGTTGTTGTCATCGTTTCACTGATCGCTACCGGAGGACGGTTTAATGTGCGCATAGCTTGATTTGTAATTAGTCAGAATATTATAAAAACAATAAACAAAAAAGCACAATCTTTAAGCAACGTGTCACAAAATGTCACAAAATGTCCTAAAAGTTAAGAGACGAGCGGGATTTGAACCCGTGAATCTTTGTTATTTCCTTAAGTGTAGTAGACCCTGTAAACTCAATATATAATTTGTTTTAAATTGCTGAAAACTTTATATCAAAATATATAAAATAGCCAGAATAAGTCTTCCTATCAGGCTTTTGCGAAAACTAATTACACCTCTGCTTC
Organism: Thera britannica; assembly: GCA_939531255.2. NCBI lineage: Eukaryota > Metazoa > Arthropoda > Insecta > Lepidoptera > Geometridae > Thera > Thera britannica. Next base: position 13,207,902 of record OW618047.2, read on the forward strand.
GCAATGATAAAGCAAAGCCGTCGTATGGGATATTTTTATTCGGAACAAAATGAAATTCTCCAACTTCCCAACAAACGAATCTAAGCCCTATACTCAGGCTACAAGGTTTATTTCCCCGTGGCAGACGATCTCGTTTCAACAGTATTGTGGAAAATTTTTACTACGCTCGCAATGTAAAATAATCCTAACATAATCTCGCTTGGAAAATCCTATTATTCTGATCATCCCCTCAATTGCGAAGAATAAAGTAGACTATTTCAATATTTGTTGACTTTTGTGGAGTAGCGGGTACTGTCTGAGACACTGAGGCACAGGTTTGTATCCCATGATGTCACAAATGCTCCTGCGGGACAGTGCTTTGTTATAGTCGATGGAAATACTTCACATCAGGTGGGCTGCATTGATATACCCGACCACATCAAAGCGATAACACACCTACTCTTTTGAGCTATTAATTGATTTCCTCGCGATGTTTTCCTTCACCGTTTAAGCACCGAATCGCAGTAGTATTGTAAACGAAACACAAAAGGTTCATAAAATCTAAGCTTCAGTCTGTTTCCACAAAAATCTGAGGCGTACGTAATAAATTCAAGGCGCGCTTACTTTACGGTCAAATCCGAACCGACCGGACCGGAGTTATTATCATTTTACACTTATACCTTTTTGTACGTATTTACTGCATTTACTCGAATGGTTAAGTTAGTAAGTTAAGTAGGTTAATGGTTGAGTTAGTAAGTTGAAGTGGCAATGGGCAAGCCACATAGCTCGAAGAACCGACAACCGTTGGGGAGTAAAGGTTCTCGAATGGTGACCACGAACCGGAAGACGAAGCGTAGGGCGCCCACCCACCAGATGGACCGACGACATTGTTAAGATCGCGGGAAGTCGATGGATGGAAAGGGTTCAGAATCGTTCTTCCTGGAAATGTGTAGGGGAGGCCTATGTCCAGCAGTGGACTTCTTCAGGCTGATAATGATGATGATGATGATAACTCGAATGGTCTATCAGCTCAGTTGATGACTGGCCTCTCAGTCAATTATGCACACAATGCTCTCAAACGGTGAAGGAAAACATCGAAAAGAATTACATGCTTTAGCCAGCTCATATTGACCAGGTCCTTCCTGTGGATTATGCCCACTAAGCTGTCAGGATGGAGGTGCTGGGCAAGTCTATTCCATCTATAATCCTGTCCCAGACATTATAGCATCCCATAAGTAGGGCTTAAGAAATCACCAGTTGCCCTTGACGCTACGAGTATATACATACATCATCTACAATAGATGCAAGAGTCTGTTTTTAGACATAATAATATGCAATAAGAAAATCCTTGCACGGAGAGAAGAGAGGAAATAATAGAAGAAAGAATAATAACTAGTCGTTCGCCCCGAACTGAGATCTCGTGATGCGACCCAAATGCTCTAAAAAAGAACATAGGTGGTAATCAGAAAAAAATGTGCCACCATCACACATTGTGTTTTATATTCTATTTGAGAAAGTGTCCAGATACCTTACCTCTGGCTATTTCTCACTAACTTTGTATGGTAAACAAGTTTTAACTCAATTGGCCAATTGATTGAAGAGTGCACCCTTAAAAAACCCCATATCTTAATAACCCCTTATCCGATTTTACTCCATACCAATAAATTTCTCAAGTACAAGCTATCGACTTATCAAATTTCATGCAGATCGGATCAACGGTTCAAAAGTTATCGTCGGACAAACATACATACATACATACGCACATAAAATGACAAATCACCCAAGTTGTTTGTAAGATCTCGTTCGCTTCGCTCACTCCATATTATGATCATCCTCATACATGAAGAATCTGAAGTTCTGAGGATATCTACATACTATGCCGTAGTGATCTTATTTTAATTTTTTTTTTAACCCGTATGTGCGTATACTTCTAATTAAATAACCTCATGTAGGTAACCCTATTTAGTAAAGACCTTTAATTTGGTCAGCGTAAAACGAGTCCCAATTTAAACTCTATCCCAACGACATAAAAGCTAATATTAAAGATAATGCAAACAGCAGAAAAAGATAAATGCCTCTAATGTCACATCTAGATGCAAATTATTTCGGCCCGGGGTATTTATCTTAACTCTAATTTAACCCTGTAAATACCGCAAGGGGTGGAAAGCGCTTTTTACGCTTTCGGTCCGTTGTCCACTAAGCTTAAAGCTTTCAATCTTGTAGTTGGTGCAAAAGAGTGTCTCTGGAAGCTTAGCCGTTTTGTTTAATTATTTTTTATAATGTTTTTCGTTAGCACATAATTTCATTTATGATTTGTTTTTTTTATCCGAAATGTAATAACTTCCAGATTGCTCCAATAAAAATTTCATCAAAATTGGTTTAGCTGTTTTGTTACTGCATACCTCCGTCATTTAATTTTATGAACCATTTTAGTAAACTCTTAAGATTGAATGGGACTGAGCTGTGAAGGCTGTTGTTAATTTATCAAATTATATTTGAATAATAATCCATAAACAATCAGGATCTCAAGTTTTTTTCCTAGTGACTATAGTAAACAGAAGCCTTTAGATTTTTCACCCTTTTTGTTGTCAAGGTATCTTTTTTGCGACTACTTTTCTACTTCGAATACGAACAGTTTGAAAGTAGTTACAAGTACACTAACTTGTATTTAGTTTCAATTTGTAAAAGTTAGTGTCCTACTTTTTACAGGGACCTAACTTTTTATATTCAAATGTGTTAAGCTAGGCATTCACTATAAAAAATGTATCAAAAATTCAACAATAAAATTTTTGCAACTTTACTGATTTGGATCAGTTGAGCTATCTCTAGATCGTTTTAAAACTCTGCTGATAGCTCAACTGTCTCTTGTGTTTTTGTACATTTTGTAAATATTTGTTTAATTGTAAGTTTCTATACTAAAATGTATTTTTTTACATATATGAATATAGGTATTTTTATTTATAATGATGGAAATTTAATATTAATAATGGCAACAGTACAAAGCCGTAGATACATATAGATAGATAGAAAATACTTTACTGCTCACAAAAACATATAACAGACACACATACCTACATAAAAAACCTTAAAAATAAATTTTAGAAACAATAGGCGGTCTTATCTCTCAGTAGTGATCTCTACAAAAATAAGATAAAAGCTAGTCCAATAATTAGTTTTTTTTAATCTAAAGGAAAAGTCACGAGACAGTCTCTGACTATTCTCTCAAAGGCATTTTTCTTCATAAGCAACAAAGCGCTTCTTCTTTTTAAGTCAAGACTAAAAAACAAAGCGCTGTACTGCTTGAATGCAAAAGGCATTAGAAATAAAATTCCGACTGCAGATTAAAAGTAAACATCAAGAATAGGGTAATTTTGTAAAACGCCGTACGTAAAAGGCCAAAATGATTTTTGAAGCAAACTACCTGCTTGTTTCTACGCTTATGGGAAAGTGGGGCTACGAAACCGCTACGAGAGTCTACAACGTAAAGAAAAACTGTTGTCTGTAAAGTCGGTTTACTGACGATAGTTGAACGTGACAACGTCCTGATAAGTTTGAAAACATTGTGTCAAGTGCGGAAAAGAGTCTCTTTTAGGCGCACATAAAATCCTTTACCCGGTTATGATAAGTTAAGAAGGGTTATTGACGTGACAACGTCTTATAATTCGACGGAGCCGGCTGCACGCAGGTAAAAACATGACTCATGCGGCGTTACCTCGGTCTGAAGCGTTCCATTTAAGGCTTGAAGTGCAAGCAAGTGAAGCGCGGAACAAGCGACAAAGAGGCACACTCGGCCTTCGCGTTCGGCAGCGTTCGACATCTGTCTCTCTCCTACTTGAGTGAGCGATGCGTCCGTGTGGAAAGCTGTACGACGTTGTCACGTTCAACTATCGTCAGTAAACTGACTTTACAGACAACCGATTTTTTTTTTGAAAATCAATACGCCGTTCTTGTGGCCACGCCTGTAATGTTTTCTATTAATTAACTCTGTATAATGAAACTGGCCGCTGTTTCTCCCATTTTTGATGAAGATACCGTTTTGTTTCACTCACAATGTAACGTTTGTTCTTTCTATAGTTAAAATATCTACCTGTTATCAGAGTCACATTTTGGGTAATTTATGGGCATGCCGGTGTTGGTCACATAATATATAAAAGTAAAATCTATATCAATCAATAAACCTGCTCCTAAGTAAGACCTTTTATAAAACACCGTGTTACATTAAAAACATTATGAATTAAGCTTTAGAGTGCTCGAAAGGACTTTAAGGCAATCTGTTGATCTCTGAGGTGCACTTGAAATCCTTTCACCACAGTGATTTGAAAGAACCAGTGCCACAATAATAAAAATAGCATTAAAAAATTTGATACTTTTTTATCGGTTATCTAAGTTTTGGGAAATCTTCTCTCGCTTCGCTTGCTCGCCCTCCGCTACGGTTACAAAATTCACGAAAACTAGATTACAGTCCAGTTTAAACCGGCTTATTAACCCCTCGTAACAGACACAACAGAATGACCCACCTACAGTGTTTCCAACACCCGGCCTCATTTGCCTAGGAATTACCCTGATAACCAGAATTCCTGAATTTTAAAGGTTATATTAAAAGGGATTGCGTAGTTAGGCTCAGAGTGATTATTTTATATTGTTCCGTGCGTTTTATGTTGGAATCTCCTGGCGGGAATTAATTTTGGAAATCATCACTGAATCTGTATTTTGACGTGATAAAATTAAATGAAGCTCGATGTGCTTATTAATAGTAGGATACTACCATTTATTAAAGCTTGGTAGTTTACTTTGAATAATTTAAATATGAATTTACACCTTAACGCTCTTGGTACTAAAAGGACTGAGGTAATCAAAGTCGTGAAACTATTTCCTTTTTTTTGTTTGTAAGATAATTATATTTTAGGCAAACAGTATGTATGTACTCTGTGTGTCTTAGATCATTTTATTGCTCTCACGTGTCAGCCCGTCTCTCTAGACCATTGATTCCCAACGTCTCGAGACCTGGACCTCGAGACTACCCTCGACACCTGGAGACTCGACGGGGGTCTACGATGGCGTAACAAAAAAATTTAAAATTAGTGCATAATTCTACAAAAATGTATCTAGTTTCGATAGTGAATAACTAAAATGTTGGCTTAATTTCACCTACGTAGGCAGATAATTTAAAAAGCTTGGCGACTGTTATTTGTAAAAGCTTTTTCGAAAACTGTTAATTCGTTTTTGACAATGTGCAACGCAAATGACTAATCTCCTTATTTTTTTCGTCGGGGAATACAGTAAAAATGTGCAGGGCAGGGGGTCCAACGGAACCAGCAAAATTTTGAAAGTGGTATATGAGAAAAAAAAGCCTCTGCTCTAGATCTGTGTACCAAAATTCATATTTTTGGTTCTGTATTTTTGGCGTGAAAGCGCGACAGACTACGCAATTAATTTCGCATTTATAATATTAAGTAAGGAGTAAGGGCGACAGTTAATAATAAAATCTGGTTTCAAATAAGTCTCACAATGGCACTGAGACAACGATTCGCCATTAAAATAATTTGCACATGTAAATACTAAGTGAATGGAGCAGGAAGTCTGTCATGTGGTGCGGTCACCGACCCCGGCTAGTGCTAGTGCTTCATTCATTTAGATTGTTCTCGGGAATAGATAGGAGTATTACTCTGGTTCAATAGTGAAGCACTGGTGGTCTAGTGGTAGAGGCCCCGCCTTCCGATCCTAAGGTCGTGGGTTCAAATCCAGTCGTGTACCAATGTGTTTTTCTGTCGAAAAATGTATGTGCACTATGCCAGTACTCTCAAATCGGTGAAGGAAAACATCGTGTCATAGGACCTAAAAAGTTCGAGCGACACGTGTCAAGGTCACGCAAAAAAGGCCCACCAGCGGTCTACTTGTGGAAAAACCGCACATCAAGGTGCGGATGATAAAAATTTACCAAAAATTTAGGTGGTCTAATTTGGCAGCTTCAGTCATAAGCAATTCACACCCATCAGTCTTCCATCTAAACAGCACATGTTCAAGATTATAATTACCCCGAACGCGACGAGTGTTCGTTGCAAGTCATTAGGATTAAGAAATATCTAGGCTTGTCACTTAGCATTGCCTGTGTCTAACGACTGTGATGGATGCGCTGGGAACCTACTGACATCCTGGATCAGTTCAGCTGTTATACCAAATGTTCTTACATAGCTATTTAATTACCCCTTATGTCTTAAGGGTTGTGATTAATGTTTTTAATTATTAATTAAAAACATTAATAAAGTTTTGAGTTTCAAATACATTCAGCCAACTTTCCATAGTTTTAGTTCCTCGCCTTACAAAGGGTTTCTGGAAGAAATCGCTTTTTTACTTTCTTTATTTTATTTGTGAGGTGTGCAATAAATAATTTTCTATCTATCTATTTATTTATGAATTGTAGTGAGCTGTCATTGATTAATTAATTGTCGTTATAGACGATTAGAGATAGCTCAACTGAAACTCACTGTTGTTCATAATATGTAACATAATATTGGTATGTAAACATTTTTGATTGGTACGAAAAGCCTAATTCGTATTTAATATGATTAAGGATGTCATAATGATATTATGTAAGATACAGGTCATTTTTTTTTAATATAACGTAGAAAAAAATAAAAATGATGCAAACTTCTAAGTACGTTTAGTTTTTACAAAACACCACATGGTCTAGCAAAACATCTTGTATGATCTCGACAAAAAGTGGTCAACTATTTTTAATTTCTACCACCACATGCGAATTGAAAGCCACAAATCATCCCACCACGGATGTATAATAACAGGCGACCGGAAACTGTTGATTGTACCTCATACACACACTCTCATACACATGGAGACTTGTTGTCTGTTTAAATTGAAATGATTTCATTCATTAACGCTCATCATGAATGGTTGGCGCGAATGCTTTGACATGGTATTTATATGGTTGAAATAAAATACTCTAAAAGGTACATTCAAAAAATATTTTTAAGGGCATGTTATTCTAAAAGGTACATTATAAAAAAAATATTGCGTTTTTGAAGCAATTTATTCTAAAGAGCACATGCGTAAAATATTGTGGTCAATTTTTTGAACTACTTATTCTATTTTAGATGAGAATTGGGAACCAGGCTGAGAGTCTAATCACATAAGTCTTCATTAAGCCTCGTTGAGGCGCACTCAAAATCCTTTCACCACACTTGGTTCGAAAGAATCAGTGACACGATAAGAAGAAGACTTCATTTTAATATTTGAGTCAAAATCAGTAATATATTTCAAAATAATTAAAACAAAAACAAAAAAGTTTGAAAACATGTGACAAGTACAAGAAAAGACCCTCTTTGTTTTTTTTTTTTTGTTATACTCGTATATAATTGTGTGAATTGTTCACAATATTTATTATTATTATTTATATTTATTATTTATATAAAAAAATCAGTGATACATTTAGAAAAAGATTCATAACACACCGCATAATCAAAAATCTGTAACCCTAATTTTGTTAAACAAAATAAGTTCCCCTAAAAAACGTTTGAACAAAACTGAAAACACCCATTAGTAACTTTTGCCGCGCAAGCCATTATTAAAACCGCGAAGAATTCTCAAAACGTTCAAAAATGGATTATTGTCGTAAAAGGAGGTGTAATGCTCCTTTTGGCGGAGTTTTCTCGTAAAGTTTCTGTTTATTGTGTTCCTGGAGTTTTGGAGTTTATAAGCGCGGAGCGCAATGGAGCGTCATTGTGCCCGCGCTTATAAACTGTACGCCTACCATGAGCTCTGTCTGGCTCTGTCTCTGGTTCTGGTTTTAAGTCTGTGTGAGTGCTGACTAAATAAATCGTATGTCAAAACGTCACACACATAGTCTAATGCACTGGTGAGACAGACTCAAATCCAGAACCAGAGACAGAGCCAGACAGAGCTCATGGTAGGCCTACTGTACGCAGAGCTTAGTGGATCCTCACGAATTATGAAGACTTGTGCTGCAAATAAAATTGGAAGTACAGTACCATGCCTACTGTTTAAATACCTTTTCCATTATTTTAATAAATGAATTGAGTTAAATAGAGAATTTTTTCTTGTGATGATATTTTTTTATAATACTTTTAACATTAATAATTATAATAATAATTTAGTCTTATATTTCCAAAATATTTTTTTTTTTTTTTTTTTTTTACATATTATAGGCTTGCGTTTGACCGCAATCTCACCTGCTGTTAAGTGATGATGCGGTCGACGGTGTAGCACGCTTACCTAGAAGATACCTGTTCACTCTACTCTTAAAAACATCCAAGTTATAAGTGTCCGGAAAAACAGACGCCGGCAAGGAATTCCACTCCTTGGTTGTCCGCAACAAAAAAGTTGAAGCAAAGCGCTTGGTGCGGACAGTTGGAACATCAACTATGTATGGATGTCGCATTTCCGTACGTCTAGTCGTCCGATGATAAAATGGGGATGGGGGAACTAAATCGTGAAGTTCCATCGCAGACTCTCCGAAATGTAACCTGTAAAATACCGATAGACTGGCTACTTTACGGCGATGTTCGAGACTCAGGAGCTTAGACTCGACTAGAGTGTCACTACCAATGAGTCTTTTGGCTCGTCTCTCAATAGATTCCAACGCCTCAAGCTGGTATTTGGCAGAGCCATCCCAGAGATGAGAACAGTACTCCATACACGATCGGACTTGTGCTTGGTACAGGTTGAGAAGCTGTCCCGGAGTGAAGTACTGTCTCACCTTCGATAGAACGCCTAGCTTCTTCGCAGCTGTCTTGGCCTTGGACTCTATGAACGAGCCAAAATTCAATTTTCTGGTTAGCGAGAACCCTAGAAGCTCAAGTTGGTCCGAAATCGGAAGAGATACATCACGGAAAGAAGGAGTCACGTGGAATTGACTCTTTTTAGTAGAAAATAGACACGCCTGGGTCTTCGAAGCATTGAACTTGACCAGATTGGCATCCCCCCAATCAGCAACTGCTTTCAAAGTCAAGTTCATTCGATCAACCATGGCCTCTCTACAAGACTGGATCTGCAATCCGCTAGAACGTGTGTCGGGTATGTAGCTCTCTACGACTGTGCTGTCGTCTGCATACCCAATGATTCCGGGCTTAAGCAGATCATTGATGTGCAGCAAAAACAGTGTCGCAGAGAGAACTGATCCCTGAGGAACCCCGGCATTAATTGCCATGTGATCAGACGAGCAACCGTCAACGACTACTCGAAGTGATCGGTCCCTCAGAAAGTCTGATACCCAAACACAAAAGCCAGCGGGTAAGCCGTACGATGGAAGCTTGCCTAAAAGGCCGTCGTGCCAAACCCTGTCAAATGCCTTTGAGATGTCCAGAGATACTGCAAGAGCTTCTCCGTTTTTCTCAATGGCTTCGCTCCATACATGCGTGACATACGCAAGAAGATCTCCAGCAGACCGGTTTCGGCGAAACCCGTATTGCCGGTCGCTTAGGAGGTCATTGTCTTCGAGGTATGCCAGGAGCTTGTTGTTAAGTATACGTTCCATACTCTTGCACAGTATGGACGTTACTGAGATTGGTCTGTAATTGGCAGGATTGGCGCGACTTCCCTTCTTGGGTACAAGCTGCACATTGGCAAACTTCCAAGACTTAGGCACTACACCAGTCTTAATTGAGAGTCGAAAAAGGCGTGTCAAAACTGGAGACAACTCAGGCGCACAAGTCCTCAGAACAATAGCTGGAATACCATCCGGGCCACTAGCTTTGTTCACGTCCAGATTATGCAGGGTTTTGCGAACCTCTATCTGTCGGATACGAATATCTGGCATGACCGTCTCGCATCTACTCGAGACAGTTATAGGGGTTGCACTACCAGCATCCAGACGTGAAGACTCCGCAAAAAGAGAAGCAAATAAGTTTGCCTTTTCTTCAGCAGTGTGGGCTAGCGAACCATCAGGCTTCAGCATAGGAGGCAATGACGGCTTGCAGAAGTTCGATTCGACTGACTTAGCAAGGGACCAAAAAGCTTTGCTGCCTGCAGGGTATGAAGCTAATTTAGTCCCTACTCTGCTGATGTGATCAAACCTAGCCTTCCGAAGTGCCTTCTTGCAGGACTTGGCAGCTCTGTTAAAGGCTTTCTTCCGTTCACGCATATCATTCGACTTGCGGTTTCGAGCGCCAACCCATGCTAGGTATGCCTCATGTTTCCGCGCCTTAGCGCGGGAGCATTCAGCTCCAAACCATGGGTCAGCTTTGCCAGACAGTGGCACGTCGGCAAATGGGATAAAATATTCCATTGCCTGCCGCAACACATCTGTCACGGCATCCGCACAGGCCGAAGAATCGCCGGAAGAGAAGCAGGCTGACTGCCAAGGGTAGGATGCAAAAAAGGACCGCATCTCATCCCAATCTGCTGACCTGTATCGCCATACTCGCCGGTTACCTCTAAGGGTAGGGTCCGGTGGGGAATACGTCGATACAGATTTCACCAGACAGTGGTCGGAGCTTCCCAATGGTGGGGCTACCGATACCGAGTAACGGTCTGGATCTGTTGTCAGCAGAAGGTCCAAGCAGTTGGCTGTGTGGCCATCAACATCAGGTATCCGGGTCGCTTCTTTAACAAGCTGGGTGAGACTTAAAGATATCGCAAGTTTTCTGATCTCTCTCCCAGCGTGGTCCGTATTCTGGTATGGGTATAGCCACTCCTGATGGTGAGCATTAAAGTCCCCCAGAAGAACCAGTTGAGCAGTCGGATAGGTCTGTTGGGCCTCATCAGCCTTGTCACTGAGGTATTCGGCGAGCCTGGTCGTCTCATGGTCTCCACTGTGCGATCGGTAGACACAAGCATAGAGAATCTTCTCTATACCAGAGTCCACCAAAACCCAAAGAGTATTAAAATTGGAGTTTTCAAGATTATTGAGACGCCGAATACAGATGTCATCCCGAGCGTATAAGCATACACCCGCACGCGGCTTAAAGCTGTGCATCAGGGTGTATCCTGGGTAGTTAAGGTACGCCACGTCGGATGGACATCTGATCTGCGTCTCCGAGAGAAATAAAAGGTGAGGCTTTTCAGTCTCGAGATGGTAGTGGACTGCTACGAGATTAGAGTGCAGACCTCGAATGTTAGACAGGTGCACTTTTAATGAGAGGGAGTGCAGCCGCTGTAGAAACTTATTCTTTTTATTTCTCTGCATGATGTGTAGTTTATGAGTGAGGAAAGGTGGATCGAACGGCAGTAGAACTAGGCGACACATAGCGCACCTGTTGCACGCCTTGGAACAATACGTACTGATAGGGGACTAGTCTGGAGACTGCGGGGACGCCCGAGCCCCCCCAGGAATGTCCATCGGGCCCTCTCATCCGGTCGCCGACCGGCACGATGGCGCATTCCCGGGATTTTTCGTCAGTTGGCGGGGCAGCCTTTCATGAGTGGCTAGTTCATTACTTGGGCCCCCAACTACCTGCGGTCGGCCAGCGGTGCACCGTGCCTCGGATCCCGCTACCCTCCGCGACTAGTCACCCGATACGACAGAACCTTAGCGTGCAAAAAACGGTCTACGCCATCATCGTTCCAGCTCTGACCCGTTCTTTCCGCTGGTGTCACCGGACATCGCGACGGAACACGAAATAATTCGTTTGGCGTCGCGTCTTTGTCCGGTGGGTGGTCACTAACCTCGGCCGAAGCCTACCACCAGTTTGTCATCTGCTTAGCACCACCCGGGAGCCACGTGTAGGGTTTCATGGGTATCCTCCTACGGACGTGGATGACTCGGCCCCCAAAATCTCTCTTAATGTTAGGTTTAACAGGTTGTGTGTTAGTAAATTGTTAGTGTTTAATTTTAGCCTAGTTGTTAGTTTTAATGTTAATTTTCTTAAATCTATGAGAAGTGGACCCCTTTTTGGGTAAAGGCCTCCTCCATCTTCTTCCACTGTTCTCTGTCCTGTTTGAACGGTTGTCGCACGTTACGCCAAAAGAGTTACCAATATTATATTTCCGTTGAATTTCCAAAACGATTTAATATAAATGCACAAACTATTATTACTAACCCGAATACATTTTACTCAATAGAATAATTGAAGTAACCTAAAATATACCAAAGCCCCGTTTAAAATTCAAATTCAAACCATTTAACCCTCAAATCATGTAAAACTAAAGAAAATCCACCGATTTAAGCCGAACATCAAAGCGACATAACAAAGGATCCCTAAAAACATAATGAGACGTCGATGACGCAAGTGCTCCTGTTCGCATGGTCCCGTAGCAATTTCGGCATCTCATAAATATGTATAAGGCGGTACTCTTCTTTTCCTTTACTTATCAATTATGGGGTCGTTTTGGCGACACGCGGGACCAACCGCCGGAAAATATGCCGTCGGTACCGAAGGGTTAACGGGTTTACGCTTTGAAGATTTTTGTTGCTTTTGCAAGATGCAATAACATTTTCTGCTTTGTTTTAGAAAGTAGTATTAAAATGAGCTTTTTGAACTGAAACTGGGTTTTCAGGAAGACATTTAGAATTTTACTTTTTTAGTTTCAATTAACAAAACTACAGAAAATATATTATTGCAATGCATATTATAACGCCTGAGCGTGCTTTTAACTACCATTTATCTTCTTTCTTCTCGTCGTGTCACAAGTTTTGTAGACCCAGTGTGGTGAAAGGATTTTAAGTGTGCCTCATTACCTTGATGTTAGATAAATTATCTTCATAATAAACCAAAACAAATCCAGAATTATTTTAAAGAAATCGTAACATTATTTAAACATCCTTAGCAGTATTACAAAAAGTATTATCTCTACTTACATAATCACTCGGAAACCGTCAACAGAGGGCGCTAGTGCGGCGATACCCCAACCACCGGGAAAGGCCCCTATTTTGAAGCAAGGGAGCAGTTTTATTGCAAAAAAGACTCTGCAATTTCACGCGGGCACAATACGACCCCAGTGCCCCCGAGGTAGTTTAGAATCGGCTCGATTATGTTTAGGGTTAAACGTCATTGATATTGCCGATCGGTGGCCGCTGGAGGGTTATTCAATTTTTCTCGTCTCTAATTTGTGTGGCCCGTGGGCCTGTGTGGACGGGGCCTTATAGGTTTAATTTCATTCAAATTGCGCACAGTTTTTGTACGATTGATGTTCAAATGTTTTGGTTTTAAATATTCATAACTTCCTCTTCTCCGGAGATTTTGTTTTATACAACTAGTTGATGGAACAGGAATATGGCCCACCTGATGTTAATTGGTAACACTTGCCTTTAACAAAGCATTATAAATAAGTAGGTGCAGGTTCAATTCCCGCAACAGAGCAAAATGTTTGATTGTGACCTTGATTATTCTATTGATCTTTTAACCGACATCAAATCAAAGAGGAGGAGGTTCTCAATTCAGTTGTATTTTTTATGTTTGTTATCGCGTTTTTAATGGTGAAAAGATATCAACTGCGCTTCAAAGAGACTCCTATTGTGTACTTTTAACTGAACTATCGAGTCACCCATCCTAATATCGAGCATGTTGGAAGTTGCATAAACTAACAGAAAAAATCTGCAACATCTTTCAACGCATCTGCCAACATATTACTTGGTTTCCGTGACAATCAATTAGTTTTATTGTAAACAGGCATGTTTTCTAAAATAATGTTACCGTTATATTTAGAGCAATTTCACAGTTTGTTTTGCCCTGCATTTGACACCGTCTCAATGATTGCCACTGAATACTTAGATTTTTTTATACAACTAACTGATGAAACAAGCATATGGCCCACCTGATGTTAAGTGGTAACCAACGCCTATAAGAAAGCATTGCCTCGTTGGTCACGCTCGTCAAGAACGTGCAATGCCATGCGTCCATCAACTTGAGGCATACAAATGTTTAGCCTCACGTGCCAGTAGGTAATTGCTCCAAGACCCACACCCTTCAAATCGAAATACAGCAATGCTGCTTCACAACAGAAAAAGGCATGGGGGTAGTACTTTCCCGGACGAGCCCTTCACAAAGAGCTGTACTACAGATGTGCGCTTAGGCGCAAGGCTTACTTAACAAAACACTGCTGCTTGTAGAAGTTATTGTGACAGATATAACGCACGTTCGTGCATGATAAAAGTACGGTCGTCTTAGAACGGTCACCACATTTTAAAGAATCAAGGCTTCTAGTTCCTAGCATGTGCATGTAGCCACATGTGCGTGTGTCAGCCTAGATCGACAGTTCTCATGCACATTATCACTTGAGCACTAAAATAGTGTGACATTAATAATCGGAAAGAACCAATTGGCAACCACAAGTTAATGAAATACCAATTGTTTCTTTGTGTAAATAAATGTATGTAATAATTTATAAAAAAAAAAAAAAATGGAATTGCATTTGCCGTTTTTATAGAAAATGGTACGGAAACTTTCGTGCACGAGTCCGACTCGCACTTTGCCGGTTTTTTCTATTTAATTTATTTGGGTATCAAAATTATGTCTTGGTTTTCAAAGTCTGAGTAGTGCCAAACAAATCAGCATGTTCTTCTTCGTGTCACTGATTCTTTCGAACCAAGTGTGTTGAAAGGATGCTATAAAAAGATTCTCACTTTTTGAAAAGGGTTAGGATGGTAGTACTTCCACAGACGAGCCCTTCACAAAAAGCTCTACTACTACTTAATAGCTGTAGGTATACATGTAGCTTTAATTTTTAACACATGTCTTGTCATGAGATTTTGAGACATTAATGTGACATAAAACTTATAACCGTTAAAAGCTCGTAACCGGCTTAACACTCGAATTATAAAATAAAAAGCTTAAAAACCACATGTTCATTGGCCCGTTAAACTTAATTAATAAATAGTAAACAATAATGCCCGCATAGAAAAGAGCAATCTTCTACTAAAATCGTAAACTGAATCAAACTTAACCGTTTTAGCAATTTACGGCTGGGTTTACGGTCGGGGCCTTTTTTACCAATTGTCCAGATCGCTGATAAGTTGAGCCCGCATATGCGCACACGCAACTTTGCGCGTGTGACGTTCAAAGAGCAAAAAGGTAGATGGGCATCCGTCCGTTTCTTTTTCCAACTTTTGACATAAGCATACCTAAAAAGCTCTATAATTACTGTCAAGAAATCATAAACAATAAAAAGAATACTTAACTAACCATTATTTTAGCCTCAAAGACTTGCTGTAGGAAAACTCTTTTATGGGTTAAGCACGCTTTGTAACTTTTAGTGCTTGTACGTAACCAAATTTCGTAACCAGCTACGTACAAGGAAGTTCTGTCATTCAGTTTTTAGATCGTAACCGGGTTATGAACTGAGAAAAAAGTTCTTTCTTATCACAATATATATTTTTAGGCAGTCGCGCGGAACACAATAAACAAAAAAAAAAAAAAGCCACAATAACAATTTAAACGTAACTACTTATTACTTAGCAAGCACAGCAATTCACCGACGCGCGGCGCTTTGCGATCAGGGCGCGCGGCGCAGCGTACGTGTTCGCTACCTAATGAGCCGGAACACACAAACTACCCACTATGACCTTACTTTTTAAATATTTTATTAGATTATTTTTTAACATTAAGCACACTTTTTATTTAATTATGACCTATCTTTACGCTGAAAGGCACTTTACACTTTACTTTACTTATATAACTAAGTTTTCTCTGTAAGTGAATTTTTAATTCTAAGAGAAGTACCTAAATATATTTCAACCGTAAACAGGAAGAACTCAAGTAGATCTACCTTTAATGCAAAGACGATAATAATATTATAATTCGATTTAATTTTAATACCGACACCCAGTGGTATATCTGTATCTATAGTCTATGACACACAGGATGCTCCTAACAGATCGTAATTATCAAATCGTTAACATTGGACATATTTGTATGGTGGTGTCTATCTATAGATTAGGATTTCAAGGTGGCTGTATGATATATGATGCTGTTGAGCGATGGGCACGTGATGGTAGCCACATTGTCCGTGATTAGTTTTTATAATTAAACTGAAAAAAAAACTGAAAATAAATCATCAAATTGAATGTAACAACTTTTTAATGGATAAAATGTCAAGAGTGGAAATTATTTTGAAGAATTTTACTAAATATAAACAAAGCCCGGTTTCAGGACGCTCTGAAGACTAATTGGCCAATCAAAGATTTTATTGGTTGATTTTTATTTGTGAAACCGAGCCTAAGTATATTAAAAGCTAAAGATTTTACCTCACCTTTGCAGAGATCTCAAAAAACTTAAGTATATTCATAATAATTATGTTCATTCAAACTGTCTTGAAATATCAGTTAAAATACTGTATTTGTTAATACAGTATTTTAACTGATATTTCAAGACAGTACAGAATCTGGACGTGCTTTTGGCTACTTGATACTCAACATATTTATTGCATACACATGGTTTAGTTTAGGTACATACATATAGTTCTAAGTTGTAAGTCATATCACATGGACCCTGGATAGGGTAAAGAAACATGGAGGTAGGCCGAGGTTTAAAGACATTAGTAGGTAGATGTATATAGCATAATATACATATACTATACTACTACTACTGCTACTTCAATTTGGAAATCTTATAAGGGCATGGGTTTATCGCAAGGGATCACAGTCGTCAAATT
Source organism: Thera britannica (assembly GCA_939531255.2). Lineage (NCBI taxonomy): Eukaryota > Metazoa > Arthropoda > Insecta > Lepidoptera > Geometridae > Thera > Thera britannica. The sequence goes on from OW618047.2 coordinate 13,224,441, forward strand.
TCATTGCAATGTACGCTCCAATGTTTAAGCTTAAGCTATTTTTAACGAATCATTAATTAGAAAAGTTTGATTGTATAATCAAGAATACCCTTAATAAGCAATCTGACGTGTCACAATCATTAACGTTATAATCAGTATTAAGTGATAATAATGACATGCGGGCGTCTGTCTGTCAGTAGGCCTACCATGAGCTCCATCTGGCGCTGTCTCTGGTTCTGGTTTTGAGTCTGTGTGAGTGTTGAGTAATTTTTTTTTTTTTTTTTAAGTTAGTAAAAGAAAAGTAATGTTTATTGATTTAATAAATAGGTTTCACAAATCTTTTTTGAACCCATAGTCTCCCGAACTAGTTAAAAAACTGTAATACAATTTTTAATATAATAATTCAATATTTAAAACACAACCTCAACTTATGTAGGTACATTGCTGCGCCCTTACAGGGTATATGTCCACCTTATAGCTCAATAATACCCTAAGCTAATATAAATGTAACATGTATGCAATAAATAAATGATAAATGATAAATCCTACATCAAAACGTCACACACACAGTATAATGCACTGGTGAGCACTCACACAGGCTCAAAACCAGAACCAGAGACAGAGCCACACAGAACTCATGGTAGGCAAACAGTTGGACTGTTTGTTTTTTGTTCGAAGAGCATTCACCCTTTGTTCTTGCTAACTTTGTAATTAATGATATCTAATATTCAGTTTGTCAATTTTAGAAATAGAAAAAACAGTGTGATATGAGGCGGGAGTTATAAATTAATATAATTTAAGATATTAATGTGATGTTGGAATCGGATTGTTTAATTTTTCTGAGTTATAAATAAGAGTGAACTAAACCTTTTTCTGTCTAAAAAAAATTACTTAAGGGGCCGGCGGAGCGCGAATTTTCATACAAACGTAATACCAAAATGATTACTAATTTAAGCAGATTTTCACTATATTATTGTAATAATTGTATTTGTATTGTATTTATCTAGTTTTTATTTTAAATTACTTACCTCAAATGAAATTAACGCCAATCACATTTTGCAATGAAAAAAATGTGTAAAATGCGATTGGTGTTTATTTCATTTGGGGTAAGTAATCTAAAATAAAAACTGTTCAGGAACCTAGATAAATACTATATGAATACCGTTATTACAATAATATAGTGAAAATCTGCCTAAACTAGTAATCATTTTGGTATTACGTTTGTATGAAAATTCGCCCTCCGCCGGCCTCTTAACGCTCTCAAATTGAGTTAATCATCTAGATCGATCACATTGTTAGTGTTGTGTAATTTATGTGATAGCAGCCAAATACTTAGCAATATATAAATATTGCTAAGTATTTGGCTGCTATCACATAGCGATCAGCGTATCGCTGTATCGCACTGTCAAAGTTCGCGACAGTGTGTGCGGATGTATGCTAAACACTAGAAACTGATCGCCATCGCCATTGCAGATCACCTTGTTGTTTGCAAAGCCTTTCGGCGCTGTACAGTGTACACACTGATTTTATTTTTCAGAACTCTACACAAGACTTTGAGTTTGATTGAGAGCTAAGTTGCTTGTGTGTACTTTCAACTATCAGAAAACAATTTATTTTAACGAAAATCTTCTACGATTCTCAGCTCAGTTGGTAGTAGCTCTGCCTTCTGAGCCGTAGGTCGTGGGTTCAATCCCCACCGAGAACATAATTATATTTGTGTGGTGAACCTATATTTATGTTCTCTGTCTGGGTGTTATATTGTATTCTAAGTATATTATATGTATATAAAAGTATTATAATAATATCAGCTATCTGGTTCCCATAGTTCAAGCTCTGCTTAGTTTAGGGCTAGATAGTGTTGTGTGGATTGTCTATAATATTTAACCAAGTATGGTGCAAGGATCTAAATGCGCCTCATAGAGGCTACTTTTTTGCACTTGACACATGTTTCGATTTTTTTATACGATTACGACGAATTAACGAAAGTAACAAAGCTCAATCAATTCACAGTAAAAACCACATAAAACGACCAGAAATACAGGAATAGTTAAGCTAATAAAGAGGCTGTTAAATTAGTTATCCAATTTTTGGACGGAAATTAAAAAGTAGTGGTCCCGTAGCAATTGGTCAGAAAACAATAAAATCGTGCGCCACTCGCCCTTGATTGAGAAAGATGACTCTTTGTGGGAAAGCATTTTAACACCAGATTAAAAAGGTTTTTAGAACTTGCTACTTTTTAGAAAAAAAAAAATTATACATGTTTTAAATTATTTTAACTTGTTTTTCCATTGTTAGTTTTTAAGGTGTGCAATAAAGAATTTTCTATTCTATTCTATTTTAATGTGCATTATATTATATTGTACCAGTTAGTTTAGATATAGTAAGTAAGTATCGTTGTATCATAAAATATAAATCCAGAAACAAAACTGGTCACTGGCTCTGATTTGGATTAATTGAGCTATCTCTAGATCGTTTGTAATAGTCTGCAAATAGCTTAGCTGTTTCTTGTATATTTTGTAAGCGTTTCTTTAATTGTAAGTTTCTTTGTATAAATAAATGTAAATTATAAAAAAATGAGCAAAGCGCAAAGCTTTATGTATAATTTTATCACAGCAATGTTTGTGAGCCCATATAGAATGCTCGAAAAATAAAAGTGAAACGATAAGGACAAGAAAGAAATGAAAGAAATACATTTTATTGACCTTAGTTACAAAAAGTACTGCCCGCCTAAAAAATAAAACATGTTTTTTATTATAAAAAACAAAAAAAGCCTTACAAACTTAGATACTTGAACAATAAAAAACAGGTAAGATTATAATTTTCTTTGTAATAAAATGTTCGCAATATCGTAACATATAAAACTCCCGATATAGTAGTGAGTCACTCATTAGTGGCAAGCTGTGCTTTAATCACTGGAATAAAGGACAATTAGCTGATCTGGAGCGGCCTTCCCGCGGTGCTGAGCCGGCCCTTTGACTAGTTCACCGGATGACTGGAAGTACATGAGCTGGTTGATTCATACTGAAAAAAAAGAAAAAAAAAGTATTGAGCATTGAGAAAGAAAATTTATTTCTTTATTTTTATGAAACAACGGGATATTTACCATGATTAAATTTTTATGAGTTGACTTTCGATATTTCGGCACAGTTGTCCCGTTGTTTCATAAAAAATAGTGTTATAAACCATGATAGTTTCAAAAGTTATATTATTTCTTTATGATGGCACATGGCAGATATGAGAAACACGAACACCCTACACATGTCCAGGAAGAACGATTCTGAGCTCTTTCCATCCACCGACTTCCCGCGATCCTAACAATGTCGTCAGTCCATCTGGTATACCAGACGTACGTAACGTAGGGCGCCCTACGTTTCGTCTTCCGGTTCGTGGTCGACATTCGCGAACCTTTATTCCCAACGGTTATCGGTTCTTCGAGCTATATGACCTGCCCATTGCCACTTCAATTTACTTATTCTAAGAGTGACCTTGGTTCTTCTACGGATATCTTAATTTCTATAATTACCAACATTAAAACACAAACTATCCATAGTGGACAGAGGTGGATACGAAACTTTGGAAAAGTTGAAAAAATAATGTGCGTATTGATTTCAAACGTTCACTAGTACACACAAAAGTACATAATTATGCTAGCATTACGTACTTTTAAGGTTTTTGTTTCCCCTACTTTGTTTGAAAGAAATAAACAATTTAAATTCTAAATTGTCCATAAAATTACGAGTGTAAGCTCATATCGTGTAGATGAGTGTACATTGGCAATGCTTTATTGCCGCAAACATACAAACAAGTGCACAAGCACGGAAGCCATAAAACAGCCGTGTGCGAGCGAACCAACAAACGTTTTCTTATTATTACCCAATGTGTTCAATCATTCAACAATTCAACCCCTACCATGTTTTCAATATTGTGAAATTGTCATTTTAAAATTCGAATGCTGCGTATTTGAATGTTTGTGTTAAATATTTGGATGAAACTTTGTGGTTGGAAAATGTCATTTTAAGATTCAAATGTTTTGTTAAGTATTCGAATGTTTGTGCTGAATATTTGGATGAAATTTAAGCATCATTGATGGATGGGTGATTGCTAAAAGTATAGATAAAGTCAAGCATAGATTTTAGACATTTTTCAATGGACTTTAAAAAAGTCAATGCTGATGGCTCGTCTCAGACTCAAGCAATATTTCTGGATACGGGCCTTAAAAACTCAATTTTAACTTAATCATTTCTTAAAGTTAGCCCTGTCACTGTTTGTCTTTGCCCAGTGGTAAGAGATGGCAATAGTTTACCACCACCACCATGCCTATTTCTGCTGTGAAATAGCATTGTTCCATCAGCTAGGTAGTTGCATTAAAAAAAAGTTTACACTGCATATTTTTATAAGTAACGCCAAAAATAGGTAACTATGTATTTAAAAACCAATGGTACTCCTTCCAGCTCATGGAAATAAAACGGTAATTTTCCCATAAGCACACACCGATAGTCCGATTTTAAACTGAAAAACGTCGGTCACCCCAGCTATTATTACTGGCAATATATCAAAGTACTGTGCAATGGGGTAATTTACCCATTCGCTTGAATTCCCACCGCGTATATTATAGATTAAAAAGTAATAAAAGTGTTACATCACAATTTGTAGAATGAAGCTTGAAACTCCACTTCTTAAAGTCTGGCCCAGGAGCCTAATTCTCGGGCCGACCGAGATTTTCAATGTCTCTTAAATACACGTAAGCATTGCACAAACCCGCACTTTTTCTATGTTTTCCGTATATCGTAGCTGTCGAGGCTTCTGCCTTCTGGAAGGAAATTATCCTTTCTCTTGTGTTCAGAGAATATTCACCCCCTTAAGCCTTGGGCACATCTAAGTGATCTACGATGGCGATCTGTGAAACGCCCTCATATATGACAGCGATATTTGACAGCGTTTCACTGATCGCCATAGCCTATAGATGTGTGCAGGCGTAAGGAGTTTAGAATTTTTGTAAAATTAACTTGTTACAGACATGACGCGATAACAACCTCTATAAACCCGTCATAATAAACCAACCCTTATATTACCCACGATGTCTCTATCATACTCTCTATTAACCCCTGAGTTTTGTTTACCTAATAGAATAATGACCTATCGTAATAAATTGGAAGATTTCCATACTCGATAACGTTCATCATTTTAATTCTGAAAGTGCCCCTTGGGCATCACTCAATGACGTCGTTAGCTGACACGTATCTACGACTAATTTAAAAAGATACAATATTTTATAAAAACCGTTGCAATTTGAACTTTAAACACAGCAGGTTATGGTCCCAGTAAAATTTCAAAGCAACAGTTTAAGCAGGTTGTCACACAAAAATGGGGAGTAGTCAAAAGTTTGACAGAAAAGACGTGTTATTAAATTGTGATACAAATTACGTATTCAATGGAAAGCAATGATTACCAGTTTTATAATGTTGTTAGAGTGAATTACTGTTTACAGTAGGTGGGTTTGTTGGATTTGTGACGGAAAATCGATGAGAACATCATAATTAGGGACGAACTGCCAGTTGGTGACCTAAAGGAATAATATCAACTGCATTACGAATGCAGAGAGTCATCATAATCATCATTAAAATAAGACTTTTATATTAACGTGAAACACTATGAATAGGTAATTTATATGGATGAAACGGGTATTTATCGCGATTACTGTTTTTTATTTTCCGACGTTTCGACTGAGTACAACACCATACAGCCGTGGCCGGGGGCAGACAGTCTGACCGATATGATAGTTAATAAAAATCAAAATAAATATGATAATATGGCTGACTAAGATGTCAGAGTGGTATAGGTTACTCCATCTAAAAATACGATCCTAGGCACTTTAAAGCATCCCAATCCCATCTACAATATTTTTTGTGATTGTAGATGATTTATATGCCTGTTTTTTTCTCCTGCCCTTATTGACTATTAACAAACTAATGAAATTGAGTTGGCTTATACGACTGTAGGTATTGACCCTGACTTGGAATTAGATCTAGATCTTTCTGAATATTCTATTCTGTTCCATTTTCGCTTCAACTCTCTTCAATACATCAGTAGGTACATACAGTATACAGTCCTTCGTCAGAGAATAGTGAGTACCAAGAGAGATAGGTAGGTAGAGTTTATTACCTCCCAGAACATTGTCGACCAGCCACAAAAGTAGCCATTTGACCATCCTTCCTAATTGAAACAAACCGTTGTCCAAAACAGGGTGAATGCAACCAAAAAACCCAGTTCATCTTGCACTGCGGAGTGTAGCCACTGTTTCCGCTAAATTGAACTTAATTTTAAAACTGGCCACACTGTGTTTTTGTTCCCTGTGCTTGGTAACATAGGGGAGGTTATTTTGTGCGTTTGATAGCGTGCTGTGACCCAACGGGTTATAAGTTATTTTGTTATATTCGTCTTTTGCAGTTGAGGATTGTGTGAGAGATGATGTCTAAGTCAGGGGAGAGTACTGAGATGACGGATGACAATATACGGATCTTCTTATCGTGTCACTGATTCTTTCGAACCAAGTGTGGTGAAAGGATGTTAAGTGCGCCTCAAAGAAGCTCCTTTCGTGCACTTGTTACATATTTTTGAACTTTTTTTAGGTTCCACGTTAATGCCGGTTTCCTCACGATGTTTTCCTTCACCGTTTCAGAGCACTGGCATGCATGTACAATATAATTATGGATGAAGGAGGAATGGAAGAAAAAGTCATGTCGTGCTGATTCCGTCCGTGTGTGCCTTAAACGCAGTGTGACCAATCGGCGTCTTCATTTTGAATGTTGATGCTCCTGTTATTTCGCCACGCCACTTATAATAGATAGTTAAGTAACTCTTAATTGATTACAATGACACACACACGGAGGGAAAGTACCTTGAATATTGTTATTGGAGTATTTTACTAAAAGAAGACATTACATTTGGATTAAAAAAAACTACCGCGAAAATTGTTACACATTGTTACAATTTGGCAATGTTACACTTATCGCCATCGCAAGTGATCTAGATTTGCGCAAGGCTTTAGACCGTGCGTCACAAAATACTCTCCCGTGAATCTCCCCTCACTAGGGTTGTAATTCAATTTGGGAGTAAAACGCTTATTTGTTGTAACAGCGACTCAGTAGACTCATTCTAGTCTAGTTATCCGAGCTTCGAAGTATAATTCAGTTAATTTGAATTTTTGACTAGCACGCTACAAAGTACACTGTTCATTTTCATGCATTTCTGGTAATCTAGTTGGATATTTAGTATGTAACCTAGTTTTTTTTGGCAATCAATAGTACTTAGTAGTAGAGCTCTTTGTAAAAGCTACCACCATGTGTATTTCTGCCGCGAAGCAGCATTGCTGTGTTTTGGTTTGAAGAGTGTGGGTGCCGGTGAAATTACTGGCTCGTGAGGCAACGAGCTATGGAGAGAGCTATGCTGGGAGTTTCACTACGTGATAGAATCAGAAATGAGGATATCCGTAGAAGAACCAAGGTCACCGACATAGCTCGTAGAGTTAGTAAGTTGAAGTGGCAATGGGCAGGCCATATAGCTCGAAGAACTGACAACCGTTGGGGAATAAAGGTTCTCGAATGGCGACCACGAACCGGAAGACGAAGCGTAGGGCGCCCACCCACCAGATGGACCGACGACATTGTTAAGATCGCGGGAAGTCGATGGATGGAAAGGGCTCAGAATCGTTCTTCCTGGAAACGTGTAGGGGAGGCCTATGTCCAGCAGTGGACTTCTTCAGGCTGATAATGATGATGATGATGATGAGGCTGAACATCTGTATACCTCAAGTTGATGGCCCCATGACAGTGCATCGTAGGGCACATTCCTGACGTGCGTGACCTACGAGACAGTGTTTTGTTATAGGCGATGGCTACTACTTATCATTGTTCCATCAAATATTTGTCTAAAAAATAATCCAAAGAAGATAAAACAAACAACGTTTTAATATTCGCAGCTTGGTCGGTAATAGCTCTGCTTTCAGTGGTTGTGGTTTTGATCCCCACCAAGGAGACACAATTGTGTAATAAACATAGAAACATAACAACACTTTTTCAAAGCACAATAACCTTGTTAAATTTGGGACTAGATAGCATTTAAAATAAAAAAGTATATTTGACTACGTCGAAAACTGTTAACATCAATTCGTATGGCCCAATCACTATTTCCTGATGAAAGTGGAAGGTTTTCATTTAATAAGAGCTTCTGATCAGTATCACTCAGCAAGCTCAGATGTCCTCTGGAAGAATCCGAGGGATTGGCGAACAAAATCGTAGCGTACGAGAACGGGTGCCTATGTACCAGGGCTGTCAAAAAGCTGGAGGGTTGAAAATTAGTTATAGAACCGTTTGTTCCCAGTAGTTTTGTTCTGTTGACCTAGCTTTTTGGCCATTTTTTCTCAGCAGTTATATTACGAAAAAGCACACTAAAACACAAAAAATAGCACAGGAATACCAACAGTTTCCCAAGAAAAAAAACTATTCATTTTATGATTTCTGAGGTATAAAATAAACAGCAGAGGATCTTGACTGGCCTCTAGCTCAGTTGGTAGTAGCTCTGCCTTCTGCGCCGTAGGTCGTGGGTTCGATCCCCACCGAGAACAAATATTTGTGTGGTGAACACAAATGTTTTTTCTCTGTCTGGGTGTTATATTGTATTCTAAGTTATGTATTTACAAAAAAAAAAATGTATATCTAGCTCAGTTGGTAGTAGCTCTGCCTTCTGCGCCGTAGGTCGTGGGTTCGATCCCCACCAAGAACAAATATTTGTGTGGTGAACATAAATGTTTGTTCTCTGTCTGGGTGTTATATTGTATTCTAAGTATGTATTTACAAAAAAAAAATGTATTCAAGTATTATATCAGCTATCTGGTTCCCATATTACAAGCCCTGCTGGCTGGGTAGTGTTGTGTGAATTGTCCACAATATTTATTTATTATTTATTTATTTGAAATTCTGTGTTTTAGATGGTAAGGCTCAACCCTGGAGCTAGATATTTTTAACAGAATTGGGAGACACAGGTGCCTTTCGTCGTTACCTCGTGATTTCCACTAATCAATGGCTTCGGAAAAGTGATCAAAAGGAACCAATTTCTTAGTGTCGGCCCTTTGCCCCATGTGGAAGGATGCATTAGGGTTCGTAAGGAATTTAAAACATTGAGCCTTCTCTTGAAGTGTGTACACTCGGAAAAGGGCTGAAAGAATTAGTTTATATGACACAAAACGCGTTTTCCGGTTGCAAGAACAAAAAAATGGACCCCTATTTACATAGGGCCCACTTCATGTTGAGTGGTAATGATCGACATGACAAAACATTGGCTCGCAAGTCAAGTATAGGATTGAAACCTGCTGTCCGATCTACCTTGCGTCCATCTTCTTCTCGTCACTGATTCATCGTGTCACTGATTCTTTCAAACCAAGTGTGGTGAAAGGATTTTAAGTGCGCCTCAAAGAGGTTCCTGCGTCCATGAACTTGAGGCATACAGTGTGAAAGTTGCCTGCCATACACATCCTTCAAATCCAAACAGCCCACGTAAGCGTTTGACAACAGTGTCAAGTGCACGAAAGGGGCCTCTTTAGGGCGTACCTACTTTAAATCCTTCCACCACACTGGTTCGCATGAACTGACACGACAAGAAGAAAAAAACAGCGAGTATCAATTCCTTCAGACAAGTATCAATGAATGTAGCAGCAATGCTCAATAACTAGTAACAATGTATAATTGCCGTCCTCGCTGCCGCGTCCTGATTGCCGCTTCCCGGGGATTTGTTATGATCGGGCTAATTGTCGCATCCCGAGGTTCCTTCCTCATTAACTGTGTTACGTCAGCTGAACATCATCTGCTGAAATAATCTTCTGGAATTATCGAACTGGTAATTTTTTGAAACAAAAAAAAAGCGTCTATTTTTCCGAATACCTATATTTTGGACGTTTTCAAAAAAAGAGTAAATAGGTATCTTCTAGGTGAGCGCGCTACACCGTCGATCGTATCATCACTTATCATCAGGTGAGATTGTGGTCAAGCGTTATCCTATAAATTGTAAAAAAAAACTCGCTGTGGATTCAGCAAGCTTCTGAAATAGTTTTTGATTACCATAATTATGCTACCAGCGGGTGGTTCAGTTGCATCACCAACAATAGCTTGGTTGCGCAACCAATTTGACGGTGGCATAGAAATCACTCGCTAGTAGCGCAATCATATCCAATGAGATAGGCTCCTGAATCAGTAATATAAAGAAATCTTTAGAAAAGCCAAGGTCACCGCCAAAGCTTGTTGACCCATAGGTGCTTGGACAGGTAACTTGAAGAACTGACAAGTTGAAGAATAAAGGTTCTCGCATGGTGACCACGAACCGGAAGACGAAACGTAGAAGGATTGGATGGCAACCCTATAGAGGGCTATTGGCGTTGGAAGTATTAAGTCCTGTAAAAACAAACTAAGCAATGCTAAACTGCTGAAAACATATCACAAAAACGTCGTATCAAAGATCTTATCGTGTGTAAACAGAGTAAAGCAGGGTCCACACGCACGCCGTATGTAAGCAAGGCTAGTGTGTGGAGTCATGAATTAATTATGGGCGACGTAGAAGATGCAAGATTGCGTGTGTTTCGGATCTAGAAAACAGTGGATTTGGACAAAATATTTTCTCTAATGCCATCTAAATGGTATACATTAGGTAAATGAGATCGGGTCGGCCAGCGTAATTATTTTGTTGTTTCTACTCAATAGCAAACATAAACTAAGTAGAACAACAAATATATAGTACTAATCCGCTAATCTAATCTAAGTAAGTTAACTTAATGCAGACTCGTGTGTGCACCCCACGTAACACCTGCAAAGCGAAATAAGGTGTATTAGACACAACAATAATACCACAAGAAATAAAAAACTTAATAAGATTCGACACGTGTTTCGCCTCTCTACGAAGCATCCTCAGGAAAATCGTCTCTCTGTGCACTATTAGGACGTGTTGCCTTGTCGAGCGCTGAGCAGAAAGTGAATCAACCCCTCGGGCGGACCGGTATTTATACCTGAATTTATACCTGCCCCGACCCGACCCAACCCTACCCGACGAGACCGTTGAGTGACTGTTGGTTGTGATTCACTGCGCCGTTTGCAAAAATTCTTAATAATGGCGATCTTGGGAATGTGTTTAATTCGTTCAACAGTGTAAAACTATTTGTACTATGTTTTGCAATTTCTAAACATTCCAAAACACACATTCTAAAACCTTTATCACAATTATGTAAAATATTAAAATTGTGATTGTTACTTAGTGAATGAGAGGACTCGATTAAATGTTTTGCAAAATGAGATCTTTCTGGGCAATTGTTTCTGTAAGCAGCAATGTGTTCTTTATACCTAGTTTGAAAATTACGACCAGTTTGACCTATATAAACAGCACTACATTCGTCACAGACTAATTTATAAATACCAGCTTTTCTATTGTTTTCTAATGTATCTTTACCATTACAGATATGTCTCAATGAGTTATTCGTTTTATAAGCTACCCTAACTTCGTTTTTCAATAAAATTTTTGAAATTTTTTCGCTAATCCCTCCTAAATAAGTAAGACTACCTAAATATTTTTTTGGTGTATCTGTTTGGACAGGATATAAAAGAGAACGAACCATATTACGACGTTTTCCATTAATCAACCCGTCAATCATGCCAGTATTACACCCGTTACTTATGGCCATGTGATATATTATGCTAAGTTCTCTATCATAATTTTCTTGTGAAAGTGGAACCGACATTAATCTATGGACAAAACTACGATAAGCTGCCAATTTATGTTGAATGGGATGACAAGAAGATTCTGGTATTGTGACATCAGTGTACGTCGCCTTCCTATAAATTTGGAAATCATGCCTATCTTCTCTCCTTGTAATGGTTAAATCTAAAAAGTTTAATGATTTACTAATTTCGTCTTCTAATTCTAATGTGAATTTAATTTTTGAGTGTTTGCTGTTAATTTTATTGACAAAAAGATCAATTTGACGAAGTGTTCCAGTCCAACAAATAATTATGTCATCTACATATCGATAGTAATATAAAATATGTGGTTGGTTTACAATGTGAGTATTCTCAAAATTATCCATAAAAACATCAGCCATAAGTGGGCTAAGAGGCGACCCCATAGCTAAACCCTCTTTTTGTTTATAAAATTGGTTTTCAAATCTAAAATAATTTTGTTCCATGCAGACTTTAGTTAACGATATTAAATCGTCAACCTCGCCAGGGTGTAAACGTTGTCTTTCGAAGTGTTCTTCAAGTATCTGTAAACATTCATCATATGGTACATTTGTAAACAGGCTTTCAACATCCAATGACAATAACCTAGAACCACGTGGTAAGCTGATATCTTTAATTTTATCTATTAACTGTAAGCTGTTTTTGAGGCTATACTTTGGAGAGAAATTAGATTTTGATTTTAATAAATAATTCAAATGTTTTGATAAGTTGTATGCTGGTGCACCTATATAGGATACCACTGGGCGAATAGGTACGTTAATCTTATGAATTTTAGGTAGACCGTACAACATAGGAGACCTTGGGTTCATCGGAACAATATATTTAAATGAATCTGGCGAGACAAAGGAAATGTTTTTAGTTACATCTTTAACTTGTGCTGTAAAATTTTTCGTCGGATCCGAACGTAATTGTTCAAAATCACTCCCCTGTATGATGTCATTAACTTTTTGTACATAGCTATTTTTATCCAAAATAACAACTGTATTACCTTTATCAGCCTTAGAAACTATTAAATTGTTTTGATTAATTTTATTTTGTAAAGACCTGTAAATATGTCTATCTCCTGAAAATGGTGAAATATGAGATGAACCAAATGCTTGTTTTATATGAGATGCCACAAGGTGTTTAACAGCCTCATCTTTTTTAGACCTAACTATCGCTATTTCTGAGTCCACTGCTAATGCCTCTAATTGTTTTTTAGACACTGCTGGCTGTATATTATATTTGAGACCTTTTTCTAACAAAGAATGTTCTGGTACCGTAAGTTGGACACTACTCAAATTTTTAACCCGTTCGTGAAATGTATGTGGACATGTATTTTGCCCTGTCTGTAAGTTATTATGACTCTCATTATGTGAAGTTCCCTGCCTATGATTTTGTCGAATTAATTTATCTAATTTCCTAGTATAAAGAAACTCACTTCTTTTCGTAAAATAGGCTGTAATAATTACTCCACGTTACACTTTAATATTTAACAAACTGATATACATAAAGACTACACTTTAAGTTGTATTCCGTACTCGTCCCAACGACCGACTGACTCCAATCCTTCGCTCCCTGCCATCGCCAACCGTCTATCCCCACTACTTTACCAACCAACGTCAAGGAGGGAGGGAGTTAGTCAGTGTTGCCAACGGCATTTCTATGAAGTTGACAGACAATTTCACAAACAAATATGACAAGTGTCATCAAATATCATAATAGTAATTTCTATTAAACCATTAAAATTAGAACTATTATTGAAATTCATCACATTCGGCCATCCGACACTGTGCTTACTCTGGAAGCACATGCTAAGTGCACAATATAATAATATGATAACTTAATAAACAAAGCTTGAATTCAAAACAAATAATGAGAAAAGACGACCATTCAAACACAATCCAAAAAAAAATTGAATGTCTAACAAAAAAAAATTTGAATTTAAAACAAATACTTAATAAGAAAAGATGACCATTCAAATACAATCTAAAAAAATCTAATGTCTATCAAATTCGGCCATCCGACAGTGTGCTTACTCTGGAAGCACATGCTAAGAGCATAATGATAACATGATAACTATGTATATGTATGACTAAACAAAACTTGAAACTTGAATGACTACCAAAATTCAGACAACTAATAAGAACAAATTAAGACAAATCCAAAATTACAATATAAAACTTGTAAACAAAATGAAATTATTAAGTAGAAGATACGAAGACACCCAAATAAATCTTAGTCATTTCTTAGAATAAACAGATATTAAAAATATAATTCTATCTAAAAATAATTACAGTTAGATATCCCGTTTACCATATTCAAAACCTGTATGCAAAAAAAATTTAACTAAATGAAATTTCTAAGATAATATAACAGTTTAGTATCAGAAAAGTCTTCGCATCCCAGCCATAAACAATGCATTCGGGTAAAATATTATTTAAATTAAATATTCCTATAGCATAAATTATACTCCGATTGTGATAGGAAGACATCTCCATGGTTAAAAATACAGTATTTTAAGTTACAGATGTGGTCTTAATAGAAATTTGCCTAACTATACTGCAAAGCTCCATCATTTTCATTTAATGTTATTAGAAAATCGTCGCAAATATCATGATCTACTGTATCATTTCAAAATTACCCACTCGCATATCGACTCTCCTTGCTTACTTTATCTTATTAATCTAAATATAAAGCCTAGACCTCGGCAACCCTTTCAGAACACTTTCGCCTTACAAGTCCATTCAAACAACGCCTCTTATTATAACCCCGTTGTCAGAATGTGTCGCCTATTTAACGATTTATTGATTAAATACAGTGATAAAATTCATATCTTTAACAATAATCTAAATAAATTCAAGAATGCATCTTTGGCCACTCTTTCATTAGAGTGTGCCGAAAACTCAAATTAGTTATTTAATTAATTCTGCAATCTCTTCGAGTCTTAACTCAAAGTGTGTGCACTTACTGTAATAAAATAATTGTATGAGTACACCTAAGTTCCAAGTAAATGTTAACTTTAATCACCTACTACTAGTTAAGCCTGGTTACACGCTATTTACTAACTTTCCTGTTCTATGCATTCTGTGTACGCATGTTTTGGGGTACTGTCTAGCTCATAACTTAATAGTATTTATGCCTGTAAATTATCGATTGTACTCTGTTTTGTGTACCTAATAAACAAATAAAATAAAATATAAAACAAAATAAAATTGTGGTAATAAACTACATAATTCTTCTCCTTGCTACGTAACTCGCGGCTCAGCCTGTTACTACGGCACCTTCAGAGGCGCGTCATGGCTCAAGCTGCTGATGTGGTGCCTTCCGTGGCGCATCACGGCTCAGACCACTGATGCGGTGCCTTCCATGGCGCATCACGGCTCAGGCCGCTGGTGCGGCGCCTTCCGTGGCGCATCACGGTTCAGACCACTGATGCGGCGCCTTCCGTGGTGCATCACTGCTCATGCTGCTCATGCGGTGCGTCACGGCTGTGTCCTGTGGCACCTTCTGCGGTGCATCGCTACTAACTTTGCCTGGAGTTTTAAGGATCTGAAACTCGTCATAAAATTTACAGATCTGCAAGCACACTGTGAATAAATATATTATCATTCATCTGCTTTATAACTAGTTGAAATGAATAGGTTTTCCAATTGTGAAATAATTAAAAAGTAACAATATATTCCAAAAATATAAAACACTAAATGTACACTATCCACGGCATTTAGACGAGTTCTCTGTACTTAGTCTTGCACTTTAAATACTACAAAGGATACGTTTAACTTAGCTCAGTAAATGCATAAAAACGCCATCATTAATTCTGACAGCGAAGAACTTATCAACTTGAATTTCTCCGTGCCATGCCCTGCCATGGCACTGCAGGCATGTACTAGTTATGTCATCTCCTCATTGTCCTTGCTGAAATGCAAACATCTTCTCGACAGTGGCTGTTTCGGTACGTAAACAATCTAGTGGTTCAGGTTTACGACGCACTAACTTTAATTAGAATCTTTGTCCAATTTTTATTTTAAACTGTGATTCAGTTGTAAAACTGAACTGTTATACTGTAATTGAACACCTAAAACTGTAACTCATCTTTAGTTAATCTTAAGTTGATATTTTAGTAAGTAGTAAGTCTTTTATAAAACGCTTATTTTTAATTTATAAATAATTCACATTTATTTTTTCTTAAATTCATTTTTAATTCATATTTAATTCATCTTAAATTCATCTTAAATTCATCTTAAATTCATCTTAAATTCATCTTAAATTCATCTTAAATTCATCTTAAATTCATCTTAAATTCATCTTAAATTCATCTTAAATTCATCTTAAATGCATCTTAAATGCATCTTAAATTCATCTTAATTTCATCTTAAATTCACCTTAAATTCATCTTTAACTTATCTGTAATTCATCTTTTATTCATCTTTTATTCATCTTTTATTCATCTTTTATTCATCTTTAATTCATCTTTTATTCATCTTTAATTCATCATTAATTCATTTTTAATTCACAATTAATTCTTTGTTTTCATCTTTTATTCATCTCCAAAAACTTATATAATCTTAACCCAAAATCTTTACTTATAAACCAAATCCAAAATCCGATCTTTAACTTTTAACAACTCTACACGACTTTAAATTACTAAACTTAGAATTTTTGAAACATTTGCGCCTTTTGAGACTTTTGAGACCTTGTTAACATTTTGAACATTTTGAACATTTTGAACATTTTGAACATTTTGAACATTTTGAACATTTTGAACATTTTGAACATTTTGAACATTTTGAACATTTTGAACATTTTGAACATTTTGAACATTTTGAACATTTTGAACATTTTGAACATTTTGAACATTTTGAACATTTTGAACATTTTGAACATTTTGAACATTTTGAACATTTTGAACATTTTGAACATTTTGAACATTTTGAACATTTTGAACATTTTGAACATTTTGAACTTTTTGAACATTTTGAACATTTTGAACATTTTGAACATTTTGAACATTTTGAACTTTTTGAACTTTTTGAACTTTTTGAACTTTTTGAACTTTTTGAACTTTTTGAATTTTTTGAACTTTTTGAACTTTTTGAACTTTTTGAACTTTTTGAACTTTTTGAACTTTTTGAACTTTTTGAACTTTTTGAACTTTTTGAACTTTTTGAACTTTTTGAACTTTTTGAACTTTTTGAACTTTTTGAACTTTTTGAACTTTTTGAACTTTTTGAACTTTTTGAACTTTTTGAACTTTTTGAACTTTTTGAACTTTTTGAACTTTTTGAACTTTTTGAACTTTTTGAACTTTTTGAACTTTTTGAACTTTTTGAACTTTTTGAACTTTTTGAACTTTTTGAACTTTTTGAACTTTTTGAACTTTTTGAACTTTTTGAACTTTTTGAACTTTTTGAACTTTTTGAACTTTTTGAACTTTTTGAACTTTTTGAACTTTGACCAAACAGATCTCGCATGGTTCATTAATTTCAACTTCTAGGCGTACATAGTCAAACTGAACTCACTTGTCAAACTGAACTCACTTGGTTTCGAAATCAATTTCATCTTCTAAGGCGTACATAGTCAAACTGAACTCACTTGGTTTCAAAATCAATTTCAACTTTTATGGCGTACATAGTCAAACTGAACTCACTTGTCAAACTGAACTCACTTGGTTTCAAAATCAATTTCATCTTCTAAGGCGTACATAGTCAAACTGAACTCACTTGGTTTCAAAATCAATTTCAACTTTTATGGCGTACATAGTCAAATTGAACTCGCTTGTCAAACTGAACTCACTTGGTTTCAAAATCAATTTTATCTTCTAAGGCGTACATTGCCAAACTGAACTCACTTGGTTCCAAAATTTTATTAATCTTTACTTCTATGGCGTACTTAGCCAAACACAGATACCAAAACACTTTCTTTAGACGAGCAGTAATTACGTTCAATGGCCTGGTTAAGTCCCCAAACTAGATCTGTTTGCTCAAAATCACCAAGAATTGCTACTTACATTTTGTCAAAATGCTGTTTCGAGGAGACTCCCCAGGTTCCCTAGGTTTTTTTTTTTTATTGTACTTTTTGTTTTTCTGTTTTAATTGCAATTTCTTAAAAAAAATTGTATCTTCATTTTATAGTTTGTCTACCTTTTTTTTTTTTTTTTTTTTTTGCTCCAATAGTCTTACTATGTGAAACCTGTTTAATGGACCCTAGTAACAGTTGTCGTTTTAAATTATCAATTAGAATATAAGTATCTACTGATTGTTTACCTAAGAATAATAATAAATAAATAGTCTACAATGTTGATAAGTTTAGCTCACTTTGCTTCAAAAACTCGCTTTAGAGGGTAGGCTTGATCATGATCATTAACTTACTTATTTTAAATCCAGCATGGTTAGACATTTGCGGTTAGAGGCTACTCAAACTTTACTGAGCTGCTATGATATTAGCAGTACATGAACAGTTTTAGCACTATCGGATAGCCCCTGTATGAAATTCAAGATTGTGCTCGGTCTTTGCTATTTACGGCCACTTTATTATTAAACTTTATTCGATCACTCATTTTTGATGTTAATTATAAGAAATAAATATTTCCAGAAACATTACAAATAATAATTTCAACATAACCCAGCCAATAACACTCTGCTTATGCCAACAGATATTCTAATTTATTTAAGGGTATTTATTTAATTTTGTGCATTATGCTACATCGGCACAATGGCGACTAATAGCATGGACATAAAAATGTTTGATTATGGGTCTAGACAGGAAAGTAGGCCTTGCCTAAGTACCCTACAGTTCTGCATATCAAAAAGTAACAAGAATGCTACAGAGGACTGACTTGCTTTTAACACTCAAGCTCAAACTCAAGCTTGTTTTTTACACTCAAGTACCTTCACTTAATTTCATACACGGTAACACGAGTCATGTGTTTTCAGAGGGTAACCAATAAAATGATCATCGTAATGCATAATAATGTAAAACTATTTGCTGTTATTAAGTTCGTTAATATTTTTAAAATATCTTTCGGTAAACTTAGCGTATATTCCAAAAATTAAGGGAATGTCAATTGTTTGAAATGAAACAGCTTAACTAAGCAGTCAAAGTCGTTAAATATTAGGTGCAGGCCATTTCATGTTCGGATGAGCGGCTAATATCAAATTTCATATGATACCACACACATTTTAGGGTAGGCATAATATCAGGCATTTCAGACAATCAAAATTAAAACTTGTTGAAAGGTGTCAGCATTACCGGATAGTCTCTGTGCAATACAGACCAGTGCGCATGAACAACGAATCAACATACTAATTCAAACTTGGTTTCTTCAAACCTACCCTACAACGTTAGGATGCGAACGATCAGATTAAAACTCGAATGATTTCACCCACTTAAGTAAAAATAAAATCATTAAATTATAACATTTAGGTAAGTACCCGTTATTGTTCGTAAGTTCGATCGAAAAAGCTAGCACAAACGGATAATCTCGAGGCAATCTCGACCGATTCATGCTCGCAAAATCTTTCGTACCCTTGAACTTTTAGTCAAATTAAATAATTTTCTACTCAACCCAAGAAAAATAATTACTTGGCGGGTGGAATCATATTAAAATCCGTAAGAAATATTTTACATACCGTAAGTTCATCCCACTTCTGAGATATAAAGAAACTCACTTCTTTTCGTAAAATAGGCTGTAATAATTACTCCACGTTACACTTTAATATTTAACAAACTGATATACATAAAGACTACACTTTAAGTTGTATTCCGTACTCGTCCCAACGACCGACTGACTCCAATCCTTCGCTCCCTGCCATCGCCAACCGTCTATCCCCACTACTTTACCAACCAACGTCAAGGAGGGAGGGAGTTAGTCAGTGTTGCCAACGGCATTTCTATGAAGTTGACAGACAATTTCACAAACAAATATGACAAGTGTCATCAAATATCATAATAGTAATTTCTATTAAACCATTAAAATTAGAACTATTATTGAAATTCATCACACTAGACTGCACCAAATATTTATTGTGTGCTGCTATTGAAGCAAATTCCCTGGCTTTACTATCTAAAATATCAAATTCTATATTATGTAATGCAAAAGCTAGTTCTGTGTATAAAACTTTGTGGTGCTGTTTGTAACTATCTCTAACTGAAAACCAGTACCTTATCTCCTCATTTAGCCAAATATCTTCTGCCCTATTTAAAGCAATATTAGCTGCCCGACTATGAGTATTTGAACGAATTTTTGCAAACGGCGCAGTGAATCACAACCAACAGTCACTCAACGGTCTCGTCGGGTAGGGTTGGGTCGGGTCGGGGCAGGTATAAATTCAGGTATAAATACCGGTCCGCCCGAGGGGTTGATTCACTCCTAATCCCTCCGTAGACCGAGGCATATCCTCGGTGATCCCGATGACGATATCACCGCCGCTAACGCGGAGGCGATCGAGTCATCCAGCTCGGACAGAAACACTGCACAGATTCACCGACCCCGCCGGCGGGGTCGAAGACGTCCCTTAGTGCCCGCCCTCTACGGGCCTAAACTAGATTCAAACCCCCCCCCTGGCAACAGCCCAAGCCGAGGTCGTACCATAGCGGTGCCCTTGAGCTTGTTGCCCCAACCTAATTTTACCGGTTGAGCGCCCTCTGCGCTCACCATTGTCCGGTAGCGCTGTAAGAATCGTCAGACGATCACCAGCATTTTGTCCATTCGAAAAAAAAAAAAAAAAAAAAAAAAAGGGTTGATTCACTTTCTGCTCAGCGCTCGACAAGGCAACACGTCCTAATAGTGCACAGAGAGTCGATTTTCCTGAGGATGCTTCGTAGAGAGGCGAAACACGTGTCGAATCTTATTAAGTTTTTTATTTCTTGTGGTATTATTGTTGTGTCTAATACACCTTATTTTGCTTTGCAGGATTTGCAGGTGTTACGTGGGGTGCACACACGAGTCTGCATTAAGTTAACTTACTTAGATTAGATTAGCGGATTAGTACTATATATTTGTTGTTCTACTTAGTTTATGTTTAACAATGGAATTCCGCAAAGTCACGCCTGAATCTATTAATTACTCAATAGCAGTTATTATTAGTCTATTCTCGAGAGCACTGGTGGCCTTTATAGCAGTAGTGGCCCCGCCTTCTGATCCTAAGGTTGTGGGTTCAAATCCAGTCATGTATCAATGAGTTTTTCTGTTGAAAAAATCTATGTGCACTACGCTAGTACTCTCAAGCGGTGGAAGAAAACATCGCAAGGAAACCGACATCTCGGAGAACCAAAAAAGTTCAAAAACATGTGCACGAAAGGCGACTCTCTGAGGCGCGCTTTAAAATGCCTAAAAAGAAGAGAAGATCGAGTAGTGGTAAGACTTCTGATCTTTAGCTTAACTCTTCTCTTAGACCATATTCTTCCTGTGGATAGGCCAACAAAGCTGTGCGGATGGTATGTGTGCTGTATGCGGTAATTTTATTCTAATTATTACAGAAACCTATTCCAGACAAAGCAGCGTCTCGTAAATAAAAGCATGGGGGAACAGTGGTTCCTGACGCTTACATCGCCATCATCAAGCACGAACAAGTTCACTGGTTTTAAGGCTTACATCATATTATTGTCTAGCGAAAAATGGCAAATCAATGGCGCAAACGTAACTGCAGGAAATGGAACTGCAAGTAGAACAATCTTATATCTTTATACGAGAAAAAAATATTGTATTAATCAGAAACTCGGGTGCGGCGCCAACGATTTTCACGAAATTTTGTATACAGGGGTTTTTGGGGGTTATAAATCGATCTAGCTAGGATTTATTTTTAGAAAATGATTTTTTAACCCTGATTTCAATAGTTAAACATAAACTGAATATGTGACTGGTCCTGCCATCTATTGGCGATTGCGAGCAACTAACTGTAATCATATCCAGCAGATGGCGTTGTTAAGTAAAAATAAGCCATTAAAGATACGTCTCTTATAATTTTTAAAAAATACAGATTTCCAATACAAAATACCGAGCTAAGCTCTAGGCTGCTAGGAAGATAAAATTCGATGAAAAGGGATCAGCCGCAAATAGTAAAAATACAATTCCAATCAGCACCATGTCATGTCCAATCCATTCCGCACTCCGGCTACGGTACTGTTTATTCTGTGGTGGGGCCGTATTCAAAACAATCCTCCAACATATAACCGATTCTGTGTCCCGCGGGTGTCGTTTTGTACTCGCTTTACTTTTTCACGCAAAGGTTTGAGTATGAACGGAACGGATACGGTACGACAAAGAAAATAAACAAGGCTATTTGGCGTAGCTGGTTCTTTCTTGGTTATTCTTTACGCCAGTGAGTAACTATAAAAAGGTATACAATCTATATATTCACGATCAGAAGCAAAGTATAAAACTGTTTCGTTGGTTTTTACTGAATTCCATGGATCAGAGTGTGGTCAAGGAATTACAAAGTATGAACCAGAATGTCAAAAACTTTTTCCCAAAAAAAAAAAAAATGTTCTGCCCGTGTCGTCGTGTTTAGAAGAGTGTTTTTTCACAGTGCGTTACGGTTGCGACCCCCATTACCTAAGTGTTTATTTTTATGAAAAGCGAGTGTGCGCTAAGCTTTACAACGCACGCGAGATTTGTTATAATGATTTTTGTAGACGTCGTTATATTTCTTGGAGGCTCTTGAGGACCGATTGTATGCATCCCTAGCCTAATAAAAAATTTGGCCTTCTTAATCCACGAACTTAGCCTACTAAAGAACCACGAACTTTTAGATTTAGACAGAAAAAAAGCAGCCAAGTGCGAGTCGGACTCGCCCATGAAGGGTTCCGTAGCATCAATTAACATAATATAAAGGTTTTTGTAGTTCGTCGAAAGGTAAATTACGGTTTACGATTTATGACGTATAAAAAAAACTACTGACTAGATCTCGTTCAAACCAAATATCGTTAGAAGTTTGCATAGTAATGTACAACATATATTTTTTTAGTTTTATCATTCTCTTATTTTAGAAGTTAGAGAGGGGGGGGACCAACTTTTTTCCACTTTGGAAGTGTCTCGCACAAACTATTCAGTTTAGAAAAAAACGATATTAGAAACCTCAACATCATTTTTGAAGACCTATCCATAGATACCCCACACGTATGGGTTCGATGAAAAAAAATTTTTTGAGTTTCAGTTTCAAGTATGGGGTTTCAGTTCCAAAATTTATAGTTTTTTTTCTATTTTTGTGTAAAAACCTTAATGCGGTTCACAGAATACATCTACTCACTAAGTTTCATCAGTCTAGCTCTTATGGTTTCGGAGAAAAATGGCTGTGACACGGCCGGACAGACAGACAGACAGACAGACAGACAGACAGACAGACAGACATGACGAATCTATAAGGGTTCCGTTTTTGCCATTTGGCTACGGAACCCTAAAAAGACATTTATTTGCTACTTCAGCTCACACAATACAAACTACATGTACCTACATTTAAAAAAAAAGCATCCAAGTGCGAGTCGGACTCGCCCATGAAGGGTTCCGTAGCATCAAGTAACATAATTAGTTGTTGTTCTTGTAGTTCGTCGAAAGGTAAATTGCGATTTTCGATTTATGACGTATAAAAAAAACTACTGACTAGATCTCGTTCAAACCAAATATCGTTGAAAGTTTGCTTAATGTACAACAATTATATTTTTTTTAGTGTTATCATTTTCTTATTTTAGAAGTTACAGGGGGGGGGGGACCAACTTTTTTCCACTTTGGAAGTGTCTCTCGCGCAAACTATTCAGTTTAGAAAAAAGAAAACTCAACATCATTTTTGAAATATTCATAGATACCCTACACGTATGGGTTCGATGAAAAAAAATTTTGAGTTTCAGTTTCAAGTATGGGGACCCCCAACATTTATAGTTTTTTTTTCTATTTTTGTGTAAAAATCTTAATGCGGTTGACAGAATACATCTATACTCGCCAAGTTTCATCAGTCTAGCTCTTACGGTTTCGGAGAAAAATGGCCGTGACATACGGACGGGCAGACAGACAGACAGACATGACGAATCTATAAGGGTTCCGTTTTTGCCATTTGGCTACGGAACCCTAAAAATAAGAAAGACATCACAATAGTTAGTTTTAGTTAAGCCATTTAGTTTTTTTTCTCTCGTGTCTTACCTTATTTCTGTGTAATCTGCTTTTGTTGCGAAAACAGAAGGCAACAAATTAGGTGATCGCGGTTCTTTGTTAGTATCAAACTTTTGAATGCAACAGAATTACACAATTGCCCAGCTGTACAATTGTACATCTATTCATAGATAGGTATATAGAACCTCCGCAAAGATGTTCCCGTTTGAAATGAATGCCTGCAGACGGCGTCTTAACATCTTTATAGCGATTTGAATCTCAAAGATTTTCGAATTTAAGTTTCGCAGCGCTTCAGGGTTCCTGGTGTGGTCCGATTAAAAAGAAATACGCTTTTCATTTCAATTAAATACCTAACAACAATTAAATATTGAAGACAATCTACACAACACTGTCTGACTGGCCTCTCAGCTCAGTTGGTAGTAGCTCTGCCTTCTGTGCCGTAGGTTATGGGCTCGATCCCCACCGAGAACAAATATTTGTGTGATGAACACAGATGTTTGTTCTCTGTCTTGGTGTTATATTGTATTTAATTATGTATTTATTAAAAAAAACTACACATATTATCAGCTCCTATCTAGCCCCAAATTAAGCAGAGCTTGTACTATGGGAGAAATATACTAGTTTTTGTAAATGCAATAAAATAACAGCACCTACTTAGAATACAATAACACCCAGACAGAGAACAAACATCTGTGTTCAACTAACAAATATTGTCCTCGGTGGGCATCAAACCCACGACCTACGGCACAAAAGGCAGAGCTACTACCAACTGAACTGAAAGGTCAGTCATACAAAAAATTTAGCAAAAATTGCATAAACTGCAACGTTCTGAAACCTAGCGCACAGCATTTCACTGATCGCCACTACAAAACGCTTAGATTCTGTGGCAGCGATCGATGAAATGCTGTCAAATATCGCTGTCATATTTCACAACGTTTCACTGATCTCCACCGCAGGCTTTACATAGCTATAACCACGGTTTTACATGCAAAGATGAGCTGTAAGTGGACTCTGGCTAGTAACATGTACCACGCACCCTTTTTATACGCAATATTCAATTCCGATCCCCTTTGAAACATCATCTTTATGTATTAGTCAGTCAATCTGCCCGCTACATCGGAATACTCAAGTGGATGGAACAATGCTGCAACATTTTCAATTACCTCTACTGCTCTACTGCTGCTGAATAGTCTTAGCTATGTATAAAGTAATACGGAGGAGGGACTAACGAAGGAGGACTTAAAGCAAAAATAAATCTTTTTTTTTATTATGTTGGTGTCATCATTTTTCGACAAATGTCTATCTCTTGCCATAATAGTTGTACAAAACGCAGTTCCTAATCACTATCTCATGTTATTACGCCAGCATTCAGTCGTTCCTTGTCAAAGATAAGTTTTGTTTCAATTAGTTTTATATTGCAATCGAAGCTCAAAATAATGTCAAAACTGACATGCGCCTAGGTTTTAATTGCAACAAAAGATACCCAATCACCCCCTGTTATCACGCCTGTTTTCGAACCAACAACGGGTCTATTCCTGCAACATAATTCGTTGAAAATCGAACACAAAAAAAAATTGAAAATCGAACGCGGATTCACAACTTTTTGTAACAAAAAGATAGATCTTGGTAATTTTGAATTAGGAACACTTCTTGCTGGCATTATGGTGTGTTTGCATACATTTGCATCGCTTTCGAAAAGATGCCAGATTTACGTTTTGAATTAATCATTATCAGTCCATTGATGTTCAAAAGTTTTCCCCATATTTGGGGAGTTGCTGTTATCACCGCGCTTTGCAGTTGGATTGGTAGCCATCAGTATACATTGCTGAACTGCGTGTTTTTAACCGATTTCAAATGAAAAGGAGGAGGTTCTCAATTCGGTTGTTTTTTAGGGTTCCGTAGCCAAATGGCAAAAACGGAACCCTTATAGATTCGTCATGTCTGTCTGTCTGTCTGTCTGTCTGTCTGTCTGTCCGTCCGTATGTCACAGCCGTTTTTCTCCGAAACTGTAAGAGCTAGACTGATGAAACTTGGCAAGTAGATGTATTCTGTGAACCGCATTAAGATTTTTACACAAAAATAGAAAAAAAACTATAAATTTTGGGGGTCCCCATACTTGAAACTGAAACTCAAAAATTTTTTTTTCATCTAACCCATACGTGTGGGGCATCTATGAATAGGTCTTCAAAAATGATGTTGAGGTTTCTAATATCGTTTTTTTCTAAACTTAATAGTTTGCGCGAGAGACTCTTCCAAAGTGAAAAAAAGTTGGTCCCCCCCCCTCTAACCTCTAAAATAAGAGAAAGAAAATACAAAAAAATATATATGTTGTACATTACTATGCAAACTTTCAACGATATTTAGTTTAGTTTGAACGAGATCTAGTCAGTAGTTTTTTTTTATACGTCATAAATCGTACACCGCAATTTACCTTTCGACGAACTACAAGAACCTTTAAATTATGTTACTTGATGCTACGGAACCCTTCATGGGCGAGTCCGACTCGCACTTGGCTGCTTTTTTTATGTTTGTTATTGCATGACTCCGTCATTTATGAAACGTCTTTTGAAAAAAAAAAATTTCTACTGTTCTTTTTCTGACTATGCTTATTTTGGGGCTAGATATGGCTACCAATATTTGTTTAATATTTACTTACCTATGTTTAATCCCATTGGGTCCAACCAAATACGCGCATGCAAATTATAATGGTTCGGTTTAATCTTCCCAACAAATCGCTTCGAAGTGTTTAGGTATCTGTTAGCGGCAGACGTTTTATGATAATATTATTCCTATATGGGAAGTAATCCGCTATTGTACGGCTTTATAGCCGAATAATGTATGAGATTACATTTTTGGCTATGTGTTGTGCTTTGAGTTATATTTTGCACGATTGGCCCAACTTTAGTTACACAAGTATGGTTTTTTTATAGGACTTAAGTCTAGAAAACCAGTTCCTAAGTGAATCATTGTGAGGCAAAATACACAGAAAGAAAATACTTTAAGAAATAATTGTACAATAGCTCATTGTCAGGCAGCGAAAAGCTGAGTCGGGGCCTAATTTGGCATATTTTATCTACCATTATCTATTGTTAACGTCTACACATTGTATAAATTATGCCAAATAAATGTAGTTTATTTCTTTCTTTCTTTTCTTTTTCTGATGGAACAAGTATGATATTAGGTGGAGATGGGGTCCACCTAATATCATACTTGTTCCATCAGCATCGCCTCTAACAGCCTAAGAAAAACAGGTATTAGCCAAGTAGAACTCAAAATTGCTCAGGACCTTTCATATTTTAATAAAAATTAATATTTATCTTCCCTATTGTGTTTTTTTTGACGTGATAACGTCTTATAAATCGATGGAGCCGGCTGCACGCACGAAAAAACATGACTCATGCGTCGTTACGTCGTTTCGTCGTTCCATTTACCTGAGCCCGAGCCCGGGTCGGGTAATGGGTAAGGGTAAATGAGGGTAAGGGTAAGGGTTCAGTCTGGGTCCGGGTCCGGATTTTCATTCAGTTTCATTCAGTTCCATTCAGTTTCATTCAGTTTCATTCAGTTTCATTCAGTTTCATTCAGTTTCATTCAGTTTCATTCAGTATCATTCAGTTTCATTCACATTCAATTCAATTCAGTCAAACTAAAATTTTCTTTTGTAAAATGCAACCATCAGTATTTTCATAAGACGTTATCACGTTCAACTATCGTCAGTAAACCGACTTTACAGACAACCGATTTTTTTTGTAACTTAACTAGTGGGAAATAAATCCTAGTAGTTCGATCAACAGAACTGTTCAACCGATTACTGGGAACAAACGCATCTGACACTGACAATTACACAAAATATGGTGCTTGACTTGTGCTTGACGATGCCACTGAAAATGATGGTCGATTCGTTTTCTGTAATTTTGTGTCACATAGTTTTTTGTTTTTCTAGTGCTATTTTAAGTTCTGTTGTGTAATTTCGGTGGTATTTTAACCAACATTACTTGAGGTCTTAGCACAAAGTGTTAGCAGTTGGAATGAAAGTGTATTATGTGATATTCTGATAATATGATCGAAAAGGTTTCTGATGGTTTTGAAACTAACGACCATCATTTGATAACACATGCTATGACTGACACCCTATGACTGACTCGACATGACGTAAAAGTATTTTCATTGCTCATACTCTGAAAGTAGGTCTGAAGTTGCCTGAGGGGCCTAATTGAAAGTAAAACTTTCAGCCCTAGGGAGAATCGCTTTCTACTGACAGCTGTCAAATTTAAAAAAAAAACAAGTTCTATTTTATTCAACCATGTTCCAACTTTCTAAAGTCTTTCTAACTGCAAGGAGGTTGAACCAAATTCCAACTTTTTATTCAGCAAGTAGGTTGGAACCCCATTACAACGGTAAGAAGTTTAAAAAGTCTAATTAGAGCGCAATGTAAAATTTAAATTTAAATAACATAAAGATAGTATTCAATAAATAATATATCTTCTAAATTACTTGATTAATATATAGCTTCAACTATTTATTTAAAATAACATAGATTTGAGCAAATAATTTACCATTTTTTAAATTATAAAAATGAAAATAATGGCTGAATAATACTGGCGAGCCGAAGCCGAAGGCCCGCCAGAGAAAAAGAAAAAAAAACCGGGAAGGCGGCAATTCATTCTTCATTTTCACTAATTTTTCTTTCATGTTTTTATTTTTACTTTCCTTGTATTCGTAATGAAAAGCACAGTGTTCACCTCGGGTGAAAGTCTTTTAAGTCCCTCAAGCTCCATTGGCGCCCTCGCTAACGCTCTGGCGCCAAACCCGTCTCGGGACTCAAAAAACGTGACTTTCAACACTCGGGTAACAATGTACTATTTATCTATGTAATATATCCTCATTACTCGACACTGGCAAAATTGATCCAAAATGGACAGATGCCATTCATTAAGAAGAAGAAGAAGACAATGATGGTCAAGATTTACTGTTAAGTTTTGATAACACTAACACAGAAGTAAAACCCTAAAGGACGACATTCCCCTGAAAAATATCATAATATTTATAGTTCCCAAAACTAACCCCTACAATATCACCCCGTGGTCAGTTTCACCGCTCAAACAGACAACCCTAATTAAACTAACCCTTCGCGCACCGCGGTCATAAGGACCAATAGTAGGTATCAACATCCGCGGTCCAAAAGTCCAGTAGGCCTATTCCGACTTTTTACATAATTTGTCGTTAGACTTACTCCCGCAAAATACCAGTGTTGCCAGTGGCAGATAGTCAAATATAACATAAGATAGCCCAAAAAATAACATTTTTACGAGGAAAGTATCATTACCAAAAATCATGTGAATAAGGACGCAGTACTTTATTATGGCACTTTATTCTTCGACCAATAATAGTAATATTCATGATCGAATTATTTATTAGACAAAATAGTTGTACCATGGAAGTAACATGAAAGGGTCAAAAGTAACATAAAATGTTACAAAAGTAGCATTCTGGCAACGCTGTAAAATACTTATCGTTAGGTTATAGACCCAGATTTTGAATGGAGATGATGAGCATTGGGATTGCGAAAACTATTGGTTACTTACGAGTACGAATCAAAGTCAAAGTCAAATAAATTATTTATTTAAACAACTTAAATTATTTATTTTAACAAGGATCACTTTAAAATGTCATAAAGCTGAATGAGTCTAGGTGCCAGTTCCACGTGACCAAATCTTGAACAACAGCAAAAAAACTACGGCTCGTTTCCTAAATTTTTTTGTATGAATCATACCATAAGTTCTCGCAATCCCGACAGGGGCGCTCATCGTTTTTCCATACAAAATACGCGTCGATAACGTCGCCTTTGCTAACGTAAAGTCATCTTTCGAGACGCTAACGACAAATGGTGTTGAAAACACAGAATAGACCTACAGTGTCTGTCCGGATTAGCGTCCGGGATAACTATCGGTCAGGCGCGCACCTCGCCCGTAAATTAGACGGTCAAGTACTTACATGGGCTTGGTTTGTTTCCATTGATATTATTCGAAACGATTGTGGAAAATATAGGTACACTACTTAATATCGGAACAATACTTCAGTGTAATTTTACATCTCCTAAGTCATCATCATGTTGATAGACGGACTTAGTTTACGTTGACCCTAGTATCTTGTAATTTTTAAGGCATTGCTCTATCAATTTGCAACTGCTTATAAGTAACTGCTTGCAGTAAAAACTCTGGATAAATCTGTTAAGGAAATTATCTATTGATAAAACAACAGAGCACCTACAGTTTACATAAAACTAGAATGTTCGTAGCGCCGTAGCACAAGCTACGAATAAGCTACGTTAACTTCGTATTCATCTCCCATAGAACCAAATACCTACTTAGATTAGATTGAATGGAAATTCTCCACATAATAAATTCTTACATCTTATTATGCAACCTACTTATTGGAATCTTAACCGACTTTGTCCGAGTGAATTAATTTCCATTCATGTAGTAGGTAGGTGTCTTTTTTTACAAATAAATTATTATATCAGCTATGTAGTTCCAATAGTACAAGCTCTGCTTAATTTGGGGCTAGCTAGTGTTGTGTTGATTGTCCGCAATTTTATTTTATTTTCAGTGCCATAGAACGATCCTCAAAGGCTCAAAGGGTCTATAGATAGGAAACCTTCACTAAAAGCTGGAATATCATTTAGTTCAGCACCTATAGCCTAGATGGCGCTAACAAGATGCACAGGGATAATGGAAACGTGCTATAAAGCATGGACCATAGACTTTTAATCAATCTGCACGAGCGATGCGGGCTTGCAAAAATGGCGGAAGGTACCTACCAGAGAGCTTAATTAAAACCATAAGGAAAATTCGCTCCAGCGTCCTCTATGACATTTTGGTTTTTTGGGTAGATTGCATGCTCGTAAATTAGGGTTGAGAGTTTCAGGAGTAGGCAGGTATGTATTCTTTTAGAGATGGTATTTGTAAGGTATCTAGTTAAGCTTCTAATTCTTTACTTTTAAGGCCCAGATACCGCAGGGCCTCAAGACAAAAGTCTATAATCAATGCGTGTTGCCAGTGATGACATAAGGAACTGAGACGTGGTCGCTAACTATTGGCCTCGTGCACAAGCTCAAAGTCGCGCAACGAGCTATGGAGAGAGCTATGCTGGGAGTTTCACTACGTGATAGAATCAGAAATGAGGATATCCGTAGAAGAACCAAGGTCACCAACATAGCTCGTAGAGATAGTAAGTTGAAGTGGCAATGGGCAGGCCATATAGCTCGAAGAACCGACAACCGTTGGGGAATAAAGTTTCTCGAATGGCGACCACAAACCGGAAGACGAAGCGTAGGGCGCCCACCCACCAGATGGACCGACGACATTGTTAAGGTCGCGGGAAGTCGATGGATGGAAAGAGCTCAGAATCGTTCTTCCTGGAAATGTGTAGGGGAGGCATAATGTCTAGCAGTGGACTTCTTCAGGCTGATGATGATGATGATGAAGGCCCCTAGCTGTCATTTAGTGGGCAATCTTGAGTGTTTTTATTAACATGATCTTAGCATTATGGCTTGACATCGATGTTAGCCTTTTTCGTTGACTTTTGTCATTGGAAAAGCATAGTCCACAAGCGCGGAACTGTCTTAACAGCGGGGTTCCTCACAATGTTTTCTCTATTTGCTTGAGACCACTAGGTATATTTGTGTCCAATGTGTGTTATGTTTGTGTATGTTTGGGGTCATATTAAAAGTCAGACATCATCTGTAGGTCTACCACAAGCTCTGTCTGACTCTGTTTCTGGTTTTGAATCTGTGTGAGTGGTGTCTAAATAAATCCTACGTTAGCATGAGCACTCACACAGACTCAAAACCAGAGCCAGAGATAGAGCCAGACAGAGCTTGTTGTAGGCCTACTGGACAAATAAGAACGCATTCAATTTTAGATGCAAAGCATTACGTGTGTTTCGAACAGAAAAACCTTTATTTTTTGGTCCGAAAATTCTGAAGAACTTAACCATCACATCACCGCTTATTAGTAGATTTTTCCATTCTCGTTCTGACAATAGGCCTTGTCGACTAGGTGGCCTGCACACTGTCACAGGGATGTGGATTGGCTGTGACAAATAATAGACATGAACGAATAGCTGAATAGTTTCATGACCGTGGCCATTAACTCAGCGAGTTTTGACGTGATAACGTCTTATAAATCGATGGAGCCGGCTGCACGCATGAAAAAACATGACTCATGCGTCGTTACGTCGTTTCGTCGTTCCATTTACCTGAGCCCGAGCCCGGGTCGGGTAATGGGTAAGGGTAAATGAGGGTAAAGGTAAATGAGGGTAAGGGTAAGGGTTCGGTCGGGTTCCGAGTCCGAGTCCGCGAGTCCGCGAAGGTTTTTTTCAGTTTACTTGCTGAAAGAAATAATGTCAATACAAAATGTACTTATTATTATAAAACAACGTCTTATAATACAAAAAATGTAACTTGATCGATTCAATTGTGATTTCTATTTACCTCCTTATCTATATTATATCCATACAAAATATCTATCAAACAAATATTAATTTAAATTCTTTTGAAAAATGCAACCATTCCATCAGTATTTTCTTATGACGTTATCACGTTCAACTATCGTCAGTAAACCGACTTTACAGACAACCGATTTTTTTTAACCACCAGGGGTCGTGATACTACGCGCGTCGGTAGTTTTTTTAGAGTACCTATTCAGACACCAGCCCGTGAAAAGTCTTCCCGAAATTCCTATAATATAGCAATATTTCTTGAATTAAGAGGTATTTTTATTACTTTACCTGAAAACACTATACTTTTACTACCATTAGTCTTTTAATAAAATAGGTAACCATTCTGCTCCAGCATCGGTTCCATCATCAAGAACATTTTGATTAGTCACTGAAAAAAAAGTATGAAGTTTACCTACGAAAGATAGGATTGACATATTGAAGGGGGTTACATAGACGCTTGAAGAGACAATTTCGAATTTATAAGAAAAAGAAAAATCACTGTTTCACTTTGGTCACAATGGGCCATTTTGAAGTGAGCAAAATTAAGGAGACACTCGTTACTGTCGACCGCATCTTAATTTCAAACTTTAGCCTTCGTAAGCCTATAAATTGTAAAAAAAAACTTTCAAGTTTCGTGGCCATACTGCTCTCAAAACATCCCCTTGTCATTTTGCTACAGGGCAGGCTCGTTTGTCATCTGTCTTCAGATCATTTGCTTGATGGTTTGCAGACGTAGGTAACCGGACATTAGGAGATTAGGTAGGTAGGTACCTATATACATACATAACCACATATGAGTACCTATATACTGTACTCTGTACAATAGTTATTATTCTATGGAACGTAAGTGTACCAGTGTGTAGTCAGTAGACTGTACCACGTTATTTCCTACTTACCTTGTGGTGTTCTTTGTTGTACCTTTTTTTTTTTTTGCCCAGGGGAAATCCTTTAGGGATACCCAGTAGCGGGGGAACTAGTGGGTTATGTCAGACTCTTGCTCTTTGTTGTACCTAGGTTATCCCAAAAATATCAAAGGGAAGGTCGTAGGTTCAAATCCCACCTACAGCTCATACATTTTGAGACAATTTAAAATCTTTGTGAGTTTTCTTTGTTTTAAATACGTATGTAGGTACATGAGTAAGTTATTTATTCTATTTTAATTGATGTCTCTAATAAGGTCGGTCTTTGCACTTAGTTATGAGAGCAGATAATTACTTACGACATAATTTTTGAAGTTGTAAATATAGCGTGGCGCTATCTGTTGCTACATTTCCGCAACATGTAATAAAATTATACCGACGCGGAACGGAACACCATCTACTCTCGAACACTTTCTATCGTGTTACAACAACTGATGCATAGATGGCAGGACACCTCAAGGTTTTTATTTTTGCTTATTTTGCGTGCTGAGGAATACTTTGTTTTATGTGTAAATTGGCTAAATTAAAATTTAAATATTTTCTGTAAGTGGGTCAAACTACAAAAACTAAAAAAAATTATAGTTCTAGAATAAGTAACATGTCACAAAGCTGTCACTAATAACAAAGAACTGTCACTAATGACAGTCAGCTGATTGAATGAATTTGACATTTCTTGTGTTTGTTTGTGTTGTTTGGTTGATGGTTTCCGAAACCAAACATAACCTCTGTTTTTCGGCTTTTTAAATAAATAATTAGTTATTTTGATTTTTCCTCAGTAGTTGCGTGTGTGCTTCAAATACAAATACTGATTTCGCGTCGATGTACGTTCGTAGTTATCGTTTATGTCGTCGGAATCCCGATATTTAACCCTAGCACGTGTGTTAGTTTCATAGTAGTTATTTTCTAGTTTTTTTTAGCATTTTATAGTTAGTTTAGCCTAAAAATAATATTTTTTTTCAGTGTAGTGTTAGTTTGCCTTGACTCTCACGGGCGCTTAGATGCTAAAACTCCTAATTAATCTCATAAAATCACCCAAACCTCTACTTAGTGTCAGATTAGATCAAAGTAAGTTTTATATCAAAAACTTACTAGCCATGGCTAGTGAGGGAGTGAAAAACAAAAGTGAGATGGAATTGGAAGCATTGCCTGTTAAAAAAATGAAGCTAGACTCCAGTGATGAGTTAGATCTTGTGCAAAAAAGAACTGT
The DNA here is from genome assembly GCA_939531255.2 of Thera britannica. Lineage (NCBI taxonomy): Eukaryota > Metazoa > Arthropoda > Insecta > Lepidoptera > Geometridae > Thera > Thera britannica. Next base: position 13,258,902 of record OW618047.2, read on the forward strand.
GTCGACTATGTGTGGTGCTTGGAGGCCTGATGAAGTTGATGGAGGCCTAATATTTGTGTTTAAAATGAGGGAGACATGCTTGAGCCCGGACCCAACAAAGGAGTGCGACTATCCGGAGAATATCGAAGACTTCTGGGAGGCTAGTCTAGTCGGCAGCGATGATATACAGGTTAGTTTTTGTACTTAACATCTTATGCTTACAAATAAAGTCCAAATGAGTATTGTTAGATTTATTATCCAATTGATTTGTATGGTCCTGTTCCTCTTTTCACTAAATTTGCGTAAAGCGCCATCTGTTACATTTATATTGAACTACATAGTTCTTCAAGTTCTTTGAGGACTTACCGCTGCCTTACATACCTTTTTTTCAGACAATGTTTGTTTTAACTGCAATCAACAGATGGCAGTAGCAGTGAATTGGTAATGTTGGTAAATTATGTTTTGTTACTTCTATTACTTACCTACCTAGGGACCTATCTACATCCTATCCTTTTTATTTATTTTTTGTGTTCGTGAAGCCACCAACAGGTTTCGTCTGAAAACCAGCCTTGTGTTCCATCTCGGATGGTTCGCAGCATCGAGCTGAGACGAGGCCTGTTTGTCGCACCCCCCACATGGAGGACCATTCTCTGCAGTCTGCACCCTTTTTTTTAGTTCCATTTTAGTTTTGTTTTCTGTTTTTGTTACCTACTGTTATTTGTGTTCCTTATTTTAGTACCTAAAATGTCCTCCATTGGCGATGTGGCAAATAAACGTTTTTTCTTTCTTTCTTTCTTTCTTTCTTTCTTTCTTTCTTTCTTACATAATTATAATGAAATTAATAAATTTTGGTGTCCACCACCAGCGACCCAGCGGCGGCGTACTATGTTACTTTGTTTGTTTAGAACTAGATGTTCTAAACAAACAAAGTAACATAGTACAGCCAAGCTGGTTTAAAATAAAGGACTGGTGGTCAGTAGTAGCGGCATCACCTGCAGATCCAAAGGCCATGGGTTCAAAGATAAAAAAAAACCGGCGCGTCGGAGAACCTGGAAAATTCAAAAAACATGACTGTCAAGTATCACTCGAAAAGGGCCCGCCAGCGGCCTACTTGAGGAAACCAGTCCGGTAACCAAATATAGGTACTGTACTTTATACCTAGAACAAACAACTGTGTTCACCACACAAATATTTGTTCTCAGTGAGCATTAAACCCACGGCCTACATCGTAAAAGGCGCCTGTCAATGTATTATGACAAGGTAGCAAAACTGATTTGACAAGGGCAAAGTTGTTTTATAATAATAATAATAATAATATATCGTTTATTTCAGACCAACAAATGCACACATTACAAAAATGAAACACTTTGGGTCCATAGTAATAAATACCTTAGAGACTAACATACATAAAATAAAATAAAATTACTAATAAAATCTTCAAATCTTAGGGGATTTTTTCTTTAGCGCACCCCTAAAGCGACGAAAGACGATTCCTGGCGGCCAGAAATCCGAAGTGAGAAACATGTCCCCATGCTTCGCAGGCACCTGGAGCACGTACGATTTGAAGGCCGTGTCTCTCACTCCCGATGGCTCTAGCCGCTGCAGATGTAGCTGTATATGTGGCGGGTCCTTGATCCAGAAACGGATCCTCTCCTTTACATAGCGAAGGACCTCATCACCAGAAGTATTCGGGTCCAATCTCGAGAGGTAAAGGAGGATGGTCGGGTCCACAGCACGCAGGGTGACTTCTGTTGCTATGACGCTGGCGGTACCACGTTTATTTCGTGATGGTTTCTGTTTTTTCTCCACCAGGGTGAAACCATCTTTATCTACTTTTTTTGATGTACCAACGGGGATCTTCGGTTGTGCCTTCTGCCTCAAAACAGCGCAAGGCACTGGCGATGGTTGAGGCTGGCCGGAAGCTTGCGCATAACTTTTCTTCTTCGCCGGTTGACGAGCTGGCGGAGTAGGAAGAGATGTTTGCTTCAAAGGCTGCGGTGTTGGCAAGGCCGGGGCAATCGGGCGGTCAATAACCTGCACATCGGTGTCACATGTCGCGCTGCTGACGGGTGACGTTTGGGATCGGGTGACACCACGCTGCACACATACGTTACGTGCTGACGCGGGCGAAATCACTGCTTCGGTATTTTTATTGCACAATCCTTCGACTTGCGTCTTCAATTCGGTGATAATTTTCTCCGAATTGTCCAACTTTGTCTTAAGATCTGTGACATCAGTCCTTAGCAGCATGATGTCCTTAAGCAACCTCGTAACATCGACATGGTCAAAGGTCACGGGGGGCAGCTTGTGGAGGTCTCGTGCTACGTAGGTGGGCACATCATCCGGGTCGGTTTCTAAGAACACTTTGAAAATGTCCTGCAGGTCCTTCTTGCCGCGTCCATCTCTCTGCCTAGTTATTAAGCGGATGGTGGTCACAGCTGTGTCGGCAAGCACCCTCTTCGCTTCCAGAATCTGGTCCTCGGTGAAGCTGGACACGAGAATTTGTTCCAGAGAAACCTGGTCCATAACGTCCAGCTTTTGTTGGACGAAGGCCAGGAATTCCTGCACTAGGATAGTGTCGGAGCGCTTGGGTGATTGCGCCATTGCGAATTAAATTTCGCAAACTCGCGGAAATTAAGTGGGTCAACTCACGAGCAACCTTAACATAACGACCGCTCTGTACGGTGTCAGCGACGCGAATCCCCTAAAAATTAAAGAAATCCATAAGACTTGACTGTGTTGGCGTTGGCATGCCGACAATTTGTTCGTCATTTCGCGAGCTAAGTAAACCCAAGAATTCACCTTTGTCATGTCATAACATTTTCGTATCGGGCGGGAGGTTTTAACAATTTTCCTTCTTGCGGGAGTTACGGTGAAGAATATTTTGTTCGGGGAATTTAAAGTAATATTTTGTAGGTAGGTAAGTTACTTGCTACATTTAAAGCAAGCAAGTAACTGGCGAAATGTAGCTGGCAAGCACTGGAGGAGAAGAGCCGAAAACTGGGCTCAGTGGCGCGTCTTGGGAGAGACCTATGTCCAGGTGTAGACTGAAGGTTAATGACAATGATGATGAAGTTACTTGTACCTACGAACTAACAAGCGTATACAACGCCGTTTATGACCTGTTTTTCTAGGCTTGGTCGCGTGGAACTAGTACCTAGACTCACCTATCTTGACTGGCCTCTCAGCTCAGTTGGTAGTAGCTCTGCCTTCTGCGCCGTAGGTCGTGGGTTCGATCCCCACTGAGAACAAATATTTGTGTGGTGAACGCGGATGTTTGTTCTCTGTCCGGGTGTTATATTGTATTCTAAGTACCTATGTATTTACAAAAAAAATATGTATCTAAGTAGTATATGAGCTATCTGGCTCCCATAACACAAGCTCTGCTTAATTTGGGGCTAGATAGTGTTGTGTGGATTGTCCAAAATATAAAAAAAAAAGAAATTTCAAAGCGATCCTTGTGATACAACTGAATAGATATTTTTTGAATTTGAATAAGGTACCTACGTTACTTAAGCTACAGGTACCTTAATACGTATTTCTAGTTAGTTTAGATAAGTATCTCATATTCTGATACCTACCTCTAGATATTCCTAATTGTGGACAAAACTTTACCTTTTCAGCCCTCCCGATCCAGAGCTTCTGTCATGACTCCATCCTGTCTTGTCCTGTCCTGTCCTGTCCTGTCCTGTCCTGTCTACTTTGGCAGACGAGCAGCAACGAAGCGCTCAGATGTTGCTTCTATGACTATGATTCTATATTTATGATTCATATTTTTATGATTTCCCAGCAGCGCCTCTTCTTTCTCTAAACTAAGGTCTACGTTAATAAAAGCATAGTTTTATTCAACCTTTCTATTTTATTTCCAATTCTGAAAACTGGGAACGCTAACGTTACAAAATGGTGACTAACAAGGGAATGCAATTCGACCCGAGATGACAGACGACGCGGAATTCACAGTCGATATAACTAACAAGTTGAAATTGAATTGCTGTGATGCCTCTGGCTGGTTTTACCTGTGTCGAAACGTTAAACAAAAACAGATGGTAAAATATGTAGGTATTTTAGGTAAACTGAGTACCTATAATACCTATACTTACCTACCTAGCGAAACTAGTTACCATATCTCTATTTACTTACTATTTTCGTAGGTAATACCCAGGATGCAACAGGGTACCATGGCATGGCCCATGCTTTATCTAAGAGATGGCAAGCCGCATAGTGTTAAAAAAGTTAGCTTTGACACTGTAAAATATATAGGTACAAATCTGAACCTATTTGGTACGGTCATCTTCGCCGTAGATGGATGGGGTTGGCCCAAGATCATGTTAACGGCAGGAGTAAAGAAATGTCTATACCCAGCAGTGCAGTGAGTTAAAGTCAATCTTCGGATAATGGTGAAAATTGAAATCACAAACACAGGTCACAAAATCATGATTGATGCAATATCACACTTAGTCTCGATCTACTTAGCATTAATCGAATGCAGTGATGCCTACTTTTTCCGACGTCAACATGACATAAAGTTTGTTTACCGGTGGTGGTTCGGTTAGACGCTGTTCGGCTTTCTTGGAGGAGGAGGTATGGCGTGAGAGTTATGCTACAGAAGAAGATTGAACAACTTAAATACTTTATACTTTTAACTTATATACTTTTAAATACGAGGTAAAGAGCGACCTCCTAATATGAAAAACCGAGAGAGGTGGCAGTAAGCGTAAGGTCTAGTGCACGGTTGCCTTGAAATATTCCTTTCGTAAATTCCATATTTCCAGCCAACTCGGTTCATCCAAGATTCACAAATTCACAATCCCGGATAAATCGCTCAATTCTCCCATCACTAGATTTCCAACGCCAGTATTTCAGAGCGCTGTCACAAGAATTGAAAATTAAATTTCACTCCCGCAGATGTGTTATAAACGGTCCGACTTCTCCCGAAGACACAATTGATTCGTCTTCGTTTTCAACAAAAGATTTAGCTTAAAACGTCGAGAGTTTCCCGTTTTCACAATGAATAGGGTGCTTGTAGTAAACCTGATTTTCCGATGCCAGGTGAATCTACATAAATAACTGTTTATACACTTCGGGGTAAAATTAAATAACCTGTATTTTTTTCGTCTGAAGATTCATGATTTATACCGGTGTTAGCATTATTATCACCCATAACATCGGTAACTTCGTCGTCATTAACCGACTTCCAATCAAAAAGGAGGAGGTTCTCAATTCGGTTGTATGTTTTTTTTTTTTTGTTTGTTACCGCATAACTTCGTCATTTGTGAGCCGATTTGAAAAATTATTTTTTTATCTGAAAGGTACTGCTTCCAGATTGGTCCCATTTTAATTTTATTAAAATCGGTGTTGCCATTTTTTTTAAATAATTTTTTAATGTTTGTAACTGCATGCCTCCGTCATTTATGAACCGATTTAGAAAATTATTTTTTTATTTGGAAGGTTATTCTTACGTCCAGATTGTCCCAAACAAATTTGATTAAAATCGGTTTAGCCGTTTGACAATGAAGTCGGTTTTTCAAGTTTTTTAAACTTATAATTATTTTAACGATCATTTCGCCCAGAATATGAAACAAGGTTAATCCACATTACTTTGGCATTCAGCGGTACAGAGTATCCATTTATTATGGACACGCTAAGCTGGATTTAGACCCTTACAAACTGTTCAACTTGATAGCCACGATAACCAATATGGCAGGGTTTGCAGGTTGGTAGTTTTGTCTAACTATTTATAGCCCGGTCGGTATATGATATGGCCCGTGAGATTTCCGCTTTATTTGAAATTGGACCGTTTTTATATAGTCAATTTTGTTACGGTCCAAGTTTTAATCATCCATATTTTATCAGAATTGTCTCCTATCTCTTCACCCCATCTTTTATCGAGCAGGAAAATACGATATTCTACATTACGCACTTAAAATATGTGATGTAGGTTTTGACCAGTTTGTTCCCTTAGAGGAACCCATTTTTGAGGTTGGGTATATAACATTATGTGAGTGAAAATAGTCTCCCATCACGTAGCTTTACAATTTGCTTTGTTCGTATGATATTTAAGTGGGTAGTTTTATGTAAGAGCATTTCATATACGAAATAGCTGTGCTCATCCGACTTCAAATGTCACTGCCGCTCACTGCGGCAGCTGCGTCTACAGCTGGGCTGAGCATACGAAGACTGTACGTACATAACAGCTTTAGGGCGCTTGTACACGCTAAGAAAAAACGCCGGGCCTACCCAAGAATTCGTGTCGTAACAAGAAAATAACTGTGTACACTGCTCGCAGCGGTGCACGAAAAAAATCTTATCTGCGCAAGACAAGAATTTTGTCTTTTCCACACACGAAAGCGCAACAACGTTCGCCGCGTCGTGTCTTGCGCAGATAAGATTTTTTTCGTGCACCGCTGCGAGCAGTGTACACAGTTATTTTCTAGTTACGACACGAATTCTTGGCTAGACCCGGCGTTTTTTCTTAGCGTGTACAAGCGCCCTTAATCTATTACTTGTGAATTCAGAGCAACGAGTACTTCCCATCAAAGAGGCTTGCGCGCCTTATAACACCATTCTGTGAATTGTTATGACCGCTCTCACTCGAACCGAGGCTAATCCTAACTTAACGAAGCATAAATACGATAGTGCTAGTCTCGATGCGGCTTTAGACTACGTACTAAATATGTTGCTTTGTTTGAGTGTTTTTTGGACGACTTGTTAAAAGAGTAGTGGTCTGAGGAAAAAAAAGCTATACAGGTACAGACAGGACAAACATGTTCAATTAATGTTGAACATTTTCTCATGTTGTTACTTCACTGTTGACCCTTTTAGTTAGCTTCTTTAGTATTGGCTCTGTCTACCTCAATTCCTTATTCCCGTTGCTGGAGAACAGGTAACTTATTATTTCTTATTTTGTGTGACCTCAACTCCTCTCTTCTTGATTCTCATTTTGTAGTTTTCCTATTTCAACACACTTTAGTTCGTAGTTTTCTTTTCTGTGTCACGGTGCAATTTTATAATTTTCTCTTTAGTTTATACCGACACATGGCATGTTTTTGTTACTATGTGCTTTGTGTCTAAGCCGGAAAAAAGATTGAGGCAAAATTAGTATTGTTAGGCATTTCATATTATCTGGTTTTTGATGGTGGGGATCGACTAAAGATGCTGTAAGGTCAGTCAAATATTTTTTCACAGTGCCTTTTTCTTTATTCGATTGTACATTCATACGTTTTTGTCGATACCTTGTTCTGCAGAAATCAAATAACAAGTAAAATCAAACTTTATTATTACTTTATGTTGTTCTATTTCAATAGGTAGATGAAGTGCCCGAAGTTATAACAGCTTCTAACGTTTCATCCCACTCTTTGGCATGCAAATTGCTATTAAAGCGTAGCTATACCACAGCCTTGAAACAAAAAGTAGAAAGCACTGAATAGTTTATTTTTGGTCTTGTACAAGTTCATCAGTTTTTAAAGTAGGAAGTATGATAAAATATACAGGTTAAATTAATCTTGATATTCGTGCACCGTATTTTTTAACGTCTCGCTGTTTTTTTTTGTTGATGTTGGTAACGTTGATCTTTAGTATATAGATAAATAAAAGTTGTGGACAATCCACACAATACTATCTAACCCCAAATTAAGCAGAACTTATAAATAGGAACCAATTTTTTTTTTGTAAGTACTTAGAATATAGTAGGTATTAACACTTAGACAGAGGACAAACATTTTTGTTCACCATAGGTACCATTATTTGTTCCCGCTGGGGATCGAACCCACGACCGACGGCGCAGAAGGCCGAGCTACTACCAACTGAGCCGAGGGGCCAAACATAATTTCTCATCATTTTTCCTTTAAGTTACATACAAAATATGAAATGTGTAATAGGTAGTCTTTTTTTTTAAACTCCCATCTTAATTCTGCGATCGCACTGTAGATCGAGGTTTACATTATTTTAAAAGAACTGTTGTGAAAATAAAGTGCATGAATTGAAAATGCGAAGTGCTCAACAAAAATAAAGATCGAAGATAAAATGAAATCGCAGAAATTGCGCGAGAATGGTATTACAGCACCTGCGGCAGAACTGTCAACGATTTGCTTCGACGATATCAGATCAAGCATGACTAGCTGTCTGCCCTTGCTTCGGATGTAACCATAATAGACATCCAGAAAAATATGATTGGATATTTTTTTATACAATTAGCTGATGGAACAAACATATGTTAAGTGGTAACCATCGCCTATAACAAAACAATACCTCGTAGGTCACGCAGGTAAGGAACGTGCCCTACTCTGCCCTGCCATGCGTCACACAACTCGTCGTCGAAGTCGTCAACTTGAGACATACGTGCAGCCTCACGTTCCCTTAAATTTCACCGGCACCCACACCTTTCAAACTGAAACACAGCAATGCTGCTTCACGGCTGAAATAGGCATATACATATAGGCTAGGTACCATCTCAGTCACATGAAGTGTTACACAGTATTTAAGTTTGTAATAGAAAAACTGGTCCCATTAATAAGAAAAGGTAAAAATTAGAGAGTACCCAATATCTATTTAAAACCAGAGGTACTAATTAAAATTTAATAGTTATTCGGAAATTTGAAGCGTCAAGGCTTTCTGTATAATGAATAGAAAGCCTTGAGGCCGTTTTCAATCCTTTACCTGGATTTCGTTCAATATTCTGCGGTACTTGTCTTGATGAGACTCGTTTCAGACAGCATTATATAAAATGAAGATTTCAATTGAATTACCACCTTCTCTTTCCGATCGAGATTTCAAATCTCATCAGAATTTATTATATCCAAATTGCGTTCAAATTTGCTTTTACCTAGTTAAATATAAATATAGTAAAATTTTGTGCGCATGTTCACTCAGCACTATTTAACCCAAGGCCTCAAACAAAGCCAACAAAACAAAAGTAAAAAAAATATAAAAGCTAGTGCATAATATAATAATATGTAGTAATATTTCTAAATATTTCCAAGTTTCCAACATCCACCAAGACCTTAGATACAGAGGTGAAGCCAAATATAGCATGAAAAGGATCGGATTAACTGGCAATACCGGTATCCATCACCTGGCCAATAGCTGTCACCTGTCGCCTGTCAGCAATCTCTGAGTTGCCAGTTTACCAACGATCTTGTCTCGTATAGTTTTGTTTTGCTCCGATAGTTTTCGGCGAAATTTAGCTTTGATTTTTCGAGCTGTGCATTTTGGCAACGGAAACTGGTTTGGCGAATTGATTTATTGTTTAAATACACTTTCTCTATATAGACACCTGCGTATTCTTATAGTTTTTTTGTCTATATACGTTTATGTTTATTCGAGTTTTTGACTGACCGGACTGAATTTTAAAATTTGTAACTAATAAGTATTACTCGTATAACCTAGGTAACTACATTGAATGACAGGCAAAAGTCGTAAATTATTGATAACACAAATAGTATGAAACCATTCGTGTGAACAAGGTTGTCTATCCGAATTCAGCCTTCAAGGCCTTATATTCCGAAATTCGCATTCATGTTCCCAACACCCATTCAATTAAATCGCGAAGTAAAATCTATTTACGGCCGATATCTCAGTCCTCGCCTCCAGACACGATCCTTACCTATTTTCACATCCCAAAATTGCTTACGTAACTATCCACATAAAGCTTCAACTATCCATTTAGGTAATCAGATTACTTACCTATAGGTAACTTATCAAATCGAATTCATTTGGGACCTTGTAGGACACAATACGCCGGCGCCTGCCGTTAGGAATCATATCAAGAAGTTAATTCTTGTTCGCATTAATATTAATGCTGTTAGATGTACTGGAACCTGACATCCATGTCCCGCGGGTGCTGTAAATATAGAAAAACTCGAGATAAGTTCGGAATTCCGCTCGCTCATAATTTAAATGGGATCGTTAAGCGCTTCCTGAAATTCCAATTTTGTCGGTGATCATTAATGCCTTTCCAAACTGCAAAATCTGTTTGGAGCATAATATCTTTTAGCAGCAACTTGGATTCTAAAATATTTTCGGTCATTATTTGCTGTAATATCAACAGTCAATATTGAGCCACGTCACTCTTTACAACTTCTTAAGAACTTCTGTTGTAAATTTAGTTTCACATACTTAAACAGCATTTTGAATGTTCTCAACTTCGCTCAACTTTGCTCAAGCTTGTCCAAACTCTTTCATAGTAGGTACTTGAACGTTATCTTTTATGAGCATTATGACTTGCCGTTTACGTAATTAGAGGCCTCCGAGCGAAGCATTGATACCTTGACATTGATAGATCTACTCGAGTTTTAATAATAAATAATTAAAATTCTTCAAGATAAACTTAGTCAGACGATAAAGGTTGGCATGAATGAATAAACAAATTGGCCGTGGTATAGATATATAGAAAATCGCCAGTGACTAAACGCACAAAATAAATTAATTTTTTGGGACATGGTGGATTTATTTACACAAAGAAACTTACAATTAAACAAATATTTACAAAATGTACAAAATACACAAGAAACAGTTGAGCTATCTGCAGAACGTTACAAACAATCTAGAGATAGCTCAACTGATCCAAATCAGTGCCAGACGGAAGCAATTATCAAATTAATTAATTGATAATTTCTTGTTTATTTTACGATTTCCATCGCATTTTAAGGCTCTGTAAAGGCAATAAGTATGCACTGTGAAACTTATATCAACCCAAGGCTAATCTCGTTTAATATCGAAAAATTATTGAATAAGATAAGAATTTCTGATATAAAATATCCTTTGGGATTCACCATGTTTCTGAAGCAATTTCCTTAACGACGAAAAACTGTAACCCAATCTTCCATATCCGTTATTTATCTTTTAAATCCTATAACATTACTTTTTAGCTACCATTATATGGCTCGAAACGGATACACTGTGTGGATAACAGATACTCGATCAACGACAAAAAATCAGAAAGCAAGTTTTAGTAATGTCATTTTGTCGTGAAACAAAACCCACTCAAACCATTTCAAAGGAAAAGCTGTTTTTTCGAAGCAAACTTCCACCGTTCTACATTATCCGACAAAGACAAATGGAAAATCGCAGAGCTCGATTCACGCCGGACAGTCGTCACACCATCAATCAACATAAAAGAATGCATTAAACCCGTAAGTGGCTCTGCTGGCCTCATAACTGCGGCAGATGCTTTCAACAGTTAAAGTTATCAGCTAATTCTTGGAGTCACCCTACGACCAATTAGGTTTTATGTCATTTTTGAAATGTAGGCGTAAGCTTGGCGGCTGACCTACAAACTTGCTGAAAGCTTTTGATAATATTGTTGAGTACTTATTATCAACTTATTATTAACTTCTTTATTGTTCTTTTACACGTATTGATCTCCACACTGCATAACAGTTCAGAAGCTTATTTTCCTGCAACAGGAAAGGAATACTAAGATCTCCTAGACTCCTTAAAAGATTCGCCTTGGCATTCTTACACGCCACTTAACATTTTCCCAAGAGCCGTACATGGAATAAAGTGCCCTTCATGGAATCAAGTGCTCTTGGGGCTGTTGCATCCCCTTGTCTCCAACAATGAGTTTCAAGTGGTTCCTTTGGGCGGAAATTGGAGAAAAACTGCGGTGAATGTCGTTATCCATTTAACTGTGCAAAGAAAAACTGAAGCACATTCTTAAGTGGTTTGCTTTTCATTCGTTTGAATTTAAACAATAAATCAGTATAATTTGAAAGAACATGATAAGAAGTAGGTTTATCCAATATTTTAACAATAGACTCTGTAGTATCAAAGTTATAATAAATCATTTGAATGCAAGCGACATCTTTACAACCTGCAACATTCGTATGACAGAAAATTACCCGATAAATAGGGCAGGACATTGCAAACAAAATATACATTTATACGGAACATAAAATTAATATTCAACGTCTATCTACAGTGCTCTCATAACGCATAAACGACTTTACGACTGTGTCACAGAAGGTATAAGCGTCTTTCAAGCAGTAGGAACACTTAAAAAATCAGCATTATGGCGCAATTCGGCTGGGAATCGCAATTTTATAGTATCTTATTGATGCGAGACGAAATCTATTTTGTTTTTGATCTGCTTGATTGAAATACGTACTAGTTCTCTGATGTCGTGGGTATGGTTCCAGTCTTATTCAATGGTTCTTTCTTTTGAAGATGGCTGAAATTGAGTATTCTTCCAAAAGCGCTCCTGAACGGGCTAGTTTTGTTTCTCAAGTATTCTTCTCTGCATTTGTATACCTTTCATTTGCGCAGAAGACTCATGAAGAAGAAGAGCTATACTTTCGTAGCAAAATATCCACAAAACTAGCACGTTTACATGGCTTTAGCTAGAGTGGCATTACTGCTTTAACCTTATGATCTTAAACAGCATCAATTGTAATTTATGTTTTGTCGTAGTCAGATGACCAGCCAAAATGGCCAAAATGGCGCTTGCCTAAAGTATAGGTGCTAAAGTTTTTGATGGCACCTTTTACATTTAAGCGTTCTTAGGTCTGAACTACTTGCTGATGCTAGTTCGCTTGCTGCCAAGATTGTTGTAGCCTTGGCAAGTCGGCAAGTTTATCATGCGCACTTGATGTGCGGGCAGGTTTTTCCGCAAGTAGGCCGCTGGTGGGCCCTTTTTGCGTGACCCTTGACACGTGTTGCTCGAACTTTTTTAGGTTCTACAACACGGCGGTTTATTCACCATGTTTTCCTTCACCGTTTTGAGAGTACTGGCATAGTGCACATAAATTTTTCGACAGAAAAACTCATTGGTACACGAGTGGATTTGAACCCACGACCATCAGATCGGAAGGCGGGGCCACTACCACTAGACCACCAGTGCTCATTGTTGGTAGACTTACCCCCGAATACTGAAACGCAACTCAGATTTAAGCACGTCTCAAGCGACGAATATTTGACAGATTTTCATTGAAAACTGTCAAATATTCGTCGCTTGAGACGTGCTTAAATCTGAGTTGCGTTTCAGTATTCGGGGGTTACGGATGCTCTTTTAGTTTAAAGCTGATATTATGTATTACCAAGATTAGGTATTTCAAACTTACATTTTTGCTAGACTGGAGGACTTGATATGGTATTTACTTATTTGACTACATAACCGATTACATGTTATTTAAATAGGCTTATAGTTAGATAAGACGAAACACATTGCATCCAACCATCACAAGACATGAAAAACAAACAAAGAATTCAAACCAGACAAAGAATACGTATTACGTAGGTAGGTAGGTACAAATGCCTATTACAAAAGATTGTTTTGATTTCATTAGGATTACTCGTGACCCCTCCCTCGTTTAATCTCTCCGTGACTTATTTTGGGATTCACCCAAAAAGAAACAAAAATATCATCTGAAATGAAATCTCTAGCAATTATCAGCAGTGGTGTGGACGAATTCTGGAGGCTTGCTAATGAGAACTCGGTTCCTTTCGACCCTCCCTTCTAATTATGGCGGGAACAAAGCCCGGCGTAAATTGAGGCAGGTTCGCAGATATAACGAAATTTGTTTAAGTGCATCGTGGGATTTATACACTGTTTTTGTGGGTTTAGTTTAAAGCTGGCTCAGAGTTTAGACTGTGTTATGTGAATTGTCTGCTAATATTACAGTCGTAGTTGTTTATTTTAAAGTCTTCTCACATTCTGAAACACACATGAAGCACGTATTAAGATAAAGATTGAAATTGCTGCGAAAGGCTTCGCTGTGATCATTATCTCTTGTTTAAAAAAATACAAAACAGTTCAACTCCTTAATTTTCTGTAAGCTCTCTTTGGGCTAAAACATTAACTGATTGGGTCCCAATCAGTCAGCTAAGTCAGCGTCACAGAAGAAGACCCCGGAAAAGATGACGGGATGATCTTGATTGCCATATGAACGACTGATTCCACTGCAGCCAAAGATCTCAAAGGGGAGGGAAGCCTTTGCCCTGCAGTGGGACGACCCAGGCTAAAATAATAATAAATAAATCAAATTGAACTCCTTAATCTCCTGTAAGCAGTGTCAATTGGGGTCAGCTCAAAATGTGTTGTTGGGACGTTGTACGTTGTCTTCACACCTTGAAAAAGAAGCTCGAGTCAATGAAAAGTAAATAACTGCTTACGTTAGCATCAGTATCAGCCGAAAAAGTGTTGTTGAAACAGTCTTCACACCTTGGAACGGGTTTTCCCCGAACCGGGACAATGTAGAAAGAACAAAAACATCGAACTTGTTGCTTCAACTGCAAATGCTAACGGCAGTTGAATTTCCCAGTTATGTATTGGTTTCTATTTATCTTGTCTGCCAGTGTCGTTGCTTGTGCACCTGTGATTCCGTTTTCTGCTTCGAACGAATCTACATGTTTTGTTTAGGGATACAATTACTTTGTTGTTTTGAATTCGGAAAGTAGAAGAATATTCTTCAGTCTTGAGAATATAACGTCTTCTTGACCAGAGAAGCACTTCTTCTTCTTCATATCGAGTCACTGATTCTTTCGAACCAAGTGTGGTGAAATGATTTTAGGTTTAACGACATGCCGGTTTCCTCACGATGTTTTCCTACACTGTTTGAGACCACTGGCATGGTGATCATACATTTTTGAGTAGAAAAACTCATTGGTACATGAATGGATTTGAACCCACGACCTTAGGATCGCTGGTGGCCTAGTGATAGTGGCCCTGCCTTCATAAGGTCGTGGGAGAAGCGCTGGTGTAAATAATAAGTGTGTCCAATCGTCAAGTAATAGTCAATGTTCTACTTTACCTTGTAAGGCAATGCTTTGATAGAAGTATATAATAGTCAAAAACTATATCAATAAAAATGTCATGGTTGAATAACAATTCATATAGCGCGATTTCCAGACATCGCTCGAGTTAGGCGCACCAATAAATATGCAATGAGCCGAGGCTATATAGGCATGATCAATCTACGCCAATGGAGAGTGCAAACTGTTTATCGTAATACCTTTTGAACATGAAAATATATTGCTTTTTGGATGTGATGGGAAGCGGGGGTGTTATGCCTGGGTTTAGGTTTAGCCGGCTTTTAAGTGAAATTCATGCGTTTATATTTATCGTTCCAACAACAGAACCTCTCTTCTGTGCTGTTCCTTGCTTATGGGATTTGTCGAATGTTGCTTCGGGTTCCTTAGTATTCGAGCCTAAATATTACTATCATTTATTTGTTTTCTAGCACACAGCACACAAGACACGAAGGGATGAAAAAACAGCAAGAAATAAGGAAGTACTTATACATAAGTAACTAGGTAAAGTACACCCATCTCTAGATATAATGCAAGCTCTTTGAGATACTTATAGATAGATAGATAGATAGATAGATAGATAGATAGATAGATAGATAGATAGATAGAAAATTCTTTATTGCACTAAAACAAAAAAATTGCATTGTACATAGGCGAACTTAATGCTAGAGAGCATTCTCTTCCAGTTAACCTTTGTGTAATTCGGACATTCTTAGCGGGTAGTGCACATAAAAAATAAACTAAATCCAACAGTAGGTTGTAGCTTAAGTGCACCATAGGTTAGCCACAAACACTGCCAGTTAAAAAGAATAGAAAGCTTTACATAATCAGGTTAATCTTAGGAACAAACTAATTTTATTATGGGCGTAGATCATGTTTACAAAGGCTCGAGTAACAAATGTAGAAACGTAAACAGTAAATAATATAAAAACGTAAACAAGGGTAAAATATAATTATGATAGAAAAAAAAAAACAACTAAATAAAAATAAAATAGGTGAAACTTGTGTTCGATACGGGTAAGGGTCAGACACCTGAGACCCCTACCTGCAGTCCACCCCTCGAACGGCTTTTAAAGATACTTGATTGCTCTATTATAATCTATGGTGATTGACAGCTAAAAGTTCAATGTCATTCAAGACTTGGCCTACAACTATTTTTGTAATTTATCCTCACTAGACACTGGCAAAACTGATCAGAATGGACAGATGCCACAAATTAAGAAGAAGAACAGCCGTATACCGCAGCGTTGTGCGTTACGATCGCGAGACCAAAGCTTTAGACAGAGGTCCTCCACTTATGGTCAAAAAAAGACTCGCACTTGGCTAGTTTTTCTACTATTAATCTCACAGGGTGTGCTTGAATCCGATTCAAATTCCTCCGGATCAGAAGGCGGAATGCTAGCCGCATCCCAAGGGTTCCTCGCCATATTAAATTCTATTTAAAACAGTACACTTTACAATGGATCGTAGAAAATGGAATAGGCAAATATAATGTACTTTAGCCATTGTTTTTTATATAAATAGCTGATGTAACAAGCATATGACCCACCTGATGATAAGTGGTAACCATCGCCTATAAAAATACACTATCTACATCATTATCTGTCTTCTCAAAAAAAACAGTTAAACTAATTATTTTTAACCTATTTTATGTATACAAGCAGGCAGATGTATGTTAAGTATTCTTCTTCTTCTTAATTAATGGCATCTGTCCATTCGGTCAATTTTGCCAATGTCAAGTGGGGATAATTATATTACACCAACGACCGCCCGCGGCTTCGCCCGTCCCGTTCCCGTTACGCCCTGTTCCCGTTACTTACATCCGTTCTCCGTTACAATATCTTTATCAATTGTAGCCTATGTGTTGTTCTGATGTTTAAGTGATATTATAGTAAAGTTTCAATAAAATCCATTCAGTAGTTTTAACGAGGAAGAGTAACGAACATCCATCCATCCATCCAGACTTACAAACTTTCGCGTTTATATATTAGTCTTCTTCTTCTTAAATTTAAGAGCTTAGTTCTTGTCCGGGGTATTGATGCAGTTTTCTCCAATTAAGTCTTTCGAATAAGTCCTCCTTGACTTCCTTATACGACATGACAGCGACTTTTTCTTTTATCTGGCTCATGTAACTTATTCTTGGCCTTTCTCTTCCCCGTTTTCCCTCAACCTTTCCTTCAATGATGTTCTTTATGTAGCTGTCATGTCCAAACATTTTTCTCTTCGATTTTGTATCGTCTCAAGTATAACTCTCTTCTCCTTTACTCGCCCCAAGACCTCTTTGTTCGTAACTTTTTCCGTCCAACTAATTTTCTCCATCCTCATAATATTAGCAGGATAAACAAAATAGCACCATAACACCATAACATTAGATAACATAGGCAAAGAGAGAGTAAACAGTTTTAGATACTTAGGGAGCCTCATAACAGCAGACTCTATATAGATGCACACCAGACATCAAGTCCAGAATAGCGATTGCAAAACAGGCATTTAATAACAAAAGACAAATTTTTACATCCAGGATTTCCAAAACAAATTTATTAAATCATACATCTGGAGCATACCTAGCACTTTATGGGTGTGAAACGTGGACCATGACACAAAGAGATAGAGAATTTTTGGAAGCATTTGAAATGTGGTGTTGGAGAAGAATGGAACGGATCAGCTGGACAGAAAGAGTAACGAACGTAGAAGCATTAAATAGAGTCGATGAGGAAAGAGCCCTAATAGAAGTTGTTGAGAACAGAAGAGGAAAGATGATTGGCCATCTTGTACGACATGACAGCTTTATCAGAAATATTATCGAAGGAAAGGTAGAAGGAAAGAGAGGAAGAGGAAGACCGAGGATAAGCTACATGAGCCAAATAAAAGCAAAAATCGCCGTCATGTCGTATAAGGAGGGCAACCTCCTTGTGCCCTCAAAAAAAATACCTAGAGGAAAATGCATACATTACGCCGACAAGAGCGTTGCTCTTAAATATGAAGAAGAAGAAACAAAATGGTTTGTAGTCAAGTCAGTCAATAGACAAGTCGGCTGTCCACAAGCTTCTGTGTACAGAAGCTTGCGTGTTGATTGCGTCTTGCATCTGACGTTGTAATCTTATTGTGTTTGCTGTGGTATCGCCGGCGACAATGGAGCTCCATCAACGGCTTGATGGTTGTTCATGATTGTTTTTGGAATGGGCTTGATGTCCGAGATTGACAATCGATCTAAAGCAAGGTTCCTCTCCACGTTGAAGTCCTAATTGAAAACGGTTTTCAGTGGTTATGTGGCTTCAAGTTAGTAAATTTTGAGTTCATAAATACCTACTATTGTCAACGCTTGGTAGGTAGGTACCCACAGTAATAATCTATACCTATAGATAGATAGAAGATAGATAGAAAATACTTTATGTGGTGTGCAACCACATAAAATTAATAAGGGAATACAGAAAAACATCAAAGTGGAATACAATGGGCGGTCTTATCACTAAAAGCGATCTCTTCCAGACAACCTTGGGATGGACTGGACTTGAAAAGAACGATAGAGGACGATGGTGTAGAAAAAATACAATAAGTATAATGCATACACACTTACATTATATTATTATATTTACACAATATTGTAGATAATGCTAATACATATCATATCTATACTTATACTAGCGGCCGCCCGCGGCTTCGCTCGCCCCGTTACCGTTCCTGTTAAAAAAAAAAAAAAACCTTTTAAACCTTCTCTGGACCTCCACAAAACATTCAAGACCAAAATCAGCCAAATCGGTCCAGCCGTTCTCGAGTTTTAGCGAGACTAACGAACAGCAATTCATTTTTAGGGTTCCGTAGCCAAATGGCAAAAACGGAACCCTTATAGATTCGTCATGTCTGTCTGTCTGTCTGTCCGTCCGTATGTCACAGCCATTTTTCTCCGAAACCGTAAGAGCTAGACTGATGAAACTTGGCGAGTAGATGTATTCTGTGAACCGCATTAAGATTTTTACACAAAAATAGAAAAAAAACTATAAATTTTGGGGGTCCCCATACTTGAAACTGAAACTCAAAAATTTTTTTTTCATCAAACCCATACGTGTGGGGTATCTATGAATAGGTCTTCAAAAATGATGTTGAGGTTTATAATATCGTTTTTTTCTAAACCGAATAGTTTGCGCGAGAGACACTTCTTAAGTGGAAAAAAGTTGGTCCCCCCCCCTCTAACTTCTAAAATAAGAGAACGATAAAACTAAAAAAAATATATGTTGTACATTACTATGCAAACTTTCAACGATATTTGGTTTGAACGAGATCTAGCCAGAAGTTTTTTTTTATACGTCATAAATCGTAAACCGCAATTTACCTCTCGACGAACTACAAGAACCTTTATATTATGTTACTTGATGCTACGGAACCCTTCATGGGCGAGTCCGACTCGTACTTGGCTGCTTTTTATATATGAGGATTATAAAGATTTGTGTTTTTGTGCCTAATAAATAAACTCAAAAACAACAGACCGATTTAAAAAATATTTCATCATAAGAAAGCTACATTATCGCTAACACAGGCTATATTTTTTAGATTTTTTACATTAGTTTTTTCTAAGGGTCGGCAACGCGCTTGTGATGCCTCTAGTATTGCAGGCGACATAGGATACAGTAACCGCTTCCCATCAGGTGGGCCGTATGCTTGTTAAACTATGTTGTTGTAAAAAAAAATTACACTCTTGCTAATCTGGGGTGGATCGCTTGTTATATATGGCCTAAGATTATTTCGTCTCTTACTACGTTCTTTCTTTTTGTGTTTTTATTAGGTTTTCTTTTCCACTCATAAAAAAATACTTTATTGTAAATCTTTTGTATTACGTAACCCAAGTTCACAGGAGTTCTTAACCTTTCGTAAGGGGTTCGTGTGTGGGCGAATGAATGTCAACTAAGTCACTTTGCACTTAAAAGCCTGTCACAACTTTCTAAGGTGCCTTATTTTACTGATAGAGTTTATTTTGGGCCTTCTACGCAATGTGATCAATCGGTATTGTCGTGACAAGATTCCTTTTTTACCTAGAAATTGCGGTATAAAATCAAATGTGAAAAAAACCCAAATAATGCTCACGAATTATGCTAAGAAGAAATAACCTTTGTTTAAGAACCTTTTTAACGAATTAGTACATTTTTTTAAAGAAAACACTTTAATTAAATAACACTTGATTTTTATGGACTTCAACTACAATAAAATCATTATACCTATATATTCAGTTGGCTATAGTACAGTCGCTTCTAGAATAAAATGTCGTTAATTCATAGTTTTTACAAACATTTCTTTCGCTCTACGACTGTATGAGAAAGGTGCCGAAATACGAAATAATGCCGTGATTTTAAAAATAATCAATCAAGTCCAATCATTGCAAGGGTAGGCAACGAAACAACAGCACCCTTGGTGTTGTTGGTGTCTATGTGCGACGGTGACCGCTTACCATCAGGTGGGCCGTAAGCTCGTTTGTCTATCTTTTACATAAAAAAAAGTGGCATTGCATTATGGGTTGGGTTGGATGATGGGTATCATCTTCATGCTTCTTTATTCTTTATTGCACACACATATACAAAATTTAGAAAACTTAAAGTTGTACATGTTTCACCACTTTATCTCGTAAAAACTACTTGGGAGAACTCACAAACCTTGTGATCGAACAACTGCAAAAAAAGCAGTACTAATTTATGTTTGTAAAAGCTATTGTAAGGGTTATTTTACAAAAGCATAACACTTTTTATCATTCCCTTCTGTTTTAATTTGGCAAACTTTTAAGAAGCGAAAAATGCTGAAAATCGTCCTGTTTTATTTGTTTAACTTTTGTATTTAAAAAAGTGCTTAAACTTTTTCGTATCTTTATTTTGATTGCTGAACATAACACAATACCTAGCTCGGCATTTTTTCCTGAAATATTGTCTCTACGTCTAACTTCATATAAAAATTGCCTAAACCTAGGCTACCTGTCGTAAAATACAGAAAAGCCATCTCCCAAACCATGCCAACCATGAGCTGATTGCCAAGTCTGAGCTACCCTTTACTGCTATTTCCATAGTGCCTTGTCAGAAGAAAAACATCGGAGGAAACCGGCATGTCATAGAACTTAAATAGTTCGAAAATAAGTGTCAAGTGCACGAAAGGAGCCTCTTTGAGGCCTAATATCCTCTCACCACACTTGGTTTGAAAGAACCAGTGACACGATAAGAAGAAGTGCTTTGTCTTTCGGTATCCTTCTTTGGCCACCATTTTGTAGCCGCTTTCCATCTTCCGTCTTTTTACTTTATAAGACGGCAACCAATACATCTACGCTACGCATTACGACGTCATCTTCTCTATCCTGATTAGTGATGTCTCCTCGCCCGGGGCCTTATTGTCTAAGTCAACTGGTTATCGACATCGGCTTCGTTTTAGACATTTGAAACCTAGCCTAGATTTTAACTGTCACCTTCCTATACTATCTGACATAAGCAACACCACCACCACCGAAATTCAAACCTAGTGAATGAATGGATCTTGGTGGAAATTAGTCTTTTGGAATTGCGAAACGCTGAAATGAACTTCATTTATATCTTAGACAATACCGAAAAAAATCTGACTGGGTCGACCAGTGTCAATCGGCTTAAATTACACTGATAATGGATTTCAAGTTAGACAATAAGGCTGCTGGTCTCAGTGGGGATGTCCTATTCCCAAAACCGGCTAGCATAACATACATAAGGTCTGCTTAGCTTATCTATATAACCATCGGGCTATTTTAGAACTTTAGGAAGCCTAGGTAGCGGGCTAGATAAATGAAATTAATTCTAAAGGTGAAAATATAGCTTTGCTAATGCATTTGATCATTAGTGCCAAAGTGTGGGTGGGGAAGGCGGTTTTTTGCGGTCAGACTACGCCGGTATTTTCGATATGAATAATTTTGAATTGTTTATCTACTAGACATTTTTGGGTATATTATTCCTCGGTTATATAATGAGGCAAGTTATCTTTCACGAGACGAGTAACTTCGTTATTGAGACAAACTCGTTATCTGTATTTGTTTATTTTATTTTATTTTTACTATGGATAATATTTACCACCGCAGCGCAGTAAGAAATATATAAAATCACTGATCTTATTTTATGAAAAATCTCGATTGCACACTGTTAAACACAAACAGTGTACAGTGGGGTTCTTCAAAAAGTGTGTTTTAAAATATTTAAAAGGTCAGCAACGCGCGAGTTATGCCTCTGGTGTTGCAAGCGTCCATAGGCTACGGTAACCGCTTTCCATCAGGTGGGCTGTATACTTGTTTGCTAACTTGTATTAAAAGTATTTAAATAAAAAGTAAAGCAAAAAACAATTTTCATCCCAACTTTATTAAGTTTCCGTTTGTAATAAAACCAGAACAGACCAAACTTTTTAGTGGGAAACCGTGTTAGGATCAAAGTTACATTTTTACTAAACTGTGTGCAATCCGACAAAACCAAAAATATTTTTTTTCATTTAATATACCTACCTACCTATAAATGAAAAATATTTTTAAAATCTCCATTATATTTCTGGTACCTATTCCCTACAAACAAAGGAACCTTATCAAGGCTATTTTTAAAACTCTGTGTTTGACGTGAAAATCTGTGAGGCTTTCATAGGCTTTCATAACGTTTGTTCTGTTATGAGCGACCCAAGGTAGGTAGGCTACCTACTTCGGTTTATTTTTGTCAATAAAAGCTGCCATGCTCAATTTATTTCCCTCAAACTAAGCAACGAGCTTTGCTTGGGAACCATCAGTTTTATTAGTACCTACCTAGCGATTTTTTTCTAGACTAGGGTATTAGGCCTCCTCTTTAATCCCACTAATATTATAAAATTAAATATGAATGTTTGTAAGTACCTATATATGTATGGATGGATGTTTGTTACTCAATAACTCTAGAAAGACTGAACGGATTTGGACGAAATCTGGCACATATATAGATTATAGTCTGGAATAGCACATAGGCTACTTTTTATCCCGTAAAATATATGGTTCCTGTGGGATAGATTTGTTTTTAATCATATGTATAAGAGAAAGTCATGTTTATATTATAACTTAAGAACGGCTGAGCAGGTTTAGCTGAAAATTGGTGAGGTAGCTTAAATCCAGGAAAAGGACATTGGTTACTTTTTATCCCGAAAAATTAACGGGAACGGGGCGAGTGAAGCCGCGGGCGGCCGCTTGCATGCTATTATTTCTGGTGCTGTACCATTCTTCTACATTGCAGTGTAACTACTAGAAGAAGAAGAAGTATGATCAGTCGTCAGTTTCTTGGTTGCTGAGCATCCTCCCTCATACCTTCGTGCCACGTGTTCTGATAATTTCTAGCTTGTCTTATTCTTCTTCTTGTTGTGTCAGCCGTTCGTTCGAACTAGTGTAATATAATTATAAGTTAAAAAAACTTGAGAAACCGACTTCATTGCCAAACGGCTAAACCGATTTTAATGAAATTTGTTTGGGACAATCTGGGCGTAAGAATAACCTTCCAAAAAAAAATAATAATTTCTAAATCGTTTCATAAATGACAGAGGCATGCAGTTCCAAACATTAAAAAAATTATTAAAAAAAAAACGGCAACACCGATTTTAATAAAATTAAAATGAGACCAATCTGGAAGCAGTACCTTTCAGATAAAAAAATATTTTTTCAAATCGGCTCACAAATGACGAAGTTATGCGGTAACAAACATTAAAAAAAAAACAACCGAATTGAGAACCTCCTCCGTTTTGATTGGAAGTCGGTTAAAAGGATTTTAAGCGCGCCTCAAAGAGGCTCTTTCTTTCAATCCGCACACATTATATGAATGTTTGCGTCACTCCATGAGTATGTTTGAAAAGACAAATAAGAAGGGAAACAAAAGGACGCTTTATTATTGCATTAAATACATCCCAACGGTTCTTTACATGCCAAAGTATTAACGCTTCTTGAATCCCAATGCTTTTGTCACTCACATTCTGTGAATAGAATTATGGTGTTTATCCGTTTACACAATGGGCTACTTAGCGGTGTTTACTTGCGCGTAAGATCTTATTTATCTGGAGTTGAATTTCTATGAATATTCATCATCATCATCAAGTCCCGTTTGTACTCACTGCTGAGTTTGCATATTCCCTGATCTAATCCACTAAAATCAAAACGATGTTTTTCGATCAACGCGCAAATGGTCTGCCTCTAGATCATCGACCATCCCTTGCCCACCATTCTGTGAATATTATTAGGCATATTATCGTTTAAGAGATCATACAAGTTTGTGCTTAATTTCGTTAGAAGTTATGCTAGTACTTATGCTCTCATCTTATACAAAATCTTATGTAATCTTATGTGCATGTGCACTACCCAACCTATCTCTTTATTACCCAAAGGTTAGCTGGTGGCTAATGCTATATAGCATTAAGCTACCCTGTGTACAGTACATGTTATTCGTACAATAAATAGTGTTCTATCTATACAAAAAATTATAGTTTAAAAAACTAAAAAAAAAAACGCTTTTATAACTAATTGAACTAAAAAGTTAAAAATAAAACTGTAATAATCAATTGAAAATTTATATTATTGGACAAAAAGCGTGGGGTGCTTTTTATAATAACTTCAGATATAATAAACTATTGATAAAATATTTACAACAATCAAAATCAAGCCCCCCACGCTTTTTGTACAATAATATAAATTTTCAATTGATTATTACAGTTTTATTTTTAACTTTTTAGTTCAATTAGTTATAA
Source organism: Thera britannica (assembly GCA_939531255.2). Classification (NCBI taxonomy): domain Eukaryota; kingdom Metazoa; phylum Arthropoda; class Insecta; order Lepidoptera; family Geometridae; genus Thera; species Thera britannica. The sequence goes on from OW618047.2 coordinate 13,283,349, forward strand.
AAGCGTTTTTTTTTAGTTTTTTAAACTATAATTTATTTTTTACTTTTTAATTTTTTTTTTTTTCATATTTTTTTTTTCATATTTTGCATTGTCATCGACCTTTGACAGGTGTGCAAAGTTTGAATCAAATCTGATCGTTCAAAGTAGGTTTTTTTATTATTTTTTTTATTTCTTTTCATTTTTTTTTTTTTTTTTTCATATTATTTTATTGTCATCGACCTTTGACAAGTGTGCAAAGTTTGAATCAAATCTGATCGTTCAAAGTAGGTTTTTTTTATATTTTTTTTATTTCTTTTCATTTTTTTTATTTTTTTTTTCATATTATTGCATTGTCATCGACCTTTGACAGGTGTGCAAAGTTTGAATCAAATCTGATCGTTCAAAGTAGGACAAAATCGTGCTCAAAGGGGTCGGTTACATACATACATACATACATACATACAGGTGAAGCTAATAAAAGCGTTATAAAAAGGATATATGTAGGTGAATTTTCTACGCATCGACGTCACGTTGCGTCGCGTCGCTTTGAACAGTAGGCTCATTCTGACTTTATCATAACTTTGTCGTTAGCTTAACGGAAAATTACTAATCGTAAGCGTAGTCGTTAACCCCAATTTGGTATGAAAAAAATTTGAGCACCTCTATCGGGTTTGCCAAAATTAATGTTATTACTTACGAACGCTATACGTATATACATTGTTTATCGCAATCCCGACGCTCTCCGTTTCTCCATACAAAATCGGGCTTAACGACTACGCTACCGATAAGTCATTTTGCGTTAAGCTAACGATAAATGGTGTTGAAATCTCAGAATAAGCCCTCTGAGCCATGATATTATCTCGTTGAACGGGAGTTCCCCAAAAATCGGCGCTTAAACCTCATCAATTGATCGAAACTCGTCGATTGTTTCTGGATTAATTTTCCTACTACGATCAGTCTACGTTGCCAGTTTGGCTGGTTTCAAAATATCCTCTCTTGCAAATGGCTATGTGATAAGGCCCTTAGCCAAATCATTCGGAACGTTGGGCATTCAAGCAAAGGCAGATTCTATGACGTCACGGAGGTTCCAGGAAATTTAGGCTATTTTTGGACGGAAGTTTATGGAGCTCGTTGCTGGCTGGCTTTCAGTATTTTACGAAGCAAGTGTAATCATGGCTTTACCTTGATAAATGTTTCGGTTTTTTGTTTTATTTACACAACCGGTCTAATTGTAGTCTTTTATATTCTGCCATTATTCTTTTTGCTAACTTAACATAAACATTTATTTTGTAGTAAAATGTTTTTTAAAACATTAATATATCTTTCTTGTTATTATGGCATGAGTCCAAACTTTGGGAAACTAAAACCTTGTAAAATTTGTTGCTTGCAACAGGCTTTTTTCCATTTTCTTGGTCTTTTATTTGCTTGTTTTTTAACCTAAATAAAACCTACGTCGAAACGTCAAACACACAGTATAATACACTGGTGAGCACTCACACAGATTCAAATCAGAGCCAGACAGAGCTTGTAGTACAGTAAGAAAACGTGTTAGCATCAAAATAATTTTTGTGATATTCTATGTGCACACAAGAAAACTCGCGATTTTCGATAAATTAGTTCAGTTGTAAAAAGACTGCATGTGCGAGCTAGAAAATGTTTCACGGTTTTCAGCTTAGACAATTTAGATCAATTGTCTAAGGTTTTCAGCGTCTTAAAATTAATAGGCACAAAGTTCAACTTAAATGTAACATGACCGCAAAAAAGGTACATATTAGCAAAACCACGGTAACCCTTATTCTTCTGTGGTATCATATTTTTGACAGAGATCCTCCATTTTTTTTTTACTTAATATACACCTACTAACGCTTGGCTGCAATCTCACTTGCTGTTTTTTAGCATTTAAGTGATGCTGCGGTCGACGGTGTAACGCGCTTACTTAGAAGATACCTACCTATTCACTCTCTTTTTGAAAACATCCAAGTTATAGGTATTCGGCAAAACAGACTTTGTTTAAACCCAATCTTTCTTTATTCATTTATTTGAACGTTTTGCTTTATCAGACAGTTCGAATATTTTATTAGGGAACTTTGCTCCTTTGTTTCTTCTTTGTTATTAACCGACTTCCAATCAAAAAGGAGGAGGTTCTCAATTCGGTTGTATGTTTTTTTTTTTTTTTTTTATTTTTTTTTTTATGTTTGTTACCGCATAACTTCGTCATTTGTGAGCCGATTTGAAAAATTATTTTTTTATCTGAAAGGTACTGCTTCCAGATTGGTCCCATTTTAATTTTATTAAAATCGGTGTTGCCATTTTTTTAAATAATTTTTTAATGTTTGTAACTGCATGCCTCCGTCATTTATGAACCGATTTAGAAACTTATTTTTTTATTTGGAAGGTTATTCTTACGTCCAGATTGTCCCAAACAAATTTGATTAAAATCGGTTTAGCCGTTTGACAATGAAGTCGGTTTTTCAAGTTTTTTAAACTTATAATTTTGGATTTATACTTAAAATTTTCCCATTTCGCAGATTGGATCTTTTCATTTTACGGTGAAATTATGAGCTTGTAAAATGTAATGTGGTTTTATTTTGGATTACCTACCAATTTAGTTAGGGCGCTTTCACCCGAGCTCAGTTTTGAGTTACGTACTACTGCAGATGTCAGGTCTTCTAGTCGCCAATCCCGCAATGTCTGAAGACGAAAGTAATGATAATGACCTGTGCTGTCGAAACGTGGACACTACCAGATAGGTCCACGAACTGGAAGTCGCTCATCAAGCTATGGAGAGGGCTATGCTCGGAGTCTCTCTGAAGGATAAAATCTGGAACCAGGTTATCTGTCAAGCAACGCAACAGCGCTGGCAAGCACACACGGAAAAAAATGGGGTCTGACAAAGTGTTCATTCAAGAATAAAATTATTCTCAAGTATATTGTTTAATCTCAAGCATATATTTACTTAAGGTAACAATAATATCTTGAATAAAATAACATGGAATTCTTCAATATAAATAATATTATTCTTCATTTATTTCTTTACATCAAGAATATTTTTTTGGATCAAGAGGATATTTACTCTTGACTGTAGAAAACGTTTTCATTTTGAACAAAGCAATTAAGAATTCTTACTCTGAAAAAATAAAGATTTAGCTTAAGAAGCTCAGAGATTACGGCCAAGAATAAAAATAAATTATTGGTTTAAGAAAAAGTGTGAATTCCTTCAAAAATTATATTATTGAAACTAGACTTTCATACTTTTGATTCAAAATACATAAAATACTCATTTTAAATAAAGTCTACTATTTAAAATCAAGAAAATATTCGTTTTATAAATACTCTCGAATGACAAAATATTGCCTCTTAACCTAAGAATATGGATTCAACTATCAACTAAGAACAAACATTTTAGGTAAAGAAATATTTACTCCATTGAAGATGATTTGTTCAACAATTAAAACTCTATGTTTATTGATTTGAATACTTACTGTTCTTCAATTAAGAATTATAACTGTCTGCCATTGAGACCTATTTTACTTGGTTGGACAAATTCAGAAGTTTTTCTGTGAGTGCAATGTTTTTTAACTGAAGAATATCGTTTCTAAAATTGATAAACAACCAACATTTTAAGTCGAGAAAATATCTTCTTCGGTGAATGTGGATGTTCTTTTCAATTAATTATATCTGTGTTAACTAGAATACTTTATTATTATTTCATGAAGAATTATAACTTTCTTTACTTAAGAATTAATGATTTGTTCCTTTTACAAACAAAGTATTTTTTTGCTTATAACTCCAAACAAGAATTTTATAAAATTGCATTAAGAATTTATTATTTATTTTTTCAACAATAATATTGTTTAGACAAGAGTTTTACACTTTTGATTCAAAATACGACAAAGATAATATATTTTAAGAATCTACTATTTAACAGCAAGAAAATAATTGTCTTATAAAAGCTCTCAAGTGACAACTATTGCCTCTTAACCTAAGAATATGGATTCAAATATCAGCTAAGAACAAACATTTTATGTAAAGAAATATTTACTTAATCGAAGATAGATTTGTTTTACAATTTAAAATCTGTCTCTTTTGGTTTGAATACGTATACTGATTTTCAAATGAGAATTATAACGGTCTACAATTGAGACCTCTTTTACTTGGTTAGACAAATTCAGTAGTTTTTCTGTGAGTGCAATGTCTCTTAACTGAAGAATATCGTTTCTAAAATTGATAAACAACCAACATTTTAAGTCGAGAAAATATCTTCTTCGGTGACTATGGATGTTCTTTTACAAATAATAATGTCTGTGTTAACTGAAATTCTTCATTATTATTTCATGAAGAATTAAAACTTTCTTTACTCAAGAATTAATGATTTGGTTATTTTACAAACAAAGTATTTTTTTGCTTATAACTCCAAACAAGAATTTTATTAAATTGCATTAAGAATTTATTATTTATTCTTTCAACAATAATATTGTTTAGACAAGAGTTTTACACTTTTGATTCAAAATACGACAAAGATAATATAATTTTAGAATCTACTATTTAACAGCAAGAAAATAATTGTCTTATAAAAGCTCTCAAGTGACAACTATTGCCTCTTAACCTAAGAATATGGATTCAAATATCAGCCAAGAACAAACATTTTATGTAAAGAAATATTTACTTAATTGAAGATAGATTTGTTTTACAATAAAAAATCTGTCTCTTTTGATTTGATTACGTACTGTTTTTCAAATGAGAATTATAACGGTCTGCCATTGAGTCCTCTTTTTGTTGGTTAAACAAATTTAAAAGCTTTGCTGTGAGTACAATGTTACTTAACTGAAGAATATCGCTTCTAAAATAATTGATGAAGAACCAAAATTTTAAGTCAAGAAAATATTTCCTTCTACAATTAATTATAATGTCTATGTTAACTGGCATACCTACTTAATTATTATTTCAATAAAAATGATAAAATGTTTTAGTGGAGCTAAGTAGGTATACATAATATTTTATTAGTTGAATAAAAAATATTTTTTTACTTTGTTAAGTTTTGGTAAGCAAGAATTACACAAATAAATATGACACTAAAAAGTATGTGAATTCATTGTAAAATGAATCAAGCTGGGAAAATTGAAAGCTTTTATTAAATAAGTTGTTGAACAAAATAATTATGTAGTTCTGCTGTTAACGTCTAGATGGCGTTTAACATTCGTTTAACAATAATATTCTTAAAGCAAGAGTTTACGCTTCTGATTCAAAACATGTTGAGATACCCACATTTTAAACGTTGACTCGCGGGCGTATATGAACGTTAAACAAACTTAAAAAAAAGACGTAATCGTGGAAAGCCAATGGATGGAAAGGGCTCAGAATTGTTCTTCCTGGAAATGTGTAGGGGAGGCTGATGATAGGGGTATATGTCCAGCAGTGAACTTCTAGAGGCTGATGATGGTGATGATGATATTAATAAGTCTTTACATCATATACATCAGTAAGTAGTTTTTACTGCTGTGCCCTACGATTTGACAGGCGTCACGGTTCAGCTGGTAGTATAAATACCTGTGTGGTGAACATAGATTTTTGTTCTTTGTATGGGTGTTCTAGATTTTTTTGTACAAGATAGTAGGCAAACAAGCACATGGTCCACCTGATGGCAAGCGGTTATCGTAGCCATTGGACGCCCTGAATACCAGAGGCGTCACAAGTGCGTTGCCGACCCTTTAAAGGTATGTTTTTAGGAATACATAAGTATTGTATTCTAAGTAAGTATATACAAAATATATAATCTATACATATACTAATATTATAAGGCTGAAGATTTTCATTGTTTGGTTGAACGTGCTATTAAAATAAATAAACAAATAAATATTTAGGACATTCCACACAACACTACGTAGCCCCAAATTATGCTGAGTTTGTACTATGGGAACCAGACAGCTGATATAATACTTATATGTATTTTTTTTGTAAATACATACTTTTAATACATTAGAATAGGGTAACATGACCGAAATCCAGCCACCACCCAAATACCAGCCGCCTCCGAAAAATCAAGCTAGAATTGTAAACGATTTACACTATGCTATTTCCTTGTTACCCCGAAATGAACCTTAAATTATACTCCATAGACGATATCAATTTGGTCGAGCTAAGTTTTAACTACCTATTCAGTTTAGAAAAAAACAATGTTAGAAACCTCAACATCATTTTTGAAGACCAATCCATAGATACCCCCACACGTATGGGTTCGATGAAAAAAAAATTTTGAGTTTCAGTTTCAAGTATGGGGACCCCCAAAATTTATAGTTTTTTTTCTATTTTTGTGTAAAAACCTTATTGCGGTTCACAGAATACATCTACTCACGAAGTTTCATCAGTCAGGCTCTTATGGTTTCAGAGAAAAATGGCTGTGACACGGCCGGACAGACAGACAGACAGACATGACGAATCTATAAGGGTTCCGTTTTTGCCATTTGGCTACGGAACCCTAAAAATGGCACACGCCTTGAATGTCATGCCAGTATTTGCACCTATTTTTTCCGATTAGGAATCAATTTATCATGCCCCAAAATCATATCTATTTCCGTGTGACAAATGCTTATAAAATTAATAATTAAGTTTGTTTACCCACCTAAGTAGGTAGGAACCTAAAGTATATTTTTTTTGTATGAAAACTATGATGCAAATGAGTGTTTCACACCAAATTGACGTTTCTTGACTTTAGCATGGAAATCTTGAAAAATATTTAAGAAAAGATGTCTTGAGTCCAAAACAAAAACATTCTTGAATTTAAACAATGATTCAAAGGTGTGTTTTAGACCAAATTCACGTTTCTTGGTTTTACCAAGGAAACGAAACAAACTATATGTAGATAGCTACGCGTTTAGGCATAGATCCGGTGTTGCAGTGTTTTTCCCAAGTTGTAGGGAAAATAATTGAAAACGCATTCGTTCACTCGGTTAGGCTCTTGCCGAGTGTTTATAAAATATATCCTATACACGGGAGCCCTATGTATCACTAATCGGTCTTTACCACGGAAGCAAAAAAACGAAAACATCTAGACCAGTAGTTCGCTCCGAACTGAGATCGCGTAATGCGATCCAAATGCTCTGAAAAGTTAAGTACCTATTTATAAATAAATAAATATTGTGGACAATCCACACCGCTCTATCTAGCCCCAAACTAAGCAGAGCTTGTAATATGTGAACGAACCAGATAGCTGATATAATACTTAAATACTTTTTATTGTAAATACATACTTAGAATACAATATATACACCCAGACAGAGAACAAACATAGATGTTCACCACACAAATGTTTGTTCTCGGTGGAGATCGAGCCCACGACCTACGGCGCAGAAGGCAGAGCTACTACCAACTGAGCTGAGAGGCCAGTCAAAACTTATGTAGTCCATCACGCATTGTGTTTTATCTACTTTGAGGAAGTATTTCTATCCAGATTCACTGTTTGGCTTTACCTCTGAATATACCTCACTAACTTTGTATGGTTATCTAGCACAAAAAATGCATAAGTGCATGAAAGACCACAAAAAGGCTCGTGGTGCACAAAATCCTTTCATCACCCTTTCCACCGTCTATAGCTTATCGATTGAATAATAATTATTTCGTAGTGAGTCAACGTCAGTAAAAATAGTGGAGAAATGTGAAAGATACGGCCTTATTTTTGGTAACTAACATTTTGTAGCGGGCAACACTCTGTTTAGTCTTGTCTTTGCTTGCGCCGGAGTGGTGATAATGTATTGTGTGTGATTGATTATTGAGTTCCATTCCATTTATTCTGAGATTCGAGCCTGGCATGTAAGTTTTTGAGTTATTGAGAATAATAAGTAAGTACCTAGGTAATTGACATTGTGTTGTGTTGTAAGTGTATTTAGAATTGTTGCATTTTGTTATCGGACCGACGCACGCTCAGACATAGTACCGGCCGGCGCCATGTTGAGAAACTTTCCGCTTATTGTATGGACTTATCGTTTGATTGGGATAGGTGTTCTATGTAGGTACTACTTATATTAGGCGAGGCGGTATACCATTCGCGGTGCCCGGACGAATTAAACTCAAAAAATGCTTTGCGCTTCAATGTTCAAATTCACTGGTTAGGTACCTACCACAGCCGCTGGCACTGCCTTCTGCTACGTAGTAGGCTGCTGCAGCTGCTGTAAGGCTGGCGGTAAGGCTGCTGGACTGCCTTTCAGGTTATGTCTCTCTGGGTGATGAAAATATGTAAAACTTATCTTGTCCTTGTCCCACTTTATGTAGGGTCGGCACAACAGGTTTTCGTTCTCCACTCTCCTCTATTAGCCGTCATTTCAACAGTCACTCCTTTCTTACTCATGTCATCCTTCACACAATCCATCCATCTTTTCTTTGGCCTACCTCTACTTCTATAACCATTCACATTCATATTTAGCACTCTTCTCGTTACATGACATTCTTCCCTTCGCATAACATGCCCGTACCATGCTAACCTATTGCTTCTCATCTTTTCAGTCACTGGCGCCACTTTCAAACTGCCCCTAATATACTCATTCCTTATCTTATCCATTCTAGTCACTCCACACATCCATCTCAACATTCGCATTTCCGCTGCATGCACTCTTCTTTCATCAATCCCTTTGGTGGCCCAACACTCAGACCCATACAAAACGACAGGTCATATAACCGTCTTGTAAATCTTCCCCTTTAGTTTAAGGGGCATTCGCGGATCGCACGTTGTTCCTGTGACCTGTCACCATTTCATCCATCCTGCGTTTATCCTGCTCTTTACATCCCTGTCAATCTCACAATCATTCTGTATTACTGAACCGAGGAACCGAGGTGATGAAAATATGTAATCTCTACCTAATAAGCAGAGGTTCTTGTAACTGTAATCTAGGTACCGTAGCCACAATACTAAAACTGCTGAAAGGTGCTGTTTATCCTGCCCAGCTGTTTTTTACTTAGTTATTACCATAATCACTAATTGATGTCCCGTCCATTTGCAGATTTAAATCAAAATTGAACTGATTCCCAGCATACCTATAATACCTATACTCACCGATATGTAGAGGTTAACTATGGAGTTGCTTCTAATGGAGAAATGGAATATGCCACAGGATATAATTACAAATTTCAACGGTAGGTGAATATTAATTATATCCTTCGCATTTAGATAAATAATATTTTGTCTAGTGATAAGGGGAATTTTTGTTTTAGAAAATGATGTAACTGTGGATCAATTAAAAGATATCAATGACAATATCCTGAAAGAACTGTGCCCAAATATTGGACTCTGTGCATAGGTCATGGGTTCCCTCCCCGCCGAGGATAAACATGTTTGTACAGTGTATGTATGTTATAATATATATTATATATAGGTAATTGATTGAATGAGTGAAGCGAACAGTTTCATCAAATTTTCAAGGCAACTTGACATTGTATCTTTGTAGAATAAAAATCTTTATCGCCCACCTTAAAATTAACAATGGAAAAACAAGTAACAATAATTCTAAACAGCAATGTACAATAGGCGGTCTTATCGCTGAACAGTGATCTCTTCCAGACAACTTTTGGATGGAGAGAAGCGTTTATTAAGATGTTTGGCTAGGGTGCACAAAGAAAAAATAGTAAAGAATATAAATTATGGACATTTACATACCTAAGTAAATTTATATAGACTATAATACATACATAAATAACTACTACTTCTTTCAAATTTCCGTATGTAACTACACCGCTTTTCAATTCGTTATTTCTTTCCATGCAAAGGTTGCCTGGAAGAGATCGCTCTCAGCGATAAGGTTGCCCATTGTTTTACCTAATTGTTAATTTTTTATGTCCTGTACTGTATCTTTTGTGTGGTGAACAATAAAGAGTTATCTATCTATCTATCTATAAATATAATAAATACATAGATACATACAATCATGTTTACCTACTTAAATAAAATACATTGAGTATGTACAATTGTACATTCTATAAATAAATAGCTACATGTTTCTATAAATACATAAAAGTATACTTACACAGGATAATAAATATACCTATGACAAATCATATTATTATAAACAATCTAAGTTAAATCAGATTAGGGGTTATAAATGAGGTAAAAAATAAAAAGTTAACCAAACAAATGAAATTAAGTGTCATATACAGGGTGTTTTTTTTGAGAAGGGCGGTAATGGCAAAGTGAAAATTTGCTATTTCCATTCATTTTCAGTAATCCTTTTGTTTGCAAAGATTGAATCTTACCAGCAACATAATCCATTGGTTCAATAATACAGGGTGTAATTTTTTGAAAAAATTTCCATTTCCGTCACAAGTAAAAGATTTTTGAATAAAATAAATATGCAGTTATTGTTTTCTTATAAATTGAAGGCATGACTCCTTTCACGACTTTTCCCTAACCCTCGTGGTTTTGGCCTTGGCCATCACCGCCCTTCTCACAAATTAAAATTAAAATTAATTTATCACCTGAATCTGACTATGAGTCCTAAATGACTCAGTATTCTTATTTAAATTATTTATGTCACTAGCATCCGCTCGCATGGTACTTTAAAATAAATCATCTGTTTTATACATTTCAGATCTAAAAATGCCAGGATCAAATAAAACTGTTGACCTACTTGATTCCCCCGAGAGGAAGACTGAACAAGCGAAGAAAATTTTCCACATTAGAATGCGTAGAGAACTTCATAATTGACGTTGAGGTAAATATATTGGGGTACTATTTTATTTCGTTGAATGGTACAATATCTATAACTCGCGGTTACGTTATTTTAGGGTATGTCTTGGTTTTTTCCTGGATAAAGAGTAACCTGTGTTTAACCAGGGTATAACTTACATTCATATTTGGCTGGCCTCTCAGCTCAGTTGGTAGTAGCTCTGCCTTCTGCACTCGATCCCCTCCAAGAACAAATAGGTATTTGAGTGGTAAACACAGATGTCTGTTCTGTCTGGGTGTTATGTAATATTGTATTCTATGTATGTATTTACAAAAAAAATGTATGTAAGTAGTATAACAGCTATCTGGATCCCATAGTACAAGTTCTGCTTAATTTAGGGCCAGATAGTGTTGTGTGGATTGTCTTAAATATTTCTTTATTATTATTTATATCAAATTTCATCCAAATCCATTATGCCCTTTTGGAAATAAGTGGGAACAAACATATTCACTTGATCATAAGCTTGCCCATATATAATATTGGAACTAAACGCGTGTGCTTTGTAGGTATGTTAATCAATTTTGCAATTTTTATATGTTTGCTATTGTTTGCAGAATCCTGGAGATATTCAAATGAAAATAGATGAAGTGAAGGAAAAGGCTCTACATAGCAAGCAAAGTGTTCAAAAAAGTGTAAATAAAATAATGAAAATGATGTTTCGGTTTTAATGTGCAGTTAAATAATTGAATTAAATTTTCCATGTAAGCTTCGATTGAAGTTCTGAAGTAGTCAATCAAGTGTAAAGTGAAAATCTGAGATGTTAATATTTCTGTAATTTCTAACAGAGTTAAATATTGTTTCCATACTGGAAAAATACTCAAACTAAATAATATTACTGAAATTGATGATGATGCTTATAATTGTGTTTGTTATAAAGAGATTAATGGTGTAACATATTGTGATCATGAAAATAATATTATCATTAGAAACAGAATATTCAATAGGTAGGTAGGAAACTTACTGTGCAGGTTGCTACCAAATACTCGTCTATTCTTAGTCCAATCTTTGGGCACAGTTCTTTCAGGATATTTTCATTGATATCTTTTATTTGATCCACAGTTAAGAGCGGGTCGTGCGAAAATTTGAGATTTAAAAAAAAATAATAATATCTAAATAACTAAGTGACATTTTAAAAATCGCAAAAGGACTAATTGTAGTATAAATATACTATTTAACATGACATTCTATTTAACGCTGACATACGATTTTCATTAGCGTTAAATAGAATGTCATGTTAAATAGTATATTTTTTTAACACACTTAAATTCGAATTAATCTCAAATGTATAGTCTACAATTAGTCCTTTTGCGATTTTTAAAATGTCTCTTAGTTATTTAGTTATGATTTTTTTTTTTTAATCTCAAATTTTCGCACGACTCGCTCTTAATATACCGGTTGTTAGCAGCCTAAAGCTCATTAACACATTAAAATTGTATTTAGATGAATTTATGACACTAATGTATAATTTAATACTTTGCACAACATGGAATAGGTATACAACATGGTATATACTTAATATTATTAATTCAGTAGATTAATATTCACCTACCGTTGAAATTTGTAAATATATCCTGTGGCATATTCCATTTCTCTAGAAGTAACTCCATTGTTAACCTCTACATACCTACCTATACTCAGGTGAGTATAGGTAGGTATGCTGGGAATCAGTTCAATTTTGATTTAAATCTGCAAATGGACGGGACATCAATTAGTGATTATGGTAGTAACTAAGTAAAAACCAGCTGGGCAGGATAAACATTCAGAAGGTTTAGTATTGTGGCTACAGTACAAAATGATAATTATTGTATTAGACAAATATTATGTTATATTACTAGTTTTAAGAATCTGATGGCAAACAAAGGAACAAGTCTTAAATTGCGGCGCTTATCTATACTTCTCACGAGTGAAGCTAGGTACATACCTATAGCTTCACTCGTGAGAAGTAGATTTATAGTGAAAGTGGATTTTATGAGCCAATGTAAAAATTAGTCTGCGAGTGAGAGGCACTGAGCACCTTCATGATTTATAATTACTTGAGCTTGCATAAAATTATTAGGTAATAATTATAATGAATACCTAACAAATATTTAAATAAAATGATCAATACCTACTGTTGTTTTAAGATGTTTATTTTTTAATAAATATTTCATATAATTAAAAATCTATTTTATTATTTTATTACCTTGAGTATTTCCAACTTATTTATATCTATTTTCAGGCATGAAATGGCACACGGAGATCAGATTGGAAGATGTGAAGGTGCAGCAGGCTCGTTATTCTGTAAGTGAGTTTTAGTGCTTTTCTTATTCATTTCATGTTTCAAATGGTACCTCCTCAATAATAATGTTATTTTAGTGAAGAAGTTTCAAGAACTGAAAATTCTTATAGTAAAATAATTTATTATTGAACCAAGCGATTCCGGGTCTCTGAATGAAACATGAAATGAATTAGATCAAGAACTAAAACTTCTTTACTGAAGAACACGGTTTTAAAATCAATAATAATGACATTATTCGTTGGAGACAATCTGATCTTCGTATGAAACATGACATGCGTTGGACCAAGAAGTGAGATTTCTTACAGTGAAATACACTATTATTGAGCCAAGAGATTTCTGATCTCTGTATGAAACATGAAATGAATTAGATTAAGAACTGAGACTTCTTTACTGAAGAACGAGGGTTTCAAATCGATAATAATGATATTATTAGTTGGAAACAAACTGATCTTCGTATGAAACATTTTATGCTTTGAGCTAAGAACTTAGATATCTTTTAGTGAAATACATTATTATTAGGCCAAGAGATATCTGATCTCCTAATGAAACATGCAATGAGTTAGATCAAGAACTAAAATTTCTTCAGTTAAGTAGGTAGGTACACGTTCTTAAATCAACAATATTAACATTATTGGTTGGAGACAATCGGATCTCCGTATCAATTGCTTATTGTTGTTGAATTAAGAACTAAACTTCTTTACTGAAATGAGTATAAGTATTGATCCAAAAACATTCATATTATTCTTGCGAAACAATCTGATCTCCGTATAAATTTCTTAATATTATTAAACTAAGAAATAAAACTTCTTCACTAAAAATGCATGATCATCGAACTAAGAACATTAAGACTTTATATTTAAGACAACCTGATCTCCGGAGAATAACTTATGTTATTGAACTAATAGCTAAAACTTCTTAACTGGAGAGCAGCAACTGTTACTAAGATTGTTGGCATTCTTCATTAAAGATAAATTATTCTCAGTGTGAAAATAGAACTAATTGATGCAAGAATTTAAACTGCTTCACTGAAATATGCAGTAGCACACAGATAAGTAAATACCATTCTTCTTACAAATCATTTATTTTTCATACGGAGAACTTATTTTCTTGTAAGAAAACTCCGGGATCCATTGGACTAAGTGTTCAAATGAGAAAAGCATTATACTTAAAATTATTATTTAATCACAAGTATGCAAATACTCGAAGGAAGACAAATATCTTGACTTAAACATTTATTTACTCGTATTTAAAATAGTTCTGTTTCAATACAAGCATTTATTGTTTTCCCCATATATGAATCACGGAAATTCTTGACCAATAGATATATTCTTGATCAGAAACAATATCATTTCTTGACCAATAAATATATTCTAGATGAAGGAGGATATGAGATATCCTCATAAATACCAAGAATAAATTCGATGATTACATGCTATATTTAAGACATAATGGTATTAAATATGAGAATTTAGAATTCTTAACTTAAAAAAATGTGTTTGCTTATGCAAAGACAACGTTGCTTTTCTATTGCAAGAACAGATATTGTCTTAATTTGTGAATATATATACTTGGAAGGAGAATTAATAACAAGACAAATATTTACTAATTTTAAGAATATATTGTTTTCCCCATATATGAATCACGCAATGTCTTGACCAAGGGAAATATTCTTGGTTTAAAACATATTTTTTTTTCCGTGCAGGAGAAGAGTACGTCCAGCAGCAGACTGAAATAGGTTGATGATGATGATGATGATGACTGCAGATGATTTACCTAATTATTATTATTGTGTGGATTGTCCGCATTTTTTTTTAAATGTGTTCGTTCATCATCATCATTATCAGTCTAAAGAAGGCCACTGCTGGACTCCATCCGCCGTCTTCCCGCGATCTTAACAATGTCGACGCGACGGTCCATCGGGTGGGTGGGTGTTCTGCTTTTTATCTTCCAGTCCGTAGTTGCCATTCGAGATACTTTTTCCCCAACGGTTGTAAGTTTTTCATGTGTGTTCATGTGTGATGGTTCTTTAAAAGTTTGCCTTACTTTACTACAAATTGAGTTGTACTCGTAGGTCTATTATAAAAATTTGTTGCTACCTCAAATCATAATTATGTTATGATGCTAGCAACATCCCGTAATCAATAACCCCCGAACTGAAATGTACCCCAGTAGTGTCATAATTTTTGCCAACTAGATTCCTATTATCAGTCCGTAGTTTGTTGCCTGTACTTCTAGGCTTGGTCACGTGGAACTGGCACCTAAACTCACCTAGCTTTAATACGTTTCAAAGTGATTCTTGCAATTAAACTGAATAAACACATTTGAGTTTGAGTCAAACAAATACTTTCAAATAGCCTACAAAAACTATTTTTGGTCAGTAATTTCCCTGGTGTTCATCATGACTCCCACAATAGCGGCACTCGCTTCACATTAATATGTTACGGTGCAAAGACTAATTTCATTGAGCTCGGTCCGCGGTACACAGGCTAACAGGACATCTAGTACACTCCACACTAGTAAATTATTTGTGTGGTTCTCGTATAAACGAGTTTTGACTTTGAACGAGCCAACCTGGTAGCCTGTTTGAGCCAACTGCTATTTTTGCATCGAAGGCACGAAGTTCAGTTACGTACGTCGAGGTTTATGAGGTGTTCATCATCATCATCATCAGCCTGAAGAAGTCCACTGCTGGACATAGGTCTTCCCCACACATTTCTAGGAAGAACGATTCTGAGCCCTTTCCATCCACCGACTTCCCGCGATCTTAACAATGTCGTCGGTCCATCTGGTGGGTGGGCGCCTACGTTTCGTCTTCCGGTTGTGGACGCTATTCGATAACCTTTATTCCCCAACGGTTGTCCGTTCTTCGGGCTATATGACCTGCGCATTGCCACTTTTCTACGAGCTATGTCGGTGACCTTGGTTCTTCTACGGATTATCTTCATTTCTGATTCCATCACGTAGTGACGTAGTATCACGTTATTAGCTATTCTATGGGGGCTGTGGCAAAACAGTAATATGACAGCTAACTGTAGCCAACAAATTGAATTTCCAAAGCGCAATACTCCTGTTGGGATTCATGTCGAATTTAATGCCAAAACTCGACGCGGTGGTTCAATTAATGACGCTTATGATGATACTAATTCTATTTTGTGCACTTTACGATGCTTTGCATTCAATTGTTATAAAACAGATGTTCTGGAATGTTTATTAGTTATTTTTGGTTGAAATCCATGCTGCCTTTTCAGGGGTTTTTAACTTTTGTGTAAACTTCATTTCTTAGTAAACTAGATTTGTTTGTTGGTGTTAAGCGGCGTTTATGGCGTTTGTTGGTCATTTCTATTCCTAATGTAAGGCGTCAGGGTAAGATGCCCATGCATCTGAGCGCTTTCTGTGCTTCGTCTTCGTCGTGGTGCTTTTGACCCCGGCTCTAGCCAGCGTTAAGTCTTGACAGAGGTTCTTGAGGCCTAAAAATTTCCGACAAAGGCATGAACTCGCAAAGCGTGAATTGAACCAAACATGGTTCCTACCATCTCTGAACAAAAAATCTATTAAATTCACATTGTACACAAGGCCTATTTACTTTAACTGTACCTTTGTGCTCATGTCAATTTTTATCAGGCTAAATAACCAAGACAGAAACAATTTCCTGCTAGTTTCAATTGCAGACTATCTATGCTGGTTTATTCAGATTATCGTAACAGTTTTGCGATACTACGATTCTATGAAGCAGCTTATTACTTGCAGGCGACGAGGAAATTGATTTTCATTGAACTTGTCTGCGACACGCTAGTTCCTTTGAACAAAGTTGACTATTCATACCCCCTTAAAAAAAGTAAAAAGGGCCTTTGCATCTATTGTAGATGATTTATATAGCGTCAGAGGCAACTGGCGATAACACAAGCTCTACTTGTGGGACGCTATAGTGCCTGGGACAGGATTTGTTATAGGGAATATAATATAATAGGCTTGCCCAGCACCTAAACCATCCTGACAGCTTGGTCAGCCTAATCCAAAGGAAATACGTCAATACATGCAGAGCTGACAAAGCCATGGTTTTCCTCACCAGTTCCAATAATAATTATACTTCAGGTCCAACCGAAGATGATTACAATATTTACAAGCAGCAGTACACGTATCATGCTGCTTCAGTCACACTTTCAGAGTTTATAGGCCTAAAAGCAAAACTTTTATACTCTGTATCGCTTGGGCTTTCACTGTCACCTGTCATCATTCGTCGTGTCATTACATGTTTTTGTGTTTGCCGAAGTCACACGCTTTCCGCAATTTTTTTGCAATTTTTACTTAAATTGAAGTCTTTTAGTAAGGTTTAAGTGTTAAAATGGGTAAACGCAAGAGATCAAAGGATTGTGATCACATTTTAAAGAAAATTAGGAAGCTAGAAAGCAAGTTAGCAAGGAAGCGGAGGAGAAATTCATCATCGTCAGAAAATGAACCAAACACATCAAATGTTGAATTTGATTTGGATACAACAGGTAAATGATATACCAGTTTTTTTTGACGAATACTTAGTCTATAATGATAAAATTCGAAAGCAGAAAACAAATTATTTAAGTGGTTGAAATTTTTGCAACTACCCGCATTTAGTATTATTGTTGAACGATGATTAAAATGTATGTTGAGGGATAAGGTTGCCTCATTACAATGTTTCACCTACCCAAAAGGTCAAATAATTTTATTTACCGCGTACATCGCGTGTAAGATCAGCCATGTAAAATTGGACTCGGCAGTCTATATGATTAGCCATTGTCCAATCTCCACTTTTATAGTGTTGAGAACTCATCAGCATCCTATATGGATAGCTATCTGTTTACCTCCACTTTTATAGTGTCGAGACGATGTTGTGCATCCTATACGATAGCAATATTTTCCTCCTCGTATATCGAGTTGAGACGCGTCGTGTTAATGGTATCTTTATTTACCCTTACAGAGAATCATCCACCTGCAAATAAAATTATTGATGTTATAACATTGACTGAAGGTGACAATCATAATGTTAATTCCAAGACGACGGAAATAAACAACACTTCAAATGAGATTGAAACCGATCTTGATCCGAATGTATTGCAAATGCTTGGTGAAGACCCCTCAACCCTAAATGCTCACGGTGATGACATAAACAAGCATGTAGCTCCTAGATGGCAGCACATATTGTTAAACGGTCTTAGCAAAGAAGTCAAAGCCGAAATGCTACAGCAGTATTTGATTCCTGGTAACTGCAGCAATCTAAAAGCGCCAAAATTGAACCCAGAAATTAAGGCAGCGCTCAGTGAAATAAATCTCAAAAAAGATACTTTTAACGAAAACAAGCAGAACCAACTCTCTAGTTGCCTGACTGCATTGGGCAAGGTGCTCGACAAAGTATTGGCTTCGAACCAGAACCAGGACATCATAAAACCTTTGAGTGATGCGGGAAGACTTTTATGTGATTACCATTACCGCGAATCACAATCCCGACGGTTCGCCATTTTGAACTCTTTGAATAAAGACACGCGAGATGCTGTAAAAGATACTAAGATTGACGAATACTTGTTTGGCGCAGAACTGGCAGAACATCTGAAATCTGCGAAAGCTATTTCTAAATCAGGATCAGAAATGAGAACGGCACCTACCCCACGCACGCAATTCAAACCGCCCGCAGCCGTGCAACCACAACGTGGCACTTTAAACTCGAAGGGAGCATCCAGGATGGCAGCCACCGAGATGCGCCCAGCACCATACTCGACTGCACGCCGGCCGGCACCGCCAGCTCCGGCTCACCAACAGCGCGAGCGGGGCCGCCGCCGCGAGACTGCCAACTACCGGAACTTCAACCGCCAGCGACCTCAGCGACGCTAGCGCCAGACGTCTGTACGCAGGTAGATGATGGTATACCTTTTGCTGGCCGGTTACGATATTTTCATTCGCAATGGTGTAATATTACCGATGATAAGATGCTTTTGTCTTGGATAAATGGGTATAAAATTCCATTTATAGAAACCCCATTTCAGACATCGTATCCAGACAATTCTGGTAAATCTGAGGCATCTATACAAATTATCGATAGCTGTATCTTCGATATGCTTAATACTGGTGCTATATCTGAATGCTCACCATGTGAGGGACAATTTTTATCACCAATTTTTACGGTCCCAAAACCTAATGGTACACATAGGTTTATTCTAAATTTAAAAAATCTGAATTATTTCATAGGTGTTGAACATTTTAAAATGGAGGATCATCGCACTGTACTAAAAATATTAGATGAAAAGCACTACATGACCACATTAGACTTAAAAGATGCCTATTTTTTAATATCTATAAACAAGGCTGATAGAAAAATGCTAAGGTTTCAATGGAAGGGAAAAATCCTTGAGTTCAATGTCCTCCCATTTGGAATATGTACCGCGCCGTATGTTTTCACAAAGCTACTAAAACCAGTTATACAATATTTGCGCTCGGCGGGTCTCCTATCGGTGGTCTACTTAGATGATTTTTTATGTTTAGGTAGTTCATATGAAAGTTGCCTTAATAACTTAACTACAACAAAACATTTTCTGACATCTTTAGGTTTCATTATCAATGTTAAGAAGAGTCAGCTGATCCCTAGTACAGTATGTAAATTTTTGGGTTTTAACTTCAATACAAAAAATATGACACTAAGCCTACCTGATGAAAAGAAATTACGATTAAAAGCTATGAGTAAGAAATTAATGGGAACTCGAAAATGCACCATCAGAATGTTTGCACAATACATTGGGCTATTAACATCAGCCTGCCCAGCCGTGGCTTATGGATGGCTGTATACCAAACAGTTTGAACGAGAGAAGTTTTTAGCTTTAAACCATTCTGATGACTATAATAGACGTATGCTTATACCTACTCACCTAAATTTAGATTTTGAATGGTGGATAAGTCATATTGACAGCTCTTTATGTCCGATTCGTAGCGATAACTACAGTTTAGAAATATTTACGGATGCCTCACTGACGGGTTGGGGTGCTGTATGTGACACACGGACTGCTAATGGCAATTGGAAGGACTCTGATTTTTCATTACACATAAATACATTGGAACTGAAAGCTGCATATTTTGGATTGAAAATTTTTGCCAGTAACTTAAGAAATAGTAATATTCTTTTAAGGATTGACAATACCACCGCAATATGTTATATAAATAGAATGGGTGGCATTCAACACAAATCGTTAAATGAATTGGCACGTAGAATATGGCAGTGGTGTGAAGCAAGAAATATATTTATTTTCGCTTCGTATATTAAGTCATCAGAAAATGTAAGGGCTGATCATGAATCACGTCAAGTAAATTTAGACGCAGAGTGGGAGCTCTCAAATTTAGCATTTCGAGATATCGTGAAATGTCTTGGAACTCCAGAATTCGACCTGTTTGCGAGTGCCCAAAACTCTAAATGTAAAAGGTATTCGTCATGGAAGCTTGATCCACACTCGGAGCTAGTGGACGCTTTTACATTTTGTTGGTCAAATTTAAACTTTTATGCGTTCCCACCTTTTTGCTTAGTTCCTAAAGTTTTAAGAGCGTTTATCCCGAGCGTCGTGACTCAAGTTTGGGTAAATATACTCACCTAGTTATACAGTTACACCTAGCACGCACACAGCCGTCTGTGTTGGAGCGCGTATCATGCGCCGCATTGAATGAATCACCTTGATACTTTACCAGCTCTTAGTAGGGAATGTATTCATTTTTCGTAAGTAGGTACAACATTTTGTTGAATGAGTACCTACTTACGCAAAAACGGGCAGGTATGTTAAAATAAATCAAAATAATTTCGTGTAAAATACAATTTTAATATTTATCGTCTCTAAGTTTCATGGACTTAGCTTTTCGGGGATCAACAACTTCGGGTAATAGAAATTTATTATAAAAACTGACTAGCCGATGCTCCATGTTCTCGCTCCAAAATGTATCGTCCCTAATTATTTTTTCTGTCTTTAATTAAAAATTTTTGCCTGTCCACACAGCAAATAGACAGTAATTTCTATTCGTTACGTGCAGCTGCCCTTGTATTTGATAAAACCAGTCATGGCGTCGATTCGCGGATACATCTATTTACCAGAATAACATTTTTTTGGTTAATAGCGATATCTGCCTCTAATCCGAATGCCGGACTAGGACATTTTATTTCGGTGATACCATCATCTTCCATTAGTCCATCCGGCGAAGCACCTGTAACCATAATAAATTGAAAGAAAACAATGATAGACAAGGAATAGGTCAGAAATCGAAACCATAATGCGAACTCAGAAGAAACTACATAAAATCATTAAAAAAATAATATAATGCATGCAATAGGTCCCAATAAAATATGCAGTAGGTAGGTACTGATGTACGTATTTCGAACAATAGTACATTATGATATAAGTGTGGTAGGTTGAAAATTACAGCCGAGGCGTTATTGAAGCCCGAGCCGTAGGCGAGGGCTACAACAAAGCAGAGGCGTTTTATAACACATTTGCGAGGAAATAAATAAAAATTAAACGAATAAATTGTTTATCACTTGTTAAAGCAGTTAGAGAATTTGAAATTAAATGAAATGACATAGCAGATTGTAAATGTCATTTCATTTAATTTCATTCCAATTCATCCCGTTTCATTCAGTTTCATTCGGTTTCATTCATTTTAATTCAGTTTCATTCAGTTTTATTCAGTTTCATTCAGCTTCATTCAGTTTCATTCAGTTTCATTCGGTTTCATGCAGTTTCATTCGGTTTTATTCAGTTTCATTCATTTTCATTCGGTATCATTCGGTATCATTCAGTTTCATTCGGTTTCATTCGGTTTCATTCGGTTTCATTCAGTTTCATTCGGTTTCATGCAGTTTCATTCGGTTTTATTCAGTTTCATTCATTTTCATTCAGTATCATTCGGTTTCATTCAGTTTCATTCGGTTCCATGCAGTTTCATTCGGTTTCATTCAGTTTCATTTCATACATTTAGCATCTGGATAAACCGTACGTTATACCTCATTAAAAAGCAACCCGTGCGTTTTACATTACATTACCGCACTAGTGCGTAATGACATACATTACGATATTGAAATCGGTGAAATTAGAGACCTTTTACGAGCAAATGTGTTATAAAATTAATTGATTACTTTACAATCATAGATAGCTCATCAACTCGGTGCAAGTGGCTCCGTGCTTCGAACACTAGCTTTGGTATCGTGCGGACTTGCGGACTGGATGACTATTTGAAAGTACCCGCTAATTTCAACCTTTTTTTCGGCGTGTTATGTTTTATGATAAGTTAGCAATAATGATTTTCATAATGCAAATTATTACTACTTCTATCTTCGTGTACGTTTAATAAAAATGGGAATTGACTATAACATGTTACGTTGTAAAAAGTAACCCCTGGGTAACATACCTTTTAGCTTCATTAGCCTTGACCAAATTTTCGCAATTGGTGACGTACTCGTTACTTTTTTTACGTGATGTAGCCTGTAAGCGGCTTTTTATGCCATATCTGAAATAAAAGTAAAGAATGAAACCTGAATTAAAAAGAAATACAAATTAAAAATAATTATCTTTTTTTTGCGTACCAGAAACCGGGGGTAATTAAAGTTAATAAGTTAATGCAACACCATTACTTTAAAATACAAAAAAAAACTCACCAAAGTTTTGTTAAACCATAAAAAGTATCAAAACGTCCCAGTAGCGCTATAAACTCGTGAAGCTACAATACATTTTTTTGAGGCTTGCTGCTTGCTTGCAGCGACCGGGAGCGACGCACGTCCTACCTCTGAAAGGCCTCGGCCGGCACTGAGCGTTGACTTGATTCCGCGCCGATTATATAGTAATACGAAATAATTCATAGTAAAATAAATATTCATGTTATAAAAAAAAAAATCAAACATGTTTTAAAACGAACACTTCTTCATTTACTAGGCAAAAAAAATAACAAAAATACCTCGGATTTCATCATAAACTAACACGTCTAATATCTCCAAAAGTGGCTAAAAATTACTCCTTTGATTATTTTTTTCATGAATGAAAACTTACAGGAATCGTGTTTATTCTGCCACTAAGAACTAATAAAATGTTATTAGCTTTTTTATACGAAAATTTTATAAGTTTGTCGTTTATAGTTTTATCATTGAATCGCATCTGCGTAGACCATCAACCGAAAGTTTAGGAAAAACAGATGAATCTTATGAAAAAACTATACAACCATTTGAAAATGTTTTTCCCATATGATTAAGTTTTGGTCATTCCCAATAATATGAGGTCAAATTATCTTCTGTGCAAGTTACACATATTGTTTTATTGGCCGTCTGAAATCATCAATTTACGGATGAACGTTCTTAAGAAAAATCATTACTGATAAGGCAGTTGGAACTGTCGTGATTCCTTACTGGCCCTCACAGCCTTGGTTTCCGATATGGTCAAGACTTGTAGTATCAAAACAATTGTTTTTTAGCCCTGATAGAAACCTTTTACACTCTCCTTTCAGAGAGTTCCATCCTCTACACGCAGACCTTACCCTGGTGGCTGCGAGGCTATCAGGCAATCCTTGATTGAGCGTGGAGTCCCTGAGCCCGCAATGAAGATAATGATGGCTTTATTTGCAACTAACACTCTTAATCAGTATAGTTCTTCTTTAAAAGCTTGGTGGCTGTTTTGCCAAAATAATGACCTTAATTTCAGCAGGGCCAAAACTTCTGATGTAATATTATTCTTGACAGAAAGGTTTGAAAGTGGTAATGGTTATAGCACCTTAAATACTCATAGATCAGCCTTGTCAATTATTCTAGGTAAAAAAGTTATGGGTGATGATTGTGTAAATCGTTTTTTAAAAGGAGCTTACAAAATAAAACCTCCCTACCCCAAATATAATATTACTTGGGACCCAAATCATGTACTTAGCCATCTTTCACAGTTATATCCCTATGAAAATACATCGTTACATGATTTAGGACAAAAAACTGTAACATTACTTGCTTTAGCTTCTGCTCAAAGAATGCAGACCTTAAGTTTGATTAAGGTCGATAATATAAAGTTGTATGATAACGCCATTGAAATTCGTGTACCTGATTTGATTAAAACATCAAGGCCTGGGGCTTTCCAACCACTTATCAGGCTGCCCTTCATCCGCGAGAATTTGAAAATTTGTCCAGTGCTTGCGATACAGGCATACATTGACAAAACAAAAACTGTCAGAGGTACTAACTCGCATAATCATTTATTCATATCAGCTAAAAAGCCACATGGTAAAGTCGGTGCTCAGACTCTCGCGCACTGGGTAAAGAAAGCACTTCATGATAGCGGCATAGACGTGAAAGTATTCGGTGCCCACAGCACTCGACACGCCTCAACCTCTGCCGCTCATAGGTCCGGAGTCAGCCTGGAAGTGATACGTAAAGCCGCAGGCTGGAGCGATTCCTCCAATATATTTTTAAAATATTATAAAAAGGAATTATGTAACCATGATGATTTTGTAAATAAGATTTTTGATGTCTAAATATCAACAATGTATCTATGTGATGCATCGGTTCACTTTATTTTTCACTAAATACAATTATTGCATTAACAGTTAACCTAAAAGTTAATGTTAAGAATAGAATAGCTGTAATTTGGGGAATTACATTGAATAATTTTGATTTATTGTAATTTTTTTATTTTCTACTCTGAACATCTGCTTGTAAATATTGTAATCATCTTCGGTTGGACCTGAAGTATAATTGAAAATTAAACGAACTCACCTGTGACGTTCGATTCCAATTATACGAGGGTCCAACCGAAGATGATTACAAGACCCCACCCAACCCACTAAAGTAAACCCTGCTCAAAAAATTACAAAATACAAATTAAGAAACTCTAAAATAATGACACGACGAATGATGACAGGTGACAGTGAAAGCCCAAGCGATACAGAGTATAAAAGTTTTGCTTTTAGGCCTATAAACTCTGAAAGTGTGACTGAAGCAGCATGATACGTGTACTGCTGCTTGTAAATATTGTAATCATCTTCGGTTGGACCCTCGTATAATTGGAATCGAACGTCACAGGTGAGTTCGTTTAATTTTCAATTATTGGAAGAAATTTTTTCATAATTTTTCACCGTTGATGGTTAGGCTATGCATTAACTATAATTATTTTAGTTAATGCATAGCCTAACCATCAAAGGTTTTTAACTTGATTGCTCTTGAAAAAATATTGCTTAACTAACCATTTTTGTTTCAGGTTGGTACGCCAGGATCTGAAGGGTTCATTTCGCTGATCAAAGCGACTTCAAATTAAGAAAGGTAAGCGCGATTTTATCAAAGATTAAACGATCCAAAATGAAGCTAGATTTGATTAATTTGGGCGAGGATAAGAAAGTTTAAAAAAATATGAAAATGATAATTTCAGTCAAAAACTTGTCAAAAAATGTCGTTAGTACAGTTTAAACAATAGATAATTTTCGTTTTCGTGACGAATTTAGTAAAGTTAGTAAGTACTCGGTACTAGAGATCTGAAAGTGTATTTATTGTGCTTATGGATCAAAGCTATGAAGCAGTTTCTATTTGATTACTAGTTAGATGGAATAATTACCAATGGTTCTCGAATACCTAACTTAAAACAACAAACTGACCGTTTTATTTTAAATCAATGCGTTCCAACGTTACCAAGCTTAGAAAAACTGCAATGAAACTCGCATAAGTTGATATTAGGGGTTGTATTCGTTTGGCAAGGAAACCCCTTTCCAAATTCATGATACCTTTGCAGTTCCGCAAGCCTTAAAGTAAATTATGCTCTGGAATCGGTCGCAAAAAGGCTTTTAGCCTTCCGGAGTGAGGGGAGTCGGGACATTATTAATGTGTTACACCAATCATTGCAAACACTTGCGTGTGTCCATATAATCTATAATCTCTATATAACTAGACGTTTTGGAACAAGAATATTATACAATAGTTATTGTTATTATTGCCTGCTATCGATTCTCATGCACGCATAATCCTCCTTAAAGAGCCTAGTTTGAGCCGTTCTAAAAAATAAAATTCGTGACACTCCGGGATTGCATACAGAAGTGAACATTTGAACAAAATTATATCCTCGGACCTCGGTCCGACTTTTGCCGAAGTTTATCGATGTTTGCCGAAGAGTTGTCGGTTACATGCCAGTGGTGTCCATTACACAACATTTGCGGTGCTTTTACATATCTAATGAGTTTTTGTGATCATTAAAAATAATTAAGATAAAAAAAAACGGGCGTCATCATTTCGTATTCACTGAACCATTTGCTGCCGTGAAGCAGCATCATGTGTTTCGGTTTGAAGGGTGGCGGTGAAATTACTGGTACGGGAGACTGAACATCTGTATGCCTCAAGTTGATGGATGCTGGGCAGTGCATCGTAGGGCACGTTTCTGTCGTACGTGCCCTACGAGGCATTACTTTGTTTTAGTCTTGTTCCACCAGCATGAATAAAAAAACACATTTTGCTCTTTAACACCGACCAAGTCTGTTAATGATTTATCCCTTTGATGGAAATTCAAGTACCTATATGTTTGGCTGAGCACTGAGCTCAGTGTGTTTAATGAATGCGGCCCTCAGTTGGACCTCATTACTGACGCACTTTATTTGAGTTTGTGGGCCTGAAGCTCAGTACTTCAGCGCTGTTTTGTGGTGTGGTCCAAGTTACAAGTTGCAAGTAGATTAAAAAAGTATTATTTTGAGCGGTTGGAAAGTAGATTGCTAAGATTTGTGAACGATGACATGGATAAGAAAGTAGTGACTATCTACGGAAATTACGGCTGACAGAGGGAAATGGAAGAGGAGAATTATACAGACTCCATATAACGTGAAATAAAGGAAGGAAGATGATGATGATGTGTTTTCTTTGTTTTGCGCAAGTTTCTGATTATGATGTCTTGTGGTGGGATTCGAGTGACGGTTTTCTATACAAGAGGTCTAATATTCTCTGAAAACATCAGAGTTCAATTAATTCTCACATTTCTTTGCAAGTTTTGATTTTCTGCAACATATACGTGGCAAAGTTTTTTTGCAAAAAAAAACAGTGGCACTGCAGGAGACACAAGTGGAAACTTGATCAATTACGTGTGTTTTTTAATGTATCTAGCTGATAGAACAAGCATATGATCCTCCTGATGTGAAGTGGTAACCATCCCCTTTGCTAAAGCAGTGCCTCGAACGTCACGCACGTCAGGAACGTGCCCTACGATGCACTGCCCTGCGTCCATCAACTTGAGGCATACAGGTGTTCAGCCTCGAGTGAAATCGCGTGTATTTTGAGCCCACTATTTATGTGTTTTCGCAAGCTGAAAATGGTCGCTCTCAGCTTGTGACTTGGCCTCGGTAAACGAATTACAGAATAATTTTGCGATGAGAATGAAATAAATGCAATACATTACCTGCATGTTACCGTAATGGAGATACGAGTGTGAAATGTTCGAGTTTTCAACATATTTCGATATTCAAAATGAACTAATAAATTTAAGGTAACTGGTGCGTAAATTAGTTATTTTTAAATTCTCACATCCCTACTTATCTGTCCGTACTGGTAAGGATCTGCTTCGTTAAAAAAAGTGGTTTTTCAATTATGACGATTTCACGCATGTTTCTTTCAAAAATAAACAATGAACGCAACACTATCTAACCCCTAAGTAGAGCTTGAGCTATGGGAACCAGATAGCTTAAATAATCCTAAATATTTTTTTTTGTAAATACATAGTATAGAATAGAAAATTCTCTATTGCACACCTTAAAACTAACAATGGAAAAACAAGTAACAATAATTAAACACATACAATGTACAATGGGCGGTCTTATTGCTGAAGAGCGATTTCTTCCAGACAACCTTTGGATGGAGAGAAGCGTATAATAAGATGGACATACTAAGAGTACTTGCTATATATCACCAGAAGGAGAACAAACATCTGTGTTTCTCCAATTGTTGATTGAAACCGGTTACTAACGCTTATCATAATTAATCACAGCACGTAACTTTTTAACTTAACTTCTCAAATGCTTAGAAAGTACTTTTTATTTATGTTTTTATTATTATTATTAAGCCTTTATTCACTGAACTTAAATTAACATCTTTATATACATTTTTTGACGTTTTTTATATAAGTTAACATAATTTATTTTTATAATACTAAGTTTAATGCACATCAGTTTCTATTTCAGTACGTCCATCCGACGCAAAGGCCTCCTCCAGCTGTTTCCATCTCCCCCTGTCCTGTGCGAGTCTCGTCCACAGTGGGCCTGCTGTCTTCTTAATCTCATCTACCCACCTCTTTATTGGTCTCCCCCTTTTACGTTTCTCCTGTCTTGGTAACCATTCTGTTACTGCTTTGGTCCACTTATCTTTTTTATTTCTAATCATGTGACCTGTCCATCTCCATTTAAGTTCTTTTGTCTTGACAATTACATCTTTTACTTTTGTCTTCTTTCTTAAATCTGTTGCTCGTATTTTGTCTATTAGTCTGAAGCCAAGAACACTTCTTTCCATGCTCCGCTGACAAGTTCTCAGTTTCTGGATATGTTTTTGGGACATTGACCATGTCTGACATCCGTAGGTTAGGCATGGCAGGATGCAAATGTCTAATAGCTTTCTTTTGGCTGACATAGGGAAATTTTTGTTTTTCATTATTTCTTTGAGGGACCAATAGCTTTTCCATGAATTGATTACTCTAGTTTCTATTTCTTGATCCATTTGATCGCTAAATGCCAGATGCTGACCAAGATAAGTGTACGAGTCGACATAGTCGAAGCTAGTGTTGCCAACTACTAGCGGTGTATGTGTACTATTGGTCATAAGTTTAGTTTTTCCCTCATTGATCGTTAAGCCAACCTTCTGACTGGATTCCAGTAGATCTTGCAGCATTTTCTGCAGGTGTTCGGCAGTGCTCGTTATTAGTACTAAATCGTCAGCGAATCTTAGGTGAGTTATTATGGCTCCGTTAATTTTAATCCCATAGTTTTCCCAATCCATTTCCCTAAAAACTTCTTCCAGTACAGCTGAAAAAAGTTTTGGTGACAAAGGGTCACCTTGTCTTACCCCTCTTTTTATAGGAAAATCGTTGCCAATGGATTCTAGCTTCACTTGTGCTGAGCTGTGCTTATAGATGTTTTTTATAATCCTTATAAATTTATTCTCTATTCCTTGATTTTTTAGTGCTTGCCATATTTGGGTGTGATGAAGAGAATCAAACGCCTTGTTGTAATCTACAAATGCTAAGTACAATGGCTTACTATATTCCAGGTGTTTTTCTATAAGTTGTTTTAGCACTTGTATGTGATCCAACGTTGAGAAATTAGCTCTAAACCCGGCTTGTTCTTTGGACTGTTGTTCGTCTAGTTTCTTTGTTAGCCTCTTAAGAAGTATTTTGGAAAATATTTTGTATACATTAGACATTAGGCTGATTGGTCTGTAGTTTCCTAGTTCCTTTCTATCTCCTTTTTTATGTATTAGCACAATCGTACTATTTGTCCATTGGGTTGGTATGTATTCTGTTCTCAAAATAACATTATATAGTTGCGTTAGTACTTTAGTTGATTCAGGTATTAATCTTTTTATTATTTCGTTGTTTATGTTGTCAGGTCCAGGTGACGTGTTGTTTTTCTGGGATAGTATTGCACTGCGTACTTCGCTTTCTAAGATGTGTGGTATTTCTTCTTGGTCGTCTGTTTCCCAATTATTTTCTTCTGCCTCACATGGGTCCTTCTGCGAGTATAGTTGCTTATAAAATTCTGTAGCTACTTCCAGTAGAGGTTTGCGTTTAGTTTCTTGCCTTCCTTGCTTATTCTTTAGACTTGGAATCCATTGGGTAGATTCTTTCAATTCTTTGAGAGCTTTTTTAATGCCACCAGATTTGGCTATGTGCCTACTAATACATTCATTTCTTTGTTTTTCTTTGTCTTTTTTTAAACTGTGATTAATTTTTTTGCTTATGATGGTTATATCTTTAAGGGTTGTTTTGTCTTTTCGTTTCTCTAAAATTTCAAACTTTTTATTTATGTAATAATTTCAAAATATCCCACAATTTTCTAGATGCTAATGTAATAAGGTGACTTGGCTACCATTTATAGGCTTCCTCACAATACAAATTACATGAGACAGATGATTATCGCACCCTTCTAATCGTATCCTTTTCAGTTTGTATGAATACCATAATTATGCGCATATTTGTATACGACATCTTCTTCCTGCCCTTATCCCACTTTATGTGTGGTCGGCACAACATGTCTTTCTCATCTATTTCCCCTATGTCATCTCAGCACTTTTTCTTTACATAATAAAGGCTTGCGTTTGATGCCATCTTACCTGATGATACGGTTGACGGTGTAGCACGCTTACCTAGAAGATACCTATTTACACTCTCTCTTACACTCTCTCTAACAAACATGATATCGTCCTTATAAATAAGCTGAGCAAACATCATGATTTTGACCTATTTTGTACGAGTGTCGGTTCAGCCAGGCAGCGGCTGAACGGGGAGTTCTTTGGTAACGAGTAAAGCGTATATGCATGCACTGTATTATGTATTATCTAAGCTCTTTGATGTTAATGTCGACTTACGGCGTTCACAGTTTTTGTTTTTAATATGTTTTGTATCCGTGAAAACTTTTAATTGGCTCTCTCGTTTCTATACTATGTATGTAACTAGTTATTTCTTGCTGTTGGTTTTCCAATAAATAAATAAAAATAAATAAAATAAATAAATAATTGACCCTAACGATCGATGCAATAAAAGTACAGGGTATAACTTTTTCAGATTTTAGCCGGTTCGATTCCCGGGTGTGGGAGAAGAAAATTTTCGAAAATCTTTGAATGTAGTTTACTTTCTATTCAAAAATAAAGAAATGTTTCCTTTGAGTAAAATTTTCTATTAAGAGTACTTTCCCTCCAGGTGGCATTACAAAATTCCACCCTGTATACTTAGATCACAATATAATGAAACACCCAAACAGAGAACAAATATTTATGAACAAAAAATATTTTTAATAAAAATACAAATATTTATTTTCAGTAGGGATCAAACCCACGCCCTCCAGTGCAGAGATACTACCAACTGAGCTGTGAAAGCTGTAAATAAAGATGAAATAAAAACTTGAATTTCATGTTAACAAACATAAAATTAAGTTTCTCCGTAGCTTAAACTACAAACTACATGCACTGCACACTCCAACAACAAAAGTATTTTAATTTAAAGAAACATAATTTTTTAAAACACCACATTTTACTATTTTTCAAGTCAAGAACAAACTGCCTACAGTCGCGGGGAGAATTTTAATTATGTTTGCATTCTTTCCGCAGGGAAACATAGCTCGGCAGTTTTTCACGACTTGCTCCGTTTTATTATCATAGACTTGGTACTGTAATTTTCGAGTTTTCCGGTTTTCAGCGAAAGAAGCGTTTTTAGTAATTATACCGAAGTTAACCTAATTGTCTTAACCAGATAAATGCGCTTCACCGTCTCTTAACATCAGGTGAGGTCGCGGACGAGC
Source organism: Thera britannica (assembly GCA_939531255.2). Lineage (NCBI taxonomy): Eukaryota > Metazoa > Arthropoda > Insecta > Lepidoptera > Geometridae > Thera > Thera britannica. Next base: position 13,314,804 of record OW618047.2, read on the forward strand.
TTTTGGCTTTAAATTGTAGCGTGGAACTGGCACTTACCTAGCTTTAAGACATTTCCAAGTGTTCCTTGTGATACACCTCATTAAAGAAGTTTGTATTTGGAATGTCAAAAAACCGTTAGTACTTTTGTGCTTAGACTTTTTGTCTATTGATGAGTTTACCTCATCAAGTTTTGAATTTGAATGTGGAATACATGCCGCTATACTATTTCTATGAGCCATTAGGCAAATTACTAGGCGTATTACTACTAACAAAAAAAAAATGGTTATGGATAATATGAATGTAGGGATAATGATCATAATTAAATTCTTTATTCAGAAAACTATAGGGTCCATGGTGGTAGTAACAAAAACAGAAAAAATGAATAGCAACAATTTAGTCCTCTGCATGAGTTTCCATACCAAAAGGACAATTTTTTTTCAGCAATCGCCTTTTAGATGCTGTTGCTACTCCCGCTTGCAAGAAGCTGGTCCAATGGATTAAGAAAGCTTCTCCTAGAATCGTTCTTCCTGGAAATATCTGGGTGAGGCCTGGTTAATCCCCTGTATATCTGACTGAAGATACCCCACGAAGTGAAGATTGAAGGGGACCTAGGCCTGTTTATATATTTACACTATCCATCAAGGCGTGCACGACTGAACCACTATCATTTGTTCTCGAACGCAAGTGATAAATGAGTGAGGTTTTTGTTGTAAGTTCACGAATGCTGCGGTTGCGTGAGATAAATAGAGGGGCTAAGTTTGGTGTCTTTAAGCGACCGGCTGCTGGCAAACGTGATCATTTTATTAAATAACCGACTGCAAGCCAGCATCCCTTGCTATATCTTTGAGTTTTTCTCGGTGATTTTTGTCACTAATTTATTTTTTACGGTGTTTATTTAAATGGCAGCAGTAAAGAAAATTATAGGGTAATAAACCATCTTTCACCGAAATTCATTGTTTTTCAAATTACGAGAACGTTGTAAAATAGCAAAACTAAGAAGCCAATTTATTAAGACATTTTATAGAAACCTTTTCTAGAAAATCGCTTGTCACAAACTTGCAATACCTTGCACCAAACCAGATAACAAAATAAAATAAATATGCATTGATATCTAAAAAATTCAGAAGCCATGAAGAAAAACGTATATATCCGTCACACCCAATTGATGTTTAGCGAGTGGTGCGATCGAACTCACTAAACTCAAAAGGTAGGCCACCAGCTGAGCTGTGTGCTCTGTTTGTCACTATAAGACCCACAAGTGCGAGCGAGATAGACATAGTGCAATGATTTATGGCCGCACGACTCAGTTGGTAACGCGGTGACTATAGTAGGGGTAATTCATAAAAGGAATGAATAAAACAGTAAAAAACCCTAGCCTACCTCTGTACTTGCACGCCTTCCCGCCTAGACAATAAATCTTACTCAAAAATCAAACGCCGAAGATTTGCCTCGAACGCGATGACTTGCACGAGATTGTAGGCTTTTAAAAGCTTAAAGGCCTGCGCACACCTAGTTCGCTGGCGGTAGAGATCAGTGAAACGCTGTCAAATATCACTGTCAGATTTGAGATTTGACAGCGTTTCACTGATCGCTACCGCCAGCGAACTAGGTGTGCGCAGGCCTTTACCTGTACCCGCAGTCGGAGTTTTGCTACAACATTTCGTCTACCAAATTTTGTTTTCGTTTGAGCACGTGTCTTTCTCTTTTGTATGTAAAATTGAGGAGACAACAACTCTAACTATATACGTAATGTATTTTTGCTATCTCATCTTTTCTCCATACAATAGAGAGAGACAACAGGCGAAACAAAAACAACATTTCATAGACGAAATGTTGTAAATGAAGTGAGACTTGCCCTTCTGAGCGTAGAGCTTCTGACTTTTGAAGTAGTAAAAAAGCAGCCAAGTGCGAGTCGGACTCGCCCATGAAGGGTTCCGTAGCATCAAGTAACATAATATACAGAAAATAAACAGGAAACAGGTTCTTGTAGTTCGTCGAAAGGTAAATTGTGGTTTACGATTTATGACGTATAAAAAAAAAGCAGCCAAGTGCGAGTCGGACTCGCCCATGAAGGGTTCCGTAGCACGACGAACTACAAGAACCTGTATATTATGTTACTTGATGTAACATAATAAGGTTCTTGTAGTTCGTAGAAAGGTAAATTGCGGTTTACGGTTTATGACGTATAAATAAAAAACTACTGACTAGATCTCGTTCAAACCAAAAATCGTTGGAAGCTTACATAGTAATGTACAACATATATTTTTTTTAGTATTATCATTCTCTTACTTTAGAAGTTAGAGGGGGGGGGACCAACTTTTTTCCACTTTGGAAGTGTCTCTCGCGCAAACTATTCAGTTTAGAAAAAAACGATATTAGAAACCTCAACATCATTTTTGAAGACCTATTCATAGATACTCCACACGTATGGGTTCGACGAAAAAAAATTTTTTGAGTTGCAGTTTAAAGTATGGGGACCCCCAAAATTTATAGTTTTTTTTCTATTTTTGTATAAAAATCTTAATGCGGTTTACAGAATACATCTACTCACCAAGTTTCATCAGTGTAGCTCTTATGGTTTCGGAGAAAAATGGCTGTGACACGGTCGGACAGACAGACAGACAGACAGACAGACAGATAGACAGACATGACGAATCTATAAGGGTTCCGTTTTTGCCATTTGGCTACGGAACCCTAAAAAGCAGCCAAGTGCGAGTCGGACTCGCCCATGAAGGGTTCCGTAGCACGACGAACTATACAAGAACCTTTATATATATGTTACTTGATGTAACATAATAAGGTTCCTGTAGTTCGTTGAAAGGTAAATTGCGGTTTACGGTTTATGACGTATAAAAAAAAAACTACTGACTAGATCTCGTTCAAACCAAATATCGTTGAAAGTTTACAGAGTAATGTACAACATATATTTTTTTTAGTATTATCATTCTCTTACTTTAGAAGTTATAGGGGGGGGGGACCAACTTTTTTCCACTTTGGAAGTGTCTCTCGCGCAAACTGTTCAGTTTAGAAAAAAACGATATTAGAATTTTTTGAGTTTCAGTTTCAAGCATGGGGACCCCAAAAATTTATAGTTTTTTTTCTATTTTTGTGTAATAACCTTAATGCGGTTCACAGAATACATCTACTCACCAAGTTTCATCAGTCTAGCTTTTTTGGTTTCGGAGAAAAATGGCTGTGACACGGCCGGACAGACAGACAGACAGACAGACAGACAGACATGACGAATCTATAAGGGTTCCATTTTTGCCATTTGGCTACGGAACCCTAAAAAACGTACCACTGACTTATACCCCAGACGACCTCGATAAATCTTGAATGGTTCTCGGTACTAAAGGACCTGTGGATCAAAGTCGTGAAGCTGTTTCTCTTAATTATGGTAGTACCTACTGCAACAAAAGGAAAACTAGACGTAGTGTTTGTTTTATTACTCGTTCAAAATCGCTAAATTATTTTTTATTACTAAAATTCTAGACTAGACTATTAGAGACTAAACCAGGCAAGTATTGATTTGAAATTTAAAAAATAAAATCTTGGTTGTTAATGTAATAAATATTATGTTTATTGATTTTATAGTGTGTATCTAGCGTTTCACTGTTCGCCAGCGCAGAACGCGGTGCGTTCAACTATATGCGTTACCTGCTCATAAATAAATATTTTGAAATTTACAAAAACATTTGATAGCAATTAATCAATATTGTAATATTCATGTGTGTATTTATAAATTGTTGAGTGTATTGCGCCACGCTACTCTACATGCAGTCTATAACCACATCAGCATTATCGCAGACTGATAATTAAACATGGCAACTGCAATACAATTACCGATCAGTGCTCTAATGTTTCGACGTTGACAATCAAATAACCGTTAAGGTGAAATTTCACTACTCCTGCCCCAGTGTCGTGGCGCGCCATAAGAGTGATTACTGAAGAGCAATTATGTCAGTCGAAGCGGGGTTCACGTGGGCAGGCGTAGTGAGATTCCACCTTGGATCCCCTGGGATGGTAGATATCCCTCGGTTGTGTTTAACCTAGATGTTTTTAGATTTAAAAAAAAAAATACTTCAATTTTCTGGCAGTCTTAATTGAATCCGAAACAAGTGACATTTGATATGAGTTTGACAGTTGCATGGGCATGATAAAGTGACGGTGCTCGGTGCTAGGGTAAGAACGGACTTAAACAGGTACGTTATTCAAAACGTGACTCTTGAAACCTTAGCTTCACAAAATGCAGATTAATTTGTGTCATATTCATGCATTTTGACGGACGTGCTCAATCAGTTCCGTCATGCAGTTTCAAACGAAATACTGCTCCATATGCGCTGGCCTAAATACCTCTGGATTTAGAAAAGCTAGTCGGCCATCGTACACAGTGGTGTCATTTACAAAGAAACCTGCCAATCCGAATGTCCACTTGTTGCCAAGAAACGGCGTATATTTAGAAAATCCAATTTGCTTACCGTTCAAGTGTAGGATTACGGCGCATAGACACATTAGCGTAAAATTAATTCTGACTAAAATGTCAAAGTAACAAGCGTAGTGTTTACAGTGTTGTCACAGGAAATTAGGTGGTTAGCAGCGGTTTGAACGTCATTAAAAAGCTATCGATTGAGTCACATGTGTCAATATTGGCCTTATAAAAACATGTCAAAAGCTAAACAGTGCTTAAGCTATTGCTATCTCTTACCACTTGTATAGAACTGTCAAAAGCATTTTCCTATCAGATTTGTCTTACTGTATGGTCTTTGTCTGTTTATACGGGATTTTATAAACTACGTACATCCGTTACGTAGCATTACGAACCGTTACAGTCGAAAGATCACTCTTCTCCTTGGCACAATAGGTAAGTAGGCCACCTTTGCCACGCTTTGAATATATTTTTGAAGTGAAAACTTCTTTAGCGGCGTTGAGCACTTTTTCTGTAATGGGTATAAAATCTTAAACTCGCGTCAGCGCGTCAGGACACGTGACCTGATCGAAAAAGCGTAAGACGGATGGAGAGTAGACAGCTATCCCCTCTCTACGGCGCGGCGAAAATGTATGCCTGGGCCTACTGTTTCGTTTAGGCAGCGCAGGGCGCTTGCGCGAATGTTCGTGTATGTTACAGCGTGCCAAATAACAAACAAGCCCCCCCTAACCATTCCAAAATATCAAACATGCTCAACGTTAATAATCAAGTTTTCACTTCTGCCGGCACTCCCGGAGTGCAACCCGTATTTTTTTACAATAGTTTCACTGCGAACAATGATTCTGGTACCATTATCAATGATTACATAGTCTACCTAATGGCTAAGCTGAAATGGATTTTGTTCCACTTTTCCAACAAATGAAAAATACAGCTATCAAATCCCAACTTCAATCCGAATGCCATCATTTCGGTTAGGAAATGATGTGGAATGGTGGTGGAATCTCGTGTTTCCGTGACTTTTGCCTATCAAATGTCGGGTAGGATCGTAAAGAGCTAGTTTAGGTGTGCCGTCTATGTCCTACTACCAGATTTGCATTATTCTATCGTGTATAGTAGAGAATAAAAATACGAAGACGCCTCGTTCTATGGTAATCTAATTCTGGGGTCTATGCAAAACGATGTTTCGTGTAGACAGTGTTTGGGTTACATTGCGCTTCATGCAAGCAGCGATAAAATGCCATCGGAGCAGTTACATGACTGCTGGACATAGGTCTCTCCCAAGACGCGCTATTGAGCCCGGTCTTCGGCTCTTCTCTAGTGCTTGCCTCACTTGTGTAGGTACATTTTGCACGTTGCCCCACCTTGCCGGAGGGCGTCCTACACTACGCTTACCTAAACGCGGTCTCCCCTCTAGCATTCCTTCGCTCCAACGATTGTCTGTTCTACGGCAAACATGACCGGCCCACTGCCACTTCCGCTTACTAATCTTTTGAGCCATTACGACTACCTTGGTTCTCTGTCGAATAAACTAGTTCCTGATTTTATCCTTCAAAGAGACTCCGAGCATAGCCCTCTCGATAGCTCGCGCTCGACTTTCAGTTTATAAATAAATAAAAATAAAAACTTTTTATTTCAGACCTTGATCCATAGGGGTTAGTAACACGACAAAATAACTTAGAAACTATGTTAGTAATAAACAAAATAGGTATACACGCACACACAATTACTTAGACACTAAGCGAGAGATCGGCCCAAGCACCGCCAGCCAGTGTCTCATAAAAGATGAGTACATGTCCTCGGCAACGACTTTCAGCAGACTGTTGGTGCCTCCCCGTAAGCAGCTCATCAGGGATGCGGTTCTTTGGCGTATTATAGCATAGAAATCATATGTGCGTGCCTCCGCAAACATCCCTGATGCGCTACAATAACGTGGCAGCCTCAACAGCATCCTGAAGCCGTTGTTGTACTGGATCCGCAGGGCATTGTAGGATTTCTGTGTGTACTTTGACCACAGACTGCACGTGTAGAAGGATGAACAGTACGCTTTAAAAAGTGTTATTTTAACAGACGCAGTACAGCGTGCGAATCTGCGAGCCAACATATTACATCTCACTGACAATGCCCTGCGTTCCCTTTCAATATCTACATAATCCGACAAGTCCTCGGTTACCCAATGGCCCAGGTACTTAAATTGTTTAACCCAGCTAAGGGGAGCTCCCTCAAGCTTGACCGGTGGCACAGTGTAGGTTTTAGTACCAGCCTTGAAAAGCATCAGCTCACTCTTTTTGACATTGTACCTGATTTATTGTACGTTTATAGACCGATCCTGATGTTTGTGACCACGTTTCGGCAGCATAGGTCATTACGGGTAGGGTACATTACGGGTCAGTACGCACTGGTTGAAGATTTTCGTCTTCAGACTTTCCGAATCGGCGAAGAGAAGACCTGACTTTACCCAGCCCAGTTGTATTCTCCGGTCACCATGTTACCGGCAATGTAATACAAAACGTTGAAATGCGAAGCTCTGTTTACCCTTTTGATGAGTGTATTCGATGGGAGGCTTTGAGCCATTGTCATGGAGTGTGGCTTCCCATTATTTTATACAAGAGTTCTCAATTGCTTACTGTTTGCGTGGTTCAAGAAGTAAGGTCAGCTGCCAGTTCGAATCCTACCGATAAATAAACGTTTGTGTCTAGGAATTCTAAGATGCCTATGTCCAGCAGTGAACTTCTTTAGGTTGTTAAACAAGTTAGTAACGTAACAAATTTTTAAACTAAACGATTTTCCAATATTGTAAAATGAACGCTAGGCCATTAACCTCTCGGTCGCGCCATAAACTCTTCTTAAAGTAGTTGGAAAGCTATTAAAGCGGCGTACTAGACCATTATCTTTTGATAACTAACTATAAGCTAAAATATATTGTAAGCTACAACTGTGCTACAACAATTTTGCCAATGTCTAGTGTTATATCTTATACCTTTAAACGAGAAAATCTTGTATATATATATATATATATTTAGGATCTCGGAAACTGAGCCAACGATTTTTATTAAATTAAGTATACAGGGGTTTTCGGGGACGATAAAACGATCTGGCTAGGATTCATTTTTAGAAAATGTCCCCTTAATCGTAAAGTAAATAATCAATCTTATCATAAAATAATAACTCCTAGCGCCATCTGTTGATTAAGTCATGAGTTAGTGGGACAGAGAACGCCATCTATTGACGAGTAGTGGAGTTTATTATTATGTCGGTAAGATCGAAAAATATTAATATTTAATCAGTATGTAAGTAATTCGTATTTAAATATAATTCACAACAACAGTTTACCAAAAAAAAAAAACCGGGCTACTACTAGTTACATTAATAAAAAAGTTTTTAGTCAAGTAAATCAATAAACAAGTCGGCCGTCAATGGCTTTGAAGAAAATAGTGGCGTGGAATAAGACCAGTCTGTCGCACTCAAATAATAACCAATAACTTCTAAATTCAAATAAATACTTCAAATAATGCCGGACATTAAAACGATGTTATATGACATAATAATCGCATCGATAAGTTTTACAAACGAAAAAAAATATATGTTATCTCACACATTTGTTTTATTTATGTTAAAGTTAGGAAGTGCTGATTCATGAAATAACTTTTACAATAGGTTATATTCTTCTGAAACAATCATACCTCTTTAACACCCCTAAATCTGAACCAAGCTCTTTTTAACCAACTACTGAACGAAAACAAGTTCCAACCCCGTTGACAAATGAAAACCATTTTCAATCAATTTGTTGCCGTTTGCGATAAATCCATCTCAAAAGCTTCTAGCCTCTCAGATTGGTCTAAATGAATCAGTAAACTTGCGGGTTGACATTTATTTATTATTTTTTAACTGAAAGCTAAAAGTTTCCATATTTTTCTTTTATATAGATGCATTTGGCTGCCATCACACCTGATGGAAAGTGAGAAAGCAGCCTAAGATGAAGCGTGCTTAGGCATAATCCACCTGTTCACTCTTGTCTTAAAAAATCCTCAATTAAAACGTTTTATTTTATATTTCTAAAGGCCTGATCGCCATCGCCAACGACCTAGGTGTAGGTAGGTGTGTAGGTGTGCACAGGCCTTTAGAGATATTTTTGGTCTCCAGGGAAACTTCAATAAAAAAAATACAACCAAATTGAGAACCTAATCCTTTTTTATTGAAACTGTTAACTAGAAAACCTGCAAAAATGAAGACGTCAAATCCGAGCTCTGTATTGTGCTAAACTTCTACAAATTGTACGGTTTCATCGCTATTAATACGTTACGGCGCAGTTACTTCAGTTTAAGCTCTAACTTTTCCAAGGTAAGAATAAGCTTGCCAAGGCTTGCGAAACTATGAAGGTCGTTTTGTGGTAACGTCATTTCTGCGTCAAATGATTGCAATTTTAGACATTTATATTATTTTTAAAGCCCGTTACCCAATTGACTCGTGAGGTTGAGTCTATTAGCTTACTGCAAAAAGTATTGAGTACTTAAGTATTGAAGTATTCACTCAGTTCTAAAGAAGGGATATAAATAAAGTCAAGTTGAGGCGTACAGTGGCTTTTATTCTCATATGAATTGATACGTGAATTTTGTTCAAATACAAAATTAAGTGATCAAACTAACTTACCAAGTGACGTTCGATCATAATTGTCCCAACTTTGACGAAGAGATTGAATACATTCACTTGTAGTAGCTCCGCCTACGCTTCAACTCACTCGCACACAGTTTAGCTCCATAAGAAAGAAAGAGATAGCATATGCCATGCTACCGGCTCTAAGCTTCATTTAGTTCAGAGAATAAGCACGTACAGGGTCTCCAACATTGCACATTGGGGTATCCTAAGGGATGGGAGGGACCTTCAATCTCTTCGTCAAAGTTGGGACAATTATGATCGAACGTCACTTGGTAAGTTAGTTTGATCACTTAATTGTCCCAACTTTGACTTCAAGATTGAATACATTCACTTGTAGGATGTTCAGAGAAAATGAAAAAATGTTGGAGAAAAATAAATCAAATAAAATGTAAAATGTTATGAAAAAATTGATATCTTTTAAATCTAGTGTTGATTAGAAAAAAACAAATAATTAAAATAGTTCTTTCAAAATCAAAACAATTGTTATTAAGACTTTTTTTTTTTTTGCTTTTCTTTTTTTTTAAGTAGATAAAAATAAAATTAATCAAAGTAAATTTAGTTTGTTAAGTTAGAATCAAATTCATAGTTAATGGTCTGCTAATGAAATGAGCAGTAGCAGTAGTTTAGTATTTTTATAATAACATCTACTCGGGCGCCTTCTGTTCGTTGTGCAGCAGAAGTATTTGTGTAACGAGTATTATGCGCACTAAACACACTGATAGCGTGATGAGGCATCGACTTGCTAGCATTTCTTTTATTCAACCGCCTAAAGTTTGTGATCAAGCAGGATGGTTGTATCTTGCTTGGAGGATTTTTTTTTTTTTTTTTTTTTTACCGTCAATGTGGCCTGCATTGTTACTTGATCTATCGAGATCATAGCTATGCATAAAGGATACTATGCATAGCATAGATCAGCTTCGGTTGAGCTTACCTAAACACTACGCATATACATACATACATTACAATTATTCTTCCACTATCCTAATATTATGTTTCATTCTAGTCAATGATAATGGTTGGCATCTTTGACCAAACAAAACCACGGAACAGCCAACAAAACGACTAGGTTTTTCGTGAGTCAGGGAACTCAAGGAGTTACAACAACAAGTTTGAGTCTAAGTTGGCCTGGTAATCAGCACATCACTTGTGTTACAAGTGGAATCATTGTCATGAAAGCTGATGGGTTTAATTTTGAAGGAACTCATTCATAGGAAACATCCGCTATCTGGTTTCCATAATACTAGCTCTGCTTAATTTGGGGCAAGATAGTGTTGTGGGGCTATTCACAAAATGTATTATACCTATTGGGGATTTTTCATTATTATTATTTTTTTTTATTTTAACTACTCGGTGTCTGAAAAATAAACAACGGTGTTAACTGAAGTACACAACACTAAGCTAAGTGCAACTCATGGAGGAGCTCAGCAGATTTCTTTTTTTTTTTTTTTTTTGGTAAATCTAAATAAGACAAGGATAGAAACAGCTGTTTTGGAATGACACTGGCTGACGAAAGTACTATTGGAATTACTAAAACTTTTTGCAAGCGCCACAAACGTTTGAACTCGTTCATGTTGTACTACTTCATTTCAGTAAATAAGGGATAAAGTGGAAAAACTTTATTTATTGACCCATACGAAGATCCCTTCCGTAAAAACTGCTAGGAAGTTAAGTAAGTCACAATACCCTGATATAGTACCCTGATATGGTATGAACCTATACCTATGCTAAGTTCCACAGTACCCCCCATGGTTTAAAGCTAGAATAGTATATTGAGACTTAGTATGTACTATTGAACAAAGATGCAAGAGTCGTAATAATTGCTGTATAAGGAATTGTTGTCTGGCCAAGGCTTGCTGGGTAACACCATCGGCACCAGGGAAAGGTGTCGGTGAAGAGGGTAGAACATTATAGACAATCGAAAAAATAAAACCATCAGGCGGAATGAGATCAGATAAGAAGCATGAAGGAACAAGACTATTTCAGTAACCTGATTAGATAAAACATAATTATGTAACACCCTTAATTTTGCGTATACATGGAAAATGCATATATATAAAAAACGAAAAAAATACAGGTCCCTTGACTGTAAATGCATACACGTTGTACACAGTAGGATCTCTTTTTCAAAAGATTACTATTACTACTGCCATAGTAAAAAAAGCTAATTTTTAAATACTTGTAAATTAGCTATGTCACTGTTTGTCATCATTCATTTGTAAGATGGCAATAGTTTAGGCATTGTTTATCCTTTGACAGATTTGAATATACATATTAAGGACTTTGTCGTTTACCCTCAAAGCGAATAGATCTATCTCTGATTTGTGTTTATTGTTATTAAAGCTTTAATGCATTGCATTCAAAATCAAAATTTGTAGAAAAGCAACGAACAAATAAATGTTACGTAATCTTTCGAGTTATAATTTTATCACTAAGGCAAGGCAGTAGGTGCTGTACTGCTGATATATGTATGCGCCAGCAACTGCAGTTGTAGTGCTGTTACAGCTGCTAAAAGTTCCAAAAAGACGTGTTATAGATATTCGATAAAGATTTTTTCTCTTTTACAAGTTGCACTTTGGGCAATAGAATAAAATCGGTATATTTCAAGATCGAAATCGTTAGGAATAGCAAAATTAATTTAATTTCTGTAAGAATAATCTGTTGTCAGAATATTATTTACCGACGACAAAAATACCATAGTGTATACAAAATGGTAACGTTTATTTTTGAATCGTAATACTCAATACTCAATAATATTATATTTATTGCATACACATGGATTAGTTTAGTTTTGGTAATAAAGGTATGTAATAAAGCAAAGCGCTACACAAACGCACTCCAAGGATGTTGTGTAAGCCCAGCCTTGACAACAGCAGAACAGTCTGCAGTTAAAATGCTCAAAATGGACAAAGTTTTTTTTTTTTTTTTTTTTTTTGGCCGGTATGCAATCGGTCGGCGACAATACGGCACCAGCGGGGCGCACCGCCCTGCTGCCGGCCGCCGTCACCGCGTGGTTCCAGTGTCATGAACCACGGTTACTCAACAATTGGCCGACAGGCGCTTTTGGAGTTTGAATTACTTGCAGAAGAAACTCACGAAAGTATATAAGTTTTCATATCTTCTGTTTACTACGCAGACTTAATGAGATAGATCAGTTGGTCATCAATCAATGAAAACATGTTCTAACTTTTGTTGCATCGAAAAAGTATCAAAAGCATTTATCAAGCACAGCAAGCAGGCTTAATAGCCAATTTTGCTTTTTGAGGATTTTTGAGGCTCATGGGATTTTGAGCAGACTCTTTAACATCAATCGTTAACATTGAGTTTATTTCTCAAAAGGCAGTTTTCGTGAAATAGGTATTCCTTGAATAAATGTTCTTTTACCTCTTTTTGAGTCCATCCCGTAGGAGGTTCCCTCATAAGGTTCATCGTTTCCAGGTTATCATAGGTGTAAGGACCCCACTCGTTCGTCTAGACCTCAAAGGTCTTGAAGGCAAGCGAAAGCTCTGACAAAGCAAAAGGCAAAGCATTAGCCTCTTAGGCTACTACCGTCACTGTATTTGTCGCACTGGGCGCCGGGCGTCTGGTTGAATTAGACTTGTCACCACAGGTGGTGTTGTCGTGGCCAGACGGATCGTGTTTGGGCTTCCAAGGGAATGCACGTTGTTTTCATGACAGGTGCTAGCGATCGTGCCGGTGGTGACGGGAGCCAGGATAATAAAAAAGAGAAGGGTTAATATCCCGTATTAACTCATTTCATAAATAACTATTGGTCAATATCTCGTATTAACTCATTTCATAAATAGCTATTGGTCAATATCTCGTATTGACTCGAAGCATTCAAAATTCTACGGTCTAATATCACGTATTAGATCTGAGAAAATACAATTCCGTTCAGGGCCGTTATTCGCTATTGCCAAACCACGCGCGTTACGTGAACACGTTAAGACATCGGTTTAGCAATCGTCGGATTTTGAACGAATCATGTGAAATAACCAAAACATCAAACGTGGGGCATAGACAACTAGTCTTGTGGCATACAGAATACCATTTTTCGATTCCGCACCAAGGCGCGTTTGCGTTTAGATCACGTTGTGAAGTCACACGTTTTGGGCACGGAATCTCCAATGTAATAGCGAATAAGGCCCCAGGCGGGTACATCTTGAGAAAATCCGTTGAATTCACTTAACTTCACATGTCACACCTTTTTACGACACCTTTCTTCTTTATCACTAACTGTATTCCATCTAGACATGACGATGAAAATCATAAGTAGATACGGAGTATAATATATATATTTTTAGTCACTGCGTGCGGTAGTCGTGCGCGCACGAAAACGAATGAAGCTTAGAGCCGGTAGCATGGCATATGCTATCTCTTTCTTTCTTATGGAGCTAAACTGTGTGCGAGTGAGTTGAAGCGTAGGCGGAGCTACTACAAGTGAATGTATTCAATCTTGAAGTCAAAGTTGGGACAATTAAAAATCAAATAGGCTCGTATATATTTTGTCAGATGCATAAAAGGAACCTCTTTGAGGGGCGCTTAAATTGCTTTTACCACACTAGCTCAAAAAAAATAATGTCACTAGTTACTTGAAAAATACAAATTATTATTTTTGACTGGATTATTATTATTATTTTGTGACGACTCTTTTTTTTCATTCAAATTTTATTTGCATTTTTGTGAGAATTTTTGTAAGTCGGTCTCTGACGAAGTAAGTGAGCTAATTTTTTTACATAACCTATGACATAATTGTACTATACTTCTTGGACAGATTATTTAAAGCGCGGTAAAAAAAGCTAAGTCACCATAAAAATACCTCAAAAATATATATACTTAAGCGTGTTTTAACTTAAACAAGAAAGTCTATTAACTACTTAAGAAACAAAGTTAAGATAAAAAGCTGATTCCGTTAATTTATAAGTCGATTATAAGGGCACGCGATTCGGTTTTCAATTTGCCATTTTCATAATGCTTGCGTAAAAACATTACTTCCCGCTTTCTGGGCGGTCGGGTAAAGCCAGTCATCGCAGTTCATTAGGTTTTTGTGTAACTTTTAATGGAATAGAAGTAAGCGACTACTTGGCATGTTTAGTCTTAAGGGGCTGACCACTGTTGATGACCTTATCACTCGCACACTTTGACCTTTTCAAAGTTAAAAAAATCTGTGAAAATCTTGACTGATTTTTCATTTTCTAACTACTTTTCGCTCGCATATTTTATCAGTTTTGAAGATATAAAATTTCAATCAACCAAGTTTCGGAACATAAAATTGCAAAGGTGCAAAGATTATTTAGAAGAACAAGTTTTTCTACTTGAAAAACCAAAAGGAAACAAAGTTTTTGTTGGTAAATGTTGATGTTTAGATTTAATTTATATTTTTACTGAACTGTAATGCTATCCTCTGAAACAATTGTCTTTTTACGAGTTTTCATTAAATGTATTCAATGGTTCAATAAAATGTGAGAAGTAAAGAGTTAGAAGTTGTTTAACGGTTGTCTGCGTCCTAAAGAAAGATTGACATGCTTGGAAATTGCTATTTTCCTAGGGCAACTATTGTGGAAATGTTCAGGCATTTTTATCGTGAATATCTTCGCCGATATTACAAGTATGAAAATATCAAAGTTTAGAATAAGTGCGGATTTTTCAATGTTATATGCTATTTTATTTATTTATCACATATACTTTGTTGTTCAAAGCAAGTTATCATCACCCGCTCTTTGACCCACTGCTGGGCATAAGCGTCCTTGCGCAAACGCCACTTTTGTCTGTTCTAGGTCTTTTATAGCCTAAAGGTGGGTAAATAATGTATTTCCCCACATACATTTACTTCTCGTTCTCAAACAGAAAAAAAACATTGGTGCGCAACTGGATTCGAACCCACGGCCTTAGGATAAAACAACTAGTTAGCCTATTGGGTATATTTTTTTAGAAAAAGCTGGAGCAGTGAGGAAACATTCTTTTAAAAGCATAACCCTTTTTGGGCAGTTGGGTAAAAAGCCACGCGGGAGGCATACGCAAATAGGCCTCGAAGATCTAATTTCAGAAAAATGTGTGTAAAATACTGCAAAAATGTGAAATTCACCTCAGTTTACTTACACAGAGCCATAGAGTGTTACCAGGGTAGATATGAAACTTGTAGATATGTTTAAAATAAACATTGTAACTGGCTAACCTACAAGCCAGTTTCAACCAGTTTTATTCTAGAGTTTTACATAATTATTGTGGTTGAATTTCAAAATTTATTCAAGCATGTATAATTAATTTCAAAAGTGGCGTTGCTAAATAATAAAATGTTACAACATATCCTGTCGGTCTATCATCATCATCATCATCAACCAATATCAGTCTGTGTGAAAGATGACTTGGATAAGAGAGGAGTGAATGCAGAGATGACGGCTGACAAGAGGGGAATGGAGGAGACACGTTTTGCTGACCCCACATGAAGTGGCGTTAACCACTAAGGGCGCTTGTACACGCTAAGAAAATTTGCCGTTCCTGCGGCAGACAAGACAAATTCTTCGTGTAGACGACATGAATTTTGTCTTTTCCACACACGAAAACGCAACAACGTCCGCCGCGTCGTGTCTTGCGCAGATAAGATTTTTTTCGTGCACCGCTGCGAGCAGTGTACACAGTTATTTTCTAGTTACGACACGAATTCTTGGGTAGACCCGGCGTTTTTTCTTAGCGTGTACAAGCGCCCTTATTGCTTATTATAATTTTTCTCTCTCTATGATACGCTCATGCTTTATTTTGCCTTGGCGATAAGCTCATGGTGAGTTATAGCGCGTAATTCTTTCCGGTCCATTATTTTGTTTTTGTACCGTGTCGTGATAATATAAATAAATGTCCGGAACGCCTATATGGTATAACGACAATAAACACACGGTAAGGAATATTTGTGATTATTATTAGGAACCTGAGGAAAAATGGAGACGATGTAGGCCAGGAAACAATCATAAATTCATAATATGGTGTTTTTTACATGGCACTAAATGAATGTGAAGTTTACATAATAATATCAATATTCTGCAATGTACCACATTAAGACTTTAGCGTACAAAACAGGCAACTTTGACGCTTATTTGAATAAGTTCACGTAGACATTCGTAGCAGTAAGGCGCTACGGCGTAGTGGTTTGTAGAGGTAACTTGGGACGAAATTGTATGAAATGTAAATAATATATTTGCATTTTCCTCTCGGGCTTTTACGCGACATTTTAAAATACTCCCAAAGTAAAAAGTCAAAGTGCATGTACTTTCTTGAACTCGACTCACGACCTCTAAGTTTGTTTGTTTGTTTTTGTTTTGGAAAATATATTCACTGAAACATTTTTGACCAAATTTTTCCAAAGGCTTCTCTTGCAAAATTAATCTTAAGTCATTTCTGTTAGTATAAGTATTTCATTATGTTTCTTAGTAACAGTCTCACCCCACCACTAGCTATAATTTTATTATTTATAGTAATACTTTATTTATTTACGACGGAAATCGTTCCGGTAATTGTAATTGTTACATATAATTCCGAGAAGATTAATAGTGCGTACAATAGGCGCCTATTACCGTGGCACCTAGAAAAGTTTGTTTTTTAGCACATTTTGCATGTGACTAAATACCTGATATCTTTACGGCTATGTATAAAGGATAGGATATATAAAAAAAACAAAAGTTTAAGTAGAGAATGATAAAATTAATATAAAAAGTACACTTAGTTGTATTGTTTGTTGTTCTAAATAAAAACTATAAAACTATAAAAAAAAATACAGTCAAACTATTATTTACTGATTAATTTTAATCCGAACCGGTAATTTACCCCCTTATCTAAAAACTAATTCATATAATTGTATAATTCAAAAATAGTTTGCGAATAGGCACTCTCAAGCGGTGAAGGAAAACATCGTGGAAAAAATATAAAAAATTCGAAAACACGTGTCAAGTGCCTCTGTGAGGTGCACTTAAAATCCTTTCACCACTCTGGTTCGTAACAACCAGTGACGAGATAAGAAGTTTGAATCAAACTGCACGTTTCTTGAGGTTGATAAGCAGCTGTCAGCTGACGTCCCAGAGCAAATACCGTAGACTGTTACAATTTTACGAGCTGTATAAAATTGCCATGTAGCATGCCGTTATGTACAAATTGTGATTTTATCATCAATAAAATGGCGCTACGAATAATTACAACTTGGAAGTAAATTGTACTTGGGTGTTTTGATGAGGTTTCGTGACAGTATGATAGAATGCGTGAAACACGAAGAGGTATAAAAAGAAGAATAAGTGTGAGTAGGACGCGTGCTATTGCGTTTGTAACGTGCTATTGCGTTTTTAAACATATATTTAAACAGTTCAAATCTCGGGAGTTGTTTGAAGTGTTTTGTATGATACGGCAATCTAAAAATAACTTTTAACCCCTTGCAAAAAAACGGGTGTTATATTTAAGAGACGTGTTTGGGTGTGTGTGTGTATGCACAACTTTTTTTTTGTTGTTTGATGAAATTGATGATGAAAGTTATGTGACCAGAAGAATGATGAGTATGCATGTGGATGGGTAAGTGGGTAGATATAGGCAAAGAAAAAGATGGAAGATCATCATCATAGAAGTCTGAAGAAGTCCACTCCTAAACCTAGACCTCCCCTATACATTTCCAGGCAGAACGATACTGGAGCCTTTCTTACACGGACTTAGTTCTGTGTTTCAGGTTAGACAACGTAAATTGTGCATGTATAAATATATAAATAAATGTAAACTTAAATTCTACAATTCAATTACGATGTAATGCTTGGCGTAGGCGGAGGTTCGGTTAGCAGTAAAATCGTCGTAAAATCGAGTATGTGTCGCCTGCATAGCACCTCGGGGCTTACACCTATACAGACTGGACAACTTTCTATCTAATCGATAGACCAGTCAGTGGGGTGATTGTGTATCTTTTGTTGCAATCAAAACCTAGCATCTGTCAGTTTTGACATTATTTTTAGCTTCGATTGCAATAAAAACTTTTGACTGGCCTCTAGCTCAGTTGGTAGTAGCTCTGCTTTCTGCGCCGTAGGTCGTGGGTTCGATCCCCACCGAGAACAAATATTTGTATGGTTAACATAAATGTTTGTTCTCTGTCTGGGTGTTATATTGTATTCTAAGTATGTATTTAAAAAAAAAAATGTATTCAAGTATTATATCAGCTATCTGGTTCCCATAGTACAAGCTCTGCTTAGTTTAGGGCTAGATAGTGTTGTGTGGATTGTCCGCATTATTTATTTATTTGTTGCAATCAAAACCTAGCATCTGTCAGTTTTGACATTATTTTGAGCTTCGATTGCAATAAAACACGAATAGAAACTAAACCTATCTTTGAAAAGGAACGATTGCAACAAGACCGAATGTTGACTTATGATAGTGAATATAGGAACTTCGCTTTGTAAAACTAGTATGGCAACAGATATATGTTGGTCGAAAATTTATGGCAACCAGATACGTGATCGCTGTTACTTGTTAGTATCATTTATTTGTTATTATCAAACTTGCAATACTCTTTAAATACCCTTGTAATAGATAATGTAAAATCTGCAATGCAATGCTCTTTTAACGAAATCTGCATGTTTTACAGATTGACTGCAAAGTTGGATGGTCTGTACCAAATTTTATACGTTCTCCGTCGATAAAATAACCAAATAGTGTGTCTTGGAAAATCTTATTCACGGGGTTATTCGGTTTGGGTTTTGGGCGACGGCAGCGACGATCAAGTGATCTCCTATCCTAGGGGTGGTTTTAGCAAAATGTAGTGTTATTTAAACCTTCGCGTTTAAAAATGCTACCACCGTTTTTTTTTGTGATAAATGATTAATAGTATGTAACGGGACCAACGATTTTAGATAAAATAAGTTTTATTTTAATACAACTAGCCGTTGGAACAATCATATGGCCCTCCTGATGTTACTGTTACGATGCACTCCCCTGCATCCATCAACTTGCTATCAAAACTCAACAAAGCATTAAATAACTCTGCAGAAAACTTAAACAATGTTCAAAATTTTCATTTATATTTGTTAAGTGAATTTTCTCAAGAATTGCTTTATCACGAATAATTTTCATTTCAGTCGATTTAACTAAATAAACTTGCTATTTCTGAGGCTCCACCATAAATCATGGATGAGTGATATGAATTATCGAGCAATGAACTCTTTGTGAACTACTAGGCAGCCGCCTGACTTTGCGCGTGCGAATTTTCAAAATTATTTTTACTTTGTTCGTATTCGTACTGCAAAGTACACACCCCCAAATTCCAAATCTCTAGAATAAGTGATTTCTTGGTGGTTGGTGGTACTTTCTTTACTTTCGAAAAACCTTATATTAACCTTAGTATTAACGTAGTATTAACCGTATATTATTTAGCCCTGTTGACAGTGCTATGAAATAATATATTTTTGGTTGAAAGTAGAACTTTCCATCAAAGTAAAGTCAAAGTGCGGTCTATGAATCTGGGCTTGAGTCATCGCTACCGTGCAGCCAGCTGAAGGTTTGGCCTAGCCTTTAGGCGTTAAACAGAACAACAAACAATCGTAATTCAAGATGGTGGTTGGCATGTGTACTCGAAAGTGTATCATCCTGAATTAGAGGGAAATATTATACATTCTGCTCACGGGGCGGCTAGCCGCGGTCTACAGTCAAGTGTCGTTGAACTTTGCTAGGGCTGACAGCTGAACAAGACGCTTGGACATTCGATGACCTTGGCAAAGCTAGCGACGATTGACATATAAAGACTAATGGTAAATTTTGGTACCCGTAGTTTATTACTAAAGTATATTTTTTTTATTTTTAGCCTGGGTCGTCCCACTGCAGGGCAAAGGCCTCTCTCTCCTTCTTCCACACCTCTCGATCTTTGGCTACAATGCGCCAGTCGTTCATATGACAATCGAGATCGTTCCGTCATCTTCTCCGGGGTCTTCCTCTACGACGCCGACCTTGTGGGACCCAATCGGTTAAGAGGGAATCACACAGGCGACTCTCCATACAAACGTAGTCCCCTATTTCCTCCCTGGATAATGCCTCTAGAGTAACCATTTTGTCTCATAAAATCCAGATCTGCTATAATACGTGGTCGTATGTTTTCCTTTTTTTCAGAAACTTATTATATATCGACCCCAGGGGGTCGATATCGACCACTTTGGGAAACCTGCTCTAGAGGCATTATCCAGGGAGGAAATAGGGGACTACGTTTGTATGGAGACTCGCCTGTGTGATTCCCTCTTAATATTTTGGCCCAAAGAATGTCCGGCATACAAGCCACATGCCCTGCCCAATCCCATTATAAGTATTATAAATATAATAAATTCCTTCGCGTCTGCTGTCTGTTTGAACGTGATAGACTTAAAAACTTTCAAACTTACTCACACAGTTTTGAAGAAGTGATTCATGTTAGCATAGTTTGTTGCCTGTTCTCAAAGGCTTGTTCGCGTGGAACTGGCACCTAGACTTAGATTTGAGACGTTTCAAGGTGATCCTTGTGATAAATCTGAATAAATGAACTTTTGATTTAGATTTTCATGACGACCGTTCAAATAGGAATCCTATTAAGCTTCTTTGTTCACTTCCTGTATTGTTTAGATAATATTTTGCATTGGGTTTACTTAACCAAGTTGTTGAGAATAAACAGCCTGTATTTATCTAACATGCAAAGTTTTACCAACTTTTTGAGCCTTCAATATCACGATAATATGTTCTTTTTTGCATTTAGTCATTTCCTCGCTGAGATGGGATGAAAAATTACGTGTTGCACTCGAGTGCAAAGATTTTTCACCTTGTGCTCTTTTGATTCCTTCACCAACGCTTAGGATTCTAATTTTAAACCATTCTCTCCGCTCGTGGTAAAATTTTAGAATCCTTCGCTTGCTCGGTCATCAAAATTGAGCTTGCGGTTAAAAAGCAACTTTGCACTCTTTTATAACAAACTAGCGGCCGCCCGCGGCTTTGCTCGCCGTTACCGTTCCCGTTGAAAAGAAAAAAAAAACCTTTTAAACCTTCTCTGGACCTTTACAAATCATTCAAGACCAAAATCAGCCAAGTCGGTCCAGCCGTTATCGAGTTATAGCGTCAGGAAGGAAAACCCGACTTATTTTTATTTTTATAAGTGGTAACCCTACACTGCAGTGCAGTGTAGTGACCACAGTCTAGTGTAGGTTACAGTCAGCTTGATGCTTTCAGTTACAGGCTAATGAATAAAGTAAGAAAAGTTTCTGTTGACCTCTCCTACTCCGCTATAAAAATGCGCAATGTATTTCTTTATTTGCTGTTTGAGTATCGCTGGCATTTGGTATGCATAAATTATTTGCTTTTGAAATCTACTTTTTTAACTTTTGCACATGGCTCTGGCTGGCAATAATGTTGCACGTGATGTTGAGTGGTATGAAATTGTACCATTCAAGTTTAAAATAAATTATGATGACGTATGTGAAGATTGAGAGTGAATAGAGTGATCGTATAGAACTGATTTTTGACGTGACAACGTCTTATAAGCGACAAAGAAGCACAATCGACCTTCGCGTTTGGCAGCGTTCGACATCTGTGTATTTTCTTATGACGTTGTCAAGTTCAACTATCGTCAGTAAACCGACTTTACAGACAAAACCGATTTTTTCACTTTAAAGATTTCTGTGCTTTGCCCAACTAAAAAAAAAAAGGTTTATCTAGGTTTTAGCTATCCCGACATACCTCTTGAAGCTCGACCCCTAAAAATGTGTAGTGGGGTTTGTAAGTTTGTATGAAAAAAGTTGAGGCACCGGGTGAAAACTTGATAAATTATCCCCCTTTGACCGTGCCTTCCCTGGACCCTGTAAAGTATTTATAACAGCAGGAGGACACAGTGAAAGACAAGTTTCATGCATAGACTGACTTTATTCCATTCCACCCTCAAGCTCCAATATCATACATCGCTACCCACATCTCTCTTCTTAAAATAAATAAAACATTATACCTACCTACGTACCTATTCTTTTCTTTGTTTTTGTTATTGAGATACTTTGAGTTACATTGAAATTATTATAGGTAAAAAACTTGAAACTCAGTGTACATAGATTAGGTAACTCTAAATATTGAACAGTTTACTTACAGATACCGTTAGATAATAATTACTTAAACTAAGTATACATTTTTATCTACATGCATTTTTTTTTTTTTTTTTTTTTCTTTTTTTTCTTTTTATTATTAGAAAAACGTACAATTGCATTTATTATATTATACATTAAATAGGTGATAGACAGAAAATTTACCTACTTAACACAGATTTTAGGCAAGCCTGTAAAGTAGATATTTTTAGTTTATTTTATTTTAACAGTCACAAGAATATTAGAAATGATTTAGCTTGATAATAATAATTATGATAATTAGCATAACTAACAAGCAATTATTATAATAGGACATTTTTTTTTTTTTTTTTTTTACATTTATTTATTATTAAGTATACCTACATATTTTTTATTTTATTTATTTGTTATTATTACTATTTATTACATTATTATTACTAGTAAAATAACTAGTAATGTTTACATACATTTATAATATAGGTACACACACTGACATGCAATTCACACTTGGGGCATTGTAATATGTGCTACTTACACCTAACCGTGAAACCGGTTTTACACAACACGCAATTTGAAATGTTTCACTGTTTTAACTAAATGGATAAGTTGATATGTTCGTTGTTCCGTTGTAGATAGTTCAGGAAAATCCCCACCGATCAGGAGGTCTCACTGTCCTGCCAAATCGAGTAACATATAGATTAGAATAAGGAGCAGCAGCGGCGGGGACGGAAGAGTTCGTGGCACCTGAGTGGTGTGGCGCACTGGAGCTGGCGGGCATGGACTCAATGACGTCATCGAAAACATATGATTCATTCATCGCGCTCTGTTCTTGTCGCAACGGACTATCTAGGGTGATCTGTCTACGATTTCGTCTAATCACTGCACCAGATGTACATAGCCTAAGTGTGTATGACCTTAGCCCTGACAGTGCAATAATAACACCGTTTATCCATTTCCCGTTAATGCGTACTTTGATTTTGTCACCAACTACGAACGGTTTTAAATTCTTACTACCTTTATCAAAATATTTCTTTTGTGTTGATTGTCGTAGCTGTAATTCCCTACTCACATCAGCGGGACGGTGAATTTTAGGTTCGAGTAGCCTCGGGGGACACGGAACTATACTACGGTATTTTCTACTATTTAGTAACTCGGCGGGAGAAGGCAAAGTTTCACTAATTGGCGTGTTGAGGAACTCCAATAGTGCAAGTCTAAAGTCAGAACCATCATAACGTATTTTTTTATACATGTTCTTAACAGTCTGGATGGCCCGCTCGACTTGACCATTGGACTGAGGGTACCTTGGGGAAGACGTTTTATGTTGGAATTTCCACTCACGGCTAAATTCTTGAAACAGTCTACTTGAAAATTCAGGACCATTATCTGACATGACTACGTCTGGAAGACCCTGCCTGCTGAAGATGTTCTTTAATTTACTTATAATATGTTCAGAAGTTAAGTTAGTTAACTGTTCCACTTCTACAAATTTACTAAAATAGTCAATTACAAGTAGATAAGATTTTCCGGCGCTATGAAAAACATCAGCACCTACTTTAGACCACGCACGGTGTGGTACCTCGTGTGGAATCAATGGCTGCTTACTATTTTCTTTGCGATGCGTAAGACATGCTTGGCAGTGCGATAACATATCCTGTATTTGCGAGTTCATGTTTGGCCAATACATAATTTCTCTAGCCCTTAACTTCGTCTTCGCTGCACCTAAATGACCGATATGTATTTTTTTTAGCATATCCCTACGCATACATTTAGGTATGACAATCCTTTCACCTTTCCACACCAAGTCATACTCAACAGTTAATTCATCCCTACAATCCCAATACGCTTTTATTATATCTGCCAAATTACTTTTGTCTACTGGCCACCCATTTTTTATTATCCTGATTAATTCTCGCATTTCTTCATCTGTCGAGGTATGTTTTTGCAATTCTATAAAATGTGTGTCCGATAAGGAGTTGCTAGTAGCTATGGCACATACCTGCGCCCGCACGTCTAGGTCGTCGCGCGGCTCGCTTACAGAGCCGCTGCTCGGGGCGACCGCCCGGGACAGAGTGTCCGCTATATATAGGTACCTACCTGGCTTGTATACGAGCGTAAACGTGTAAGGCTGCAATCTTATCAACATTCTTTGTAACCTAGCCGGCGCTCCCGCTAAGGGCTTATTTATAATACTAACAAGAGGTTTGTGATCTGTCTCGATTGTTATATCACTTCTACCGTAGATATATGTATAAAACTTCTCGCAAGCAAAAACACATGCATACAACTCTTTTTCAATCTGTGCATACGCTTGTTCTGTTTTTGTCAACGACTTTGAAGCAAAACATACTGGCAATCCGTTTTGCAGTAAACATGCCCCTAAACCATGCTTACTTGCATCTACCGACAAGGTCACCGGTTTATCTAAGCTATAATACTGCAAGACTGGGGGATTAGTCATGCATTTTTTAAGTTCCTCTAAACAATTGTTATGATTTTCGTCCCAGTGCCACGCAATATCTTTTTTTAAGAGCTCGCGTAAAATTCGAGTTTTATCCGATAAGTTTGGTATAAAACTTCCCACGTATGTAACTAATCCTAAAAATCGTTCTAAATCCTTGGCATTTTCTGGTTTTGGCATATCTAATATCGGTAATATGTGTGCATTATCAGGTCGAATACCATTTTGGGTAATTATATGCCCTAAGTACCTTATTTCTGTTAATCCTATTTTGCATTTTTCTCTATTTAACTTGACGTTAATTTGCTTACATCTCTCTAAAACTTGACGTAATCGTTTGTCATGTTCCAGCTTTGACGGGGCGTAAACCAATAAATCATCTACGAATAATTCTACACCCTGTATATCATCAAAACATTCAAAAAGTCGCTTGTGAAATACTTCTGATGCCGACGAAATTCCAAAAGGCATCCTTAAGAATTTGAATCTACCAAATATCGTATTAAATGTACATAAATCAGTGGAATCGCTATGTAATCTTGTTTGCCAAAATGATTGTTTACAGTCGAGTGTACTAAAGTACTTGGCTCCCGAGAGCTTGGAGGTTATTTCATCCAAAGTAGGTAATTTAAAATGTTCACGTTTTATGTATTTATTTAAATCTCGCGGATCCAAGCAAATTCTTATGTCCCCACTAGGTTTTTTAACTACAGTCATGCTATTAACCCAGTCTGTGGGCCCTTCTACCTTTTCAATAACTTTTAACTGTAACATTTCATCCAACTTCCGCTTGACATCATCACGAAGCGCCACCGGCAGCTTGCGCGGTGCGTGCACTACCGGTTGTGCATCACTAGTCAATTGTATTCTGTATTCCCCCGGCAAACATCCCATTCCCTCACATACTTCCGGATATTCATCTAAAATGCTATTCGAATTATTTTGTATAGAAAAAATACGTCTGACAAGGTTAATTTCAGCACAAGATTTTTTTCCTAAAACTGGTGGAGAATCGACATCTACTATGATAAATTTAGTTATATACGGTTTATTTTTATGATTAACTTTTAATTGACACTTGCCTAAGACATTTAAATTCTCGCCTGAATAACTAATTAATCTAGTGCCTGTTGGTAAAAGATCGCTCTGTTGAACTCCCGTTTGCGACAAGAACTTCAATGGTAAAACGTTCACGTCAGCTCCAGTGTCCAACTTGAAACGAATGTTGTTATTATTGATTTGTAAATCTACCAACCACTCATCACTGATGCTTGCAATATGGCTCATGCTACATACCTGATCTGTGGAGTTATCCTGAACTGTATACACACGGCAGACCCTTGCAAAATGATTTAACTTGTTGCACTTTGCACATCTTAGTCCATAGGCCGGACACTGGAATTTCTCATGGATCCTTCCACAATAATTACACGGATTTCCTCTACCGCGTGACTGTTCTTGGAATGTTGTTCCTCGCGTGCTAGCTGCGTTCTGTCGAGGAGTGGGCGCAGGCGCTCGTGCCCCCTGACTCACTCGACTAGCGCCGCTCGCAGCCTGCCGGCTAGGCCCGGCCGCGGGTGCCTGCTGTCCCGTCCAAGCCTGCTGGCGCTGCACACCAGCTCGGCGCGTGCCACATCGGCACGGTGCACGGTCTTCACGTCGAACCCAGTGCACATCACATACTGGTTCATCATGTTCCTCTATTGCATGAATTATACTAGCCTCGGTTTGCTCGGTTTTTACTGTACTCGCCTGTGCCCGCGATATTTCAGCGACTGTACATATATCTAATGTTTTCTGGAGTGTCAAATCAGGAACCCTTAATAATCTCTCCCTCAATGTATCTTCTCTTAGGCCGCATATCATTCTGTCCTTGATCAGATCGTCCTTCAGTTTATCGAACTCACAAGAGGCCGCAAGCTTATTCAAATCGAACGCGTATTGGTCGACAGTCTCATATTCCTGTTGATTCCGCGTAAAAAACTTGTGGCGTTCTATCGTTAAGTTTTTTTTCGGAGTGAAGAAGTCATCAAACTTCTTTAGCAACGATTCGACAGTAGTAATAACTTCTACTGTAAACTGCTCATACACCTCACGGCACTTCTCACCGATGACATGAAGCAAAATACTTGTCTGTACCTCCTGGTCTTTTTTATCCAATTGGCATGCTTTATAATAAATCATAAACGACTTCTTCCATTTTATCCATTCTCTGCATAAATTTCCAGACGTAACATTTGTCAAGTCCTTTTCGAAGCAAAATGGCGGCGGTGGCTGTAGCATTGAATCCATATTTGCGGTGTAATTTTAGCACTTCGGTTTATTCACTCACTGTTCCACATCAACTTCGTAATATTTGCACTATTTCCAACTAATTCCCGAGTTTTGGAACCGGCTGCGCCATGTAAAGTATTTATAACAGCAGGAGGACACAGTGAAAGACAAGTTTCATGCATAGACTGACTTTATTCCATTCCACCCTCAAGCTCCAATATCATACATCGCTACCCACAGACCCCTTCCCCCGACTTTTGACGAAGTTTGTCCATCTTTGCCGAAAACATGTCGGTTACATGACAGGTGACGTGACATTGTCGTGAGCTTATTAGTTTTTCCCCCATCTCAAAAAGCGCCCAAGCCCACTAAAGAAGGTTTACGTCAAAAAAAAAAATCATAGACAAAGTCACATGGATAGTACCTAGTTTATAAAACTAAATTGGTTTTCATTTAGATGTAAAGTAATCCATTAGGTTTAATTTAGGTAAATTCAATTAGAGTAGTACTCGCAATATGAAAAGGCTTTTAGTGTTATTGGCGTTTTATTTTGCTGTGTAATTGTTTATTGAATGATGAGCTGTATGAATACAGTTTATCAGGACAAACGATCCTTTTGACCGTTTTGTTTATAGCGTAGAAACTTTTTTGCATATGTTACCAGAAAAATGCAAGTTTCGAGTTCGGTTCGAATTTTTTGCATGGAAAAAAATGCCTGACACCAGTTACTCGTACCGTGACCGCAAGTCTCTCAGCTCAGTTGGTTCTGCCTTCTGTGCCGTAGTTCGTGGGTTCGATCCCCAGCGAGAACAAATATTTGTGTGGTGAACTTAGATGTTTCTTCTCTGTCTGGTTGTAATATTCTCACACAGAAGGCAGAGCTACTACCGTCTGAGCTGTGAGGCTAGTCAAAACATAACATATAGAATGCATACCTATTATTGAATGTGTTTAGGATCTATGTGTTAAATGAACACAACATATTTTATACCCCTGTACTATCCATAAAAAGGGCTTCATACATATTTTTAGTTTTACGACGGTGTATGAAAGTTTTTTCATCAAAAATAACGTTAAACCGCTGTAAAACCAAATGTTTTTGCATAAAATGCTACGAGAAACAATCAGTTTGTTTGTACTTGTACCATGTCATATGGATGAATGTGCACGTCTCTGTTGCAGAGCGAAAATAAGTAATAGCTTGTAAGATCTAAATACTTACTTTATTTTATTTGAGATAGGGTACCTACATGAGTACCATTAGTAAAATTTAAACAAAAATAGTTACAGTTAGTCTGGTGTGTTGTAATATAAACGCGGATTTATAATTCTGAAGACCCTGTGAGGGTTACCTCGCTCTGAGGCGTTCCATTTAAAGCTTGAATTGCAAGCGAGAGCGCGGAACGAGCGACAAAGAGGCACAATTTGCCTCCGCATTTGGCAGCGTTCGACATCTGTCTCACTCCTACTTGAGTGAGCCATGCGTCCGCGTGGACAGCTGATGACGTTGTCACGTTCAACTATCGTCAGTAAACCGACTCTACAGACAACCGATTTTTTACGTGGACCACAATTAAGTATAAGCAAAAATTAATCTAAACACTCACGTTTTAGTTTTATTAAGAGGGGGATACAATGTTTCTAACAGACTCCTGACAATGTTCATATCTCTGGCTCTTCAGACACCTTTTAATTCTCCCTCTGAGTTCGCATCATATAAAACAATGTTACGACTTTTCTATTCGTCGTTTCGAACGCCATGCTTGTGAATGATAAGCGGGTAGGTGAGCGTCTGGAAATTGATATTTCGCTACTTTTACTGAATGTTGAGTTGGATCAATAAACCGTTTCAGTACCTTTTCATGCTGAAAATATTTTGGCAAACATAGACATGGATTTTTAGTTTGTTTGATCTGCTTGGATTTTATCAACTGCTGTTAGAAATTGTGCTGCAATACATTTTTGGTATTGGAAAAATAAACTTATAAGCAAGCTACGCCTCTAATAGTAAGTACATTACTGCCGTGGTTTGTAATGAGTTTGTTGCCGGCCGCTGTTTGATGGTGGTCGTGAGCTCAGCGTAACGCAAGTCCAGGCCATCGCAGTGCGATCAGCAAGGGCTGTCATGATGACCTAGCTTGAAGGCCAATACCATAGTGAAGCTGAGCGCTGAGGCTATTAAAGCGTGGCAAGCAGCACAATCATTGTAGACCAATGCTTGTACAGTAGTTCTCTCAAACACTCAAATGCGAGTAAGTTAATATAGCTTACGTTTCGTAGACAAAGTTCCGTTGACTTCAGTGGCTTAATTGTCAATCACTTTTCGCTTCTCTTGAATTTCCATGTGTTAAACAGTTTATCATTGGAACATTCGTCGTTTGAAAAGTATATCACAAAAATTTATGGAAATCCATAGAAAATTGCAAAAAATTTACCGCGTTGTGCTTTTGTTTTTTTTTATTAAGTAAAGGCGTTTGTACTGGCTACCTATACAGCCAAATCTTAAACTCGACCTTTTTGCAATAGACTATTTTTGAAAATGGAACTCCTTATTCTGAGTAAAACATTTTTCATTCGACTATTTCGTAGACTAATAGACTCGACAATGATGGATTTTCTAGGATCATTACTGGTGGCAAAACTCACTAGCAATTAAACTCCATAGAACTATGCTGGTGCCTTTTCGAGTAGCACGGCAAGGTCGACTTTGCTCAAAGAAGGTTGTCAATAATCTTCTTCTTGTTTTTTAGTGTGGTGAATGGATTTTTATGTGCGCTCCAAAGAGGCTCCTTTCGTGTTCTATGACATGCCGGTTTTCCCACGATGTTTTCCTTCACCGTTGGAGAGTACTGGAATAGTAAACATACATTTTTGAACAGAAAACGTATTGGTTTCCACGACTGGATTTGAACCTACGACCTTAGAATTGGTCAAAAATATAATGAGCACAATACAAGCTTTTTTGAGTAAAAAAATATAGAAACCTACAATTTTGGAAATTGATGTTAACGGTTTTTTGTGTTACAGCTATCGTTGTTTATCTTAGTTCTATTTTATCACAAGGAAAGATAAAATGAAATTTTATGCCCGCAAATAGGGTGAAGTTCGATTCTTGATACGAATTTAAGAGGTTTTTAACGGCCACTAAAAAGAAACTATTTCGCCATTGTCAAGTTGTTTACTAGAATTTGGTATTTGGTAGATCAACCTTCATATAAAAAAAACGTGAAGTGAATACCAGTGAGCACTGGAGGCCTATATTGATAGCGGCCCCGCCTTCCGATTCTAAATCGTGGATTCAAATCCAGGCATGTACCAATGAGTTTTTCTGTCCAAAACTGTGTGTGCACTATGCCAGTACTCTCAAACGGTGAAGGAAAGCATCTTGAGAAAACAAGAAAACAGTCATGACGTAGAAATAAATAGTTCAAAGATATATTATGTCAAATGCACGAAAGAAGCCTCTTCGAGGAGCGTTGTAAATATTTTCACTAGTCTTCATCTGGTTCATGAACCAGTGTCACCATAAGATCAGCCAAAATGATTCATAAATGGTCGGGGGCATTAGGGGGTTAATTTCGCAAGCCAGTTTGAAACTTAATAAAAGCCGTTGGTAAGTATTTTCAGGTAGGTTAAAGAGCAGGAAAAAAGTATCTTGGCGTACCTTTAATCCTATCTACCACATTATTGATTTGAAAGAACAAGTACCACGAGAAGAGGACGAAGAAGGATGGTTCAATTTCTATTCCTGAGGCACGAAAATTTAAAAAGAGGAGCTTTGTTGTTTTCAACTTGAACATTTTCACAGTAAAAACTGTTTGAAAGTCTCGATAGTTGGAACACGTGCTGCCCTCAAACATTTCAAAATTTTAAAAATAAATGTGCTATTGCAGCATCTGTTACAGTTTATTGGAGTTATGGTGATATGATTAACTTGGAGCCAAAAATTGGCCGAAACTGCTGAATTTGTTGGCATAGCGGCCAGGATAGTAATCGGCACGTGGATTGCAAAAATAAAGAGAGCTCGTGCAGGTGGCATCATGGAATCGTGGAATTTTTGATATTACATATCTGCCAAATTTTGAAAACATCACGGTCACATGGGTCACGTCTTATGTTCTAATACCTATTTATTTATTTTTTCACTTCTCTTGCTGAAAAAGACCGTCATAGTGGCGTACCAGGTAGTAAAAAAAGTTTTTTTTTATTTTTGTTTGTCAAATGTCAAATGACAATGAGCATACAAAAACGAAAAAGTGTTTAGTCATAAGTAGAATAATCATGAATAAAGACTTGACTTCTGTTTCATTAAAAAAGAATATCATTTTATTTTTGAAAATGGAACTAAAATTGGTGAGCTCTTTGGTAGAATGCATGCAATGCGTTGCGGCTATACAGAAGAAATAAAAAAGAAACATTGGCGCGAAATCTTAAAAAAAAATCTAATTGCAAATGGAATAATTGATAGTGATTGTAATTAATTTTTCACATGGTATTGGATTATCTTATTTCCTTACAATCATAGTGAAACGAAGAGTGTATCACACGGCGCACCCCCTTACATGGTTAAATAGTAATTGCAGGACAATTTCTCCAAAATCGAATACTTACCTATACAACGTGTATCAAAATATGTGTACTATCCTGAAGGGGGGTGAATTTCCACCCCCCGGGGAACAACTTTTGTTCAACGACTTTTCGAACTTCGATTGGTATCTCTGAAAAAAACTGCAACGAAGTTTCAACATGAACAGCTGACTTTATACAAAGTGACAACCCTAAACTCAGCTACAGAGGTAGTAGATAGTAGTAGTAGACCTACAGAGGTAGTAGGTCAAGGGGTCAAGGGTTTACAAGGATAGGGTTGTCAATTTATTTAGGCATTATGAAATTAAATATTTTTGTATGGGAAACTGAAAATAGGAATTTTTAATTTTCTCCCACCCACAACTGATCACCATTGTGGTCTGAAACCCCCCACCTTCGCATAGTACACATATTTAGATACACCTTGTATTGTTCCAAACCGCTATCAACTCGTTCTTAAGTTTAGTCTAGAAAATACTCCGTTTCAAGTTTTTAAAGAACAACTAATCCTGCAAGATTCAAGATTCAATAAGCGTTTATTCAATACGATACAAGAATCACTTTGAAACGACTTAAAGCTAGGTGAGTCTAGGTGCCAGTTCCACGCGACCAAGCCTAGAAGAACAGGCAACAAACTACGGCTCGGTTCCTACCGTTTTTAGGGTTCTGTTTTTGCCATTTGGCTTACAGATTCGTCATGTCTGTCTGTCTGTCTGTCGGTCCGTCCGTATGTCACAGCTATTTTTCTCTGAAACTATAAAAGCTAGACTGATGAAACTTGGTGAGTAGATGTATTTTGTGAACCACATTAAGATTTTTACACAAAAATAGAAAAAATCCCATAAATTTTGGGGGTCCCCATACTTGAAACTGAAACTCAAAAAAAATTTTTTCATCGAACCCATACGTGTGGGGTATCTATGAATAGGTCTTCAAAAATGATGTTGAGGTTTCTAATATCGTTTTTTTCTAAACTGAATAGTTTGCGCGAGAGACACTTCCAAAGTGGAAAAAAGTTGGTCCCCCCGCCCCTCTAACTTCTAAAATAAGAGAATGATAAAACTTAAAAATATATATGTTGTACATTATTATGCAAACTTCCAACGATATTTGGTTTGAACGAGATCTAGTCAGTAGTTTTTTTTTTATACGTCATAAATCGTAAACCGCAATTTACCTTTCGACGAACTACAAGAACCTTTTATTTCATATATTTTTTGATATTATGTTACTTGTTGCTACGGAACCCTTCATGGGCGAGTCCGACTCGCACTTGGCCGCTTTTTTTTATATGATCCTTTTACAAATTACTGCGACAAAAAAACTCATCGAAAAATCGAACATCCCTTGATGTTCCAAAGCACTTCCAGTTATCATTATTCGTTCAGCCCAATTTGGGCGTTCCATTAATCTGAAACTAATTTATTAAATGGATCTACGGAGATTGCTTCGTATTTCACCGTATTACCTTAAGCAAGCGGGACAAGTTAAAGAATATTGGGGAGACGGCTCGGGTGAGGCCTGAGGGGGTTATTTTCATTTGGTAGCGTTATTGCTTTGGGTGAATGTTATTTTGTTTACATTATGATGTGATCCGTGTAAAGCCCCTGCGGGTTATAAAAAATCACTTGTAGTACTATTGCTTGTACAATTTCTGTTCTATTATTACCTGTGGGATGATTGCGTATCTTTGTTAAACAAAACCTTGTCGCACCTGTCAGTTTTGACATTATTTTGGGCTTTGGATGCAATTAAAAACGAATTTAATTCAAACCAAGCTTACTTTGACAAATAACGACTGCAACCAGCCTGAATGTTGACGTAATAAACATGAGATAGCAAATAGGAACTTCGCTTTGTAAAACTAGTATGGCAACAGGTAGTGGTCGAAAAATGATGGCAACAAGATATGTGATCGCTGTTCCTTTTTAGCATCAAACTTTTGACTGCCACAGAATAACACAATCGCTCAGCTGTGCCAATAGAGAAACGATATCCGCTAAGTATAATACGGTGGTTTCTTGCTTGTTTTATAATTTATCTCATAAAACAAACCAATAGGGATCGATATAAAAGTGTTCTTGTAGGTAAAAATAATAAAAGTAAACAGGCCTTTGCATCTATTGTAGATGATTTATATAGCGTCAGGAACAATTGGTGATTACACAAGCACTATGTGCGGGACGCTACAGTGTCTGGGACAGTATTTTAGATGGAATATTCTAAAATAATAAAAATAATACAATATAATTATCCAAAGTTTTATTTGTTGTGATGAATATTGATGTTTTTTCTGCGTCTAGACTCTTTGTTATATCGGCTATTGTCAGTTATTCTCATTTTATTGTAAGCCATCGAAAGAACGAAAAAAACATTTACTTATGATTCCAAAGAAAACCAAACACACTACAGATACCAATAAAAATAATGGACTACTCGAAGTAATATTTGCACAAAATGATATTAAAGAAAATTGAAAAAGAAACAAGAGCAATACAATTTCTATAGTATTTTTCACTGTTTTAATATGAATAGATGTAGGTATGCAGTAGGAATGTCATGTGACTAGGAGAGTGATGAGTATGAATTTAACTAAATATTTGGGCCAAAGAAAAATGAATGAACGGTGTGAATGATTACATGGGAGATAAATATGTGAATACAGAGATGACGGCTAATAGAGGAGAATGGAAGAGGTGAACATGTCGACCCTATTAAAGTGGGATAAGGGCAGAAAGAAGAAGACGTAGGTATGAGGATCCATAAGTTTATGTGAAGATTTGAGGACATGGCAAGAAGCAGCTACAGAAGAAAGACAACGGCGATAACAGAATGGTAGCTAAGAGATGCTATGCGACCACGAGGAAGACCAAGCGCTGGATGGTGGGATGGTTTAGAAGTAGAACAGAATAGAAAATTCTTTATTGCACACCTTAAAACTGACAATGGTAAACATGAATGGGAGAATGGTTTGGAAGTAGTTGGGCAGCAATGGCGACTGGCACAGGACCAAAGTAAAAGTCGTTTTAAAGAGGAAATTATAAACTCAGCAGTGGGCGTACATGATAATAAAAAAGATTCTAATAACGCTACCCGTTCATACCTCACAGTGAACTCACAAAAATAAACCGCAGTTTCAACGTTTAATGCATTTATTAACCCCGAAAGATGGTCTGTTTTATCACGATTGGCTCATTCAATTCTCTTTGATGTGGTTATGGGTTTTGTGATTGAATTAAATATTATGCAGGTAAGTATGTATTGTTAAATTCATGCTTCGAATTTTAATATAACGATGTTAATAATATGTAAATTATACCCGAATATCAACAATGTCTTTTGGTCGATTGATGACTATGGGCCCGGAGACGAAGCATTAGACGTCATACTCAATGGATCGACGACATTGTTAAGATCATGGTATGACGATGGATAGGAAATAAATAAATATTGCTGACAATACACACAACACTATCTAGCCCCAAATTAAGAATAACTTGTACTATAGGAACCAGATAGCTGATATGAAATGAAATGATAAAATATTTACATACATACCTTTTATTAAATTACACACTATGAATACAATATAACACCCAGACAGAGAAAAAACCATCTTGTGTTCACCACACAAATATTTGTTCTCGGTGGGGATCGAACCCACGACCTACGGCGCAAAAGGCAGAGCTACTACCAACTGAGCTGAGTCAGTTGAAAAGCTTGAAATTGTCCATTCTAAGCCATGAAGTTTTGATGACATTGATCAATGTCATTCAAAATGCCACAACCGGTTTAGGTCCATGAATAACTTATTACGTTATTACATCAGTCGGTAAATCTGATAATTAAATGTAAGTGCTTAAGCGATAAACAATTCACAAATCAATTACTGGATTTATCTCTGGTGACATTGCTGTTACACAATTGAACAGTGTCACAGCGTATTACACCAACAGCTAACTATCATACAAATAGTACCTTTTCTATTCAAAATACCCACTTTTTCCAACAAATATACCTTTCGCGAACACTCAGGCTTTTTTAAGGAATATAGCATGGGGTTCTTTAAAAAAGGCGTTTTAAGTTTTAAAGGGTCAGCAACGCGCTTTTAATCACCTCAGTAGGCCCTCAGTAAGCTCTGTATGGCTCTGTCTCTGGCTTTAGTTTTGAGCCTGTGTGAGTGCTCACCAGTGTATTATACTGTGTATTATACAGTGTATTATAGATAGATAGATAATTCTTTATTGTTCACCACACAAAAAATACAGTACAGGACATACAAAAATTAACAGTTAGGTAAAACAATGGGAGACCTTATCGCTGAGAGCGATCTCTTCCAGGCAACCTTTGCATGGAAGAAGATTATGTAAGAGACTAACTTGGTCGAGTCATCATCATCATCATCATTATCAGCCTGAAGAAGTCCATTGCTGGACATAGGCCTCCCCTACACATTTCCAGGAAGAACGGTTCTGAGCCCTTTCCATCCATCGACTTCCCGCGATCTTAACAATGTCGTCGGTCCATCTGGTGGGTGGGCGCCCTACGCTTCGTCTTCCAGTTCGTGGTCGCCATTCGAGAACCTTTATTCCCCAACGGTTGTCAGTTCTTCGAGCTATATGGCCTGCCCATTGCCACTTCAACTTACTAACTCTACGAGCTATGTCGGTGACCTTGGTTCTTCTACGGATATCCTCATTTCTGATTCTATCACGTAGTGAAACTCCCAACATAGCTCTCTCCATAGCTCGTTGCGCGACTTTGAGCTTGTGCATGAGGCCAATAGTTAACGACCACGTCTCAGTTCCATAAGTCATCACTGGCAACACGCACTGATTAAAGACTTTAGTCTTGAGGCTCTGCGGTATCTGCGACGAGAAGATGTGGCGCAGTTTCCCGAACGCTGCCCATCCGAGTTGGATTCGTCGGCTGACCTCTTTTTCGAAGTTGGCTCTACCTAATTGGATCGTCTGACCCAAATAAACATAGTGGTCCACAACTTCGATAATATCGCTCCCAACATGTACCGGCATGGGTGTGACATGAGCATTAGACATGATTTTTGTCTTGCTCATGTTCATGTTTAGACCCACCTGTTGGGAGACAATATTGAGGTCTCTGAGCATTGTGCCTAAGTCTTCCAGCGACTCCGCCATTATGACTATGTCGTCGGCAAATCGAAGGTGAGTGATGAATTCGCCATTGATGTTGATGCCATACCTTGTCCAGGACACGAGCTTGAAAATATCCTCCAGTGCCGAGGTGAACAGTTTCGACTTACTCGGTCGAGAGTCGAGAGGGTCGGGGAGGGACGTACTTGGTCGAGTACGAGTAAATAAATGAACTAAACTTGTCTTTTACAAGCTGTGGCTAGCGCTTGTAATTGCGTCCGATTCTGTTAATTATTTGCGCCGGGGTCTGTCACGTAATACGATATTATTCGATAAATTCAGGTTCGCAGTTCTGTTCTGGGATTCAATTTGTTTAATGGTGGTTGTCAACATCGGGTGGGCTACGAGAGTACCGTTTGGTTCATGCGCGCTGTGTTACGAGAAATCTAGGACAAAAAAACACCGCTTGGAAGTAGCCGCGTTGATGCTTGTACTCGAATGTAGCGCAATTTTCGAACGCAAACCGACCCCTAGTCTCCGTTTCCTACTGCAAATCATCAAAGCTATGAGAAGTCAATGTATTGGTCGTTTTGAATGATGAAAACTCCAAAACCAAACATAAGGTTGGCCTCTCAATCTGGTCGTGGGTTCGATCTCCACCGAGGTCAAATATTTGGGTGGAGAACTGTTTTGATGTTTAGATAAATAGATAACACTTTATTGTACACAAGGATACATCACAGTAACAGCGTAATAAAATAAAGTGCAATGGGCGGCCTTATCGCTGAAAGCGATTTTTTCCAGGCAACCTTAGGATGGTAAGTAGGTAGTGAAGAGCAGAAACGGACGGATGTTTGTTCTCTATCTAGGTGTTATATTGCATTCTTAGTATTTATTTACAAAAAAAAGTATTAAAGTATTATATCAGCTATCTGATTCCCATAGTACAAGGCCTGCTTAATATGGGGTAGTGTTGCGTAGATTGTCCACAATATTCATTTATTTTATTATCTTTGTGACAAAATGCGGCAATAATTTTAATTGTTGTGCAAACTAACCTTTATAATTATTTTGAAGTTGAACTCAACTTTTCCTTCAAGAAATACGCATTACGAAGTTTCACTGGAAAACGTGTTTGTGCTTCCAAGGATTGCATGAGCAACAATTCTAATCCAAACTTATACTTTCCAGCTGGCACTTGCCAACAGCGGATATCAAAAACTGATTGGAAACTTTCAACAAGAAATAAATCTAAACAAATAAAAACGGGAATGGATTTTCGATAATCTGTGACTCACCTTTGAGTTTTAATTCACCTTTGCGAATTGTAACTTGATAAGACCTATTCGTTTCCCAGAGCCCTGATGTCTTAACAGCCAGGTTTACACAAGTGATTTTCGTTTTTAGCGTGTTGTTTTTAAGGGTTGGAATGGAATAGTTGTTTGATAAGGCTGTTGTGTGATGTGTGTTGTGTCGTTGTGTGGCGTGTTACACGCGAGGCATGTAGTTTAGACGAATAGCCGCATCGCGCCGATGTCGGCCAATATAGATTCTGTTATTCCGATATACGCAATTATATACTTTTTGTTTGCATAAATTCAAATTCAAATTCTTTATTGCACTTATGTTGTATAAAGGTGTTACAGTAGGTAATTTAAGTTTCAAACATAAACCCTGTTAGGGCACCGCAACTTATTTCCCCGCTTTGGAGGCGCTATCATACTTACATATATCTATACATTTTAAACTTAGTAGGAACTATGTATTATTTTAAACTTATAAACTATATTATTCTATACTTAGATACTAAGCTACAGCATCGAGACGACGACACCGAAGAGATGTAAATTTATATCCATGGTTACAAACAAATAGGTAATTTTAATTTTCATTGAAAAACTCATCCAACGTATAGAAACAGTTTTCAGATAAGTAGGTTTTTAAAATTTTCTTATATTTTATGCAGCAGTTTTCATTTTTTATTTCAGGAGGGAGTTTATTATATATTTTTACACACATCCCATATGGTCCGGAATGGTATGGTATGGCATTTGTGTGGTCCTTAATTGGTTTTAATGCCTTGGATTTGGTCCGCAATCTGTGATCACGTGATCAGAGAGCATGCAATGAGATGGCAGTTTTAAAAACGACCACCAGTAAGCTAAATTGCAATCTGCTGGTATTTTGAAGGTACATTTTCTATAGCAATAAATACAAACAAAAATCATGGGAAAGGTAAAGAAAATATTAAATTTTATTTCTCTTTAGAATGTTTAGAAAACGTACGCATAGGTATAGTGGTGGTATATAAATGTTCGTGATTTTCAACTTGATTTGTTCAACGTACACGATCACATACTACCTTTTGAAACTGAATAGACAGAATACACCGATAAGTTAACGTCACAAATTATGTCAAAATGTGTTCATGATCAAGGCAATGGTGCAAGCGAAAACCGACTCTAAGGTGACGAACATTTTCATACCGCGACTGTACAAATTGAATGAATACAAAACCATATTATGCATTTAGTTTGGTTTCTTTTACCATACAGAAGTTAGCCGTTATTTTACTACAGACGATAAAAACATGAAAGACGCCGGCGGCCCTTCTTAATAAATACATCAATCAAGTCCTGTCACTTTGGTGATTAACAGAGATTTAACTGATACTCTTGCTGAAATAAAATGACGCAATGACAGTGACATTTAAGTTGTCAACGCATGCATCTTCATCAGATATGGATGGATGAATTGATTGATTTATCTTTAATATCCTTTTAAAAATACATTCAGGGCCTATTTTACGGGTCACCAATTATTTATTTATTTTAGCCTGGGCTGTCCCACTGCAGGGCAAAGGCCTCCTTTCCTTTTTTCCACATATCTCTTATCTTTGGCTACAGTGTCATGTTGTTGTCAGTCGTTCATATCATAATCGAGATCGAGGTTACCAATGCCATGCTTTATTCCCACTCAGTGCCATGGATTAAAAAAAAACAAATGTCTTTCGTACCTACGAGGCAATGCTTTATTATAGGCGATGGTTACCACTAAACATCAGGTGGGCCATATGCATATGATTGTTCCATCAGCTAATAGTTGTATAAAAAAAGGTTTTTTTACGATTATCAGTGTATAGGCAACTGCAACATCTCTTATTATTAGGTAATAACAAATAGTGACACCTAAGTAACGCTTGTTAGTAAAGCCGTGTTTCAAGTCTCTCCCTATCGAAAAATCAATTAACTTTAAAGAATTAACTGACAAGCTTCTTAAATAATAAGCCAGATTACAGTATTCTAGCTAAAATAAATAGAAAACTTAGAACATTCA
Source organism: Thera britannica (assembly GCA_939531255.2). Lineage (NCBI taxonomy): Eukaryota > Metazoa > Arthropoda > Insecta > Lepidoptera > Geometridae > Thera > Thera britannica. The sequence goes on from OW618047.2 coordinate 13,354,699, forward strand.
AGCTTCTGAATTGTGCTCGTTAAAATAAAAAATAAAAAAAACATCCCTAGTGTTAATCCCAGCTGTGAAGAAACTATCGCTCCAATTAATTACATTGCCAAGTTCCACTTCCGCCTGCTCGACGATCCTTAAGGATACTGTCTACTGTAGTGGAACATTGTAGAAGCATTCGTGACGTACCAGGCTCTTGTGGCGTACGCATAAAAACTAGAAATCAAACATGCCCGTAGCCCACCTCTGCCGCGGAACTGTCACTGCTGTACCGCAGTAATTTCGTCATGTCTTGTACCGTGCTTCAGATGCGGAACACTAGAAACGAAACTGCCTGTTCTAACGCGTAGATTTTACTATATTCTATCTCTTTCTCCGCGCGGTTTCGTTGATCTGCTCTGACGCCAGCCACACATTCGCGCTTTGGCCGCCATTATGTTGCTGTGCCGCGTTGTTTTCGCACGTGTTCGTACAAATTGACAAAGCACAAGGTTCCGATGTCCATTCTGCTAATCAAACTGAATAAATAAATATTATATACAATTCACACAACACTATCTAGCCCCAAACTAAGCAGAGCTTGCACTATGGAAACCAGATAGCTGATATAATACATATATTTTTTTTGGAAATACATACTTAGAATACAATATTAACACCCAGACAGAGAACAAACATCTGTGTTCACCACACAAATATTTGTTCTCGGTGGGGATCGAACCCACGACCTACGGCTCAGAAGGCAGAGCTACTACCAACTGAGCTGAGAGGCCAGTCAAAAACTACACTACACTTGATCGGAGCGGAATTCATCTAGCGATGTTGCTTTAACGGTTCCGCAGCGGAGGTGTGCTACGGGTGACATGGCCAAACATATTATAGCACTCGTTTCTGGCCAGCCATTCGCCTAATCACAATATGAGTCATAGGCTACATGGCCCACATACCCAGGACTAGCCCAATGCAATCTACCAGAGTTACTGTTGTGCAAACGGAAAATGACCAATGCAATATCTGCATGACACGCGACGTGCCCGGTCTCTTTCAGCCTGAAAACAATAGTTTTGACCTGATTCTTTTTTTATCGTGTCACGTTGTTTCAAACCAAGTGCGGTGAAAGAATTTTAATTAGTCTGATTAAGTTTGTGGCATGTTTGTAGTCTTAACAAATTAGTTTTACTAAAATTTAAAAAGTTCGTGGTTCAATTTCCGTAGAACATGAAAATGGCTGCATAAAAAACTACTAGACATGACCGATAACTATAGTGGGAACTATCAATTTTCTGACAAAAAACCGAGTGGTGAAATAATTTTAGAGCGTATCAAAGAGGCTCCGTCCGTGCACTAGTTTTTTTTTTTTTTTTTTTTTATACAACTAAGTTGACAAACAAGCATACGGCCCACCTGATGGGAAGCGGTTACCGTAGCCTATGGACGCCTGCAATACCAGAGGCATCACAAGCGCGTTGCCGACCCTTTAAACTTTAAAAACGCCCATTTTGAAGAACCCCATGCTATAGTCCTTAGGGAAAACCTCAGCAGGGAGATCATTCCACAGCCTGAGTGTTCGCGAGAGGAAGTTCCTCTGAAACCGAACGGTGCGCGACCACCCAGGCTCTAAGGTGTGAGGATGAACTCTCTGCCTATGGCGAGCAGTGCATATTATATGCATGTTTATATGTAGATGCATGTTTTCAGACTTTTCATAACAAATCTCTTTATTCTGGTCATGCTCATCCGAATATTTTGTATTTCCCAGAGGTTAAGCACATTTTTTGATAATTAATTCAGTCAGCTTCAGAGGTTGATGACTGTTTTCAGAATTACCATTTTTATTCAAAAACACATTTATTTAATTGTATCACAAAGTTAACTTTGAAATATCTTAAAGCTAGGCGAGTCATAGGTGCCAGTTCTACTATATCATAATATACTATGTAGTAATTATGATCGTAATTGGTTCACACCAAGCAAGCATAGTAATATATGTAATTATTACCTATAACATTATTATAACTTGACCGATCACATTTTGACTGGCCTCTAGCTCAGTTGGTAGTAGCTCTGCCTTCTGCGCCGTAGGTCGTGGGTTTGATCCTCACCGAGAACAAATATTTGTGTGGTTAACATAATTGTTTGTTCTCTGTCTGGGTGTTATATTGTATTCTAAGTATGTATTTACAAAAAAAAATGTATTCAAGTATTATATCAGCTATCCGGTTCCCATATTACAAGCTCTGCTTAGTTTGGGGCTGGATAGTGTTGTGTGAATTGTCCACAATATTTATTTTTATTATTTATTTATTTATCACTTTTGATGATGACTGTACTGCCGTGACTGGTAGACGCCTTCCTTTATCCAACAGGCGATTTATAACAAGCATTAGCATACAGATTGGAAAGTTAGCGATCAAGCACCTTCCAACGAGGAACTAAAACCATTTTAATGCCGAACCAACTGATTGCTGATTGAAATTCTTGGATCGACGCTGAAACCAAAGGTTTATTTGAGTTTGGTGGACTTTGGACTTTGAAAGTGACATTGATTTTGCTGATCTAAAGGTCAAATTACATTACAGACGATACACAAATATATTGATGGGCTCTCAGCTCAGTTAGTAGTAGCTCTAAGCAGTAGGTCGTGGGTTCGATCCCCGCCGAGAACAAACATTTGTGTGCTGAACATTGATGTTTGTTCTCTGTCTGGGTGTTATATTGTATTCTTATGATTTTACAAAAAAATATATATATATATATATAAAAAAACAAACTCTGCTTAGTTTGGGGCTAAATGGTGTGGATTGTCCGCATTATTGATTTATTTATTTATACGGGTCCAAAACCCGTGTTAAGAAACAGAGCTTGAGTCTGAGTCTCAAGCATAGATTTTTGACATTTCTTTGGAGAACTGTCAAAAAATGTATGCTTGAGCACTGCCTCGGTTTTAAGCACTGTTTCTGAAAACGGGCCAAGGAGTAGGTATGTTTATCACACAAATGTTGGTGGTAATCAAACACGACAAACCGAGCTACGAGGCAGGTTTTGTCTTTATCCAGTTGAAGAAGGCTCAACCTGAATGAACACTACAATCTTAAGAGGGGTCGTGCGAAAATTTGAGATGCGATTTTAAAAATTCATAACTAAATAACTAAGTGACATTTTAAAAAACGCAAAATGACTAATTGTAGACTATACATTTGAGATTAATTCGCTAATGAAAATCGTATGTCAGCGTTAAATAGAATGTCATGTATATTTTTTTATTACACTTAAATTCGAATTAATCTCAAATGTATAGTCTACAATTAGTCATTTTGCGATTTTTAAAATGTCACTTAGTTATTTAGTTATGAATTTTTAAAAAACGCATCTCAAATTTTCGCACGACCCGCTCTTAAGGAACCTCGGCTTGAAACCGTCAGTAGCACTGTGTTCCATTAAGCCGATGTTCCATTAGCGATTTCTATGAATTACTGAACAATGTCAGCCTCCTGAGTGTCCTCTTATTGTACGATTAGTTAGAGCATAGCCTGACAATGTACAGCCATATGAAACAATACAAAAAGTTTAACACGTCTGTTCAGATAGTCAGATAGATAGTCAGATAGTCAATTTATTAATAATTATCACAAATTATAGGTCAGATACAAAAAGGTAACATACATTTAAATAATACGTATTTATAAGTAGGTAGTACTTACCTATTAAATTATAAACAATTTTTATATTATCAATAAAAATATTATAAAATTCTATTTAAAATATTCTTCCACACTATAGAACGCCCTCTCAAGGAGCCATGATTTTAGTTTTAATTTAAATGATGGAAGGCTTGGTGCATTTTTGATGGTTTCTGGCAGGCGATTGTATAAGGGAGGCCCCATCACATGAGTGAGTTTATTCGACCTGGCCAGTCTGCGGGTCGTGGCAGCAAGCTTCTTCGCCCCGCGGGTGTTATAGGGGCGAGTGTGACCGTCCCCACGTGTACTAAACATCTCACAGTTCGACACCGTACTGGAGGAGGGAGTGTACTGTCGCAAAGTAACATGTGCGGACCACGTCGGCAGTGACAACGCGAGACAGTCTGTAAAGCGCATAGCATGCGCTCCCTAGCCTGCCACACAGCTTGTCAATATGTGAGCCCCAGGTTAGCCCTCCATCGACATGGAAGCCGAGGAATGAGATCGACTGGACCTGCTCAAGGAGAGTTCCATCAATAGCGATAGACAACACCTTCGTCTGACGTCCTGTTATGTCAAAATACATGTAGTGTGTCTTTTTGAGATTGAGAACCAGACCGTTCCATTTAAACCACTGCGAGACCTGCTGGACAGTTCATTACCTAGATGTGCGTTATTGTCACGTCAAGTTAATGTACAGCCTGATAAAATAGTCCTATAAGATAAAGATAAAAATTGTTTATTGCGTGGTCTAAACATATCTTACATTTTAAACATAATATTATCTCACTTACAAAAACTATAAGTATAACTACTAGTATTGCTTAAATTGTACTACCCCCTTTTGATATTGATGCAAAGAAAAAAAAATATCTGACGCTCCAACGGCTGTGGCCGTGCGCGTAGTTTTTATACATTATCATAACGAGGCAATGCTTTACGATGGTTACCACTTAACATCAGGTAGGCCAAATGATTTTTCTATCAGCTAGTTTATAAAAAGAAATACTAAAGCATCAACATACATAACAATATTACACCGCCTGGTAATGTACACCTTGTGATTTCAACCAGGGGCACGGATTATCGGGATTACATTATCAGGCCGTACAATTGGTGGCCATTATTGGTTCCCCTCCTGAGTGTCCATTTCGAGCCTCCACTTGGTGCTAAAACAATTAGTGGCTCCTTGAGTCCCTTTGATAGCTTTGATAGCGTCGTTCGGACTTGGGTGGTTTTCGATGGTTTGTCTTCTGAATTGAAAGGTGCTGTTTTAAGTAGTTGATGAATTTTGGATGCTATCATAAATAATTTATATCCGATTTTCGGTACCTCGGCTCATCTATTCAAAACGACGGCAATATCGACCGAGATGTGAAAAATAGGATAAATGCAGGATGGATGAAATGGCGACAGGTCTCAGGAACAACATGTGATCCACGAATGCCCCTTAAACTTAAGGGGAAAGTATACAAAACGATTATAAGACCTGTCGTACTGTATGGATCTGAGTGTTGGGCAACGAAAGGGACGGATGAGAGAAGAGTGCACGCTGCTGAAATGCGAATGTTGCGATGGAATGTGTGGAGTGACATGGATGGATAAAATAAGGAATGAGTATATTCGAGGAAGTCTGAAAGTGGCGCCGGTAACGGATAAGATGAGGAGTAATAGGTTAGCATGGTATGGGCATGTCATGCGGAGGGATGAGAGTCATATTACGAGAAAAGTGTTAGGAATGGATGTGGATGGTGGTTATAGAAGAAGAGGTAGACCAAAGAAAAGATGGATGGAATGCGTCAGGGATGACATGAGCAGGAAAGGAGTGAGCACTGTGATGACGAGTGATAGAGGTGAGTGGAAGAAGAAAACCTGTTGTGCCGACCCCACTTAGCGTGGGATAAGGGCAGGAAGATGATGATCATAAATAATTTATATATTTGTGGAAAGTTTTTAATAATGGTATTGAGGTAACATAAAGATTACTAAACCCTTACTTACTTGATACTTGATGAGCGGACTGGTTTCCGCAAGTAGGCCGCAAGTGGGCCCTTTTTGCGTGACGGGTGGATGCTGCTAGTTCAGCCACCCGATGTCTTCCAGGAAGGCCAGCAGCTGGTGGATTCGGGCGCAGGCCTCCCTAGGTTTCTTCGGTGCTCCAAGATGTTGTGCCCGTTGAGGCGCCACACTGCTGCACTCCAGGAGTACATGCGCGGCAGTTTCCTCTGTGCTTATACATCCTCTGCAAAGAGGACTGTCTGTAACACCTAGTGTAAACAAGTGCTTGTTCAGCGAGCAATGTCCTGTGACAATAGGCATGAAGACAGTAATAAAGTATCGCCAAAATATTTATCTGATCTAATGAAAAAGGATTCAAAGATTTTGAAAAATGTATTTATACTCTTATTAATGTCGAGATTGACAATTTATTTGATAATATAAATCTACAAAATACAACAATCCGCCATGATAGCTAAAACACCGGTCAGAGCGAATTACGTCACGTTTACGTAAACGTCTTTCTGATTTAGTACAAAAGCACCAATGTTTACTGTTGATAAACTAACACCGTGACGTAATAACAGACGCCATGACACCAACGAGCGTTTTGGCGTGAATTTGAAAATTTAAATTTAAATGTACTTTTATTGCACAAAAACCTTAATTTTCTACAGAAATATGATATATTTTAGACATAATAGATACTTCTGAATATGATAGAAGAGATTTTGAAAATTAGTCGTCAGGCCTATTCCGACGATAAGGCGGAGTTTGTCACGCTTCAGGCTGAGGAGTTGGCGGGAGTATCTCGGGTTTAACTCCGGCAAGGCCTCCTTCGACTGCCTGCAGTCCTGTATACTTGCCCAGTAGTCCTGATGCAGTTTGAGTGTTCTGCTGCGGATCCATGAACGAACTTGGCTGAATAGCGGGGGTACCTGTGGCTCCGGTCCTGCTGTGTGCATTTCTTACTAAACCCTTATAACTTTTGAATTTATCATAGCTTTTTACACTATTTTATGAACAACGGGAGATTTACCATGATTTAATTTTGTTGTGAGTTTTGACTCCCGATATTTCGGCACAGTTGCATGCACCATGATCACGGGTTATACTGAATTCCACGAGTAAAAAAATGTTATTGGCAAACGGTAAATATTATACATGTTTACCAATTAAGTCATTGAAGTATCCTGGTCGTCTTAAAAATAGTAAATAACCCTTTGGCAAATTCATCATCCGCACTTCATTCGCACTTGGTGTGCGAACTGGTTTCAGCAAGTAAGCTGCCGCTGGCGATGGCGACCCCTTTTGCGTGACGCTTGACAAGTGTTGTTCGAACTTTTTTAAATTCTTCGACACGCCGGTTTCCGCGAGATGTTTTCCTTCGCCGTTTGGCATAGTGCACATACATGATTCCACAGAAAAACTCACTGATACACGACTGGATTTGAACCCACGACCTTAGGATCGGAAGGCGGGTCGCTACCACTATTAGACCACCAGTGCAGTGAAAAGAAGGGTTAACAAGAGTGTTAACCCTTCTTTTTAAATTAAATACATTCCTTAAATACTACTAATATTATCAGGACAAAGATTCGAATAGGTTATGTATTTAACGTAACTGTCCTGATGAGAATCGAACTCTTAAATGCCTGCACACACCTAGGTCGCTGGCGATGGCAATCAATGAAACGCTGTCAAATTTGACAGCGTTTCACTGATCGCCATCACCAGTGACCTAGGTGTGCGCAGGCCTTAAGCCTAAAGTAAGTCTTGATGATGTTTTTCATTATTCAGTAAATAATCTCAAACGTTGCGAAGAAGGATGGAAATTCCAATAAATCGAACCAGACGATTTGATCGCGAGTGCGTATCGTTTTTCACCAGTAAAAACCTGCGCACATCTAGACGATGGCGATGGCGATCAGTGAAACGCTGTTATATATTGCTGTGATATTTGACAGCGTTTCACTGATTGCCACCGCAGAACGCTGAAATGTGCGCAAGGCTTATGAGAATTAACGATATTTTAATGCGTTGAAAAATGTGAAATCCATTAATCCGCGGTTTCGGTACCGTAGTCGATTTTCAATGTTGACACCAGTTTTTGACGTGATCAGCTCTTGTTTACTTTTAGCTTTTAGTTCTTTTGAGGTTTTTTTCTGGATTTTATTCAAAACTATTGGATTCCACGTAGTTTCACTTACCTATGCGCTGTTATTATATATATTGACATACTAGCCCAGTCAAATTAGACCAAAAAATTAGAGTAAAGTTACATAAATTCCCACCAAGCTGAAAATCGGTAAGATTGAGATTTCTCATTTTTTTTACCTTTTACCTTGAATAATCTTACCGATTTTCAGCTTGGTGGGAATTTATGTAACTTCGAATGTCTAAATTGACCGGGCTATACGTGCAAAAATTCAAAAAAACCTTTCTTTTTAAAAATACTCCTGTGCCTGTGAGTGCCTGTTAAGTTTCAGATTTCTATACCTCGTAGTTTTTGTGTTTTCGTGATGGCTTCTCTTTTAGAGCTTCTCTTGCAGTGAGACTTCTCTTTTATACATCTTTTTTCGTGCTACAAAAAGACTGATCAGCGATTTAAGTCTTATTTGATACATTTAGATTTATTTTGACAGAAATAAAAGCCAAAACTAGTGCCAAAGGTATTCGTGGTTGCAAACTCACCATACAATTAGTCTTTTTTGCGATTTTTAAAATGTCACTTAGTTATGATTTTTTTAACAACAAATCTCAAATTTTCGCACGACCTGCTCTTAAATAAATAGCTTTGAAAATATTTTGCGTTCAACCATTCAAAATTAAAGTCGGGTTTTATTACAGGCCATATTTCCAATAAACTCGGCGGCCATTCAAAATTAAACTATGCGTAAAACGTTCTACGCATTTTACAATGAAGCAATAAAAACAAAGAGAAATTTAAGTACTCTAATAACTTTATGTTTTTTTTATGTATAACAAAAACAGTTATTCGTGAACATTATTTTCACATTAAGATATTTAGTCCCAAACTAAGCATAGCGTTTTTATAATGCTTTTTAAAATAATGCTGCTAAATTTTTTTGTGATTGAATAAACCTACTCAAAACTCGAAACAAATTTTCTCAAAACACCTAGTCATCATCATCATTATCAGCCTGAAGATTCTCACACATTTGGCCTCCCCTACACATTTCCAGGAAGAACGATTCTGAGCCTTTTCCATCCACCGACTTCCTGCGATCTTAACAATGTCGTCAGTCCATCTGGTGGATGGGCGCCCTACTTTTCGTCTTCCGGTTCGTGGTTGCCATTAGAGAACCTTTATTCCCCAACGGTTGTCAGTTCTTCGAGCTATATGACCTGCCCATTGCCATTTCAACCAAGTACCAAGTACCAACTCAAAATTCTTTGAAGATGCCTAAGTCAGAAATCTTCTTCCACCTTCTTTTATTCTTTTTTTTCTCCATCGGCCTTAACCACGTCTAGCCAGCAACAAGATATGTAATCCTTGTTCCTTGTATCATTCATTTGTTAATATCAAATAGTTGATTGTAACAGAATAACATAATCGCTCAGTAGGCCTACCACAAGCTCTGTGTGGCTCTTTCTCTGGCTCTGGTTTTGAGTTCGTGTGAGTGCTCTCCAGTGTACTGTGTGTATGACGTTTTGACGTAGGATTTATTTAGTCAACGCTCACAGACTCAAAACCAGAGCCAGAGACAGAGCCAGACAGAGCTTGTGGTAGGCCGCTTGTCGAAGGTGTAGCACGTCATATTTTCCAATTAGGTTCTTATAATAACTTATTTGTGGCTACTGCTTTGTTTTGAATTCTGGGTTCGTCCAGCTTCCAGGATAAATATAGTTACCATCGCCTACAACAAAACATTGCCTCGTAGGTCACGCACGTCAGGAACGTGCCCTACGATGCACTGCCTTGCGTACATCAACTTGAGGCATACTGATGTTCAGCTTCACGTGTCGGCTTTCACCGTCACAAAAAGAAGCTTCAAAGAGCTCTACTACTACTAGAGCTCCAAACAAACAAACTGACACTTAGGTCGTCAACGGGGGTATAAGGAATCAAAGAATATACAGGGTTATTGGTAATTATATAAGAAACCAGTTAAGGACTCCTTCTTTACATCTTAACAAACAATATTATGTTCTACGACTTTTGCCAAAAATCAATACACTTCCCAAAAAAATATTTTATGTTATTGTAGCACTTTTTAGCATCGCGCATCGCGACCCCGCACTGCGCGCCCCTTTCATTGAGATTGCCGCGCGCTGCTCCACGGGGCATAGAGTTATAATTATTTAGAGTGACAAGTTTGTTTTTTTAGTTTTGTATAGAAAAAAAATAACGATAATTACCAATAACCCTGTATATCGCTAAGTAAGAACTGTAACTCATCTCGCGCGGCGGAGGGGGATGCCCCGAAGTTACGAGACGTATTCACGTACGACAAACAGCCGTGTACATAACACCACATTTAAGGCATAATGAGGCAATAATATACTGAATACTGAAGTTTCCATTTATACCCATCCCGAAACACGAAGTTTCACTAAATAGGGTATTATTATAACACCCCTCTTTTCGGTTGGGGCTTTTAAAATAAACAAAACTTAACTATGCCTATTTCATTTCAAATTGCCGAAAACGTGGTCCCCCCATTACAATTTGAAACAATACTTCAACGTTTCGCCACCGTTTTTCAGGCACTAAAATTATGTGCTTATAAAGTATGTAGCACAGTAATAGCTGAGCTATAAATCCGTATTACGCGGCAATAAGTCGCCGCCGCTGACGGGAGAGGCAATAAGCGGACTACATGCTCGAACAAACTTGTTTAGAGAGCGCGGCAAAAATGCACGCTCTGTGAAGTTGAATGATGGAGTTGTTTGGTATTTTTGGTATTTTTTTCGCGTCGTTTTTCTTCGGCGCTAATGAATTCGTGTTTTGTAGTTTTGGTTTTAAGTTTTCTGTTTTGTTTAGTTGGTATTTGCTGTACTGGAAACTTCGTTGTTTGTGAATCTATTGCTGTGGATTTTGTAGGACGGCGTATATTCGTTATTGGCTAAACGCCTGGTATTTCCTTGCAAAAAGCTTGCAGGCCACAAGCTCTCTCTGGCTCTGTCTCTGGTTCTGAGTGCTCACCAGTGTATAACTGTGTGTGTGACGTTTCGACGTAAGATTTATTTAGTCAACACTCTCACAGACTCAAAACCAGAGCCAGAGACAGAGCTTGTGGCAGGCCTACTGGTCTTCATCTGCTAATTTCTTTATTTCATCTATCCATCTCTGTTTCGTCTTCCTCTGTTCCATTTGTAAGGTGGTCCTGGCCATGCGGCTATTCAGCTATATTCTGTTATCTAATTATACAGAATATAGCTGAATATTCTAGTGAATAGATTGTACAGTAGAGGGCTCGCTTCGTCATACACAGTGGCGACTGGCGCGTGTGTGCGGACGAGATAGCCGCCACGCTTCGCGGCGCCCAACCTCGACGTGGAATTAGATATTGTTGGAGTGCTTTTATATAATCCAATAACATATAACACAGTACTGTAAGCTGTACGTGAGCCTCTATGAAGCGCACTTAATCCTTTTACCACACTGCTTTGAAAGAACCACTGAAACAAAAAGAAGCTCGCTTTTTTTTATTTATCGAACAATATATTAATTCCCTAGGCTGACTGACTACCTAGCTCTGCACTTTCTTGTAGCTCGGTAATGTGACGACTCTACTGTTATCAGCATTTAATCCGTAAAAAATGTGAGTCGATGTGTTGATGTGAAACGTTTTTCAGAGAGAAAAAGAGGGGAAGATCGCTTAATTCTGTGCATAATTTTGTTTACATAGGCCCTCATCTAATTGCTGCCTTCCTACGGTGCGTGGTTCTGCAGATCATCACGCACAGCCGACGACGACGCACGGCAACGCACACAGAAAGGGCTCCTGTGCTACCGCGCACCTCGGCGCACGAGATCGTTCCCATGGTGTGTCGTGCGAATTGATCCGCCTCCGTGCGCGATATCACAAACTAGTGGGACTATTAAATGTGCACTTATCACCTTTCTACCCAAAGATAAGCTGGCAGATAATGTTATCCAGCATTAAGCTCGCATGTGTACAGTACATATTATTTGTGCTATAAAAAAATATATCTATCTATGATCAAAAACAAAGACGATTAATATTTAAATCTGATGACTTGTGTTTGTTTGAGTTGATAAAACCTGCATTTAGAATGATATTTGGTACCATATCCAGTATTTCTAGCGCTCCGCCAAAGCTGCACCTCGTTTACACAGTCCTGCAGTTTGGGTAATTAAAATGCTTGTATGTGTCAAATGATGTGTTGCACTGTTGTTTCAGGCCAGCTGTGGCGACTTTATGCGGGAATTAAGCCTAGCTTTTATTCTATTTTTGGTTACTTTTACAGTTTTTACTGTACATAGTTGTGTGTTTAGGGTATCCAATACTGAGACTCCGCTATCCGTCCGCTGTCTGTCACCAGTCTCAGGAACCGTATAATAGACAATTGAAAGTTACGCAGAAGATGTATTTCTGTTGCCGCTATAACAACAAATACTAAAAAACAGAAAAACAATAAAAAAAAACATTTAAAGGGGCTCCTATGCAAAAAACGTGATTTTATAGATAACTATACAGAACTCATCGTGCGCGAGTCGAACTAGCACTTGGCCGGTTTTTTTACTAATTCTATGTGTTGCTTGTCCATAACACTAAGCTTTGCTTTGTTTTAAGCTGAATGGCGCTGCATAATATGGCTAACAATTTCAATCGTAAGGCAAATTTACGTTTGCAAAAATGTTCAAATTAAACTAGCAAAAAAATATGGCTTCTTATTACCGCATTTTCGTGTTTTGTGGTCCATTTATTCCAGCAAGTCTAGCGGTTAGTTAGACAATGAAAATGACTCGTGTTTTTCGACGGTTTTATTACCTAGAAGAGAAAACCGCAAAATAAAGCCTATTTGGAGACCGAATTAATTCGCACTAATTATTAATAAAGCGCTTGCATTTGGAAAATGTAGTAAAGTACTTAGTTGTTGGCTAGTTTTCAAACTTTAGAGCAGTTTAGGGTTGGAAATTTAAATGAGAAAAGGGTGCATCTCTTTGCTAAATAAAAGTTGTAAGAAAATAAGTTTTTTTAATCAATGATAATATAAAATCAAAGACATCCAAAGGTTGTCTGGAAGAGATTGCTCTTAGCGATAAGGCCGCCCATTGTACCTTTATTTGTAATGGTTCTTTTAAATGTATTCTTTTGTGTACAATAAAGTATTAATCTATCTATCTATCTAAAATCAAAAATCACTGTATCTTTATTTATGACAGTGATCAAACCAGTACATGTTGAGTGGCTACCTCTGCCTAGAACAATCTAAAATGTATTTTAAAATTCACATAGTTCCTGTGGGTAACAAAGAAATGATAAAAAACCATTATTAAAACCACATATAGGTACATACTTAACAAAAACAAAAAACTAAGCTCAAACTAGGTAACGGTAATTGAAATGGGTGTCTAAATTACACGGACTTCAATGAACGTGCTTAAACTTTAAGAATTTCCAATCCCAAACGATCGCAAAAAAAGTACCCATTACCCCTAACCCATACCTCATCCTTCTTCCCAAATAAATTGAACATCCTAAAAAATGCACAAACACGACAAAACAATGACTCTTCCTACATATGAATAAATAAAGAAGGGCTTGGGGCCTGTAGACAAACGCCCATCAAATCGATCGACATGCGAAAAAGTTTCTTGCGTTTTTTTTCGGTGTGGACTTACCCAGCATCGATTACTTCATTATTTAAAACAGTGTGAAAAAGTCGGCATGTCGTAGAACACAAAAAGTTCGAAAACGATGTATTGTGTCAAGTGCACGAAAGGAGCCTCTTTGAGGCACACTTAAAATCCACACTCGGTTTAAAAAACATGACAGGAAGAAGAATATTCACTTGTGTTTTTTTTCGGTATGGAGTAACCCAGCAACGAAAAAGGTATGTCAGGATCGTAACAAGTGGAGATCTCTGCCAACCCCCCATTATGCTGCCTGCCTACGGTCCGTGGTTCTGCAGATCATCACACACAGCCGACGACGCACGGCAACGCACACAGAAAGGGCTCTTGTGCTACCGCGCACCTCGGCGCACGAGACCGTTCCCATGGTGTGTCGTGCGAGCTGATCCGCCTCCGTGCGCGATATCACACACTGGTGGGAAGAGGCTATTAGAAGGAGACATGATTTTATAGAATTAACACACATGATTTTATGTACTATTTTTGAAAGTTACCGTCGCCAATAGTCACCAAAAACACAAAGGGTGCTGTCGTTACGATGCCTACCCTGGAGGAGTTTTTATAACGCTTTTATTAGCTTCACCTGTATGTATGTATGTATGTATGTATGTATGTATGTATGTATGTATGTATGTAACCGACCCCTTTGAGCTCGATTTTGTCCTACTTTGAACGATCAGATTTGATTCAAACTTTGCACACCTGTCAAAGGTCGATGACAATGCAATAATATGAAAAAAAAAATAAAAAAAATGAAAAGAAATAAAAAAAATATAAAAAAAAACCTACTTTGAACGATCAGATTTGATTCAAACTTTGCACACTTGTCAAAGGTCGATGACAATGAAATAATATGAAAAAAAAAAAAAAAAAAATGAAAAGAAATAAAAAATAATAATAAAAAAACTTACTTTGAACGATCAGATTTGATTCAAACTTTGCACACCTGTCAAAGGTCGATGACAATGCAAAAATATGAAAAAAAAAATATGAAAAAAAAAACTAAAAAGTAAAAAATAAATTATAGTTTAAAAAACTAAAAAAAAACGCTTTTATAACTAATTGAACTAAAAAGTTAAAAATAAAACTGTAATAATCATTTGAAAATTTATATTATTGTACAAAAAGCGTGGGGGGCTTGATTTTGATTGTTGTAAATATTTTATCAATAGTTTATTATATCTGAAGTTATTATAAAAAGCACCCCACGCTTTTTGTCCAATAATATAAATTTTCAATTGATTATTACAGTTTTATTTAACGTTTTTCTTGAAGCTATTCATGTCGTATAGTCTTTTGTCTGAATCAAAGATATCAATAGGAGTTCCTCGAACGTGTGACGTCACTGAGACCCCTCGTCCTCTGAATTCATGAGATTGAAAGAGTTGTCTGTTTGTCTCCGTCGGGCAAACGGTTTGTTTTGGTTTTTGGTGCTCCATTTTAGAAAGTATTTATTTTTGTCACAAAATAGAATATTGTAAAGTACACGCCCGCGGTTTCGCTCGCCCCGTTACCGTTACTTTTACGGAATTAAAAGTCCTATGTGAATTCTAAGTTACTTCCCCACGAATTTTCAGCCAAATCGGTTCGGCCGTTCTTGAGTTAAAATAGTGTAACTAACACGTCTTTCTTTTACATAGATTTATTAGGATAGATACCATGCTGAATGTTGTTCAAGTTTACCCCGTCTTACCCTAAACTATTATAATATATCTTTAAAAAAATATGAGGGGTTAGTTTGGGGCTAGATAGTGTTCGTGGAATGTCAAAAATATTTATTTTATCATTTACCGATACATCGATATCGCAAAAGTTTTTATAATGTCCCAAAGCCGAGCGGGATTTGAACCCGCGACCTTCCCCTTAGCAGAAATCCTTTGTGATTTCCTTAAGTAAAACAAGCACTATAAATAATATCAATATCGGTCAATCAGTACTACTAAAGTAAAGTTAAGTATAGTTAGTAGGTACAGTAAAGAAAATATCTTGAATTTACGCCGGGGTCTTCCCCTTCCAAGATTCCTTCAACATGTCTACCAATTTCAATGGAATTCATGTATGTACGAGTATATGACGTCACATTCGAACAAGTTATTTTATTATCCCGATACAGCCTTCGTCTCGAACTTGGGGCAATACAGGCTTTGACCACGGAATAAGTTCTTAGTACTAGCATAAGGAAATATCACTCATATTTAAAATAATACTTAAATATTAATAAATTAAATATTTTCTGCGTTATTTTCTAAATGTTTTATTTAGGTCTAGAAAATTCCATCGGAAACATTTTCGTTCAAATTAAGAAATCACACTCACTTCAAATATATTTCCACCACACTGGAACTGCACTGCTATTATTTTCGATTATTTTTGATTTGTAAAAGGATCATATAAAAAAAACTATAGGAACCAAGCCGTAGTTTGTTGCCTGTTCTTCTATGCTTGGTCGCGTGGAACTGGCATCTAGACTCTTCAAAGTGATCCGTGCGATTTTACTGAATAAATACACTTTTGATTTTGATTTGATTTTGACTATTTATAGGTATACACTTCTAAAAATCTATTTTTTTTTTATGCCATAGCAGGCAGACGAGCAGACGGGCCACCTGATTGAAAGTAGTCACCGTCGCCCATAGACACCAAAAAAATTAACAAAAAAAAATGGTTTACTGACGATAGTTGAACGTGACAACGTCATACAGCTGTCCACGCGGACGCATCGCTCACTCAAGTAAGAGAGAGACAGATGTCGAACGCTGCCAAACGCGGAGGCCGATTGTGCCTCTTTGTCGCTCGTTTTGCGCTCTCGCTTGCACTTCAAGCCTTAAATGGAACGCCTCAGAGCGAGGTAACTCCATCGAATTATAAAACGTTGTCACGTCAAAAAACATATATCACTAATAAAACTAACCTGCGTATTGAAAGTGACACAGCCGCATTAAGGGTAATTCAAGCTTAACGCAGCAAAGAGGTCGTTATCGGTGATTTATTCGGAGCTCACGGAAATGGAAGTTGAGCGGTTAACCCAGGTGACTCTATTAACATACCTGTGTAGCTTGCGCTTTTTATTCAATTGGCGTCGAAAGCAGCCTTTGATAAGTGGTATTGGAGAGTTTATTGGTGAAAGTTACAGTTTAGCGTGCTTTTAATGACCAAATGTTACACTCATGCAAGCCTCAATCCGATATTCTTTTTTCATTTCTCATACTCGGAAAGTAGTGTTGTTTTGATCTGATTATTGGGTGGAAAATGTTATTTCCCTCCATAGAGAGGGAAAAACTCATACAAATTACTTCCCACCTAAGAAGGGCCGGAATTAACTCTGCTGTCAGCTGTAAAGAGTTTTTATGTAAAAAAACGAATTAAAAAAAATGCTGCGGCCATGTGACTTTCTAAAGAGTGTGAACTTAGCACAAACTTTTTTGAGCGGAATAAGCCACAACAACGCGGTGAGTTTCATATTTAAAATTTTAAAAAGTCGACATAAATTGGCGGGATACTAATCTGCTATGTACATTCTACAATCTACATATCTGTGACGGAATTAAAAAAAATAGGTAGTAATCTTTTATGCTAAGACTTGAATACTTATTAAAAATGAGTTCAAGCGATTCTGAAATGTTGACACCAGATTCAATTGATAACGATTGCTTCGTTTTTTTGTGTTATTGAAAATCTTTTGCCAGAAATATCAAAAGAAAGATTATAAACACATGCAATGAATTTATGAAGTGGCGAGCAGAGAAGAATATAAAATTGTTTTTGTATTGTATTTCTTACATATTTTAATAGACTGTGTAGCAAACTACAGCCTTCTACGCTATGGAGCCGATATTAAATGCTCAAGAGTACACTTAGTGTAAAACACAGTGTAAATTTGAAAAAAAAACATTATTTAACATCATTTTTGAAAAAACAGTCTCAGGGTTTCAAAAGAAGGAATTATAAACAACTAGTTTTATTTTCCTCATGTATTCGAAATTTAAAGTAGAGTGTTTAACTCGGGTAAAAGAATCAATTCCTAATCGGACTATAGCCGCCCGCGCTGCGCTTGGGCGTCTAAATACCTCGGGAATTGATTTTAAAGAAGAACAGTAGGATTTATCATAGTTTAAGGTAAGACGGGGTACATTTGAACTACTTAGAGCTCGTTCAACATTTTGATTCAACAGACACGACAAGGAGAATTCAATTAATTCAGTACACATCACGCGAACAATGACACTTGACATATAAGCGCTGGTAGTTCTAGATTGCTTGATCGTCCCCAATTAAGTTAAACGAAGCTGTACTGATTGAATGTTATGTCTTTTTTAATTTATAAATTATTATAATTAGTAATAATTTCAAGTTGGGTTTCGTATTAACGACAGTTCTCTTATTTTTAGTCTGATCTAAAACCAGCCAAGAACTACGACTTTCATAATGGTAAGCAGTTACAATTTATTTACATTTACAATGCTAGGCTGTAACGGCACTTATTTTACATGATTTTCAACATAAGAACCACCTAAAAAGGTTGCGGTCTAATGATACGAAATCGGCAATAATAAGGCTGCAAAATGCCTCCCAACTTCTTCCCAAGCGTAGCACTCAGCTACGCAATTACAATTTGATTCCAACCTCCCCATTATCCTTCTTACCCCTCTTCACCCCTCGTTACCCTAACCCCGGGGTAAGACAATACGGTGCTTTAATTATTAACATTTAACAACAATATTGCTTTGCTAATACTATGTGGATACGAAGAATCCTTTTGTGTTTAGCTGAAAGTCTCGTGTTTGCGGATTTCGTATCGAAATGCGGACTTTTAGTAATATTTGCCTATTATAGTCGTTTTAGGTACACTTTCCGAGTGTAGAATTTAATAAGAGCCGTTGTATATGCAAATTTTATTTGTAGAGTGAAAACTGGATTTACATACATATAAAACAGTGCTACACCAAATACTGTTCTTTTTTTTCTTAATCCGAGATACTTAAATGTAACGCATGTCATAGTCATTAATATTAAGGTTTACAAAAATTCAAACAAGACTAGCTATTATTCATTATTTTTTAAACATAGTGAGAGCACTGGTGGATCCTGCAATCGCGGGTTCGAATCAATCTAAAAATGTATGTATGTGCTCTCTCTTTGTATATTGTATTCTAAGAAGGTATGTATATACAAAAAAAAAAAAAAGTATTCAAGTATTATATCAGCTATCTGGTTCCCATATTACAAGATCTGCTTAGTTTGGGGCTGGGTAGTGTTGTGTGAATTGTTCACAATATTTATTTATTTATTTAAAACGGCTCATAAATTACGAAATTATGCGATAAAAAACATAAAAAAAAGCAGCCAAGTGCGAGTCGGACTCGCCCATGAAGGGTTCCGTAGCATCAATTAACATAATATAAAGGTTTTTGTAGTTCGTCGAAAGGTAAATTGCGGTTTACGATTTATGACGTATAAAAAAAAACTACTGACTAGATCTCGTTCAAACCAAATATCGTTAAAAGTTTACATAGTAATGTACAACATATATTTTTTTTGGATTTATTATTCTCTTATTTTAGAAGTTAGAGGGGGGGGACCAACTTTTTTCTACTTTGGAAGTGTCTCTCGCGCAAACTATTCAGTTTAAAAAAAAACGATATTAGAAACCTCAATATCATTTTTGAAGACCTATCCATAGATACCCCACACGTATGGGTTTGATGAAAAAAAAAATTTTGAGTTTCAGTTTCAAGTATGGGGACCCCCAAATTTATAGTTTTAGAAAAAAACGATATTAGAAACCTCAACATAATTTTTGAAGACCTATCTATAGATACCCCACACATATGGGTTCGATGAAAAAAAATTTTTTGAGTTTCAGTTTCAAGTATGGGGACCCCCAAAATTTATAGATTTTTTTCTATTTTTGTGTAAAAACCTTAATGCGGTTCACAGAATACATCTACTCACCAAGTTTCATCAGTCCAGCTTTTATGGTTTCGGAGAAAAATGGCTGTGACACGGCCGGACAGACAGACAGACAGACAGACAGACAGACATGACGAATCTATAAGGGTTCCGTTTTTGCCATTTGGCTACGGAACCCTAAAAATACAACCGAATTGCGAACCTCCTCCTTTTTTATTGGAAATCGGTTAAAAAATCTGTTGAAGTCACACGCGTTCATATCCTTCATCTTACCCCCGCGAATAGAAAGTTAACCTCAAGTATCTGAATGCATTCTTATCTATACGCCCGTAACTTTATTGAATATCAGCATAGTACAAACTGGTAAATAGTAAGTCAATTTATCTTACTAACCTGTGTTAGTACCTGTGTGTAGTAGTATGTCTGTGACATACTACTACACAGAATTGGCATCTAGGCTAGGCTCACTTGATTCAAGTGAGTGAATGATTTTTGACTATGAAGATTAGACTACATCTGTTTAACCGACTTTAAGTAAAAAATGAGGTTCTCAAACATCGTCATTTTATAAGCCGATTTTAAAGAATTTTTCAAATCGGCTCATAAATTACAAAGTTATGCGATAACAAACAACAGAAGAAAACTACCAAATTTATTATTTTTGAATACCTGATGAAAAAAGCATATGGCCCACCTGATGTTAAGTGGTAACCATCGCCTATAACAAGGCATTGCCTCATAGGTCACGCACGTCATGAACGTGCCTTACGATGCACTGCTCTGCGTCCATCAACTGGAGGCATACAGATGTTCAGCCACACGTGCCAGTAATTTCACCGGCACCCACACCCTTCACCTGTCGAAAGCCAAAGGCAATTTTTTTTATCAGTTGTATCGGATCACTTTAAAACGCCATAAAGCTACACAGACTCACCACATAGACTGGTGAGTCTGTGTGGTGAGTCTGTGTGGAGTCTGTGTGGTTAGTCTGTGTTGCAGTTCCTCGCAATTCAAAGCTGAGTTACTGCTTCCCCATTACCAATGACATCATAGTTGATATTGCACCTGCGGCCGTCGATATTGCCTCGAAGCGCACTAGTTACGCAATTTATAGCTATGCGGGAAGAATAGTTGATTTTAAAATGAAATTCTGAAACTCGATCACGTATTGGAAGGCTAAAGTTTCAAACAGATGCATACGTTATTGGTAAAATGTACGTTTGATTGGTTGATTTGTTTTTATTAGTACTCATGTTCAGTTTACGCTGATGTTTTATTCATCGTCTCTCTTATCGTGCCACTGGTTTTTCGGGTTCCGTAGCCAAATGGCAAAAACGGAACCCTTATAGATTCGTCATGTCTGTCTGTCTGCCCGTCCGTATGTCACAGCCACTTTTCTCCGAAACTATAAGAGCTACACTGATTAAACTTGGTAAGTAGATGTATTCTGTGAACCGCATAAAGATTTTTTCACAAACATAGAAAAAAAACAATAAATTTTGGGGGTCCCCATACTTAGAACTGAAATTCAAAAAACTTTTTTTCAATAAAACCATACGTGTGGTTAATCGTAAACCGCAATGTACCTTTCGACGAACTACTAAAACTTCTATATTATATTACTTACTGCTACAAAACCCTTCATGGACGAGTACGACTCGCACTTGGCCGCTTTTTTCAAACTAGTGTGGTGAATGGATTTTAAAAAGGAAACAGGCCTTTGCATCTATTGTAGATGATTTATATAGCGTCAGGGGACTTACGGGATGCTACAGTGCCTGGGACAGGATTTTTAGATGGAATAGGCTTGCCCAGCACCAATACCATCCTGACAGCTTAGTCGGCCTAATCCACAGGAAAGACATGGTCAATACGTGCGGAGCTGACTATGCCGCGGGTTTCCTCATGATATTTTTCTTCACCGTTGGATTTTAAGTGCTCCTCAAAAAGATTCCATTCGTGCACTTGGCATAATAATATGTTCTTGACGTATTATGTTTTCAATTTTGTTTAGGCTCTACGACATGCCGGTTTCCTCACGAAGTGTTCCTTCAACGTTTGAGAGTACTGGTATAGTGCACATCTTTTTTGGACAGAAATACTCATTGGCTGGACTTACACGCACCGAGATCTTAAATATATAGATCTTCCCCTTCCAGCAGTTCCGTCTGTTTGTATTCTTTTTTTTTCGAAGCGACGCGTGACCCAAGAGCTGGTGGGTATCTGGCGCAGCGTATAAGCATTGCTATTCAGCGTGGCAATGCCGCCAGCGTCTTGGGGACGCTTCCGTCTGGCACTGATTTGGATCAGTTGAGCTATCTCTAGATCGTTTGTAACGATCTGCAGATAGCTCAACTGTTTCTTGTGTATTTTGTACATTTTGTTTAATTGTATTCTTACAATTCAATAAATAACACATAACATTGCTACTATAGTAGAGGAAACCACTAAAGTTAATTTGATAAGAATCTTTAGCGTCTTGCTTGAAAACAGATTGAATCATGGCTGCGATTTCCATGAATTTCCGGTTCTCCAGACCGGAAGTGAATTGATTAGCCTCAGAGCTGATCCCGGAACCTTCGCGACATGAATTTTAATTGGAAACAGATTACTAATGTATCTGCGCTTTGAATGGGATCTTTGGTATGAAAATAGGAATCTTCAGAGGAGATATTTTAATATTTTCGATCCAGAATTGAGTTTGGAGAGGAGGATTTCAACCTGTAGGCCTACCATGAGCTCTGTCTGGCTCTGTTTCTGGTTCTGGTTTTGAGTCTGTGTGAGTGGAGTGTTGACTAAATAAATCCTACGTCAAAACGTCACACGCAGTATAATTCACTAGTGGTATAATCCAAAAGAGTTTTTCGGTTGACTAAATTTTGACAGTGACAGTAATTTAGACAGGATTAACCCATGCGAAACTGGGGCGAGTTTACTAGTAGTTATTATGATTAGTTTTTTGTCATTTTGGTAAGTCACATAGCATTTTCATTTTAATTGTTTTTCTGGTGTTATTCTGAGTTTTGTTGTGTAATTTCGGTGGTATTTTAACCAACATTACTTGAGGTCTTAGCTCAAAGTGTTAGCAGTTGGAATAAAAGTGTATTATGTGATATTTTGATTTGATCGAAAAGGCTTCTGATGGTTTTGAAAACAAAAGACCATCATTTTGTTTTCAAAGCCAAGTAGGGCTGACTCGACTTTGACTGACTCGACTTGACGGAAAAGTATTTTATCTATGTAATATATTATCATTAATTTCATTCTCATTAAACTACTCGACACTGAGAGCACTGGTGGTCTAGTGGTAGTGGCCCCGCCTTCCGATCCGAAGGTCGTGGGTTCAAATCTACTCGTGTACCAATGAGTTTTTCTGTCGAAAAATTGATGTGCACTATGCCAGTACTCTCAAAACGGTGAAGGAAAACATCGTGAAGAAACCGGCGTGTTGTAGAACCTAAAAAAGTTCGAGCAACACGTGTCAAGGGTCACGCAAAAAGGGCCCACCAGCGGCCTACTTGCGGAAAAACCTGCCCGCACTTCAAGTGCGCATGATAGAACTAGCCGAACTTGCCGAACTACTCAACACTGGCAAAATTGATCCGAAATGGACAGATGCCATTCATTAAGAACAAGAAGAAGAACTAGTAGTTATCTATCCTAGTTTCATGCAACTATTTAGGATAGAATGGAGGAATTATTTGATTTATTTGAAGCAAAGGCACAGATAAAACGCAACATAATAAAAGAAAAAGAAAAAAAAACAATTAGTTTTCTTCACTTCTTCAAGAACATAGGTTTTGGTATGTGAGACTAGGTAGTACATTGAAGAGTAAAAACAAATAAAAGATTACTTTCAGTTAATAGGTAGGTTACTAGTATACCTACCTAACCTAGGTAGGTAAGTACTTACAAACGCTATATTCCTAACTAACATAAACATCTGGGTTTGAAAAATAAATGGCATAAATGACTGTACATTAAGCAATATTAAGTGCACACCACTATTACTCTACTTTGCAAAGTTCTGGCTGTAACCGCGACCAAGTGTAAAAGCCTCGTGTTCCACACGACTGCTTCCACCGAGGGGTCTTATAACGATGGTTGGAACAAGTCTCCCGTTGAGCCTTTAATGGAGTTTTCGATTTCTTTGCTGGCGTATGAAATATTATATTTTAGTTGCGGTACTCTGTAGCGTTTTGGTTTACGCTCAAAGAAAATCTGCTTAAGTTTGTAAGCCAGTTGGCTTACCACAAGCTCTGTCTGGCTCTGTTTTTGGCTCTAGTTTTGAGTCTGTCCGTGCGTCTGTCTGGCTGTCTGTGTGTGTGCCCCCCCTACCTGCAACTCAGGTAGCATGCTCGAAAATCAAACGTCGTTTGATTTTTAAGCACGCTCTAAATAAGTGCTCATTATATTACACACGTGCTACTAATGAGCACTTGCTCAATAAAAGCATGCTTTTGTGCTAGTAATGAGCACGTCTGTCCGTACCTTTAAGCTTTATTTTGTTAGCAATATGCGAGTACATCCCGAGTCTATAATTAATACTTGCAAAATAACATTACCCGCATGGACCTAAAGATACAGACTTTATACAAATATTTGTGGATGAAGCTTCGTCGTAATTATAATCATCTCGCTATCATAATAATGTTTGGATGTAACGTTTGCGTAGTATCTTATCTATTTGGGTACACAGGGTGGTTCTAAATGTTTAAGCTGAAATAGGCTTATTCTACACGTTAATTAAACGAGCTGGTATGCCCGAGCTTTGCTCGGTTTTTTAATAATATTTTTCGATCTAACTAACAGCGCCATCTGTGCTGGAATAGCAAAATTAAGCTTATGTATAAGTTGATGAATAGATCAAGTTGATTATTAAAAACAATAAATAAAAGATTTTCTAAAAAATTATCCCAGCTATATTAATCGATTTATCGCCCCCGAAACCTTCTGCATACTAATTTTCATGAAAATCTCCGGAACTTTTGTCTCGAGTGTTTACGTAGAAGTTCAATAGATGGCGTTCTCCGTGACACTGATTTCGACTACTCGGCAAGAGATGGCGCTAAAATTTTTATTTTTTTAAATAACTTTTAACCTTTGGCTTTTCTGAAAATGAAACCTAGCTAGATCGATTTATCGCCCCCGAAACCCTCTGTATACTTAATTTCATGAAAATCGTTGGCTCAATTTCCGAGATCCTAAATATATATATACAGGGTGTCCCATAAGTCAACGTCCAGCCAAAAACGGGTGATGCGCCAAGTCATGACAGTTATCAAAAAAATATAAAAAAAATATTTGTTATGTAACTTTAGAGTTAGGAGTATTTAAAAAAAAAACAGAAAAATCTGACACCCTGTGATGATCTTTTAAGTCCTGTGACTACAAATATTAACTTTTCATGAAACTTTTTTCTGCAATGTAAGCATGAATAACCCTTCTGTAAATTACAATTCAAAATTAAGCCATAACTGCCTCAGTTTTCATTAAAATCGTGGAGTTTTGGCCAACGTTTCATTTCAGATAATTACATCACCCAACTTTAACCGTCTGTACCGCAAAAAAAATGTACTACACTATCATGGCATGTAACTTTAAAAATTGGCGCATTTATCCAGGATTCCAAAATGGTATAATACTTGCTAGAGTACTCCTTAGTTTTGGAAATAAAAAATGATTTTTCAACTAAACCGGATTTCCAATCAATTTTATTTCAATAGATAAAATGTTGGTACCCTTTAATTTAAATGATGGACTTAAAATGCCTACGCTGTGTTTTTAAGTGACTCACAAATCACAAGTACAAGTAAATACCATTTCAACAATGCAAGTAAACAGATAGATCCACCATCTTGTCGAAAGAGTAATAACCATTGGTTCTCAAGTAATTTGTTAGTTTTACGTAAAAGTTTGAAATAAAATTCAATCATAGGATTACTTCAATCTTTCCTTCGCCCGTCGCCGGTCTTATTACATGGTTTTTGACGTGACAACGTCTTATAATTCGATGGAGCCGGCTGCTCGTACGAAAAAACATGACTCATGCGGCGTTACCTCGCTCTGAGGCGTTCCATTTAATACTTGAAGTGCAAGTGAGAGCGCGGAACGAGCGACAAAGAGGCACAATCGGCCTCCGCGTTCGGCAGCATTCGACATCGGTCTCTCTCCTACTTGAGTGAGCGATGCGTCCGCGTGGACAGCTGTATGACGTTGTCACGTTCAACTGTCGTCAGTTAACTGACTTTACGGACAGCTGATTTTTTTAAAGGAAAAGTAGAGCTTGCATTACTGCTAAAGGCTAACAGTTTGAACATTTGCTGTAAATCCTTGATGTAGTTAAATTAAAATCACGATTGAAGAAATCCTATGATTGAATTGTATTTCAAACTTTCACCTAAAACTAACAAATTACTTGAACACCCATGGTTATTACTCTTTCAACAAGATGGTGGCTCTATCTGTTTACTTGCATTGTCGAAATGGTATTTACTGTATTGTACCTGCAAATTGTGAGCGATTTAAAAACGCAGCGTAGGCATTTTAAGTCCATAATTTAAAGGGTACAAACATTTTATCTCATGAAATAAAATTGAATGGAAATCCGGTTTAGTTGATAAAACATTTTTTATTTCCAAAACTAAGGAGTACTCTAGCAAGTATTATACTATTTTGGAATCCTGGATAAATGTGCCAATTTTTAAAGTTACATGCCATGATAGTGTAGTACATTTTTTTTGCGGTAGAGACGGTTAAAGTTGGGTGATGTAATTATCTGAAATGAAACGTTGGCCAAAACTCCACAATTTCATTGAAAACTGAGGCAGTTATGGCTTAATTTTGAATTGTAATTTACAGAAAGGTTATTCATGCTTACGTTGCAGAAAAAATTTTCATGAAAAGTTAATATTTCTAGTCACAGGACTTAAAAGGTCATCACAGGGTGTCAGTTTTTCATGTTTTTTTTAAATACTCATAACTCGAAAGTTACTTAGCAAATATTTTTTTTTATATTTTTCTAATAACTGTCATGATTTGGCGCATCACCCGTTTTCGGCTGGACGTTGACTTATGGGACACCCTGTATATATATATATATACAAGATTTTCTCGTTTAAAGGTATAAGATTACGAGTATTTTTTGTTATGAAATTAAAAAATATCACTATTCCCATTAAAAATATGTTTGCACATTTACGTTATAACACTTTTCTAAAATCTACTAAAAATCAACTGTTCAAAAATTTGTAAGCATAACTAACAAAATACTTTTTTGTGTTAAATGAATCTAACCTAGATACTAATACGTAATCCAGCCCTACGTAATTATGTTCTAACTGTTTAAGTATTATTTTTGTTATAAAAAATAAAGAAAAATTATTGTGGAAAATCCACACGACAGCATCTAGCCCCAAACGAATCAGAGCTTGTACGATAGAATCTGATTAACTGATATAATATTGAAATATTTTTTTGTAAATACATACTAAAGCAGTGCTTCTGCGATGGGATATCTAAAATAATACTACACATACATTTTTTCTAAATACGTATTTAGAATACAATATAACACCCAGATAGGGAACGTTTGTTTGTCCGCATCGAGAACAAATATTTGTGTGGTAAACGTGTTTGTCTATGTTCACCACACAAAATATATTTGTTTTTGATGGAGATCGAACAGGGTTACTGCCAACAGAGCCATGACGCCTGTCAACAAAACAAACATACTACGTGCGAGGTTAGTCATTTTAGCCCGTAACAGTATAACCTCCGTATCGCCGCAACCACAGACTTGCCGCATAAATCATGAAGTTCTCAAAATGTCATTGAATATGGCATTGTGCCCTATGACAGAGTTATGTAGGGTGACCAATTATTGCCCCTGTAATATAGTATTATTCTAAAGTTATTCTATTATTCTAAGACGACATAACAAAAATCTTTCGAAATTGGTGGAGGGGAGAAGGCCGAGAATAGATCTTTCTGGAAATGTGTGTGTTATACTATTTTTTTACTAAGCTTGTGTCCATTTATAGTCTTCTTTATTATGATGTGATGGTATTCTAGCCCTGTTTCGGATAAATTAACTGGACACTGAGACCATGGTCTCAATCCAGTGTCTGTCCGCCGGTCTTCCGGTTCGTGGTCAAATACAAATACAAAATATTTATTCGAGAAAACAAGTTTTACAAAAATCCAGATATGGTCATGGTCACTATTTGAAATTTAACAACGATATTCCTGCACCTTTTATTTCAAAAATTCCTCTTCTTTTTTAAAAATCTAGTGAAGCATAACATAATAGAGGAATCTGAATGTCTAGCAATGCAAGGCACTTTTATTAAATACCTCTTTTAAAGCTTAAACATAATCTTTACTTACAAAATTTTGACAATATCAGCCTTTGCATATTTTAGGGTTTTTTGTTTACTAAACCTAAATCTCTCCGCTAAATACACAATTATTATTAATGTCTACAGATTTTTCGTAGATTCCTCTACGCCGTAGACCAAAGTCTACAGTTAATCCTATTTCTACGTAGACCCCTCTACGGTCTGCGGTTATTTCCAAATGAGTTGCACCCTACAAACACAGCTGTCCCCAAACTCGAGAATAAGGCAGTATATTTACATCACTGGACATTCTGGCGAGGTAAGCGAGATTTATCGTCATCGTGACTGCCTGTAACTTTGAAACTACCATTAACCCGTATCTCTGTTTCGGATTTGGTTAGGGGAAAAAGCTTGTATAGATATTTTCAAAATAAGAATAAGGAACTAAACAAACTTTACATAATTCGTCCACATTTCAAAAATTTCACAATTGGGTTTCAAAATGGCTTGATTATAATCTCTGATTTATTTGTAGATATTTTATTCCAAAAAGTCAAATAACAATTCAAACGACGATTTATCTAAACTGAATAAGCTCAATCAATTCTAATTTTGCAATTTCAAACCAATCTTACCAGATTTCATTGCATCACTTGTCCCAGCCCAAAAACAATTAGTCGGATCAATCTGACGCGCAGACAGACTTACGTAGCATCAGATGCACATCAAAGCCTCCCCAATTTGACTGGCACAGTTAATGCTGCTTAGCGGTAGTGACACTCAGAAAGGCTAGCCTTTTCTACGTCTATACACACATAAAATCACGTATGTTTGCCATAGTAGTAAGAAAAGACCACGGATTTCAATTTGCTACGATTCTGACCTCTTTCGCTTCATTCACTCCCAAAACATTCTTCATGATTGGGTTTTTATTTGTCAGGTCTCAAATATTTAGAAATTTTGAACCTATGCCTGAATCTCAGCCTAGAAATATATTTAGAATCTAAATGTACGGCGTTTGAATACTCGTCCAAACGCAACCTATAACGATGTTTGACTTGATCAATAAGCAAGCAAGCTAAGGCACGAGCGCTTTGCTAATGTCAAAAGTTTTTATTCATTAACTTAAAAATATATTATGTATCGATAGCGACCTGTATCGCTGTCTAATATTGCAGCGATTCACTCGATCGCCTTTATGTGTGCTAGGCTTAAAATGTTATATACAATTTTATTAAAAGCTAACAAAATCCTCATTGCAAAAACTGATTGCTTTTACTGGTTTGCTATACCTGTACTGTGCCAGCATGTTTGATTAATTAATGCGCAGCCATCTGGCTCCCGGGAGTGGAATACTGTTTGCTATTGCATATCTCTTTCTGCCTCTTTGTGGTACTGGAATCTTGCTTTGGCATCAAGTTAACTGCGTGACGTTAAATGTGTTTTGTGTGTGATTTAGCGAAGATTTTGAAGAACCATAGGTTTATTTTCTTATATTGTCATGCTGTTTTAGTAGCCTTTAGCATGACTTAGAGTATTCCTTTTGTGTTGAATGGTTCAGTTATTGTGATAAGCTATGTCTTTTATTATTTTGTGCATTACTTTGGTCAAGACTATGTCTTGGGTGTATTTAGCGTTGGCAAATCGTTCATGATTTTTGCCCACACTACAAAACGTGTTTAACTAAAACACCCAAACTTACATACATACATAAAATCACGCCTCATTCCCATGGGGGTAGGCAGAGATCACGGATTTCCACTTGCTACGATCCTGACACACCTCTTTCGCTTCATTCACTCTCATAACACTCTTCATACATGCTCGTCGGTATAGGGTACTCCAAACCTGGCCTTTCTCCCAAAAAAAAAGAAAGCCTGGCTTCTTTCTTTGGCCGGTCTGACACCCAAACTTACCACGTGTAATTGTAATTATGTTTTTAGAGTTAGACTACGAATAAACAATGTTTATCTCTATCCTAAAAAAAATATACGTGGCATTGATATTAACATCATCTTCATCATACAAAGAAAGAACATACTAGAATTTCTATTTAAACACTGCTAGCTCTTCAAAACTGTTACTCTGAATGCATGTCTCTATTAGCTTCGTTCACTCCACGTGCAGCTTACGAGTGTCTTAATTAGGAGAATGCGTTGGCGTTTGCTAGGCGGCATTTGTACCAAGCACAAAATGGTACGAAAATTCGAGCTCTGCGAAATGCATTTTCAGAAATTGTTCGTATCTATCGTAGTGAAGCTCGTACAGGGCTCGTCTGGGGAAGTACTTCCAACCTGCCTATTTCTGCCGCGACGCAGTTTTGCTGTGTTTCGGTTTGAAGGGTGGTGGTGAAATTACTGGCACGTGAGGCTGAACGTATGCCTCAAGTTGATGGACGCAGGGCAGTGCATCGTAAGGTGACGTGCGTGACCTACGAGGGAATGCTTTGTTATAAGCGATGGTTACCACTGAACATCAGGTGGGCCATATGCTAAGAGATACTTTGTTCAGCTAGTTGTATAAAAAAATAAAAATAAACTTACCGGATGACAAGTAATGGTATTATCTAACTTGACTTTAGTCTTTTAAGATGCTTAAGTTTATTTTTAAGGGCTGATTGTACAATCTACGGATTTTCGCTTTTCGTCGAATAACAAACGTCAGTTCTTATTGTCCATAATATATTTTGTAGATTGAAAAATTCGCCCTGAGATGCTAACGCACCGAACTTTTTATTTGAAAATGCCTTATGACTTTGACCTGATTTTTTATTGGCCTCGTAAAGATACGAGCAGCAGTAAATAGATTTTTTTTTACTTTGTTTCAGGTACTCTTTCTTTGAGAGACTGGATCACCAGAAACAGTTTTGTCGAGAGTTCGAAAGTGTATTGCGTTTTTAAAGGCAATACAAGAGTGTAAAATAAAGTTTAAATCTATACTAAAATTATAAAGAGGAAAGATTTGTACCTATTTTTGTATGTTTGTAATGAATAGGCTCAAAAAGTACTGGGCCGATTTAAAAAATTATTTCACCAATAGAATGCTACATTCTTCCAATTTGACATAGGCTAAGTTTCATTTTGAAAAAATTTAGGGATCCTTGGTAAAATTTGAACAATGTAACCGAAGGTGTAGAAAAATGAGTCTTAAAATGTCTTTCGTCGAATGCGCTGCCGAAACTATTAGCGATAGAACAAAAGAATGTACAACAATATTGTCTACCCCGTGCAAAGCCGGGACGGGCTGCTAGTATCCTATATAACTATCGAATAAAAGTTTTAATAGGAATAGTCTTGTCCAGCACCTAGGTATACTCGTATCATCCTGACAGCTTAGTCGGCCTAAACAACAGGAAAGGCTGGCAATACGTGCACAGCTGACTAAGCCATGGATGCCACGATGTTTTCCTTCACCGTTTGAGAGAACTGGCATTGTTTATATAATTTTTCCGAACAGAAATCTATATATGTATGTAAATGTGTATAAAATAAAAAATATCAATACATGTAATGTATTGTATTATGTATATCAGTTATCTAGCACCCATAACACAAGCTCTGCTTAGCTTGGGGCTAGATAATGTTGTGTGAATTGTCCAGCATTATTTATTTATTTATTTATTTATATGTACACGACTGGATTCAAACCCGCGACCTTAGTATTTAAAGGGTTATTACCACTGTGCCACTAGTGCACTCCAGACTCCAATTTGAATACCATATTATTTTATAGCATCCATCATCTGTTATTTGAATTGTTTTCCATTTTGTTGGTCGGAATTTATTTAATTGAAACGGGGTTAGCACAGAGGATTGATTAATTATTTTGTTGGTTATTTCCTAGTACACTTTAAAGCAGGCCTTTAAAGTGTACTAGGCACATCTAGGCGATAGCGATGGCGATCAGTGAAACACTTTACAATATCGCTGTCATATTTGACAGCGTTTCACTGGTCGCCATCGCAGATCGCTCAAATGTGTGCAAGGCTTAAAGGGTCGCAGAATTTAATGTTCCTCAACTTACTAAAAATGTGAGTGATAGAGTGATTTTTGAAAAAGATAAATATGCAGTTACTCTTTTCTTATAAATCGAGGGCATGAATCCTTTTACGACTTTTTCCAACTCTCGTGGTTTTTTTTTATTTACATCCAGAATTGATACTGGATAACATTAACTCTCCCTCAACAACATGCAGGGAGAGATAGTGTTATCCAGTACCAATTCTGGATGTAAAAAAAGAAACCAGTCATGCCCTCGATTTATAAGAAAAAAGTAGGTAACTGTATATTTTTTTTTTTTGGTTTTTTTAATGTTCCTCAACTCTCGTAGTTACAGACTTGGCCATCACCGCCTTTCTCAAAAAACCACCCTGTATAATGTGGCAGTACTTTATACAGGGTGGTTTTTTGCTGCCTTATTTTTGACAGTTTGCTGAAACATCATTTAATTTGATCACAGAAAAAAGCTGATTAATGTACTGTGCTTTGTACTATGTACTAGTACTAGTAGTACATAGTTATCTAACATACTGTTTAAATGTCAACTCTCTAAGAGACAATGGCTTCATTATGTTCTGTATGTAGCAATCAATCATAATAATATCATTAGGCATTGATTGATATATTATACGCATGTACAGTCAACATCAAAAGTAAACATTGTTGGTGGGACAATATTTCAAAACGTAGTTATATAAGATAGAAAACATTTTTTTTTACCAAATTAAGCTTAAACAAATTACAAGTAAATTGAACAGTATTTTGGTAGAAAAAATAAGTTGAAAAACTTTCAATGGGATTTATCTGGAAGTTATATTATTACCTTTCATGTAAAGAATAATTATCCAGATCTGCTCATAAGCTATGCGATAACAATCATAAAAAAATACAACTGAATTGAGAACCAATTTTTTTTTAATACTATAATCTAGTTTAATTTTAAAAGATTAAAATACTCCTTACGCTAAAGGATCATCAAAGTTTTACATAATTAATATTTCACAGTCGCTTTGGTCGGTTATTACATTAACATTAGCGCTGGAAATATATGATAATTATATGAATAAGAAGAATAACTTTATTAAAATCAAAACTAATTTTTTACTGCTGGTGGTTACACTTTTTTAACTAATCGGTACCTACCGATTAGTTAAAAAAGTGTAACCACCACGCTGATGATACCGATTAGCACCGAGTGATAATACCTGCTTACTCGTACATACCTATGTACGAGTAAGCAGGTATTATCACTCGTAAATTGAAAGTAAACTCGTAAACAAACATAATGCTATAAAACAATTATGGTCATTCATTTCCAGTACTACTGTTTAATTGCATTACCGTACTGTGCACACATGTTCCATAGTTCAGAACTAGACTTAACAGGATACCTGACATACCAGTCCGCTCCACTGGACGGCTTGAACTGGCAAATCGCTGAAATGTCGAGGGCCTGAAGTGGATACTGGATAGAACTAGAATCCGGTTCTAATAAATTGTCAGTGAAGCTTTGACTCTGCTCGGCGAGTTTTTAATAAAAAATCATTGAGATAAATTGGTATTGGTTGCGTTTTGGCAAGCGTAGGGTTGGACGTCCTCCGGCAAGGTGCGACGAAGACCGGGCTTAGTGGCGCGTCTTGCGAGAGAAAGGCTAATGGACATATATAGATTGATGATGATGAGATAAATTGGAGATGGATTATTCAACTACCCTCATTTGACATCTTCAAATTTTGAATCTCGTGTTGGTGATCGGTACTAAGAGATCTGAATATCTACGATTAATATATTATTCATATTCATTTATTCAGTCACAACTAATTAATCGTCATTTAAATATGCAAACTTATACTAATACAAGCTCTGCTTAGCTTGGGGCTAGATAATGTTGTGTGAATTGTCCAGCATTATTTATTTATTACTAGTGGCCGCCCGCGGCTTCGCTCGCCCGTTCCCGTAACACCCAGTTCCCGTTGCTTTTTCGGGATAAAAAGTATCCTATGTCCTTTTCCCGGTTCTAAGCTACCTCCCCACTAATTTTCTGCCAAATCGGTACCGCCGTTCTTGAGTTATAAATAGTGTAACTAACACGACTTTCTTTTATAAATATAGATTTATTTAATAAAGAAATAATAAATAAAATGTCAGCAGATTACAAGAAATGAAATAAGAGTAACAATAGGAGTAACATAATTAAGATGAAGATGAAAAAAATGAGTAATGATAGGTGGAAATTGACAAAGTTACGGGTCGGAACTGGGTTAGACACGCGTAGGATCGTGGTAGATGCCACAAACTGTAAGAGCCCTAAACTGTGCCTAAACCCAGCAGTGGGAAGTCAGGCTGTGGATGATGAGATAAGTCCAAGCTTTATTTAAATCCTTGTAGCTGATACGGAGATGAGTGTACTTATTAATGAATAGGATAATTAAGTAGGATCATATTAATTGGTATCAAAATATCCGAGGATTTCGGATATCGGTAAATTAGATTTCAACTCCAATCTAAACAATTCTCATCCAATTCTAGTCCTATGTGTCCTATAACATGAACTGTCAATATACCTTACCGACGTACCAAACGAGTAATTAACGCTAGGTAATGTACCGTCTGGAGCGTGTTTCATTAGACATAATTAATTTTCAGTACATTGAAGCTATCCTCTCCTTCCACCACAAATAGTGCTCTAATCTCTTGTTACTAAGGTTCATTTTTACTTAACGCTGGTCTTGCTGGAAATTTTGTAGAAAATCAGTAAGTTTGAGCTATAAATTCGTGCCAGGGAATGAATTTTAATGCGTCGGTGGAAGGTTCAAAATCTCTGAGCGGAGTCGACTTTTTGGTTTAATGAAGAGCTGCGGTGACGACAGACTTAATCGATAGGGCTGGTTATTAAGGCTCATGTTCACAATTTTAAGAGCTGCAATAAACTGACAAGCTGTTTCAGTAAATTTTTGTAGACAAAGTCTTCTTCTCAGGGTGCCTGTCCACTACGGAAGGTTGGCAGTCATCCTTTTAAATTTTATTTTATCTAGGGCAAGCCTAAATAGGTCTTCTACTTTCTTGATCCCAGTCCATTCTCTGATGTTGCGAAGCCATGATGTTCTTCTTCTACCTTCTCTTCTCTTGCCCATCATAATAAGTTGGAGCAGATGGTAACGCTCATGCCGTAAGACATGTCCCAAGTAGCTAGGTGAATCTAGGTGGCAGTTCCAAACGACGAAGCTTAGAACTACAGGCATCAAACAGCTTGGTTTCTACCGTTGTTTTCTGTGATCCTTTTTGCAAAATAATGATGATAATTGAGAAAGCTTTGAACATGCTAACTATTGCATACATCTAAGGGCGATGAGTAAAACGCTATCAAATATCGCAGAACGCGTTGATGCAAGGTTCTGTTTGTCATAGCATTTTTGTAACTCATACTAACTGGTATTTCTAAGCGTTCTGCTGGCGATCAGTGAAACCCTGTCCAATATCGCAGAACGCGTTGATGCAAGGATCTATTTGTCATAGCATTTTTGTAACCTCATACTAACTGGTATTTCTAAGCGTTCTGCTGGCGATCAGTGAAATCCTGTCAAATATCGCAGAACGCGTTGATGCAAGGCTTTATTTGTCATAGCATTTTTGTAACTCATACTAACTGGTATTTCTAAGCGTTCTGCTGGTGATCAGTGAAACCCTGTCAAATATTGCAGAACGCGTTGATGCAAGGTTCTATTTGTCATAGCATTTTTGTAACTGTCATACTAACTGGCTAACTTGGGAAGCACGGAAGGTGGCCATTCACGGCACGGCCGCAATATTACTCCACAATTGTGTCCGATTTGGCAGAAAAGGTGGATTTATAGCAGTTGTTGTTTTGTTGCTTGTAAGAATGCGGGTTACATGAAAAAAATATTGTAACAACAGCTGGTTTATATTACCTATGGCAGTTAATAAATATGTTTGGCATTCCACACAACACTATCTAGCCCCAAACTAATCATAGCTAATATGGGATCCTGACATAACCCTAAGTAATTTGTTTGTTAATACAGGCATACTTAGAATGCAATGTAACACTCAGACAGAGATCAAACTCCTATGTTCAACACACAAATGTTTATTCTCAGTGGGGATCGAACCGAGACGCCCTTTAGCGTAGAAAGCGCAGAGTCCAGCGCTGGCCTGCAACTGGTGACCCACAGTGCAAAACCTTGATTCGTGTGTGCGTCGTGTAAAATTATTTTGGTTGGCCCTCAGGTACTACAAAGACAACTGTTTCGTTTTATTAAATTGAATATGAGTATTATGCAACACGCTCAACGTGAATAAACAATGATATATCTATTAGAGCTGTCCGTCGCCTCGTATTTACAACGGACGCTGATATTAGAATATCAGCGTTCATTATAAATACTACGGCGATCTACAATTACTCCGCTCAAATACAATAACTAGTCGTGTAGGGTGTAAATCAGAACACCTATGCTAAATGCCTCGCTCGTAAACCAAGCTAAGGACGCTTTAAACTTTGCGTTTGTTGCCGGCCAGCTGTCGCATTGCAGCGGTGCGTAGTCGCACTCCACACGGACGGCTGTTTTTTTCGATACGGTTGACGCCAGTACCGCACATGCTTGACACACGTACGAAGATGACAGGACGCAACTTTATCATAATACATGGTTTAAATGATGGAGACGTCACTAAAATGCGATCCTCAAGCAGGCTCATACGCCTTCAATTTAGATTTTTATCTTCTTACTTACAAGCATTACTTGCGTTATAGATATATCTCAGAGCTAGCCCTGTCACTGTTTGTCATAACCCGTGGAAAGAGATGGCAATAGTTTAAAACACTGATCGTCTTTTAGACTGTTGTAAGAGAGGCCATTGATATTGAACTGTCGTCCTGTTGCGGTCTTGTGGGACAAAGCAAGCGACACTGCACTGCAACAGTGCGGCAGCGGTCCGACATAAACGCTTAGTTTAAAAGAGCCTTTAGACACAGAATAAATAATAAGCACGGCTCAGGTTCTAAATAGCCGGGAATAATTCGATTAGTATTTCTTATTACTGTTGTCGCATTCAGTCGTAAAGTTTATGAAACCTAGCGAGTGTCAACGTGCCCGATAAAACAATCGTAAAGTGAAAGGTTAGGTTTATATAAATCATAAATCGAGTAGCGGAAATGTTTCACGGCTACTTATCTATTTAAATATTGATAGTTTTATGCTAAACCATAAATAAAATGGATTGTAAAAAAGTGGCTGCTGACATAAAAACAGCTCGAACCTCGAGAATTCAATAATAACGATAAAATAAATTATAGTTTAAAAAACTAAAAAAAACGCTTTTATAACTAATTGAACTAAAAAGTTAAAAATAAAACTGTAATAATTAATTGAAAAATTTATATTATTGTACAAAAAAGCGTGGGGTGCTTTTTATAATAACTTCAGATATAATAAACTATTGATAAAATATTTACAACAATCAAAATCAAGCACCCCACGCTTTTTTTGTACAATAATATAATTTTTTCAATTAATTATTACAGTTTTATTTTTAACTTTTTAGTTCAATTAGTTATAAAAGCGTTTTTTTTAGTTTTTTAAACTATAATTTATTTTTCATTTTTTAGTTTTTTTTTCATTTTTTTTAATTTTTGTTTTCATATTATTGCATTGTCATCGACCTTTGACAGATATGCAAAGTTTGAATCAAATCTGATCGTTCAAAGTACGAGAAAATCGAGCTCAAAGAGGTTGGTTACATACATACATACATACCTACAGGTGAAGCTAATAAAAGCGTTATAAAAAAAATGGTTCTATGGTGACAAATTTACGGGTTCTTTCTTTCTTTTTTTATTGACAGTATACTTGTTCTATATCATTTGCCCTCATAAAATAGTATATAGTTATTATTTAGTGACCATTTTAGCAAAATATTTTCTGTTAAATTGTTACTTTTGCATAATGATATGAATCGTGTATTTAAAATAGACTTTTTAAATACCTGAACCTTATGTTTTGGCACGTAAACATTCTGTTTTTTAGTTCATAAAACCAGTGAACAATGATCAGTCGCAAATAACTTTATTGGCAGTTGTGTCGGCATTCCAAACGAAGTACCTTCACCTGATCGCTTCCACCCACTGACATCGAATGCACAGACATTAACGAGAAACATGTACAAAACATATTCGACTGCCGGTTCGATAATAAATTGAATCGAATCGCTGCTCCTTGCCAAGATCTAATTATATGTGCCTTTGTTGTGATGCAAAGCGAATCTATATTCAAATGGGTCGAATGACGACGCCGCAACCAGACTAACCATAACCAATCAATTATCGAAACTCAACTCTTGGTATATTCGCATAAATTCCACATTTGCTTGGATTTCAATTTCAGAATGTTGGTAATAATTTGCAGTGCTTCGATCACTTTCATTTAATTTGACTATCCTCACAGCTCAGTTGGCAGTCGCTTTGGCTTCTGCTTGGAGGGCGTGGGTTCGATCCTCACCAAGAACGAATATTTGTGCGGTGAACATAGATTTTTGTTCTCTGTTTTGGTGTTATTTGTATTCTAAGCATGTATTTACAAAACAAAAGTATTTAAGTATTATATCAGCTATCTGGATCCCATCGTACAAGCTCTGCTTAGTTTAGGGCTAGATTTTCACAACTATTTCAACATGAGGCATGTATGTTTAAGCCTCACGTACCAATAATTTCACTGGCACCCCACACCCTTCAAAGCGAAACACAGCAACCCTGTTTGGCGGCAGAAATAAGCATGATGCTACTTCCCAGAATGAGTTCTTCGCAAATAGTTTTACTACTAAGTAAAAAGAAAGTTAGTAAGTAGGGTAAACCATACTATTCTTGGCACCCCCCCAATGATTGGCACTCTAGCTTAGAAACCCATGAAATAAGAGTTTTGAGCAATTTTTTTTAAGTGATAATAATTTATTTTGGTAGTATATTTAATTTTCTTAAAGGTAACATTCATTTTATGCTTAGAATGTCCGCCATCCAAACTTTTCACCCAATCCTAACTATTTTTATAACTTTTTACTCGTTTGTCTCATCCTTGCTATACACATGTTTGGAAACAGCTGTGAAAGGAATATGGCGGACATTCTAAGCATAAAATGAATGTTACCTATATGAAAATTAAATATACTACCAAAATTATTGTCACTTAAAAAAAATTGCTCGAAACTCTTATTTCATGGGTTTTTATGCTAGAGTGCCAATCATTGGGGGGGTGCCAAGAATAGTATGGTTTACCCTAATTTAGTACAATAAAATTCATTTGATCCCAACTACACAAAAAGTTTAAACCTAATAAAACAAATGAAGCTTCTACATAAACTTTGCAAATTGGAAGGTCTTATCCAAATTCTCTATCGACCAGTAGGCCTACTACAAGCTCTGTCTGGCTCTGGTTTTGAGTCTGTTTGAGTGTTGACTAAATAAATCCTACGTCGAAACATCAAACACACACACTATATTATAATGGTGAGCACTCACACACACTCAAAACCAAAGGCAGAGACAGAGCCAGACAGAGCTTGTGGTAGGCCTACAGTCCCTTTTATATTCCGTACGTGCCTTAATAGAACCTTTCAAGGATTGTATTATTCATTCATCGGAATAACCAGAGTGGTATCGTAGTGTCCCATCTGATCCCTTACAGGTCACGAAATAAGTAATAATACGTATAGAAACGAAACTCATCTATAATTTACCGGTACGAAACTGATACCTCCTGAAAAACTCAAAAAAATCAAACCTATCCTTTGGAATCAAACATCATACTTCTCAAATCTCAAATGAAGAAATGGCCCAATTATATCTGTGTAGGTACACAAAAATGTTGTTACTGATATTTTGTATTACTAAAAGTTATGAACGGAGAGGGATTTGAATTGCATATTTTTAAAGTGAAATTTGCTAATTAAAATAAATGATGTAAAAAAAATATGAAACTCTTTTTTTTTCGGCACTCAATGCATAGCTAAAATAACAATTTGACACAAAGAATATTTTTTTTCAAAGGTGTAGTTTTAACTCTCGTTGAGCTATCGAAGTTTCACTTCTACTTTCTGCCTGATTCTTTAGTTTTGCTAGACTTGCAAACGAGATGTGAAGAAACAAACTGATTTTGTTTTGCGGGTATTTTGTATTTGCGGTCCGGTTGACAGATGACTTCGGTGACAGATGGAAAATTAAATTGAAATATGCGGGGTAAATGTTGAATGGATCGCTTGGGTGGGTTGTTTTTCTTAAGGTCTCGTACACCCTAGAAACCTTTCTACATTGTTGAAAAAGCTTAAAACAACAGGCTCTTTGCATAAGCCCCATTACTTACAAGTGTTTTACAAAAGATAAATCAGTGTTTAAGCAACTGTCATCTCTTACCATCCGGTAATATCGAACAGTGACAGGGCGAACTTTAAGCAGTGCGTCACATCTAAGTAACGCTTGTAAGTAAGGCCATTAATGTTTATTTACTTACACATTATATAGCGTCAGTAGAATCTGTCCCCTCATGCTACTATAAGAATACGGGACGCTATTACAGCGTCAAATTGTAAAATCCTGGCGCAGGCACTGCGGTAGTGCCTCGATCAGGATTTTAGATGGTATAGGCTTGACCATTCTCTCAGTTTGGCCTTATTCAGAAAAAATACATGGTCAATACGTGCTGACTAACCCCCGAGTTTCCTCACGGTGTTTTCCTTCACCGTTTGAGGACGCTAACATAGGCTTGACCATTCTCTCAGTTTGGTCTTATTCAGAAAAAATACATGGTCAATACGTGCGAAGCTGGCTAAGCCCTGCGTTTCGTCGCGGTGTTTTCCTTCACCGTTTGAGGGCATTAGCATTCCTTGCCTCTAGTAAGGCTAGACGTCTTATTATTTGATATCGTATTTTAACAGTTACATAAAGTGTTTACCAAAAGTATAATTAATTAAGGTATGTTTACATAGC
This sequence comes from Thera britannica, assembly GCA_939531255.2. NCBI lineage: Eukaryota > Metazoa > Arthropoda > Insecta > Lepidoptera > Geometridae > Thera > Thera britannica. The sequence goes on from OW618047.2 coordinate 13,395,459, forward strand.
ACAATTTATACTCCCTCGCTTTGCCCTGAAACGAACCGCGAAGCACAAGTCGCGTGTAATTAAATGAACTTCTATAGGATGCAAATTCTCCAAGTTTCCCCAAAATAGCGAGTTAGATTTAAACCTCATTTATGAGCATGCATTTCCATACGTGGCTGTCAACCTCTTAAAAAACGGTTTGATAGTGCTATTCATTATTAAGCAGACGGCATTCGAAGGTGCATCAAGAAAACTGGTAGAGTCTGTTCCGAAAGAGAACCGTCGTGGGATATGAAGGTGCAGCTGTGCTTTAATACCTTTTTGTTTAGTGGGCAATACAATAGCGCGTCTGTTGCGTTTTGATCCTATCTCAACTAGTGTACTATTCCTTTATTTATTTTTTATGATGTAAAATGCTGACAGAAAGAAAGGGATGAGCTGCCATATAAAAATCGAAACGTTAGTTCACAATTTGGCCACGACGACTCTCTTTCTGAACAGACTCTATGAGCTTGTAACCATTCTTTATTTTTATTCTTGTACTAGTGGCTGCCTGCGGCTTCACTTGCCCCATTCCCGTTACTTTTTTGGCATAAAAGTAATCTATGTCCGTCTCCTGATTCTAAGCTACCTCCCCACCAATTTTCAGCGAAGTCGTTTCAGACGTTCTTGAAATATCAATAGTGTTACTGACACGACTTTCTTTTGTAGGTATACTTTAGATTTGGCAGTGGCCGTTGGCTTATTTGAGCCGAGGCTTTGTGATATGAGTATTGCTGTGAGTTAATAATTACATTAGTAATAATGGTTTTTGATTAACCGATTGGGTCCCACAAGGTTGGAGTCGTAGATAGGCCCCGGAGAAAATGGCAGGATGAACTCGTTTGTCTTATGAACGACTAGCTCACTTTAGCCAAAGATCGAGAAGTGTGGAAAAAGGGGAAGGAGGCCTTTGCCCTGAAGTGGAACGGCCCAGGCTAAAATAAAATAAAAAAAAACTGATGTCTGTAAAGTCTGTTTACTGACGATAGTTGAACGTGACAACGTCACACAGCTGTCCACGCGGACGCATCGCTCACTCAAGTAGGAGAGAGACAGATGTCAAACACTGACAAATGCGGAGGCCGATTGTGCCTCTTTGTCGCTCGTTCCGCGCTCTCGCTTGCACTTCAAGTCTTAAATGGAACGCTTCAGAGCGAGGTAACGCCGCATGAGTCATGTTTTTCGTGCGTGCAGCCGGCTCCATCGAATTATGAGACGTCGTCACGTCAAAAATTGTTTTTGTTGAGAACGCATGCTGACATCTATGGCAGCGTCTACACAAGTTCGGATTAGCAGTAACAGAGAACTTTATAATTGAGGCTGTCAACCAAAATAAAAGATCTGATGGTTACAGCTACAAACGCTGGATTTGAATTGTAAATGGTGAATTTTTTTCGTTAATAATCTTATTTTTTTAAAGAAGTTTTGCTTGTGTTTTCATATCATGGATTTTGTTGTATTGGTACTAACTAATAATAGTATTGGTACTAACTAGTAAATAGTATTAACTAATAATAAATTAATATAGTACTGTATCCTCCCTTGCGGCCGTACATAATTATTAAACAAATATTTACAAAATGTACAAAATACACAATAAACAGTTGAGCTATCTGCAGATCGTTACAAACGATCTAGAGATAGCTCAACTGATCCAAAAAAGTAATAATATAGTTACCGTTTTGTTTTAGATGTGTCACTAGTTTATTCGAACGTAGTGTGGTGAAAGGATTTTAAGTGCTCCTTAAAGAAGCTCTTTTCGTGCACTTGGCTTACGTTTATAACATTTTTATGTTCTACGACATGTCCGTCCTCTAACGATGTTTTCCTTCACCTTTGACTTTACTGGTGTTTGTGAGTACTGGCATAGTGCATTATATGCTTTTGGGCATAAAAACATTGTGCACAACCGGATTGGAACCCACGACCTTATCGGAAGGCGAGCTACCTCTAGATCACCTGAAAAAAACATACTTGTGCGGTACAACCGCAGTTGTATCGAAAAGCATGAGCTTTTAACAAATTTTATTTCAGTCATTTTAATACTTTTTCACGACCTGATTCAGGAACAAAGTATAATTATCTTGTTAAATTGTTTATTGTGGCGTAAAGAAACCAGTCCCCACTTCGACTAACAACAGCTTGTACAAAGTAACAATAAGCCATAAGCATCAATAAAAACTTCTGTCAACTCTAGCTAGGACGTAGTCAGGATATTCAAGTCTACAAATAAGTGTACTTAATTCTCCTCAAATCACCTTTTTATTTAAGTCTACAAAATAGTATAAGTACGTTCGCCTAGGTGAATTACCCCAGGTGAACGGCGCCGGTTTTTCATTTTCAAAGTCGTGTAAATTGTTTTATTTGTTTATTTATAATACACAAAAATTAAAATTAGATCGAGCAAAAAATATCCTTCCCCGTGCTTATCCACTGAAGGCAACCACAGCTAACAAAGGTATTATAAATAGCTAGTGTTTTTTAAGACATTACAATAGTTATTTGTTATACAAGAGTGCAAAGCTGCTTTTTAACCGCGTGCTCAATTTTGATGACCGAGCAAGCGCAGGATTCTAAAGTTTAACCACGAGCGTAGCGAGTGGTTTAAAAGTTAGAATCCTAAGCGTTGGCGAAGGAATCAAAAGAGCACAAGGTGAAAAATCTTTGCACTCGAGTGCAACACGTAACTTTTCATCCCACCTCAGCGAGGAAATGACTAAATGCAAAAAAAGAACATGGCGCGACTAAAAGTAACACACCAAGAAGGTTCCGAGTATGAGTTATTAACAATTTTTAAAAGGTTGTATGATAAATTCGGCACCATGCAGGTAGAAGTAAATAGGTTTAATGGTGTTTTGAATTCACAAATACACCAAGAAGGTTACGAGTGCGAGTTTTTAACAAAATAAAAAAGGTTGTATGATAAGTTCGGCACCATGGAGGTAGAAGTAAATAGGTTGTGTATTCACAAACTTATTGAACACGATATTCTAAATTCAAATTTACTTTATCCTCTAGCGGATAAAAACGGCTTTTCCAGTCAGAAATTAAACAGCAAAAACACACTTCCAGAGCTGGTGGGATGAAAAAATATATTTATAAAAATATTATAGCTCTTTAGAGCCGACTTTTCATCACTCTGCGACTCAGTGTGACATTTCCATGGTATTTTATTAGCGTCTATTTGAATGTAAGACTGGGTTGTATCTGTTCTTTGTTTTTGAATTTTAATAGCACGCAACGGGATGTCTTTGTTACAATTTCGTTGTCTAATAGACTGTTACCGTAATAGCTCGTTTATTGAGTCGAAGGCCAAAACAGCTGCGAAAAAGCTAGGAGTGCTATCAAAGGTGAGACGGTATTTCACACCGGGACAGCTTCTGAATCTGTACCAAGCACAAGTCCGGTCGTGTATGGAATACTGTTCTCATCTTTGGGATGGCTCGGCTAAATACCAGCTGGAGGCCCTGGACTCGATAGAACGGCGAGCGAAAAGGCTCATAGGCGACGATGCATTGGTGGAGTCTAAACTGCTTAGTCTCGAGCATCGTCGTAAAGTAGCTGGCCTTATCGGTCTTCTACAGGATACATTTCGGCGAGTGTGCCCAGGAACTTTTCAACTTGGTTCCCCCATCCCCATTCCATCACCGGACCAGTAGACGTACGGAGACGAGGCATCCATTCATGGTTGACACACCTTCTTCCCGCACTAAGCGCTTTGCTTCCACTTTTATATTGCGGACAGCCAAAGTGTGGAACTCGTTGCCGGCGTCTATTTTTCCGAATACCTATAATTTGGGAGTTTTCAAAAAAAGAGTGAATAGGTATCTTCTAGGTGAGCGCGCTACACCGTCGATCGCATCATCACTTAACATCAGGTGAGATTGCGGTCAAGCGCTACCCTATAAATTGTAAAAAAAAAAAAAAAAGCTATGGCAATGTTTTTGTTTGGTGTGTGTATTTCGTTATTACATTTTATCTGAAAATACTATCTCAACAAAATTAATTAAACAGATCAAATTAATTTATGGGATTAAATCCAAAATATAGTAATGGAAGAAATTTTCCTCATGTAATTTTTTTTTTGTGAATAGTAAAAACAACACAGCTTGATTCACATAAAATCTAATCTAAATTCTGGTGGTTGAAAAATATGAAGTGATGTCGTACACAAGAATACTCATCAGACTATACACTGCTAGCTCTTATTTCCTTGCAGTAAGCATCATTTTTCTTTGATTTTAGGTAACTTGAGCTGTATCCCACTGTACCTGTCGCTCTCGTATAATAATATGTCGTACAAGTAAGGTATTCAGGCCACCACATAACGGTGGTTGGGTTTAAGAAACAGTTGTGTAACTGTTTAAACGTGGCGAAAAGTGTCTTTGAATGGAGTGCTTACTACTGGAGTTTTACATCTCGTCCTAGTCATGAATACTGCTTTAGTGTCTAAGCCCTAAAAATTATAATGTTTTATACGACTAGCTGATGAACAAGCATATGGCGCGGCTTTATACATCACCTGATGTAAAATGGCAACAATCGCCTCTAATAGCAGTGCTTCGTCACGCTCGTAAGAAACGTGTCGTACGATGCACTGCCCTGCGTCCATCAACTGTAGGACGCGGTTACTAAATATAACGCCGCTTATAAGAAATTCTAATCTGACTTTGGAGTCCAAAAAAGACGGGAAAATGGTGAAGATTCGAAAATAAACACGAAGTAAGCGCTTGACTAGTTATTACAACCGTAGACATGCTACGCCGTAGCTGGCAGTGGAACTTGCTACGCCGTAGATACGTGCTACAATATTATGATCGCTGGGTAAAATACAAGTTGGTATTTTGTTTTAAAAATGAAATTTGATTTGTTTCTACATCTACACTTTAAAATATCCTTAAAAGTAGGATTGTAAAACAAATCGATAAGAAATTTAATTTCGTAACTGCCTAGTACTTAAACAATGTTCAACTTTCGCGTTTCGGTGTTTCTTTTTTCTCAAAAGTTCTTCGGCACTTGTGAAGAATCTTGGAACGAAATCCGCGTGTTTTTTTGAACTGGAACCTTTTTTGTACTTTAGAAAGTTGCGACGTAGCAATTCTTCACGAGCTTTTCTCAGTTTCAGTCACGTGATAGTAGTACATAAAAAAGTACTAATCATGATCACCATGTATTTTAAGTATCCAACTAAGACAGGGTTTCTTAAAAATAATAAAAAGAAAGCTGCTGATTTTTAACCGACTTCAAAAAAAGGAGGAGTTTTTTAAATGGTCTGTTTGTTTTTACTTCGTTTTTCATGATCCGATTTAAAAAGTTTTTTTTCTAAAAAGTACTATTTTCAGATTGAAATTTTATGCAAATCGGTTCAGCAGTTAGGCCATGAAGTCTGTTTCTCAATTTGTTTAAACTTCATTTGTAAAGTGTCCAAATGGAGATCACATGGCCTCTTATAAAACGAAGTCTCCGGACGGCACTAGGTTTGATACTGGATTTAACCAATAGGATGGTAGATAGAGAGATAGATAAATACATAGATAAATCTTGATTACTATGACACACTAGATAAGTAGGAAACAGTTTTTAGCTTAAAAATAAACAGTCACTGTAATTCAATAGGCGGCCTTATCGCTAACAACAATACAGCTGTACAGAGTTGGTATTATCTAAGTAGAACCTTAAGACCACGTGTAATAAAGAAGGGTTAATTCCTGAAATGCAATATATTTTGTTTGTTTGTCTGCAAGAAAGTAATATAATAAAACACGATAGGGTAGAGTTTTGGCACAGTCTAGAATTATTTCTAGTTTGCGGTTTGTGGCTTTGCTTGCCTGGTACGCGGAGTAGTTGATAGTACCTTGAAAGTAAAAATATTACCTTGAAGCTTTAAAGTTTACCTTGAAAGTTAAATTCATTTCATTTATTTTATAAAATCAAAAGGATCGTTTTGAAACGTCTTAAAACTAGGTGCCAAATTCACGTGACCTGGCCTCAAAGAATAGGCAAAAAAACTTCTCGGTTCTTAACGTTCCTATGTATGAGCCTGTGATTGCATCAGCGACCATTTTCTACAAATTTGAACGCATAATGGAGCAAAATGGAGAATAAATGCGGACACAGGAGTATTTTAAAGGATACAAGATACCCTTAAAATGAGAACACATTAATGCGAGCAGTACGGCTCGGCGACAGAAATAAGAAAGGGACAAAATATTAAAACGCCATACAATAAGGTCTATAATAATAGGCCACCACAAAGCCAAAGACTTCACGGGTCACCTTACTCTGGTTTCCATTGAGCCGTGATCAGGTAGAATCCAGTTACAAGAAAAACAAACTCGTAACATCCCAGCTCTCGAAATACCCGAGACGGTAATCTCGTTCCGAACCTATCTGAACGCACCCTGAGGGTGTTTGTCCACTGCCTCCGTCACCGGGACGGAGACTATTATGTTAAAGTCACCTGTAGGGACAGCGCAATAGCAGTACAGCAGTAAACGCAAGGCTATTGGTCCAAACAACTGGTTGGATTGGTCTTCTGCTCTTTACACCGTCAAAAATCTATTTGTAGCTCATCGAGATATACTTTTCCGAAATATTTTTCCGAGTGTATAAAATGTATCAAAATGGTATCAAAAATTTTTTTATTGAACTTATTGATCGATTGATAGAGGGCCAGCTATAGATAGGTTGTCAATCGTTTTCTGTTGATCATACGTGATACATAGCAAAAGGCGTAAATTATACAATCACTAAAAAACATGTTTTTTTTTTTAAAACTACTGATAGAACAAGCATACATTATGATATGGCACATCTGGCACAAGGCGTTTTTGTAAATTGAAATATTAGTTTACGGGTCGTCACCACAGATCACAATTACTCAAGAGAAGAACTCCGAGTCCATATAAAAAAGGAGGGACCGCTTAGTTGGAGGAAACTTAGTTTGTTGGATACAAAATAGATGGCGTTTATGGTCGTCACGTTCGGTTCAAATAATCTAGTTTAATCTTCCCGGTGACGTCCGCGGTGGACAAACGCCCTTGCAAGGGTAATCTAGATCTCTCTCTTACGACCCCCCTGGGGTCGCCTAGATCCGTTGTATAGCTGTAATATACAGGTGGAGACTCGGCTTCATTTTGTAATGAATCCATTTGTAGCCGGTAGTGGGAATTAGATCTTATTATAGGATGGCTGATATGAAATAGGCTCACGACTGTAATCCCCAAACACCCTTCCAGATCTCGTGTTATTTACTTAGGCCTCAAAAGTTTGTTGGTAACAAATAAATGACATTAACAAGCAGCAATCAAAAATGTTACATGCTAGTTTTACAAAGCGAATTTCCTATTCGCTGTCTCAAGTTTATTACGTCATCATTCATATAAGTTTTGCTTCAATTCGTTTTTCATTGCAATCGAATCTCAAATTAATTTTAAAATTGACAGATGCAAACAGGTTTTGATTGCAATAAAAAATACGCAATCACCCCACGCGTACCAAAAGAAATAAATCTGAGCTTGGTTTTGTTGTCATTTTCTTTGTATTTCAATGTCTTTCAGCCAAACAATCTGTTGTGTAAAGCCTCGAACCTTCCACAGCTGTTTCACACATTGTAAATGGATTTAAATGTATATATTTGACTGTTGAGTTTATGTACAACGTGGAAATCCGCCCGTATGGATAATTCAGTGACAGGAGTCGACACCTCAATTTATGGAAATCCGTCAAACCATCCCGACTACTGGATAAAGTAGGGCCTTCTCATGCGGGTGATACGCAGGTATTGTGCATTTTAAGCCTTTGTTTAAATGAACAAAAAATCGGTTGTCTGTAAAGTCGGTTTACTGACGATAGTTGAACGTGACAACGTCATACAGCTGTCCACGCGGACGCATCGCTCACTCAAGTAGGAGAGAGACAGATGTCGAACGCTGCCGAACGCGGAGGCCGATTGTGCCTCGTTGTCGCTCGTTCCGCGCTCTCGCTTGCACTTCAAGCCGTAAATGGAACGCCTCAGAGCAAGGTAACGTCGCATGAGTCATGTTTTTTCGTGCGTGCAGCCGGCTCCATCGAATTATAAGACGTGTCGAGAAGTCAAAAACGTGTATTTGTTGCCTGTCCTGGCTTGGTCGCGTAGAACTGTCGCCTAGACTCACCTAGCTTTAAGGCGTTGTACATTTTAAGCCTTTGTTTAAATATAACAAAAATGTATATTTGTTGCCTGTTCTGCCTTGGTCGCGTGGAACTGTCTCCTAGACTCATCTAGTTACAAGGTATTGTGCATTTTCAACCCGTTGTTTAAAGGAACGAAGGTGTATGTTTGTTGCCTGTTCTGGCTTGGTCGCGTGGAACCGACACCTAGGTCCGTATTCCGAAACAGAGCTTGAGTCTGAGTCGAGTCTAAAGCATAGATTTTTCTCATTTTTCAATGAAGAACTTGAGAATGGAGAATTTAAGTCATTGTGGGGTACTTAACTGTCGTCGATTTTTGTTTATTTATATTTCTTGTACTAAAAATGTAAATCCGTTATTGGCTGCAGGTATGTTAGAAACTTAAGTTTTCACATTGTATATTAAGAAATGTGGATTTGTTCTAAAATAAAAAAACTGTCAATAAAACAATGCTTGAGGCTTGACTCAGGCTTAAGCACTGTTTCTGAATTACGGACCTAGCTTTAAGACTTTTTTTTAAGTGATCTCTCTTTTTATTTGTATTATTTCTTCTTATTATTTATTTCTTCTTTGAAGCGCACTGAAAATCCTTTCTACATACTTGTTCGAAATAACTAGAGACTCGACAAGAAGAAGAGATCCATGTGATGTATTCATAAATGATTTACCTTTTAAAATACCACGAGTGGAAGTTATTGGGTTGTGTTTGACAACGAAAGATCAGGAAAGGAGCTTCCTTAAAGCACACTTAAAATCTTTTCGTCACACTGGTTCCAAAGAACGGATGACACGACAAGTAGTGTTGCCCAAATTCAGTCTTGGTCTTGCAGTCTTGGTCTTGTTCTTGCGTTTTTGCAAGACCAAGACTAAGAACAAGACCGCGTATTTTTAGCAAGACCAAGACCAAGACTGACCGCGCAAGACTTGAGCAAGAACAAGACATAGCCTGCAAGACTCTTGCGTCTTGCAGCTAGGACTTAGCGCTATTTCACTGAGTAGTTAGGTGTAACAGTTCGGTGTATAGGTAGGTACGCTTAGGAATTCTATGAGACGCAAAAAACTGTATCAAAGAATATGAAAAACTGGACCTATGCGCATTACGACTAATACCATAAACATAGCGAATAAAAAAATATCTATTAAAATCAAACTGAGTGCATGCATAGTTATGTTTTAACCATCGGCACTTTGATAATGCGGCATCAAAGGTTTTGTACTTACTTCTCAAAGAAATTTGCCGCTTTTCGGAAGTAGGTACATGGTTATGATACAGGTCAGTTGATTTTTCGAATTTCTTATCAAATCTTCAGTTATTTATTAATCTGCTTGATCTTTACTATGGCTATGTTAATTCAAGCTCACAATGTTCCAATTCTAATACGTTTTTCTAAGATTTAAAGTAAACTTTAATAAATAGTAATAGACTAATAGGTAATTGCAAGACTTGCAAGACTCTTGCTGCAAGACCAAGACCAAGACCAAGACTGGGAGCGCAAGACCAAGACCAAGACCAAGACCAGGTGTATTGGCGCAAGACCAAGACTGGCTAAGTCTCGTCTTGTTCTTGCATTTGGGCAACACTAACGACAAGAAGAGTCTTTGTTATCCTTATAGATCAAAGGTGGAACGCGATAAGTATTTTTAAAGGTCGCTTTTATATAAAACAAACAAAAATGTTCCCTGTTTTCATACTTGAGAATTTGAGAGAGATGGTTCATTTATTTCTTATATCTTACAACGTAGACTACGTTGTGAGAACCAAATACAAAAATAATTTGCAATTATTTTTAGAAGTGTTTGGATTTTATTTATCGAAGTAAAAACGCCGTAAGTCATGCATGAGCAGTTTTTGAGGTGGGAAAAAACCAATAAACTCGCGTCTCAGATATATATTGTAAGGGTAGGTAATTTTATGTCAAAGGAGTTCATAAGAACATCTCTTGTAGTTTTTGACTACCCTCTACTGGCTTTATTCGATAAAACATGTAAGACGCCTATGTTTGAACTTACCCCTAACTCCCTAAGACATTCTTTAAGAGTCTGCCTCACGTAAAGGTGATAGAAATGACTACGGCTATAATCAAAGCAAACGTGACCTAACCGCAAGCCCCAAATTAAGACGAGCTGATATATTTTTTTAGAATACAATATAACACCCAGACAGAGAACAATCATCTGTGTTCATCACACAAATATTTGTTCGCGGTGGGGATCGAACCCACGACCTACAACTCAAAAGGCAGAGCTACTACCGAGCTGAGAGGCTAGTCACAGACTATTTGATCTAAATAGCTTCGCTGTAACCTATGAACTTTGGGAGCTTAAAGATAATATACACGCGAGGGTGTAATAAAAATTGATGAATGCCTACAATAAGGCAGGTAACACAGCCTCGGTGTAAATTATTACAAGCTATATTGAGATTTACATCACTCTAATAACACGATCTTGTGAATTAATAGAACATTTGCTTGCTGAACTAACTAAACCGCTGAGGGATTGTGTAATTCTGTTGCGATCTAAAGTTTTATACTAACAAATAAATATTACTAACAAGGAACATCGATCATGTATCTTATTGCCATCATTTTTCGACCACAATTTGTTGCCATACTAGTTTTACAAAGCGATGTTTCTATTTGCTATCTAATGTTTATTCAGTCTTGTTGGAATAGTTCCTTGTCAAAGGTAAGTTTTGTTTCAATTCTTTTGTTATTGCAATCGAAGCTCAAAATAATGTTAAAACTGACAGATGCGACTAGATTTTGATTGCAAACAAAGATACGCAATCACCCTGATGAACTGGTTACATTGTTTTTACATAATGATGTCTTACCTATGCAGTATTATGTTATGTGCCTATGCGTCAGAACTAATTGACAACACACTGAAACTGGTATGCATCAAAATTGAATGGCAATACACTAATTTCATTTTGAAACTTTATATGTAAAAAAGATCACGAAGAAATGAAGCCCACCAACAACGACAACCTATGTGAATGAAATATACTATTTCGTAGACTTCAATAGACACTTTATGTGGGGTCGGCACACCAAGTCTTCCACCTCCATTCGCCTCTGTCAGCCGTCATCTCTGCATTCACTTCTCTCTTATCCATGTCATCTTTCCTAGATTAAGTAGGTACACTTATTTGTAGGCTTGAATAACTTAGCTTGGCTTTTAAATGAGTTGTCAATTTCCAGTGATTTGATAGACTTCATGCGCAGTAGAAAGTAGAACTAAGCTGTACGCTTCTTGCCTGTTTTGCTAGTCTTGGTTGCGTGGGACTAGCACCCAGATCCACCCAGCTTTAAGCTGTTTCAAAGTGAACCTTGATTTTTTTTAATAAATGTATTTTCTTACCTCTGACTACTATCCCTTCCCAAAATAGTTTCAAATACTATGTGTTTCTATTTCCGTATTATCATACTCGGGCCAAAACCCAAAGCCGACCTCACTTAGCGTGGGTTGAAGGCAGGAAAATGATGAAGTACCCATTCCACATTTATAATATTTTAGCTTTTTTATAGACAATAACAAAAATATTTTGATCTCTCTCTTCAAACTTTCTTTTGAGGTATAAGGTTGTTGAATCCTCTTTCAAATACTTATTTAAATAAAATGTTGGACGACCTCCTGAATAAAAGATGCGGCTAACCTCATTGCAACGTTAATATTTTTACGGGGAAAGTTGAACTTGTCCGACGCAACGACCCCGCAGGCTTCACAGCGTTGCCGTCGAAGCCTCCGCTAAATCTTCCCCAATCGAATCCCGCCTTACCCTAGCCGCCCGCCCTACAGTGCCCGTCAGGACGCCGAGCCGGTAGCACGCCGCCGCCCGCCCAGCCGTATCGACCGCGTGTTTGTTTCTGTGACTGTTATTGTGTCCGCTCGTGCTGATAAACACGGTAAGTTAGGTTTACAAACGCCCCTGTATTTAAAACTGTTGATGTTTTTGAAATGGAGCGTTTTAATCGTCTAAAAACACCGGCGTAACTCAAAATGTTTTATAGTTTACGACTTGTAGGCTTCAAGCTGGTAAATGCGAGATTGTTTATTGAAATTGAGTTTTATTCTCATAATATAACCGTTACATTCATCGGGCTTATTAAAATATCTGAGGAAGTTCCCCGTGTAACTTTGTAAATAAATAACAAAACATACCCGGTGTTTCTGCAAACATTATGAAACAGAGATTTGCTGCGTTGCAGGCCAAGTCTAGTTACCCAACATCGAAATTGAGATCGTAACTTCAGAAAAGCATGAGACTTTTGGTTATTTGAAATGCTATGTACATGCTTTAAGTTTATAGACGTATAAACATCTGTAGCGGCGGTGTTTCAGATGGTTTATTACGTTCTTAAGTGTATTACTGTACCGCTGCTGTATTGAATTGCTTTTGCAACTGTATAAAAGTTATTTTTTCCAAATGAAAACACATTTTACTTGACAGTGGGGACCGGAAGGGAGGCTCTATGCCCTGCGGAGTCCGCCGCGGGGTGCTACGGGCATTAACTAATAATTAATAAATTTAAATTTGAGAAGTTAATAATTGTTCGTGGAGAAATAAGTTATTTTTGAACTTAAATGTTCGACATTTTCGGCGTTTCTTATTGTATTGTTTTTAACTGAGTTACGGAAGTGTTTTGAAGGAACTTTAAAGTAGCATCGACCTTACTTGAAAGTATGATGTGAGTTAACAGATATTGCATATCAGTTAATTGTTCGTTGTTTACTTGTCAAATGTCTGTTTGTGCTGTGTTTATGTGTGTTGTGTGTCCAAAATAAATTTATTTTCTCTCTTTCTTTTCTTTCTTCAGTTGGGCTCTTTGTTCCGCGCTGAGTCGTGGGTTCGATGTCCATCTAGGACAAAAGTTTGTGTGTTTATTATGAGGGTTTGTTTTGTGTCCAGGACTTCACATGACTTATTTGAGAAATTTCGCACGATTTTCTCGCTCAATTAATACGGGTAACTAGATACTATTGTCAGCATTCAAACCAATACCAATTGCACAACAATTTAGGATATTGTTTTAACGGTTGTTTGAAACAAATAGATATGGTATTAGGTTCCAGGAAACGGCAAACAATAATGACCAATATCAAAACCCGAAAGTAAATTTTCCTCCAAATTAAACTACATAGTTTATAATACAAATTTGTGTTGAAATAACCTGAGATTAAATTCCTGGTTCACGATATTTTTTATGGAGTATTTTGCTAAATTAGCTGGTTACCCACCTGATGTTGAGCAGTGAATTTTTCTATATGAAGTGCCTCAAAGATCACGTAAAACGAGGACGTGCCCTTGAATGGCATTGCACTGCGTCGAATGTCTATCACTCAGGTGATAAGTCTTTTTATGTGCCAGTAAAATAGTAAAATACGGTAAGCTTATTCTAAGTTTAATTGTCGTAAGTCTGGCCAGAAGGTCTACCACAAGCTCTGTCTGGCTCAGTCTCTGGCTCTGGTTTTGAGTCAGTGTGAGTGCTGCCTAAATAAATCCTACGTCGAAACGTCACACACTCAGTATAATACACTGGTGAGCACTTACACAGACTCAAAACCAGAGCCAGAAACAGAGCCAGAAACAGAGCCAGACAGAGCTTATGGTAGGCCTACAGGTTAATTTTATTTTATACTTCTCATTGTTTTAGAGACGGTTATTTTTTGGCCACACCGGTAATCATAAAAGTTGAATATTTGTTTTTGGGGAAGTTTGAAAGTACAGTGACAGAAAAATTTAGGAGCAATAGTGGTACGGGCATGTCATGAAGAGGGATAAAAGTCATGCGAATAGGAGAGTGATGAATATGGATGTAAATGGTTATGTGAGGAGAGGTAGACCAAAGAAAACATGGATGAACTGAGTGAAAGATGACATGGGTAAGAGAGGAGTGAATGCAGAGATGACGGCTGACAAAGGGGAATGGAGGTGGAAGACATGTTGTGCCGACCCCACATAAAGTGAGATAAAGGCAGGAAAAAGAAAAACGGTAATCAAAAAAGTAGTATTTTTTTGAAAAATTATCATAGATAGCTTGTTTTTATACAACTAGCAGATGGAACCATATGACCCGCCTGATGTTAAGTGGTAACCAACAGCTATAACAAAACATTGCCTCGTAGGTCATACCATGTCAGAAAAGATTCCTACGATGCACTGCTCTGTATCCAACAACTTCATGCATACAGATGTTTAGCCTCACGTGCCAGTGATTTCAACGAAGCTAGAAAGCGATGTAAAAAATAGGTAATAAATTAAGTTTACATAGTTTTATTAAATGAAGCTGGAAAGCGTAGTAAAAAATAAGAAAGAAAATTAAGAATAATTTTTAAAATAAAAATAATTCAACCAAATTGACGCAAACAATTTTTCGCCGAAGTGAAAATTTTACCTAATAAACCTCCAACTTAAATCGACAAAGTCAAATACTTTATTTCGAGAGTTCTTGAAAGACGCTTATTTAGTTTGGTATTCAATTATAATCGAAGTTATAATGGAGTTCGAGATGCTTAAATATTTAGCTCACTATGAATGCTGATGCTGGGTACAGAGTACAGATGTCTAGACACCTACAACCAACTTAGGAATCTATAATGTTTAAGCGTTTTGTCTAAGGCTTGTTGCAATATTTTTGTAGTAGCAGAGCTCTTTGTTCGGCTGGATACAATGTATTTTTGTGTGTATGTTTGTAATTAATAAACACAAAAAGCAGCCAAGTGCGAGTCGGACTCGCCCATGAAGGGTTCCGTAGCATCAAGTAACATAATATACAGAAAATAAACAGGAAACAGGTTCTTGTAGTTCGTTGAAAGGTAAATTGCGGTTTACGATTTATGACGTATAAAAAAAAAACTACTGGCTAGATCTCGTTCAAACCAAATATCGTTGAAAGTTTGCATAGTAATGTACAACATATATTTTTTTTAGTTTTATCATTCCCTTATTTTAGAAGTTAGAGGGGGGGGGACCAACTTTTTTCAACTTTGGAAGTGTCTCTCGCGCAAACTATTCAGTTTAGAAAAAAACGATATTAGAAACCTCAACATCATTTTTGAAGACCTATTCATAGATATCCCACACGTATGGGTTCGACGACAAAATTTTTTTTGAGTTGCAGTTTGAAGTATGGGGACCCCCTAAATTTATACTTTTTTTTTCTATTTTTGTATAAAAATCTTAATGCAGTTTACAGAATACATCTACTCACCAAGTTTCATCAGTGTAGCTCTTATGGTTTCGGAGAAAAATGGCTGTGACACGGTCGGACAGACAGACAGACAGACAGACATGACGAATCTATAAGGGTTCCATTTTTGCCATTTGGCTACGGAACCCTAAAAACGATTGTGCCGATTTCAAAATTCTTTCACCATTGGAAAGCTACAATCACCTACTCAAGGTGATTGTAGCTTTCCAATGGTGGAATCTTATACCTTTAAACGAGAAAATCTTGTATATATATTTAGGATCTCGAAAATGGCACCAACGATTTTCATGAAATTTAGTATACAGGGGTTTTCGGGGACGATAAATCGATCTAGCTAGGATTTATTATTAGAAAATATCGGTGTTCGGAGTTAAGAACAAACAATTTTTTCATAATATCATTACTCCTAGCGCCATCTGTTGCTCAGAAGCAAAAACTAAGCTCTGTGAGAACCTGAGGACTCAAGGGTTATGTTTCACAGATAACGCCATCTATTGTCGAGTTTTGGAACTAAAGGAATACGTAAACACTCTGTGGACAAGTTCCAGAAGTTTCTATCTCATTGCACTCGTGATTTTTTTTTAGATAACCAGTTCTTATTTTTTATTATTATGTAGTATGTTAGTAAGATCGAAATATATGATTTCATCATTCATAAGTACGTTATCAAAAAAATACCTACTGCTAGTAATTTTTACATAGGCATAGTTGTTTAAAAAATAAATGTCCACCCATGCGAAGCCGGGACAGGCAGCTAGTCTGTTATAAAATAACTACGGCTATGATACAGTACAAGCAAAGTATAGAACGTGTTGGTGCATGCTACCCGTATTTAGGGCATAAACTTGGAAAATTGGACACCCGAGGCTTCGTGCAAAGTCTGCACAGTTTGCAGAGAGCCGCTGTCTTAGACTCCATTAATATTGAACGTATGCCACGTTTGGACACTGTCTTATAAAGACACCTAGTGATATTGTATGCAGCTTGCTTTGTCTATCTTACGAGTAAACAGGCTTTTGCATCTATTGTAGATGATTTATCCTTTCTTCTACTTCTTTCTTTTATGCCATAGCAGGCAGACGAGCAGACGGGCCACCTGATGGAAAGTAGTCACCGTCGCCCATAGACACCTGCAACACCAGAGGTGGTGCTAATGCGCTGCCGGCCTTTTAAGTAACGATATACCCGCCTTTTGAAGGACCCCATGTCGTAGCTCCGAGGAAAAACCGCAGAAGGCAGCTCATTCCACAACTTACTCGTGCGCGGCAAAAAAGATCGCGAAAAACGAGCAGTTGTGGAAAACCAGCCCTCCAGGTGGTGAGGATGGAATCTTGTTCTGCGGCGCGTGGTGCGATGATAAAAATCAGCCGCGGGCACCAGAGCAAACAGTTCCTCGGAGCACTCCCCATTGTAGAGACGATAGAGCACGCACAGAGAACCAACGTCTCTCCGAATATAGGTATATATAGGGATTTATATAGGTTTATTCTCATAAAAACTAAACAGTTCACTTATAATGAGAAACAAATGCCTCTGGGGCCTTACAAAAAAGATCATTCTAGTAATGTATATAAATATTTCTTCAGTTTACCCTTGAATATATTAATTAACACTAGTACAATCTTTTATATCATCAGGCAAATTGTTATACAGCTGTGCTCCGTCAAACACAATTTATATAGCGTCATGGGCAACTTTTGATTACACAAGCCTTACTCGCAGGACGCTATAGTGCCTTGGACAGGATTTTAGATGGAATAGGCTTGCCCAGCACCTATACCATCCTGACAGCTTAGTCGGCCTAATCCACAGAAAAGACATGGTCAATATGTGCGGAGCTGACTAAACCGCGGGTTTCTTCACGATGTTTTCCTTCACCGTTTGAGAGCACTAGCATTGTGGACATACATTTTTCGACAGACACACTAATTTGGTACACGATTGGATTTGAACGCACACGACGACACAGTTAAACAACGTTCTGCGTGGTCGTCATTTGGATAGGTGACTGCTGGTCGCATTTATATCAATGCTAAGGGCTTTTCTAGCGGTTGTTAAGCCATGACGTAAGCCTTGGCTTAAGAACTCCGTTACTATGGAGTTGGTCACGAGCTTTTACTTACAAAATAAATTAGTGCAAGTAACGTTTAGCGGTTTAGGACCTCTAAACTCTTTTATATCATAAAATCATGGTTTTCCTTCTTGTACCAATGAGTAATCAACACTTTTATTTCTAACCGACCAACCGTCTATTTATTAATTCATGGTTTGTCAGTTAGGAAACGTCTATTACCAACCGAAAATGTATTTAAGTTCAAAAGTTGCAAAGTAGTTGAAAGTGTCAAATCTGACAGAAACTGTCAAAATGACAGAAAATTTTAAAATTAATGACAAGACTACCTTTGAGAAATATTTCAACCTGAGTAACGTAAAGCAAAAGTTTAAGTATAAGAAAGGAGCCTTTCTTAGGTGCACTTGAAATCCATTAACCACACTGGTTTGCGAGAAACAGTGGCACGTTAAGAAGTATAAGTTTCTGTGTTGCAAATAATAACAATAAAATAAAATAAAATTTGTTTGCAGGTATATTAGGTAAAAAACATACACACCCATATTACACAAAAAAAAAATTGACAGTAGAAAATAAAAATAAAAATCAAACGTATACTTACATAATATTCATTTTACCTAATTCTAGGTACAATAGGTACTTAGTTATACTACTTTTTGTTGTCATTGAGGTGGAGAGAAATCCAATGTCTATGTATAGGATTGGATAAGTAATCATTAAATCAAAGACAGCCCTCAGGATGCCATTTTTGGAGCGACCTATCCGATTCCAAAAAGCCGTTTTACGGGATCCAATAATTCAAAAAAAAATATAGATAGATAGAAAATTCTTTATTGCACTAAAATAAAAAAAAAATGCATTGTACATAGGCGAACTTAATGCTAGAGAGCATTCTCTTCCAGTTAACCTTTGTGTAATTTGGACATTCTTAGCGGGTTATAATGTATATATACAAAATAATTATCTGAACAAAGCAAAAAAGTTTGACACAAATTAAATTTTATATTAACTAAAAGTATATAATTATAAATAAGTATATAAAGTAAATAAGATGTATGAGATGTTTAAAAATGTGAGAAGGAACTGTGGATACAAATATCAAAAAAGATCTAGCAAAATTGACTAGAAAGTACAAAATTATAACAATTTGTGCCAAAGTAGTCGGCAGGTGTATCGATCCGTTGCAAAAAAGGTGAAAGTAGACGGTTGAAATGTCAAAGTATCTATCGGCGGCCAGTAGGCCTACCACAAGCTCAGTCTGGCTCTGTCTCTGACTCTGGTTTTGAGGCTGTGTGAGTGTTGACTTAATAAATCCTACGTCGAAACGTCACACACACAGGTGAGCACTTACACAGGCTCAAATCCAGAACCAGAGCCAGACAGAGCTTATGGTAAGCCAACAGGTGTGTCTGGTTGCACGCAATTACATGAAGTGGTTAGGACTTTCTTTGTATCTAGTTATTATGGGGCATTGACACAAATTAGCATAGATAAAATACTAACTACTTTTAGTAGTAGTAGAGCTCTTTACGCTGACATACGATTTTCATTAGCGTTAAATAGAATGTCATGTTAAATAGTATATCTTTTTAACACACTTAAATTCGAATTAATCTCAAATGTATAGTCTACAATTAGTCCTTTTGCGATTTTTAAAATGTCACTTAGTTATTTAGTTATGAATTTTTTAAAAACGCATCTCAAATTTTCGCACGACCCGCTCTTAAAAGAGATGGCGACTGACCTTTCAGCTCAGTTGGAAGTAGCTCTGATGCCTTTTGCGCCGTAGGTCGTGGGTTCGATCCCTTATTTTCGATTCTATTTTCGATTTGTGTGGTTAACATAGATGTTTGTTCTCTGTCTGGGTGTTATATTGTATTCTACGTATGTATTTACAAAAAAAAAGTATTTAAGTATTATATCAGCTATGGTTCCCATAGTACAAGCTCTGCTAAGTTTGGGGCTAGATAGTTTTGTGTGGATTGTCTGCAATATTTATTTATGGTTAGCACTTAACATCAGCAGGGCTACCAAGCTCCATATGGTTATGGCAATGGCTGTCAAATTGTGTATAGATAGGCTGACCCACACATTCATTTTCTTCTTGGGTTTAAATGTGTTGACACAATTTTAACAGCCATAACCATTACCATATAAAGCTCATGGTAGGCCAGCAGGTGGGCATAATATGCTTGTTTCGTCATTCTGACAAATTTCAACAATAATATCATAATTCTGTTCAAAATTTTGGAAGTACCTTTCTGAGGAGTTACGATGGGGGTTCCCGTTCTAATCTTCATTACAATGCCTTAAGACTTATTTATTACCAAAATAAAATAGTCATAAAGTCCCTTCAAAGGAAGTTCATTGTCTCGTGTTCACAATGATGGACATTAGTCCTGAATCAGCTGTAAATCTGAAACTGCCTTCAGGATCTTGAGCATTCTTCATCATCATCAGCCTGTACCAGTTATTATTTATATTATGTTAATATGCTTTAGGGGTGCGCTAACGAAAAAAGCCCCTAAGATTTGATTAGTTATTTTATTTTATTTTATTTTTATAACGCTTTTATTAGCTTCACCTGTATGTATGTATGTAACCGACCCCTTTGAGCTCGATTTTGTCCTACTTTGAACGATCAGATTTGATTCAAACTTTGCACACCTGTCAAAGGTCGATGACAATGCAATAATATGAAAAAAAAAAAAAAAAAAAAATATAGTGTAAAAAACCCAAAAAAAACGCTTTTATAACTAATTGCCCCCCACGCTTTTTTTACAATAATATAATTTTTTCAATTGCTTATTACAGTTTTATTTATAACTTTTTAGTTCAATTAGTTATAAAAGCGTTTTTTTTTAGTTTTTAAACTATAATTTACTCGTATATGTATGTTAGTCTCGGTACCTATTTATTACTATGGACCCAAAGTGTTTCATTTTTGTAATGTGTGCATTTTATGTTGTCTTAAATAAACTATATAATTAATATTATTAATTCAACTGATAGATAGATCGATTTTTTTTTATTGCTCAAATTAAAAGTACTGTACACAAGCGAGCTTAATGCTAGATAGCCTTATTTACCAGCTAGCTTCATCGCGTAATTTTTTTACAATTTCTATCTAATGACTGAAATATTGTGGTATGCCATTTGAAAGGTTATTTTGTTTGCGCTGATGATTACTGATTCATTTATTAAATAAATACTTAATGGTTTTGACTTGGGTCATTTATCCATTCATAGAAAAAGTCAGGTAACTGTAAACAAGAAAATTTCGAGCCCTCTCCATATACCAACTTTGCGAAATCTTTAATGTCATCGGTCCATCATCGGTCTTTGATGCCAGTAGGCCTACCATAAGCTCAGTCTGGCTCTGTCTCTAGCTCTAGTTTTGAGTCTGTGTGAGTGTTCACCAGTGTATTATACTGTGTGTGTGACGTTTCAACATAAGATTTATTTAGTCAACACTCAAACAGACTTGAAACCAGAGCCAGAGACAGAGCCAGACAGAACATGTGGTAGGCTATTGATCTTTGATCTATTCTAAACCTAATAAAGCATCTATAAAGTTTTCTCTATCGCTTTATTAGCTCACTCAAATATTTATACCATCGTGTCTAGACTTTGTTACTGAATTACAAACCAACCAATAACTTGAGCACTATCAAACAACTGCTAAACTCAATAAATCATCGTTGCTAACAAGAGTTTGTCTTGCTTTTATTTAATAAGTCATTATTTAAAAGAGTTTTAAACCTAGATGGGTCTTTTCTTTTCCGACGCACAAAGCTCATCTCTGTACTTTATTTTATTGGGGTAAACAAACAGTAGCAAATTAGGAAACAAGTTATGATAAGTAATAAAGGTTTTAAATGCATTTAAATCACTTTAAACACCGTTTACGGCGGATTATATATCATACTTATTATCAGTATTCTTATTATTATCTTTTTATTATTTACATTATATAGTTCAGCTGGCCTACCTTGAGCTTCATATGGTTATGGTTATGGCTGTCAAAATTGTGTCAACAGTGTCAACACATTCAAACCCAAAAAGAAAATGAATGTGTGGGTCAGCCTATCTATACACAATTTGACAGTCATATAGCCATAACCATATGGAGCTCGTGGTAGCCCTGCAGTAGTTTTTGTCAAGTTTAAATTGTTAGTTTGAGTTTTGGTTGCTTCGCAAATAAATATTTTTTATTTCTTTCTTTGCCCTGCAATACACCCAGTTAAAATAAATAAAGCAAGCTGTAATGGCGAACATTTTTACACGGCGCAAACCCAAACTAAGCAAATCTTAGTTTCGGAGGAACGACGCTACAGAGACAATCACACATATACACGGCTAAGGAATTATACAGGGTTTCCCAGAAATGGTGGATAATCCTGCATCATGTGTGCGGGGAGGGGGGTGGTACTCCACATACCACAAAAAAATGTTTTTTTTGGGATTTTTTGTATAGTTTCTAAAATTTAAGATTATGTATTATACCGTATATAGGTAGTTTTAATTATATTTGTGCATGCTATCAGTTTTATGTAACAAAATATGGAACATACATACATAAAATCACGCCTCGATCTCATGGGGGTAGACAGAGATCACGGATTTCCACTTGCTACGATCCTGACACTAAGATTTCCAACTTATAACAACCCTCTTTTCAGTCTGGGGTTAAATATGACTTCACAGACAAAAAGCAGCGAACTAACTCTCCCCAAAGTATCGAGATCCCTTCAATGGGCCATGTCCCAAAACATTCTCAACCCGGTCAAGTTTCTCTTCCGGCTGCTTAGTCATTCCAACAGTGTTTTTGCTCCTCCCTTCTGTTTGTTAACTAGGAGCGATTAATTAGCTTAGTTGTGGTTGCGACTCTTGACTTTTTGAGTGGCCCTATAGAATGTAGAGGAAATGAGGGCAAATGCTTTTTGTTAATTTTTAGAGTTCCGTAGCCAAATGGCAAAAACGGAACCCTTACAGATTCGTCATGTCTGTCTGTCTGTCCGTCCGTATGTCACAGCCATTTTTCTCCGAAACTGCAAGAGCTAGACTGATGAAACTTGGCGAGTATATGTATTCTGTGAACCGCATCAAGATTTTTACACAAAAATAGAAGAAAACAATAAATTTTGGGGGACCCCCCCCCCATACTTGAAACTGAAACTCAAAAATTTTTTTTTCATCAACCTCATACGTGTAGGGTATCTATGAATAGGTCTTCAAAAATTATGTTAAGATTTCTAATATAGTTTTTTTCTAAACTGAAAAGTTTGCGCGAGAGACACTTCCAAAGTGGTAAAAAGTTGGTCCCCCCCTAGAAATTAGATTTTTTATACAACTAGCTGATGGAACAAGCATATGGCCCACCTGATGTTAAGTAGTAGTCAACGCCACGAAGCAATGCCTCGCAGGTCACGCATGTCAGGAACGTGCCCTGCACTGCTCTGCGTCCATCAACTTTGGGGTTACAGGTGATCAACCTCACGTGACAGAAATATCACCGGCACTCACACCCTTTAAACTGAAACACAGCAATGCTGCTTCACGGCAGAAATGGGCATGATGGTAGTACTTCCCCGGACGAGCCACACACAAAGAGTTCTACTACTACTATCTTCTTATTTTATTATTTTTGTTACATGATAGTAGACCATCCTTTGGCTTCAATCTCACCTGATGGTAAGCAAAGATGTAGCCGACGATGGAACAGGATAGTCAGAAGACACCTATTCACTGTTGCCTTGAAGAGTGCCAGATTGTAGTGGTCAGGAAAAAATGCATTTCTTTCACTAATTTCTAAGCGCGACTCCTCACTATCTGTATTCTATATCTTTTGGTACTAGAAAGCTTTAAAGGCATGTAAGGCGTAGTCAGACGTGTGTCCAAATATTCTATAACTGTTCATATTGTTAACAGTTATTGGTGTTTCGAAGGGTATTTTTTTGGCTTAGCAAAAGAAGTTGATTTTTATTTCCATGACATTGTTTTTCAAATGAAGACCTGCAAAAAACATCTTTCATAAATCAGTTTCTCTCCCACCTTTATCCGAGACTTATCTCTTAAGCTTTCATATTAAACCCAAAATTATCCCTTTTAATCCTCTTTAAAATAAGCCTCTATCTTCATTTAATATTCTCGTTTATCATTCCTAAATACGGTCATTTGTAAATCCGTAACGGACCTAATATATGTATTTGAGAGAGATATTTACAGTATTTTAGGACCACTGTTAGTAGACTAACGTACAGATACTTAGACCTATGGACTACTCATTATTTGCATTTTTTTATAGTGTTAACTATACTTAAAGGTTCTTAGAGGTGGAAATACATTTTGAAATTACTTTAAAGTATACGTCTTCAAGAGATAAATTATAATATGCCTATTGCCTAGCCTAGGGATTTAAAAAGTGCAAATATTGACAAAAAAAAATTATTATGTCCCAAAAGTTAAATCGAGAAAGGAAGGTCGCGGGTTCTAATCCCGCTTGGCCCTTAACTTTTGGGACATTATAAAAATCTTTGCCAATTTTTGCACTTTTTAAATCCCTAGCTAGGCAATAGGCATATTATTATATCTCTTGAAGACGTCTACGCTAAAGTTATTTCAAAATGCATTTTTACCTCTAAGAAGTAGTCCACAACTAATACTGTCATTTACTGCTACTTCTACTGTTCGGTACAAGTGAATAAAACACCGTACCGATTTTTTAAACAGTCATTTGAAGTGCATAAATATTTATCAGTGTTCCTAAATGTTTGTTTATGTAAATAAAGATTAATTGCGTATGTGGTAGGGTAAATAAACAAAGAAACGGCTATTAGAGATGTAGTCGTAATAATAGACTGAAAAATAATTAGAATTAAAATTTATAAGTTTTTATTTCACGTTCTGCAGCCGACTTATATTATATACTAGCGGCCGCCCACGGCTTCGCTCGCCCCGTTGCTTTTTTTTTTTAAAGTTTTTCCTCATTTTCTCCGCTTAGGGAAATAATTTTCCAATTTCCTTTCTTAGTGCACCCCTATGCTATAAGAGGAACATACCCTCCAAGTTTCATGCTTCTGGGACTTACGGTTTATGCTGTGCGTTGATTGTCAGTCAGGCAGTCAGTAACGTAAGAGTTTTATATATTTAGATAAAAGGAGGAGGTTCTCAATTTGTTGGATTTTTTTTTATTGTATATTTTATCGCATAACTTCGTCATTTGTGAACCGATTTGTTTTATTTTTTTATTTATATCGAAGGTAAAACTTCTAGATTCCTTTGAAATTTTATTAAATTTGGTTAGCAGGTTGGCCATGAAGTTGGTTTCTATCAAACGGAAACAAACTAAAAAGCTCTCTCACTACACCTCAAGCCATGGAAAAGAATAGATAAGTTTTGATCTTACTCATGCATTATAAACTAGAAAGCACGTGTGTAGAAAGGAGCAAACAGAGCGAGTGGCGAACCGACTACCGTCCGTCTTAATGGACAAAGTTTTCCACCACAAATCCTGGGTCCCAGAGGCTTAACTCTTCAAGGACCGGCGTAAGTTGGGACACTTTCCCGTTACAAAAATAGACATACCTCTATTCAATCCCATTTCAAACAAACAAACAAACAGCTACGCATTTACTGCATCTCTGAATATAATATACAAGTGTCACGGCTCAATTGGTAGTAGCTTATGGCCTTACTTATAAAAATATGTCAAAAGATAAACAGTGGTTAAACTATTGCCTTCTCTTACCACTGGGTAATGACAAACAGTGACAGAACTAACTTTAAGCAATGATTAAATTTAAATTGCGTTTATAAGTAGGGCTGTTAGTCTTCTGCGCAGTAGGCCGAGAACAAATATTTGTGTGGTGAACGTAGATGTTTGTTCTCTGTTGGGGTGTTCAATTCTAAGCATCTTCTCTTCTCTTCTTTTTCTTCCTCCTGCCACTCTATGTGGGGTCGGCACAACATGTCTTCTTCCTCCATTCCCCTCTATCAGCCGTCATCTTTGCATTCACTCCTCGCTTATCCATGTGATCTTTCACATATTTCATCCATGTTTTCTTTGGTCTACCTCTGCTCAAATATCCATCCACATCCATACTCGTCACTCTCCTAGTCACATGACTTTCATCCTTATGACAATTCAATTCACAATTTTAAGCATGTACTTAAATATTAAAAAATATATATATAAGTATTATAATAGCTAAACATAAACTAAGTAGAACAACAAATATATAGTACTAATCCGCTAATCTAATCTAAGTTAGTTAACTTAATGTAGACTTGTGTGTGCACCCCACGTAACACCTGCAAATCCTGCAAAGCGAAATAAGGTGTATTAGACACAACAATAATACCACAAGAAAGTTTTCTTGTGGTATTATTGGTAATAAATTGTTGTTCTACTTAGTTTATGTTTAACAATGGAATTCCGCAAAGTCACGCCTGAATCTATTAATTATTATAATAGCTATCTGGTTCCCATCCTACAAGATCTGCTTAAGTTTGGGGCCAGATAATGTTGTGTGAATTGGCCACAATATTTATTTGCCTAGATTTGAAGCGCTTAATTGAGATTTTCTTTTTCAGGTATTTTTGTGGTGTTTCGCTGTTCAAGAATATTTTTATCGTGAATAGGTAAGTCATATCATAAGGCTATACCATATTTTTTGTAAGCGTTGCTTTGCGGCAAGATAGGCAGACGATGTGTTGAACATCGCGGGCATGAATTGTATGAGATTAGCCCGAACTGTCAACTGTGGCACATACAGAGAGAGGCATACATATATACCCAGCAGTGGCTGAAGTCGGACTGTTGATAATGATGATGGTGGTTTTTATTTTCTGATGACTTGTGAAACGTCTGAACGGTCTATGTGATCGCTAAAATGAAAAGAGCAAATTTGATCATGATTACGAGTATTTGAGTAAAATCGGAACATTTATAACAATCGCTTACACAGCTACGCAACAGGCACTATATTTTTTTAGGCACATATTTTATATTTTACTAGTGAAATCCCGTGCAACTTCGTTCGCGTTAAGCTTTTTCCGTACAAACTTCAACCCCCGCTGCACACCTTTAGGGGCTGAGTTTCGGGAAACCCTTTCTTAGTGCACTCCCACACTACACTAGAAATCTACTCTCCAAATTTCATACTCCTATGACAATTAGTTCAGGCTGTGCGTTGATTGTCAGTCAGTCAGTTACGGCCTTATTATAAAACAAGGACTAAAGATAAACCAAAGATGATACCTTAGTTAGACCGTGGTTTAGACAAAACCTTATTACAAATCATAGCCTATGTCCAAAACCAGGTTTAATCTATGACTAAAAGATAAACCCGAGAGACCCCTAGTTTAACCATGGTCTAACGTCAAACCGTCAACAGACATGTCATCAGTAGTGGATTGTTTAGAGGTTAGGTATCATTGAAAATGAATAATATTAATTATTATCGTGATGAGTTTCGAAGATTATGTGCTGAAGATGTACCGGCCAGCACCCTAGTAGACAGCGTGAACGAATCGATCCATTTGATCTATGTGACGAAGATTTTATATGCAATATCGATTTACAAAACGTTTCGGCGTCAAATGTGTAGATTTATTGCGTGAAGAGTTGTCTCACGATTCTCGAGGAAGCCCCTTGAGCCCTGAAATGCAAGTGGTTTCGACATGAAGTAGGTAAGTTACCATGCATAACTTTTGTAGGCAGAAGAGTTCGCGCTAATTCATTCGCATGGTCATTTTGAAGTACTATGCATGGTGTTGTTTCACTATATCTCCTGGTACAGTCCTGGCATCCTTTAGTACCTACCTAGGTAGTTGATTTGCCGGAATTTGATCGCAATCCATGTTACAAAATGTTTTGTTCTTGTAAAACAGAATTCCTGATTTTTGCTGAAAGGGTGCAGCAAATGTTAAGTTTGTAAGATATAAAAACAAGCAAAGTCAAAAGTAATATTTTTCCAACCTTGAATTAGGTTATGTTCTAAATAATTATTATAAATTTTTTAGATTCAAGATGATACTGCTGGTTTGCACGGTGTCTCACAGCCACTCATCAGTATAACTTGGAAAAAAGTGACTGAAGTTTTGGCTAGGATGCCCCGGACCCGGATATAAATCAAAGTGCCTACCACAATAAACAAGCAAGAGGAGACCCTAAAGAAGTTCCAGGGCATTGCTAATTTTCCTACGAAACATTTTTATGGATTTTCGCGCCCTTATTGTTGTGTGAAAAATAAGCTTCTACAGTGTATCGCACTTTTTTAGTAGAATAAAACGTTAGTAAAAACTACAGATGTATTTTTAATAATGTTTAAACGCCATCGTCGCATTAGAGAATATCAAAAACACCTAGACGGAACGATGGATCGGGAAGGTGCCAAAATTACTGAAAAAAATATGACGAAAAACGAGGTAGTATGATCTTAGGACTTTAGCTTTGTGTGAGAGGAGCGTAAAAGAAAGGTGTGGCACCAGAAAGAATGAACGATTTATACCCATTTAGCTATATAATCTGTGGATATTATTTAGACCATGGTTTAAGAAGTCCTTCAATAGTCACTGTTTTGTAATACAAACATAGTTTAAACCAGGAACCAACTTTGATACCGTAACAAACAAAGACTACTTAGTTCCGGTTTAAACCTAGCCTAAGTCATGTTTTTGTAATAAGACCGTTAGAGTTTTGTATATTTAGAAGATTGTGCCATAAGGTTATTATAGTTTAGGTAAGTAACATTGTTTTACGCTTTTTACTATTATTATTTATTTAATTGTGATTTGTTTTATGTATTATCAAAATTTACAAAGTGTACGAAATTAAAATATTTAAAAACTTAATCGGCCTTATTATAAAACAAGGACTAAAGATAAACCAAAGATGATACCTTAGTTAGACCATGGTTTATGAAGTCCTTCATTAGTCATTGTTTTGTAATACAAACATAGTTTAAACCAGGAACCAACTTTGATACCAAAGTAACAAACAAATACTACTTAGTTCCGGTTTAAACCTAGCCTAAGTCATGTTTCTGTAATAAGACCGAATATGTTTTAACACAATCATATTTTAACTGAAATTTTAATTATTACAAGATGCAAGGTATAAATATGTGTGGTGTTATTTATAATCGCTTGTAAATTGAGTATTTTATGAAATCTCTGCGTGTTTAATTTCCGCTAATTAATGTATAATCGCATTATGGTAGGCGTACCTACCCAATAGGTTTCTGTGAAATATAATTAAATTAAAATTACATTCAATTACTCCAAAGATGGATGATTAAACATGAAATTTTAAACAAGCATTAAGTTATACAATAAACGGTGACGGAAATCACTGTGAGCAAATCTGTGGCTTGGACAGCTGTGCACGAGTTGACAATGTCTTTCCCATGGGTTAGGCCGACTAAACTGAAAAGATAGCATAGGTGATGGCCAAGCTTACTCTATCTTAAATTACGTCATAAGCACTACAGCGTCCCGTAAATAGGGGCATCAATGAAAAGTTACCTGACACCTGAAGAGGGAATCACACAGGCGACTCTCCATACAAACGTAGTCCCCTGTTTCCTCCCTGGATAATGCCTCTAGAGTAACCGTTTTTTCTCATAAAATCCAGATCTGCTATATACGTGCTCGTATGTTTTCCTTTTTTTCAGAATCTTATTGATAAAGAAAATATGACCCTAATATGATTTATATGAAATATGAATTGGAGGTGATATTTTCTTTACCAATAAGTTTCTGAAAAAAAGCAGCCAAGTGCGAGTCGGACTCGCCCATGAAGTAACATAATATAAAAGTTCTTGTAGTTCGTCGAAAGGTCAATTGCGGTTTACGATTTATGACGTATAAAAAAAAAACTACTGACTAGATCTCGTTCAAACCAAATATCGTTGAAAGTTTGCATAGTAATGTACAACATATATTTTTTTAGTTTTATCTTTCTCTTATTTTAGAAGTTAGAGGGGGGGGACCAACTTTTTTTCACTTTGGAAGTGTCGCTCGCGCAAACTAATCAGTTTAGAAAAAAACTATATTAGAAACCTCAACATCATTTTAAAAGACCTATTCATAGATACCCAACACGTATGGGTTCAAGATAGTTGTAGTAAGCTACCAGTTCTTGCTTCGTGTAAGCAGAACTGCTATTTGAAAAATAAAGCTAGTTCTGTTTACATGAGCTAGAACTGCTAGCTTACTATCACTCATCATCAGCCTGAAGAAGTCCACTGCTAGACATAAGCCTCCCCTACACATTTCCAGAAAGAACGGTTCTGAGCTCTTTCCATCCATCGACTTTCCGCGATCTTAACAATGTCGTCAGTCCATCTGGTGGGTGGGCGCCCCACGGTTCGTCTTCCGGTTCGTGGTCGCCATTCGAGAACCTTTATTCCCCAACGGTTGTCGGTTACTATCAATATCTTGCTATATTGGCTTGAAAAACTAACCTCAAATATCTCGGTTATAAAAGATGCAAAAGCCGTACCTACACAATAAATATATCTCTAGATATTTATGATAATAAATCTGTGTTTCACTATCAACCGTCAACTGGCATGTTTGTTAAAAACACAGCAAAACGCTGTGTGAAAACACGCTTTGCACAACCGAACCAGTAAAACCTCAGTCGATACGTTAAAAATACAAAAGATCAGCAAAGCGCAAACAAGGTGGTGATTTTGTCACAGTTGCTTGTTATTTCGAATCAAACAAACGCACCGAACTAGTCGCGACGAAAACCACAAACCGGTTTTAAAAGTTTTGAAAATAGAACAATAGAATCGCATTTTGTCCAGCATGCGATACGATGCGTTTGGCACGGGACTAAACTAAATCCAGAACTATTTGCGACTGAGATAAATGGGATTTATTTCGTGCCTACTAACCTTTACTGTGCGTCTAGACTTCGGTGTGCGTGGTGAAGGATGCGAACAAATCACTAGAACCGATCGCTATTGTTAAAAGTAAAAATTTATTTAAATATAAAGGCTACCAGTTTTTGGGTTTCATCGACATAATACCCGTAATTCCCAGTGTTTTTGGGACTAAATAGTGTTGTGTGGATTGTCCACAAAATTTATTATTAATAGGTTGAGTATTCATGTCGAGATTCGACGCCGGACAAAGGTCGTGGATGTGGGTACACGAATCGCGAAACTGAAGTGGATAAGGTCAGGGCACTTGGCAAGAAAGAACGACAGGAGATGGACGAAAGCGGCTACAGAATGGTGGGCAATGGATGCTGAAAGACCAAGAGGCAGACCACCCGCCCGTTGGTCGAACGACATTATTGCGAGTAAGTATGAGTGGATTGACTCGCGAGGGACCGGAAAGAGTGGCACAATAAAGAGGAGGCCTATACTCAGCAGTCACTCAGCACTCACCACTCTCCTATACTCAGCACTCATAAACGTTTTTATCTTAGTTGATTTGATAAATATGCAAAATTCCTCAATGGTATGAATATCACAACTCTAGTTTCCCATGTGTGTGTGTGTGGAATGCCGGTTTGCAGGTGACAGATACTGCACAGCAGCAAGGCCGCCCAAATATTTATTTGTTTCGAGAATTCAGTGCGGCAACCACTGCAACGGTATGTTGACCTTGTGGCCCACTGTCATTGCGAACCAATTTTAATTTGGAAAGTAAACTAAATGAACACTTTTTTATTTTGGATGATCTTTTAGTATTCTTATCATTTGTATTATTTTATTACTATTTATCTTTTTTTTAATTGTTTTATGTATGCTCCATACTAATGCAATATGTTTTTTTCATCCAAAGGGTTTCTGGAAGATATCGCTCTTAGCGATAAGACCACCTATTGCGCCTTTGGGTTTTTAGTATTCTTGTTTTGTTTTTTGTAATCATTTACTCTCGTATAAAGAAAGTTATAAACATACAATTCAATTTTATGACCTCACGACGTTATTCGCCACGTAGATATATTCTTAAGTAAAGTAGGTCAAAATAATAAATCCATAAAGTCGTACTGTGGATGATAATGATGAGATATCTCTGTAGTGAGGAACTGCATGATCTTATACCACCATCTCCCTTCCACCATAGGACTAGCAGACGCACGGCTCAGTACCATCCATACCTGGTTAGCATACCACCCATTCGCACTAAGCGTTTTGGCTCCACCTTCATTATGCGAACCTCCAGGGAATGGAACTCATTGCCGACGGCTGTTTTTCCTGACCACTACAATCTGGAACTCTTCAAGGCAAGAGTGAATAGGTGTCTTCTAGACCATCCTGCTCCATCGTCGGCTACATCGTCACTTACCAGCAGGTGAGATTGTAGCCAAAGGCTGGTCTATATCATGTAAAAAAATAAATAAAAAAAAAACTCCTCAGATCTCTTAGTTCCGTAACGCATAGATCACGACAATATTTTAATAATAATTCGTTCCTATTTTAACTTACTATTAATAACGCGAAAACTATCCATTGACTACAAATAGAACTCTGTTTTCTTTTCAAAACAGCAAATAATCATCTACGCATTCTGACGCCTTAATTCTATCCCTGACTAGTGATGTGTCTCGTTGTCCTATCTGAGTAGGGATGTCCCAAAACCGGCTAACACTATAAATTAGATTAGAAAATACTTTATTACCCAAAAAAACAATACATAGGCGAACTTAATGCTTATTAGCATTTTCTTCCAGTTAACCATGATGTTACGTGAAGTGGGTAGTAGTGCATTATGAAAAGAATATAGATATAATTTAACAAATGTGGGTAGTAAACAGATGGACCGACGACATTGTTAAGATCGCGAGAAGTCGATGCGGATGGAAAGGGCTCAGAATCGTTCTTCCTGGAAATGTGTAGTGGAGGCCTATGTTCAGCAGTGGACTTCTTCAGGCTGATGATGATGATGATGATGATGGGTAGTAAAGTAGTAGTTTATTGCTTCGTTCAATTTAGGGGTAATATTCCTTCAATTACGAGGCAATAATATTCAGTTACTAAGCACGTCCGCGGGATTAATACATAAACCTATTTACCATACGTATGTAGCATCCAGATCACATTGTATGCACCATACAGAATTACATCTAAATTAGTTGTGAGACAAAATATATTTTATGATAGAAAATGATTAAACAAAAGTAGTCAACATCATCCGTCTTTCTGAAGGTACGGCCACATCCAAGGCGTTATCCCGCTTGTCGCCGAAATGTGACCGTACATTGAGACGCAAAGGTTATCTCGTATACCTTAATGGCTCTAGCAGAAATAGGTATTTTAGCAAATTGAGTGTCTTCAAATAAGTTTCACGTTTTTAAAGCAAAAAAATTGAGTGTTTCACGTAAAACATGGTGATCAAACTTTGAACCAACAATATGTATGAACTACCACCAGATATCTTAACTACAAAATGTATAGCTTCAAGAAAAACGTTAAAAAAACTCCTCCAGGGTAAGCAACGCAGCAGCACCCTTGGTGTCTATGGGCAACGGTGACCGCTTACCATCAGAAAGAAAGAAAGAAAGAAAAGCATTTTATTGACCTACTCCTATACACAGGAATACCTACCTACTTAAAAAATAAAATCACATAAAAAATTATAAAAAAGAAAATAATCATTAAAGGATAGGCAGGTAGGCAGCTGTCTTTAAACACTACAGGTCAATTAGGCCCCGGCTCAGTATTTGTTGCACTGTGTAGGTCACCCCACTCAGTGCAACACTGGTATTCTGCCGGGCCTAGGGCGAGTAATGTCACGGACGATGAAGTTAATGAAAAAATTGAATAGTAAGTATACAAAAAATAAAAATAAGAGAAGTGAGCTAAGACTAAGTAGTGCTTACATTATTATAAAGAAAACAAAAATTAAAAAGTATCAGTGCGATGGGAAGCAGTTTTCACTATGTGTCAATTTTGTGAGAAAAAGTGCCATCTATCGATTGATTGATAGTTTCCAGATTTCAAAATGTACTCTGTGATTGATAGACGATATCAACGTAGGCCCGCCAGCAATAACGATAAGTTGGGTCAACTTGGGTCATTCAGAGCGTTCATTGTCATCAGGTGGGCTGTAAGCTCGTTTGTTTCTCTCTGCATAAAAAAATATAGAAAAAACTCTGAAAAACTTTTTATTTGGTATAATTTATGTTACAGTTCGCGATCGTCTCGCTGGCAATAACTAAACGTTTTTATTGCGCTTTCCATCTCTCCAAGCATTTTTATATCCCACGTGTTATAGGCTCCATTACATCACTTTTCCTAATTATGTAAAGACGTGCGTTTGTGTGCGTGACTAAAGTCAAGGGCGAAGTTCACATACTGTAAGTGACATTACTATGTGAATATGCGTTTCAGTGTACATTAGCCAAGTAATTAGGAGTCTTCACACATTATGTACGTTGACATTCTGAATTAAAAGCCTGTAGGAATTTTCGCAGGCGTTTTTTTCTCATTTTGGAAGGCGGTACAATTAACATTTTATTGTGGCGTAGCTAGCTCAAGGTATTTTTCTGTGGAGGATTTAAGTAAGAAAAGTCATTTTTTAAGCCTTATTGCAGGACTTTTTTCACTTACTTACTCTACCTACAGCCATTTCCGAGCCACTATTAGGGTCCCGTGAAGGCAGGGTATGAGGGAAAAGTCTTGTCAAAAATGTCTAAATACATATAATATCAGATCATGTATTCAGTCACCAGGGTTAACTACTAAAAGATCTTCTTCCCGCCCTTATCTCACTTTAAGTGGGGTCTCCTCTTTCATTCTCCTCTATCAGACATTAAAAGATCCGTTTTCTTTTATTTACCATCGAACATCGGTTTGAGTTCTATGTCCTTCTTCTGCCTGATTCTGATTTGAAAAGCGCCTCAAAGAGTTCTATGCAAACATCTGAAACCCATCATATTTAGCGAAGCTTAAATTCAGCTTCCTTGTACACCGAATCTATTTTAAGACTTTATTAGCATATTCCTCTGCGCCAATATCTTGTTAAGACACCCTCGTAGTGTTTTACTATGTATATATAAAGCTCAACCACAAGATTGAACTCTCCTACACACAGTGTATGTCAATGCTTTGTTATAAGCAATGGTTACCATTTAACATCAGGTGGGCCATATGCTTGTTCCATCATCCTAGTTGTATAAAAAAATACGGGTTGCACTCCGGGAGTGCCGGCAGAAGTGAAAACTTGATTATTAACGTTGAGCATGTTTGATATTTTGGAATGGTTAGGGGGGGCTTGTTTGTTATTTGGCACGCTGTAACATACACGAACATTCGCGCAAGCGCCCTGCGCTGCCTAAACGAAACAGTAAGCCCAGGCATACATTTTCGCCGCGCCGTAGAGAGGGGATAGCTGTCTACTCTCCATCCGTCTTACGCTTTTTCGATCAGGTCACGTGTCCTGACGCGCTGACGCGAGTTTAAGATTTTATACCCATTACAGAAAAAGTGCTCAACGCCGCTAAAGAAGTTTTCACTTCAAAAACTCAGTTTACGTGACCCTACATCACGAAAACTGATGAACATATAAGCTTAACAATATTTTTTGAAACGTCGACCATACAATATTGTATTGCCCCAGAAATAACAAAGAATAAGAATAATAAAGTTTGAAACTGCCGAAGTTTCTAAGTTCCTTCGTCTGGAATCAGTTTTCCTTAACGTGACTTCTTTTTACCTGACATCAAATTCAATTGACGTAACCGAGGAAAGTCGTAATGAGGCCGACTCATTAACTTGATTATGGTTTCAACTCCTCAAAGAATTCAAAGCACTAAAAAAGGCACCGCTATTGGAATATCAACCTTGTCTTCCTTGGTTTAGGGAATAAATTCTTGCTGGTTTGACTGTTGTAATTTCGAGCCTCCTGCTGGGATAGTTATGAGAGAAAAATTGAAGAGAGGCTGCCACCCCGACTACAGGGGCTCGTACTAAAGGGTAAACCGATATTTTGGGAATGTGCTCAATTTTCTTGGTGACCAGAATGACGGTAAGTATCCTTGTTTAAGGCATATATGATTTCTAAGTAATGAAGAATTACGCATACATATATAGATGGGGGTGTTGCCTATTTCTGACGTAAGCAGCATTGCTGTGTTTCGGTTTGAAGAGTGTGGGTGCCGGTGAAATAACTGGCGCGTGAGGTTGAACATCTGTATGCCTCAAGTTGATGGACGCAGGGCAGTGCATCGTTAGGGCACGTTCCTGACATGCGTGACCTACGAGGCAATACTTTGTTTTTGGCAATTGTTACCACGATCCTAAAAAGTTCGAAAATATTTGTCAAGTGCACGAAACGAGCCTCTTTGAGGCGCACTTAAAATCCTTTCACCACACTGGGTTTAAAAGTATCAGTGACTCGATAAGAAGAACCACTTAACTTCAGGTGGGCCATATGCCTGATCCATCAGCTAATTGTATATCCATCTCCGTCGCCTTACTCTAATTAAAATTTATCGTATGGCTGGCAAAATTGAACCACGTATTCTTCATCCCCTCTGACTTTTGGGGCAGTGAAATCTGACGCAAACCCGAAGGCTTCTTTGAAAATCGGTGGCTTGGAACAACCTTTACCCGTGTAGGCTGTGTTTTGAAATTGTTTTGAATAATTAGATCTCTTTCAGCCGTGAACAAAGCACCCAGGGGGGAATTCAGTGCTGGCTCACTACATATAATTCAGATTCGAGTAGCTGACGTTTCGGACAAATTTCGCTGGGACAAAGTGTCCCAAATGACACTTTTGATTTTAATATTATTTTTACTGACGTTTCGGACACCATCAAATTATTAATACTTTTGAGTACAGTCAGGTAAAATATGTTTAAGCAAAATATAATGTAATGTGATAAAGCTAATCAAATTGCTTTGCGAGCGTGTGGTGAAGTACTTATAAGTTAAAAAAAACAACAAGTCTCATTCACATAGCGTATATTTGGCATAAACCTATATCTTGTGTATGATCACATAAAAATATATCAAAGATGTTTTTTAATTATTCTAAGACAGTAACGAGTATGTTTAAAAATCACAAATAATCAATAGCTAAAACAGACCTAAAATTATTACTTATTATTACTTATTGTTTGTTTTCAACATCAGCAAGGCGTATTATTTATTAGTATTAATCATCTCCAAGACCTATTATCCAATTAAAAAACAGTAAACCTCTATAACAAGATAAATAAAAACATTAACCTAGAACAATCACAGTAATTTACACAGCATTTGGCACAGTATTTTACCAAATAAACACTTTAAAATAATCTATTTTCCATATTATCTTTTTAAATAAAACTTTTTTATGTTTGGGATTTTTACTATTTTTATATAACAAGGCGTTCTATGCATAATTCAATATTTATTTGTCCTTGCTCAAATTCAGTCAAAGTAATATACGGTGTTCATTGAAATCAATCGTGGATTTAGATTTTTTTTTACCCCCAAAATAAATAAATAAATAAATAAATCTATTTCGTCACCTTGCTATGCCGCCACCCGGCGCCGCCGCGTCACGGTAAAAACCTGTTTTTTTACCTGACTGTACAATGCAGTTATTTTGAATGGTGTCCGAAACGTCAGTAAAAATAATATTAAAATCAAAAGTGTCATTTGGGACAATGTGTCCCAGCAAAATTTGACCGAAACGTCAGCTACTCATTTTTTCACCATGTGATAAAAAAAATAGGATTAGAAGAGTTTGTCATACCTAATTAGTTCTGAAAAGATATGGGGACCTAGTGTATTATCATCATCATCCACAGCCCGACTTCACCCACTGCTGGGTATAGGCCTCCCTTAGTTTGTGCCATCTACCTCGATCCTGTGCCAGTCTAAACCATTGCCGCCCCGCGACCCTGTCTATGTCGTCCATCCATCTTGCTGCAGGGCGCCCTACGCTTCTGTAGCCGGTTCTTGGCCACCATTCGGTTGTTGTTCTACTCCACCTGTCATCACCGCGCCTAGCAATGTGTCCTGCCCAACTCCATTTGAGCTCCGTAATCCGATCTCCGACGTCTTGGACCTTCGTTCGTTTAGTTATACACTATAAAATCAATAAAAAGTCATGTAAATCATTAAGAAAACTTCAGAAAAGAGAAAGCACAGCATCTCGTGATCTGTGGATCGAAGAAAGTCTTTCGTTATTGCTATTCAACAACCTGTATTCCTATGGTTTTCTAAAAGTTTCATGAGCAGTTCATAGCCACTTCAACGTACTTTTGTGTTTGATAAATGCTTGTTGGTTCTATTTAAGTTTGACTCTGTTGTTGATAAATTACAAAATCGTCCAAGCTTTTGAGGATTGCAGTCTGCCGGGTAAGCTTGTTAAGCGTAGGGACTATAGGTTATAGGAATATAGGTAGGCTTTGATTGTTCTGTGGAAGCTTGCTTCTTACAGGGGTTTTTAGCTTTAAGCCCTGTAAAGAAGATATAATCGGTGCCTAAGCGCCAGACTTTTATACATGACATTTAGACTGTTATCCTATTTTTAGTGCAATTAGGTAGTTTTACACAACTAGCTAATGGAACAAGCATCTGACCCACCTGATGTTAAGTGGTAACATCGCCTGTAACAAAGCATTGCCTCGTAGGTCACACACGTCAGAAACGTGCCCTACGTGCACTTCCCTGCGTCCATCAACTTGAGGAATACAGTTCAGCCTAATGTGCCCAGAACAATAGTGTTCAAAACCATAATATTTACAAAAGTCATACAGCCATATTAATAAACGCAATTTAAATTTAGTCATGGTTTAAAGTTAGCCCTGTCACTTTTTGTCATTACCCAGTGGTAAGAGATGGCAATAGTTTAAGCACAGCTTATCTTTTGACATATTTTTATTAATAGGGCTAATAGAGACTAACATATTTTTATATGGCGAATATTAAAATACTTAGAGATAGGCTCAGATATATTAATCTTTTATTAGGGTCTAGAGCTGAAATTGTTATGATATACGTGACTCTGTTATTTACCTCCTACGTGCCCAATTTTCTAGCATTGATGAAACACAAACATGGAGACGTATGTACATGTTCGAGCGATCTCATTAGCTGTGTCAAGTACGCCTGTGTTCTGTTACTAATCTTGTGTGTACACAATATGACATGTCCTTACCTTTATTTGTAGGTATAAGCTTATGTGTTTTACTTACGTAACGCTTTTTGATCTTAGGGCTGGGAGCAGACTTGAGTCACGACAGTCTTAAGACAGACTACCGCTTTACAAAATGTATGAAGACGCGCAAACTTCAAACAAAACGACTCATAGACAAAATTGTCTATATCTACAAGAACTGCACAACGACGAATCTGACTACGATTGTTGGCTACTCTTTTGTTTGTATGTGGGCGCTCATCAAAGACAAAACAATCTCCCACCAAACACACCCCAGTAGACAATAGTACATTGTTACCTGAGTGTTGAAAGTCACGTTTTTTGAGTCCCGAGACGGGTTTGGACGGGAATGGAGCTTGAGGGACTTAAAAGACTTTCACCCGAGGTAAACACTGTGCTTTTCATTACGAATACAAGGAAAGTAAAAATAAAAACATAGAAGAAAAATTTGTGAAAATGATGATTGAATTGCCGCCTTCCCGGTTTTTTTTTTCTTTTTCTCTGGAGGGCCTTCGGCTTCGGCTCGCCAGCATTATTTAGCCATTATTTTCATTCTATGTTATTCAAATCTATGTTATTTTAAATAAATAGTTGAAGCTATATATTAATCAAGTAATTTAGAAGATATATTATTTATTTAATACTATCTTTATGTTATTTAAATTTAAATTTTACATTGCGCTATCTTATTAGACTTTTTAAACTTCTTACCGTTGTAATGGGTTTCCAACCTACTTGCTGAATAAAAAGTTGGAATTTGGTTCAACGAACTCCTTGCAGTTCGAAAGACTTTAGAAAGTTGGAACATGGTTGAATAAAATAGAACTTGTTTTTTTTATAATTTGACAGCTGTCAGTAGAAAGCGATTCTCCCTAGGGCTGAAAGTTTTACTTTCAATTAGGCCCCTCAGGCAACTTCAGACCTACTTTCAGAGTATGAGTAATGAAAAACAATTTTGTTTTAGGTGTGCGACGTGTCGTAGTCAAAACAGTTTCGCGGCAGACTTGAAAGTCTGTCTTTAAACTGTCGTGACTCAAGTATGCGCTCAGCCTAAGTTAGTAATAACAGCGTCATGATGAGCCCCTTTTCCCCACAATACACAGTTTGGATAGGTACCTAATGTACCTACCTAACTAATGTTATGGCGAAAACTCTTCATTGATTATAGCTACAACTCTGTTTTACTTTATTGCACGGCAAATAATTCAACCACGTAAGACACCATCTTGTTCTTCTTTTTAACCGACTTCCAATCAAAAAGGAGGAGGTTCTCAATTCGGTTGTATGTTTTTTTTTTTTTTATTTTTTTTTTTTTATTTTTTTTTTTATGTTTGTTACCGCATAACTTCGTCATTTGTGAGCCGATTTGAAAAATTATTTTTTTATCTGAAAGGTACTGCTTCCAGATTGGTCCCATTTTAATTTTATTAAAATCGGTGTTGCCATTTTTTTTAAATAATTTTTTTAATGTTTGTAACTTCATGCCTCCGTCATTTATGAACCGATTTAGAAAATTATTTTTTTTATTTGGTTATTCTTACGTCCAGATTGTCCCAAACAAATTTGATTAAAATCGGTTTAGCCGTTTGACAATGAAGTCGGTTTCTCAAGTTTTTTAAACTTATAATTATGTGATGTGTCCAGTTGCTTGGTCCGATTAGGGATGTCCTATTCCCAAAACCGGTTAACACTACCTATCCAGGCAAATTCATGTTATTTCTACTGTATTTTCTTTTTAGTTTTTATTTGTTTTTTTTGTTGTTACCTACTAATTTGCTGAACGTGTTTGTGGATCAAATGAGTAAGTTTTCTTTCTTTTTTTCTTTTCATGAGTTTGATGGTAGATATCCTTTCAAATCTTTCAGCACCAAGTAACACCAATGACTCTGAATGTCTAAGGGGGTAGTCAGAGGTACGTCCATAGTTTGCATATGGAACCACAATATTGCAGTAGTCGGTATTCGTACGTGATAAATTGTAAGCCTATCGCAGCTGATATAATGGTAACTCGTTTCCTTGCGATGTTTTCCTTCACCGTTTGAGAGTACTGGCATACCTAGTAGATACACATAATGTTTCTACAGGAAAACTCATTGCGACATGACTTGAACCCACGACCTAAGGATCAAAAAGTGGTAGCTCCACTAGACCACTAGTACTCTCTTATTACGGAATAAAGAAGCATTAAGATTACATCACAGAATATGATGTACTTATTGTATTAGTCATTGGCATGTTTAATAGCAGCTTTAGTATGCCTATAAAATACTTAAAGATATATTAAACCGAGTGGGATGAACCCACGACCGTTCCCTACATACCTATGGGACCTGTTCACCTCCAAAAGGTCATCCAGGCTAAGCACTTTATATCAAGGTCAACATTGGGTGTGGCGACGACTTTTATGTCACTATTGTTAATAAACTTCCAACTACTTTTTTGCATAAGTTCTTTATACCTCTGAAAAATATAGCTAGTGGGTGACCGTGGTGGGTGGCCAAATCTAAGGATATTATTATGACTAACAGTGAGAAAGCTTATAAGCAGTGGGTGTACACAGGCTGAAAATAATGATGGTAATAGAATTTTCAGCCAGCTCTAATGCAAAAAGCATCATCATCATCATCAGCCTGAAGAAGTCCACTGCTGGACATAGGCCTCCCCTACACATTTCCAGGAAGATCGATTCTGAGCTCTTTCCATCCTCCTACTTCCTGCGATCTTAACAATGTCGTCCATCTGGTAGGTACGTTTCGTCTTCCGGTTCGTGGTCGTCATTCGAGAACCTTTATTCCCCAACGGTTGTCGGTTCTTCGAGCTATATGACCTGCCCATTACCACTTCAACTTACTAATTCTACGAGCTATGTCGATGACCTTGGTTCTTCTACGGATATCCGCTAAAGGCATTGTAGGTCCAAAATAATTGTATTTTCTTTTTTTCAAAAAGAAAAACACCTTCAATATTGATGTTACAAAATCACCGCAACCACGCAAGTAAAGCCGGTGGTTGTTAGTTATTAATAAACTACAAGCGCTCTATATGCCTATCACAAGCTCTGTCTGGCTCTGTCTTTGGCTCTGGTTTTAAGTCTGTGTAAGCGAAGAAATAAATCTTACGTCGAAACGTCACACACACAAAATAATATAGATAGTGCAATCCACGAAGGCGCGCCCCACTATTCCTCCTAACCGTTTATAGTATATGTGTGCAAGCTTCCGTCAATGTTTGAGTGTTATCGGTACACACTAATTACCTATGAGTGCACACGCACACTACAATGAATAGACTACGGTTCGCGACTGCCGCTCGGAGTAAACTTCCCGCACCCCGCGATCCCCTCAACCGATAATTGGTGGGGCGTGTCTTCGTGAATTGCACTATCTATACACTGATGAGCACTCACACAGACGTACGTCGAAACGTCACACACACAGTATAATACACTGGTGAGCACTCACACAGCCCTACGTCGAAATGTCACACACACAGTATAATACACTGGTGAGCACTCACACGGACCTACGTCGAAACGTCACTCACACAGTATAATACACTGGTGAGCACTCACACGGACCTACGTCAAAGCGTCACTCACACAGTATAATACACTGGTGAGCACTCACACAGACCTACGTCGAAACGTCACTCACACAGTATAATACACTGGTGAGCACTCACACAGACCTACGTCGAAACGTCACTCACACAGTATAATACACTGGTGAGCACTCACACGGACCTACGTCAAAACGTCACTCACACAGTATAATACACTGGTGAGCACTCACACAGACCTACGTCGAAACGTCACTCACACAGTATAATACACTGGTGAGCACTCACACAGACCTACGTCGAAACGTCACTCACACAGTATAATACACTGGTGAGCACTCAACAGACCTACGTCGAAACGTCACTCACACAGTATAATACACTGATGAGCACTCACACAGACCTACGTCGAAACGTCACACACACATTATAATACACTGGTGAGCACTCTCACAGACGTACGTCGAAACGTCAAACACACAGTTTAAAACACTGGTGAGCACTCACACAGACCTACGTCGAAACGTCACACACACAGTATAATACACTGGTGAGCACTCACACAGACCTACGACGAAACGTCACACACACAGTATAATACACTGGTGAGCACTCACACAGACTCAAAGCCAGAGACAGAGTCAGACAGAGCTTGTGGTAGGCCTGCTGATTCTATAAGCGAAGCTGCATAACCCAAGATATTGTATTGTACTTTGCCGAAAGTTGGCCGTGCTACATTTTGATTGGTGGTACAAGTTTTGCTGTAGTAATTCTATCAGACAGTTCGCTTACAAACTTCCGTTTGGGCTCGGAATGCTGTAAACAATGCAGGCTTTGTCGGGTTAAATTAAGCTGTAGGCCTACCATGAGCTCTGTCTGGCTCTGCCTCTGGCTCTGCCTCTGGCTCTGGTTTTGAGAAGGTATGTGTGAGTGCTCACCAGTGCATTATACTGTGTGTGTGACGTTTTGACGTAGAATTTATTTAGTCAACACTCACACAGACTCAAAACCAGAGCCAGAGACAGAGCCAGGCAGAGCTCATGGTAGGCCTACTGCTTCTGTGAACGGACTTCATTGTTTTTACAAGCTTTGTTGCAACTTATTAGTTTAAATATCACAGGTTCATCTTTTCCAAAGTGCATGGCCAAGTTATGACAGAGAGTTGTAACGACCCCACATAAAGTTGATATAAAATAAATAAAAAAATCAGCTGGAAAATCAATTTTATCAGTAAATAAAATAAATAAATAAATATTTTAGACAATTCACACAATACCATCTAGCCCCAAACTAAGCAGAGTTTGTACTAATGGGAACCAGATGCTGCTGGCCTACCATGAGCTTCATATGGTTACGGTTATGGCTGTCAAAATTGTGTCAACACATTCAAACCCAAGAAGAAAATGAATGTGTGGGTCACTCTATCTATACACAATTTGACAGCCATAGCCATAACCATATGGAGCTCGTGGTAGCCCTGCTGAAATAATACTTACATACATATTTTATTCGCAAATACATACATAGAATACAATATAACACCCAGAGAACAGACATCTGTGTTCAACATACAAAGATTGGTTCTGGGTGGGGATCGAACCCACGACTTACGGCGCAGAAGGCAGAGGCACTACCAACTGAGCTGAGAAGCCAGACAATGGTAGAAGAGAACATATTTTGTCGACTCCACATAAAAGTATACGGGATTTTAAGTGAGCCTCTCTGAGGCGCACTGAAAATCCTTTCATCACACTGGTTAAAAAGAATCAGTGACCCGATAAGAAGAAAAGAGGAGACGGGCAGAAAGATGATGATGACCTGGCCAAGTCATCGAGCCAATACGACAAAGAACCACAAAAATGTGATAAAAAACATCAGCTGAAACATCCAGGTTACAATAAGCTGTTTACATGGTCAGAGAGCACTGGTGGTCTAGTGGTAGCGGCCCCGCCTTCCGATCCGAAGGTCGTGGGTCATCCAGTCGTGTACCAATGAGTTTTTCTATCGAAAAATGTATGTGCAGTAATGTGCACTATGCCAGTACTCTTAAAAAAACGGTAAAGGAAAACATCATGAGGAAACCAGCGTGCTGTAGAACCTAAAAAAGTTCGAGCAACACGTGCAAAAAGGGTCACGCAAAAACGGCCCGCCAGCGGCCTACTTGCGGAAAAACATCAAGTGCGGATGATTAAAAATTGCCGAAGCTGTTTACATACAGTTCAAAGCGAATACATTTCCCATTCCGCGACTACCGGTATATTGGCCTGTCGGGATAGCAACAGGTGTGCTGGACTGTCGCCAACGACAATGCAGTCGACATGCATTCGCCTCTCCAGGCTGAAGGGCCAGCTGGATGCCTACCACAAGCTCTGTCTGGCTCTGGACTTTTTTTTTTCTTAATGCAAATAATAGACAAACGGGCTTACGGCCCACCTGATGGTAAGCGGTCACCGTCACCCATAGACACCAACAACACCAAGGGTGCTGTCGTTGCGTTACCTACCCTGAAGGATTTTTTTTACATTTTCTTGAACCTATTCATGTTATAG
The DNA here is from genome assembly GCA_939531255.2 of Thera britannica. Taxonomy (NCBI): domain Eukaryota; kingdom Metazoa; phylum Arthropoda; class Insecta; order Lepidoptera; family Geometridae; genus Thera; species Thera britannica. The sequence continues at coordinate 13,440,167 of OW618047.2, forward strand.
CTGAGGGGAAAGACATCTGGCGGTAGCTCATTCCACAATTTCTGGGTATGGGAGACTACTCAAAACCAGAGTTTTGAGTCTGTGTGAGTGCTCACCAGTGTTTATTACTGTGTTTGTCGTTTCCACATAGGATGTATTTAGACAGCGCTCACACAGACTAAAAGCCAGAGCCAGACAGAGCTTGTGTTAAGCCTACTGGAATACTTACAGTTCCTGGATACGGGTTATTGAACTGGATAAACATGAAGCTGAACATTGACATTGCTAAAAATAATGTATCCGTAGGTGAAAGATTCTAGTGTTGACCTCGTGGAACTGGTGCCAAGGTTCAAATAGTTTTAAGACTTTTTATATTTGTGATTTAACTGAATAAATGTCTTTGGCTTGTAATAAAAGCTAAAAAAAAACAAAAAAGCAGATATGGCTCTGAGACTTAAAGACAAAATAACTAGTACTGCACTGTTAACAGTTTCTCATGAAAGGTAACAGACCTGCAAAAGACGGTTTAAGGTGGAGCGGTACCCAGTTTTTACAACTGACATAATCAGGTACCAAATTTACAAGAGTTTTGCTTTTTCCCTTCATTATCATAATCATCATCATCCGAGCCACAGCCGATGCCAAGCAATAGCAAAGACAAGTGCAAAGAAAGGCCTATGCCTTTCTTTGCACTTGCCATTCACCTCTCAACATCAGCACACAGTACAGTACAGTTCATCTTGGGCTACCCTCATCCGTCTGCGGCCAACGACGCTGACAATGTCGTTAACCCACGGTGCTACTAGACTTCCAACGCATCCCAGTCCTCTTTTTAAATATTTTTTCAGTCTCGTCTTTTCTCCTCAGCTTTTTATATATGACAATTCTTTTGGCAGTAAAACGTCCCACTGTTGCTGTTCCCTGTCTAGTAGTCACTTCGCTACAAGACATTGCAATTCCTGTTGTGATCGATCACACTGACCCCGTCTCACTCCATTTATTGTTCTCATCCTGGCATGAAGCCAGGGTTGGTAGCATGTCCTCTGTCACCGGCGGTGTAGGCGTGGCACTTGGAAGGCGTTATTGTCTGACCAATCATCTGCCACTCATTAAAGCACATGCGTGGGCGCAGCTATGTGTTTAATAGGTGTGGTGGAATGGCGGTATGCTTTATTGGTGAAGAAGCTATTAAGAAGACAAAGCGTAGTTTGAATTCATTTTAAACTAAACTCATAGCTACAATAAACATTTTAAAACCTCAACTAAAAGTTTTAATCAAAATGATCACCAAGATAGCAAGTTTATTTCAGAGCTTCATACCATATTTTCAAATTATTCCTAAAAGAAATGGACAAGACTAATCTTCTCAATTATACAACATCCAAAGAAACTTTGGGAAACGATTTGTAAATACCGGATTGTCCAACTTTTCCGCCTACGTTGGTCCCAAAACTTTTGGGTTCTATTTGTTATTTCTTTTCAAGGTTAAAATAAATACAAACCTGCTACAGGAAACGTTGAATATCTACTTAAACTGATCATGAATTCGTTTGCTTGATTTTTTACGTACGTGAAGTATAAGTTTTCTTTTTGCTATCCCAGGTCACAGGTCACACATCCATACAGTTACCACACAGGCCCATGATCGCTACAGGAACTTCTTTTTTATCCATCCCTGTTCCCATTATTTGGAGCCGGGTCTTATCACCTTTCTGCGCCAAGACAGTCTATCTTGGGTGGTTGGCTCGGGCAATTGGGCTTTCATGAGGTCTCTCTTTATATTGGTTCACCAGGTAGATAGCGGGTGGCCTCTGCCTCTCTTTCCTTTTTTTTTACAATACCGCAATCTCACCTGCTGTTAATTGATGATGCGGTCGACGGTGTAGCACGCTTACCTAGAAGATACCTATTCATTCTTGTCTTGAAAACGTCCAAGTTGTAGGTGCTCGGAAAGACAGACGCGAGGAATTCCATTCCTTGGCTGTCCGCAACATAAAAGTTGAATCAAAGCACTTGGTGCGGACAGTTGAAACATCAACCATTCTTTTCGGTAGCCTCAGTGCAATTTTCACTACATGATCGGGCAGTAATGATATTGTATAACCTCCGCAAAACAGTCGCTAATCGCAAATGCCAAAAGTCGTCGTGGGCGATCCGTATGATATTTCTGATTTAACTCATAAAATTAGCAGTTAATAACCTAGAAAAGACATAACTCAATCTCCGCTTAGCGACTGACACGGCACTTGAAGAGCTATTAGTTAAACCACTGGCGCGAACTATGATTTGCGATCTGCAACATTGTAACGTGAGTTATATTTCAACTCGATTATGTATTAATACTCGTTTAATGAGCGTTTGTACTTGATTTTAAGGTGTACAATCTTTATGATGAATCTTATTTTATTATGCAATTGAAATTATGTTTTTAATATACTTAGTAGATTCAACTACATTATTTCTTAATTCAAAAACACGCCACACCATCTTTTTGCACGCCCAGGAAGACTGGTAGAAAATGCTGTTAGCATTAAGTCCTCCTAGCCCATAAGTTTGTGTTTAAAGTTTTAAATAAATTAATAAATGAATTATTTTTAGTTGACGGGCAAGAAATAAGTTGGTAGAAAAAGAACATCATGTCCTCGCAACTTCCAATCAAATAGAATCAAAATATATTTATTTGGAAATAAGGTACACAAGGTTATACAAAAACAAGTGTAAACGATACTGACTGCAGAAGTATAAAGCTGTGTACAAAACTTCAGAGGATGTTGTGGAATCAAGAAGGTAGAAGACCTATCTAAGCTTGCTAGATTAAGAAAAGTTTGCCAGCCTTCAGTAGTAAAGAGGCACCCTATGAAGAAAATTATTTTTTAAGATGCACGAAAAAATACCAATTTTCCCAATGAGGTAAGCAGAAACTACAAATTGGCAGTATAGGAAAAAAATCCTTGAATTAAGTGAAAGTGGAGTTAGGTATTCAATACTCCGCCATATCAATCTATCCAAGGAAAACATGGATGAACAGTGTTAAAGATGACATGGATAGGAGAGGAGTGAATGCAGAGATGACTGCTGACAGAGGGGAATGGAGGAGAAAGACATGTTGTGCCGACCCCACTTATAGTGGGATAAGGGCAGGAAGAAAAAGATCAATCTATTTAAGTCAATCTAGTTCAATCTCGATCAATCTAGTTAACATTTTAATTACAGGCAAATTTTATTGATGTCAACTAACAAATGACATAGCTGACGATGTCTCTCTTCAGCACACATTCCGTAACTACAGTCAAAGTTATTTTTATTGTTCGTTTTAAAAGCATCGATTTTAACTCAGCCAAATTAATTATCGTTAGATGTTTTTCTCGCATTGTCTACGTAAATTATTGACATCAGCTGTTTTGGCGTCGCGTAGAGAATAGTTTCATTCCGCGAAGTTAATCCGTGGAAATTCTAATTCTTCGGAGAATTGTTAATGTCTTCTTTTATTGGTTGGTGAGCTTTAGTCTGTGACTGCGCTTGCGTGGTATTCTTAATTAGTTTTAAAATAGTTTGAATGACAATAATGATACATGGTAAGGTGGGTGGACCATGGAAGGCCATGCTCCTTTGAAGGCCAACTATAAAAAAGTCATATTAATAGTCACGTGATGACAAATTCCTTCCAATCAAACAAAGCTGCATCAAAGTCAAGGACACAGACGCGGCGGCGAGTCGCTCGCGTTGCTATTTTGTCGGTGCGATCCCTCGCTTCGTAGACTTCAGTCGGCGACGTTAAAATTGTAATTCCCGCGCTCAGCTAAAGGTTAGTTTTTATGTGAATCACCTATTATTATCGCATTCTTCTTACTGTAAATTGTTATGTAAGGATTTATTGTGGTACTAAAGAAAAAATATAATAATTTGGCTACGATTTTAGGTAAAATATCGGTAGTGTTCCTATGAAAGCCGGTGGTTCCTTATAAGGCCAATCAAATATTGTATTGGCCATTATAGGTAAAAAAAATATATTATAATTTCATTGTAAAATGCATTGGAAACCTATTTGTTATCGATATAGCACTCATTACTATAATTTTTATATAATTTCCATTAATATATCCTTAGTTATACGATGGTGTTCAAGGAATATTCATAAATTTTTTTTAAAGAAGATTATAGTGTAATAGGCATTTATTTTTCATTTAAATGAAAGAGTTTTTTCTGTGGTTTTAGTAAAAGCGGATATTTTGATTATTACAATTCTAGTTTTAAGTTGAACGACTGATTTATAATATTGGCCTTGTATGGAGCCTTATTCCTTACAAGGCCATTTAGAAGAGCTTTATAAAAGTTAAGTTTAACAAATAGCGATTACATCTAGAATAAAAAAAAGAAGTTTGTATGATACTCAATAAAACAAAGTGTTAATTAACGATTAGTTTCTTTTATTTATCCAGTAAATTAACTAATAAAAACTGTTTATTTGTTAGAGTGGCCTTCCATGGTCCACCCACCTTATAACTTGTGCATGGAAAACGTATTTAATACTTTGCTCCCTTTCAGATATTTTCAATGAATCAATTAGACAATTAAATTATTAATCTAAAGTATTTACTAATTACACAAGCAACAGTTGAGCTATCTATAGACCGTTACAAACGATCCAGGGGTCAACTGATCAGTACCAGACGGAAGCGTCCCCAAGACTCTGGATTGAATCTTCACTTGGTATAGAAAGAACTTATATCTGCCGTGATCAGAACGTTAAGCATACTCACTTTTCACAGTGTGCTTGAGTTTTGAATGACTAACAAACAACAAATAACACTTTATCATATAAATTTAAACTCCGAGGAGTTTTACGAGCATAATGTACGTGATCTTTGCGTGCCAGTATGCTTACCTGTTTTACTAACATAATTTATAGAGGTGTAATTATTTTATTAGTTTTTACCGTTTTATCTTTAAGTGCCCATTCATTTAATATAGAACGGTAAGTGGTTAAGAAAAATTATTGTTATTGCGGAGTATAAATAAAAGTTTAATAAAAGTGGTAGAATTTTAGTCGTACTATTTTGGCTTAGAAGTACCTAAGTACACCTGGACCACTCCAGGTTTCATTTTTGACGCTAAGCATTGAATCTTCGTATCCTGATTTTAAAAATATGTTCCGATGCAGTTACAGTTATTTGCGTCTCAGAGTTACACGTCCCTGTTTTGTAACTACTAGAAAAAAATAAGACCGGTTTAAGCAGAGGCTACTGGTGATATTAGCCGTCAGAACTTTTTAATCTCTATATATAAAAAGTTCGAGGTTTGATTTTAGCCGAAGACATGACTAATTTTACAAAAAATAGACCTAAAATAGACCTCGTTGAAATTACTAAGATTTTTATAATGTCCAGGTGACACGTTCGTTCGGAGTTCGTACGTGAAACTCTTCGCCAAGATTTTTTTATAATTTTCGCGATCTTATCACATTCCGAATCTACACGGGTGTTTATCGTGTATTATCACCTTATTTTATTTATTTTACTGACGTTTCTGCTATTATGCAATAACCGTGGCAGGCAGACTGAGTCTTCACTAGGTTGACTTAAATTGTACGTTAGTTGGACCCTTTTGACTAAAAACTAAATAAAAACTGATCTGATATATCATTTGAAATTCTGTTAAAACATTTCTTATTGTACCTTATTTATTTACTTTAATAAAATAGCGGTTAAAAAATACAGTGCCACACAGGGGATCATCCATCGTCATGTAGGTCTAAAACAAAACAGTAGGTATTTGTTCAGTAGAAGAATAACAAGGATCACTTTAAAACGTCCTAAAAATAAGGTAAATCTAGGTGCCAATACAATAGTTATAGGCTGCCATTAAACATTAAGTGTAACTTTATAATATGAACAAGTCACTGACCACTGAATGAAGGAGGGTCATTCATAGACCAATTATAGCATGGATCGATTGTACGAAGTCAAAGGAATATACTTATTCTATAATTTCTATGTATTAGGATATGGAACTAGGACAAGCCGGCTTCCTTGCGATGTTTTCCGTCACCGCCTAGCGCTTGATTAATAAGCGTACAAGGCACGATGACTCATTGGCGCTTGGCACTAGCCTGTACTGCATTTTGCAATTTAATTTTGATCGGTGAGCTTTCAGAGTAATGGATTACTCATAAAAATCTGTCAGAAAATAAACATTTATCATAATTATCTTACCGACAAGCAATAAATACCAGTGTATAAGAAACATATTTAGTTATATATGACTATAAAAATAATAAAAGTCGGTGAAGTGCGAGTCGGACTCGTGCACGAAGGATTACGTACCATTCTCGATAAAAACAGCAAAACAATTATGTCTATTGTATGGGATCCCCCTTAAATATTTGTTGTTATAGCGGCAAAAGAAATACACCATCTGCGAAAATATAAATTGTCTAACTATCACATGTGATAAAGCCTGGTGACAGACGGACAGACAGACAGACAGACTGTGAAGTCTAGTAAAAGGTTCTTATTTTACCTTTTGGGTACAGAACCCTGAAAATAAATAACAAGACAGTCTGACGTGCAGACGTGGTGATGCTGCACAACTCCATAGAAGAAAGGAGGCATTGTCTTAATCTCTTTTCATAGTCAGTGTTATAAGGGTCAGCAAGGCAGTTGTAACTCCACCGGTATTGCAGGCACCAATTGCCCCTGACGCTATATGAATCATCTACAATAGATGCAAAAGCCTGTTTACGTTTTTATTGCAGGCATCTATAGGATACGGTGACTGCTTTTCACCAGTGTGGCCGTCAGCTTGTCTATATTGTTGTAAAAACAAACTTACAAATTCGATTACTTTTTTAGAGTTATCGTCTTATTTCTTCTAAAAAAAAGAAAACATCATCTAATAGAGACATTCCACTAGTTTCAAGTATCAATAGTAAATCAGGATGATTATATGAATGCGTGCCTTTACGTCCGCCGATCGTCCGCTAATAGCCGCTCAATAGCGGATAAGTTATAGCGGTCAGCTGCGACTGACCCACATATAGAGGCGATAAAATGACAGTGTGTGTTTGTTTAGGAGGACGTCATAAAGTTTCGCCGCCTTAGAGTGTTCGTAAGTGGGTCGGAGGTAAAAATTATGTCGGGTCATGCTTTTGGCGAAGCAATCTCTTGTGAGCTATGGTAACGGAGCTCCTAGACCTGGGTAACTGCAAGGTTATGTGAAAACTGTGTTAGCTTTAAATAAATTTATTTGAAAAAAAAAAAAACTACATTTATTTTAAAAATTTAAATGTAAACTCTAGCTCTAGTAACTCTTTCTGCAGTGCTTAACTCAATATTCTAATATATTATACGTGCTAATTTTAAGTTATTATGTTTAAGTATTATTATGGAAGTGTTTGGGGAAGATCTTTTGAGCTTTGGAATAAAATAGGTTTATAAAAAAAAATAAACAAACTCGCATCCTAAGGTTAAAAGGTTTTTAATACAACTAATAATTCCATCATAGCAAATAACTTGAAACTATCATGGTTTTTAACACTATTTTCAACCGTGATCATGGTGCATGCAACTGTGCCGAAATATCGGAAGTCAAAACTTCAAATTTAATCCTGGTAAATATACCGTTGTTTCATAAAAACAGAATCATAGTATAGTCTGTCGCCTATTAGCATTTGTCTCAAATTTCAATGGAAATAGCTTCTCGCAAACGAAGTCGCGCGTGATTCCACTAGTTTTAATAAAAACAATGCTCTATCACCAAAGCTATAAAAATAACTGATCAAACAAAGCGTGCTAAATTACAGCAGGCACCTGTCACCGCAAACTTTCCAGAATGATCCAGAAAAAGGCCAACGGACTGATAACTATCTATATCTGTACTACAATTGGTATTCGAATAGACTGTTGCCAATTAGGCACGTGCTTAGGCAAGTCGGTGGCAAAAACTATTGGCTGGGGAATATTCTAGATAGTTCACGCTTCATGACTGGTAATTTCGAGTTTGAAATGTAAAATGGGTTAAAATATAAGAAAGGACAGACGTCACGGCATAGTTGGTAGAAGCTCTGCCTTCTGCGCCGTAGGCCGTGTGTTCGATCCCCACCGAGAACAAATATTTTTTTGGTGAACGTAGATGTTTGTTCTCAAAGTGTCCACAATTTTTTTTAATCAGGAACTTCTAGCTATAAATAAAATACAAACCTAATAATAATTAATTATTATAAAGAGTCTGTACTGTAGTGTAGTCTGTAGTCCTACTGCAGCGCAAAAAATTAAAAAATCAAGTCAGAAAAAAAAGTAAAAAAAAAAATAAGTGGCAGTTTAACTGGTTTCATTTATACAATGTTTTCTTTTATTGAAATGATTCCAATGCGATAAAACTAAAAATACAGGCTTTGTTTGAATGTCAAAAGGTGTGAATTCCGAAGCAAAACAAGCTAATCAGCATTAATGTAAATGAATGCCAAATTACGTATAACCTGTAAATAGTTATTTTGCCTTTTTTGTTTGGTCGACAGATGGTTTTGGCTCCGTGCCAACGCATCGATCATTTGGCGCGTCGCCAACTAGAAAGTTAAGAAATGGAAATCGCCATACCACATGTTGTATGGTAAAGAACCGACTTCAAATAACGGAGGAGGTTCAATGTGTGTATGTTCACAAATTTCTTAAATTTTGATTAATTTCGTCGATAATTGGTTCGGACCGATTTTGAAATCACCCGAAATAATTCGAATTATGATAGCGAAGCTATGTCTAGATTTATTATCGAATACATAGAATCATCTATTTTTATTACTATACTACTATCTAGCCCGTAGGCAAATATTGTGGACAACCCCACAACACTATCCCCAGTCCTATTGAACTATGGAAACCAGATAGCCAATATAATACTTATATTTTGTAAATACATACTTAAAAATACAATATATAGGAGGTTGCCCTCAAAAGAAATACCTGGAGAAAAATGCATACATTACGCCGACAAGAGCGTTTCTCTTAAATAAGAAGAAGAGAAGAATACAATATACCTTTCGCCTAGACAGAGAACAAACATCTATTCACACAAATATTTGTTCTCGGTAGGGATCAACCCACGACTAACGGCACAAAAAGCAGAACTACTACCAACTGAGCTGATAGGCCAGTCATATGATGTCTCAGTATTGGGCAAAGGTTTTCCCCTATTTTCGCCAGTCACTACGATCTTCTGCTCTTAGTCACTAGTCCCGCTCCTAAATAAAATCTACTATAAATTAATTTTGTTTTTTAACCTAGGACAGGGTTCAAGACAAACTTTAAGCAGTGGCATTTAATAAAAACTTTTAACAGAAATTGTTTCGACAGAATTACTTTTAGTAAGTTGTTTGAAATTGTAAAGCTTTTTACAATGACGTAGTTTGTAGTTTCGGTGGTTGGGCAATTTTGCTTGAATGTGGTTTTTTACTTTTGGTAATTTATACTATAGTTATACAACCATCTACACAAGGTGTCTCACCTTGAATTCTTAAAGGGTACAAAAGAAAGACAACGGCGCGAGATAAAAAACAACAAATGCGAAATTCAAAACAAAAAGTATTTTTACAAAATGAAAGGTTTTCTATGTTTAAGAATTATTTTTATCCAGGTACAATGCGAGCTTATACCCAGCAGTGGGTGCATACGGGCTAAATAAATAGATAAACAATGCGAGCAAAGTCGTGGGCAGAAGACAGTTACAATAGTCAGTGCGGCGATTCCGAAACTCACGAAGCAAGTCTGGAAATAATCCGCTGAGAGTAATTTTAACTTGCGATTTGCGGAATTCACTGATAGGAAGGTAGTTATACAGAACTCGCCTTGAAATATAAACGATGAACTGGATTATGTACATTGTCTATGTCATTGGTAATTTGGAGCATAGACATAGACATTTATTTATTTACTATATACATAAACCAGTAAAAAACAAGGACACTAAAAAAAGAAAGATACAAATAGATACATCGATAGGTACTGGAGAAGTGCGTCGTGTTTCTGTGTGCTACAGCAGCAGAAGGGCCTTGACTCAGCATAATGCCTAGCTACTGTGAGGAAGCTATGCGCTGGTATTCTGTCAAGACCGTAAGCCAATAGACCTTGTAAGACACATTAAATAAATAAATATTGTTATAGGTAGGATATGGAGCCTCTTTGAGGAGCCCTTAAAAATCCTTTCACCACACTTAGATCGAAAGAACCAGTGGCACGCACGTTAAGAACGGGCCCTGCGATGCCCTGCCCTGCGTCCATCAACTTGAGACATACAAATGTTCAGCCTCACGTGCCAGTAATTTCACCGGCACCCACACCCTTCAAACATGTGTGGATATGTTCGAAGTAGCAGCGTCAAAGAGCTAACTTATCATGCAGAAGCGGGTCTAAACTTAAATTGAGATGTTACATGCATGTGTTGCTAGATTAATTCTAGATTTAAGCTATCGGGCTGAGTAAAACAGCTTAGTCACTTCCTTTTTTTCAATATTTTATTTTGCTGATCTCAGTCTCCGGGCCTCTTGTTTTTACAAACTATAATGTGGTTATAGGATTTTAATTGCGTCTCAAAAAAGACCCTTTCGTATTTCATTACTAAAATGCTGGTCCAAATTTGAAGTGATGCAATATAGACGTATGTGTGGATAAGGACAAAAAGTTTTATTTTAAATAAGGTGTCTTTCCTTTGTTGAAACTCTGTCTAGTAATATTCATCAAAAATAACGAATCAATTGCGTAGCAGCAAATGAAGGCTTGTGATTCCACTGAGTAAATATTGTTATTATTTTGAGTCATCTGTATTTCACAGTTCAGATATAAAATTGAACGTAAGTGCTCTCAAAATCTTTCTAATTAAGACTTCTACAAACATTTTCGCACTAATTCGCAGAGAATTAAGTGTTATTTATTGAATAGAGAAGTGCTTACAAACTCAAACTTGGTGTGCCTTAAAACTCTGGATTAAGCCAGCTATTTACATCTAAACTGTGTTAGTTTCTGTATGCAGGGTATTGCAATTAGCTACCGGCTTTTAGCGTTATAATATTTAAATGTGAATAAATTAGACTTTCAGTAATATGCTGGTTGTTTTTGGCGATAACTTTGTAGAAGCTATTTGTCATGCTAAACATTCTAACGGCGCTGGAAACGCCAATTTTAACTGAAATTATGTTTCTTCGTGTAAACTCATTCATGTTTGAAACGAATATAACATTTCAGTTTGGATGTTAGGGGTATTTGGTTGTTTGTGGTTCAATTGAACAAACATTTAGCGCATCTGATGTTCAGTGGTAACCATCGCCTATAACAAAGCATTGCCTCGTAGGTCACGCACGTCAGGAACGTGCCCTACGGTAGTAGTTACTTTATTATGTCTTTGAAGCGTGCGTAGCTTAAAGCTAGGTGAGTCTAGGTACTAGTTCTACGCGACCAAGCCTAGAAGAAAAGGCAACAAACTACGGCTCGGTTCCTACCGGTTTCTGTATGATCCTTTTAGAAACTAAAATAATAATATCAGTGAAGTTCCAGTGTGGTGCCACTCCAACTTAGTGAGACGTAGGCAATAATACAAAAGCAAAAGTTTCAAAGATGGCATAAGACGCTTCTGCTACTCTTACAAAATACTAGGCTCAACAGGGTAGTAGGTACAACCCGCGGGCCCAGGAGAGAAAGCACTAAATATGTTGTTAGCAATTATCGTCACTACGCAAGCAAAGCCGCAGACGGCTGCTAGTTATTAATATTAGCGGCGCTCCGAACCCGTTTCGCATTAATAGTTAGTAACAAGACGAAGTTAAATTGAGATGGAGGTAGACAGGGGGTCTACTATGCATAATCAATGATAAAAATCATTTGTACACTTGAATCGCAAGAATCAGTTTGAAACGTCTTTAAACGTACCATGAGTCTAGAAGAACAGGTATGAAACATTTTTTTTTATGTACAGTTAGTTGATGAAAGGAGGATATGCCCACCTAATGTTAAGTGGTAACCATCGCTTGTAACAAAGCAATGCCTCGTAGGTCACGCACGACAGAGTCGTGCCCTACGGTGCACTCGTCTGCGTCCATCAATTTGAGTCAGTGCCGGTGTAATTATTGGCACATATGCTATAAAACGGCAATGATTTTTGTTAGTAACCTAGGCAAGGCATTGCCTCTAGGAACATTGTCTTATGACGTACATTGAGTCTATTAACTTAAGGTAAGCCATATGTGCCTGTAACAACGACACTCACAACCTATCGTTCTCGTGTATCGTTGTGCAGAGTAAACCCCCAGGCACGGTTCAATCTTCAGCGGTTAGCGCCTGAACTCGACTGGCCATGTGGTACTTGCATAGTAAAGTTTGGACATCATCATCATCATTAATTTTCCTGCCGTAGGTTGTCCACTGTTAAAACAAAGACCTTACACGTTTTGGCTCTTTAGTGATATCACCTGCACCAATATTGGAGCAAATCAATGCAAACTGTGGGCTGATCTTATATAGCATTTTACGATACCCAGCAATATTTACTAAGCTTATATTTAGTACTGGAAGACGAATCGTTGGGCGCCCACCCATCTTAAGATCGCGGAAAGTCGGTGGATGGAAAGGGCTCAGAATCGTTGTTCCTAGAAATGTGTAGGGGAGGCCTATGTCCATCAGTGGACTTCTTCAGGCTGATGATGATGATATTTAGTATCTTGTGTTGTTGTCTAGAAAAGATTTATTTACTACCTGTTGAAATGTGACTCATTAATCAAATACGTTTTCATTTCGTTTCTAAAACCCATTTGTCAGACGGGATATTTGAAAAATGTGAGTTTGAAAATATAAAGCGTGTAAATCAAAATATTTCAACGAATTTGAAGCCAACTGCTAACTCAATTATTTATACGAATTCAGTATTGGTGTATTGCAATCGAATTATTTCCAATCCATGCAGGAATTGCAGACAATTTGGTGAATTTTTAACTAGAAAATTTAAAAATACATCGCGTGTTTTGTGATATTTTGCTAGTCTCAACTTGGTGTTGATAAAAAGTTCTCCTTTTTATTTAAAGTGGGTGAACTCTGTAGTTAAATACAAAATATAACCCTTCATTGCTATAAGCAGACATACTTTTGCCAAACCCGAGATGAAGAAAAACCTAAACGTTCATTGCAAAATGAAAGCAAATCCTTCGTGCAAAATTTCCATCTGCCAAATTTCCGAACTATTCTTTCATTCTCCCCTTTCCCCCCTTCAACAGACACGCCATTCAAGCACTATAGTCCATAGACCATTGTTTCATGGGGCGGTATTTACTCAAACATCCTCCACTCGACTATCGTCGATCGTTCGAAGCGTTTTTGCTCCCCCCTCCGTGTTTGCATTAAGCTTCATTGTTGAACCCCCTTAACTAGTGAAGGGTGAAAAGCCGGACAGATCGGATTTATTTACAAAATTGCTGACCATGTCTAAGTCTACATTTTGACACAGGCACTCCTTAAGAAGTGTGAAATAGTATATTTCATTACAAGTGCGGGAAGGCTGTCATTGCAAAGAGTTCCGACAAATGTCTACCCGAGCCGAAGGCGAGGGTTGACAGTCGGAACAAGTTGCAATGACGGTTCCGCACGTGTACTGAACGACTATTTTTAATACAGTTGCGAAAAAATGAAGCAATTTAATAAAATAATAAAATACCATTTGCTTTTTTCTCTTCTCTCCACGCAATAAGTTCGTCGTATGTATGCATGTAGCGACTTTTTGACTTTTCCGGTAAAATGTTCTCCGAAGCATTTTGAGCAATTATACTGAGTTCCGGTGGTATTAATTCAAAAAAACTAGGGTCGAAATTACTCATTTTGTGCAACAAACAAATAAACTCGCTAAGAAAATTTCTGAAAAATGGCGCCAACCGTAGTTTTTTTTTTTTATTCTTTTCGTTCCTTTCGAAGCAGGCTATTAGTACCAAGACCATACCGCCTAGTCTTACTTTTTGTTTTTTCCCTTGAGTTGGGTTTTTTAAAATTTACGTCTTTCGTAATTTTTCTATAGGTGAAATTTATATCAATAATTGAGCCAACCGTAGAATATAAGCAGAGATTTTTTTTTTCTTCACCCATTCTGGAAGGCAAAGGGAACTATACCATACAGCCAAGTCTTCAGTAGATTTTTTTATTGACATGAATTGAAAATGAAATTTAATGAGATGAAATGAAATGAAACCTAATATAATCCATTCAATCAAATCATTAAATCTGTTTATGAAACAAATTAGTAGCTTATTTTTAGAAATAATACGTATTTGCATGAATCATAAAAACTTCGATGAATTTTTTTAGTAAAAACTTCATGGTTGGTTTTTCTTTTTAGACATTATTTTGACAGTTGGGGAAAAAAAAAGCACTAGTGCGGGAAAGGTAAAAAAACAGCACGTGTGTGTAATAGCCCACATCCCGAACGCTATACGTCCCTGCAATACGCCACTTTTTGAGCAACTGTATTAAAAAACAATATCTGAAGATTTGCATCCAAATCCAAAAGTTCCGGAATTGCACGATACTCAAAAATGTCCAAATCCATATCTAGTAAATACACTGCTCTCATAGCTCAATTGGTCTCTCCCAATAGATTTCACCAAAAACAAACATTTGTGTGTTTTTTTTATTCATATAACTTATTTCGTCCGACTGCTGGGCAAAGGTCTCCCCCAAAGACTAATCTCTGTCTCCAGCATCTTCTCTCAAAGGTGTCAAAATCGCCCCGCCAACGTTCGGCCAACCCCGTGGCACTGCCTGTCAGGGACCCAAGGTGTGCTGATGGTCACCGCACCTATCGGGAAGCATCCGGCTGATATGGGATTTGTGTGATAAACTTTCATAAGTGTATGTATGTGCTACAAAAGCTGAAAAATAAAAAAGCAAGTTATAAAATCTGTACAAAAGGGTGTATTTCGATTCAAATACTCTCAAAATCTCAATACGACCCCACAAAATGTTCCGGCTCTTCAATTATTCCACTCGGGCCAGCTCTATCCTCCTCGTGTTCAATACGATATTTGAAATTTGTCGCCATTTTACGATGTACTTGTTGATCTGGATTGCAATGAAATCTGGATTACCGCGTGCGTGATTTTGTATGGTGGTACTGTTTGTGGCAGAAGTAGATAAGCAATTTTCTTTTAAACATTTAAGTAAGCAAACAAGCATATGGCCCACCTGATGGAAAGCGGTTACCGTAGCCTGTGGACGCTTGCACCACTTGCATGCTGACCCTTTAAATATTTTAAAACGCCCTTTTTGAAGAACCACATACTGTAGTCGCTATGGAAAACCTCAGCAGGAAGATTATTTCACAACCCTAGAGTGCGCGGAAGGAAGTTTCTCTGAAACCGGACGATGCGCGACCATGCTGGCTCCAAGGTATGTGGATGAGCCCTCTGCCTATGGTGAGCTGTGCGGTGATAAAAAGAAGATGTGGGCATCATGTCGAAGAATTCTTCAGAACACAATCCATTGAGTAGATTGAGTAACCATAACAAACGCTATGGAGTAAAGGTTCTCGAATGAGAGTAGATTGAGTAACCATAACAACCGCTGTGAAGTAAAGGTTCTCAAAAGGCAACCACGAGCCTAAAGATGAAGCGTAGGACGACTACCAGATAGACTGAGACAATGTAAAAGTCTTGGAAGGTCAGTGGATGGAATGGGCTCAAACTAGTATTTTCCGAAAGTGTACTAGGAATATGTCTAGGAAAATACAGGCTGATGATGATACTAAACCATCCTATGTAATAGCACTTTTTAAATTAACGCGATCGTTATTCATAATTATATGGAACAAACGGGTACTTATCGCGATTACCTTTATTAATTCCCGATGTTTCGACCGTGTTACAACAGCTGTGGTCGCGGGCAGGCTGGAGTTAATTGGAGTTACCGTCGAGAAGCGGAGGCAGTCGTAGTTGCAACTACCCTCACTTGGTCTTTCCACGTTCATATTACGACACACCATACTAACTGTATCTACACACTGTGCTGATATTCATCTTATGTAACATAATAAATAGTAGGTACGTGGTGGAAGTGACTGTACTAACGTTTGGCAAGCGATGCACTCTAGTCTATTGTCTATAGGAGCGCGGTTCGAAATAATTTCTTCTGACGTTGAAGCTATTGTTTTGGGAACGCGGCGTTTGATTGAGATTCCTGAGCGCGGTTTTTGGTGAAACACAGTTAATTGAAAGCGTTGTTTGCTATACAATCTAGTGCTCTATTGTTTTCTGGCATAAGGCTCATGGTAGCATCTCAACTCAAGTGATGATTGTGAAAGCATATTATTTTAACAACACTTAGTCTTCTTATTCCTGTCCTTATCCCACTTTATGTGGTGTCGGCAAAACATATTCTCTCCTATATCAGCCGTCATCTCTGTATTCACTTCTTTCTTAATATTAAAACAACACTCTACGAACACTTTATGCAAATTTAAAGAAATATTACATTTGGTACAAATGAGTGTACTGTTAACACAGGCGGCCTTAACGCTAGATAACATTATCTACCAAATAATATAACAGTTTCTACAAATAAGGTTGAACTTTTGTGATATTTAGCAGGGTGACCTAAGTGACCTTTAGCTTACACTGGACACGGTTAATAATTATATTCCTAAGGTCACCTATAACTGTATTCAAATATGATCTAAATATATTGCAAAAAAAGAATTTAGAGAAACAATTTCGTTACTCATACACTCTGGAAGCTTTTACCAAATAAAATATACAAGAAAATAACGGTAAGCCCTAAGTAACCCTTATGATATTACGTACGGAAAACACTCATATCAGATCCTTTTTCAGCACCGGTGCTTTTTCTATTCTTCATTCTCTAGGGATAAGAAACTCTGTCTAAGAAATTTCAAAGTCTTATATTATTTAAAAATGCGAGCTTACCAAGTCTTATCTTATAACTATCCTTATTCAAATAGATGAATTTAAAGCTGGGTCTGATCTCGTTACGCGTAGCCGATATAATATTTACATACTTTTTTTGCAAATAATACATACTCCGTATTCATAAACAGTGCTTGGGTCTGAGTCTCAAGCATAGATTTTTGACATTTTTCAATGGAGAACTGTCAAAACATCTGTGCTTGAGAGTACTTGAGGCTCGACTCAGACTCAAGCAGTGTTTCTTAATACGGGCCTTAGAATACAATATAGCACAAACATTATTTGTTCTCGGTGGAAATCGAACCCACGAACTACAGCGAAGAAGGCAGAGCTACTACCAACTGAGCTGAAAGTCTAGCCCTAATCCTTTTTTTCATTAAGGTTCTATAGCAGACATTTCGCTTAGCAGACCGATAAGTATATTACCATCTCTATTTGTTGGCATGAAAGTGACAAACACAACAGACTTAGCGAGCCGTTAAAAAGTGACCAGAATTATTATGAACAAGAGGGTAAGTCTCAAGCATCAAATCGGCGACTTTAGTAGTGATACGACGTAGTTAGTGTAAAAAAGTAAACAGGCCTTTGTATGTATTGTAGATGTTTTATATAGCGTCAATGGCAACTGGTATTTACTCATGCCTCTACTTGCGGGACGCTATAGTGCCTAGGACAGGGTTTTAGATGGAACAGGCTTGCCCAGCACCTTGAAGTTGAGTTGAGAAGTTTTTTTTTTTTATTTGTAACTAGCTGATAGAATAAGCATATGGCCCACCTTATGTTAAGTGGTAACTATCGCCTATAAAAGCAA
The DNA here is from genome assembly GCA_939531255.2 of Thera britannica. Lineage (NCBI taxonomy): Eukaryota > Metazoa > Arthropoda > Insecta > Lepidoptera > Geometridae > Thera > Thera britannica. The sequence continues at coordinate 13,457,896 of OW618047.2, forward strand.
TGCCTCGCAGGTCACGCACGTCAGGAACGCGCCCCACGATGCACTGCCCTGCGTCCATCAACTGGAGGCATACAGATATTCAGCCTCACGTGCCAGTAATTTCACCGGCACCCCCACCCTTCAAACTGAAGCACAGCAATGCTGCTTCACGGCAGAAATAGGCATGGTGGTAGTACTTCCCCGGACAAGCCCATCACAAAGAGCTACTACTACTAAAAAGTTGTGCTCGTTTTAAAATCGAACACTAACCAGGCATGGCCACGAGTGCATCCAATAAGCGATTATTAATGTTGTCTGGAGATCAGTCCGATGGTCATGGCATCTCGCCAAGTGTGTGTGCTGTTTCTTTCCGATTCGTGTTCGTTTGTTTGGCCTATCAACATTTGATATGCTAGCGTATTTTATTTGACACATTTATTTGATCATGAAAAATCTCTTTTCTTATGTTCAATTGTCGCAGTTGGTTTTTAAGATGTGTCAAAGATGTCATGAGCAAGAAAGAGCACTGAGTTGACGAATGATAGAAGTCAATTTCAATTTTCAATTTCAATTTATTCACTTATAAAATAACAATACAGATATTTAATCTAATGCGTTACTTAAGGATTTGGAAAAAATTAAAAACTAATGAATATCTAAACTTAGACTAAAAATATCTTACAAGCTATTTATTTAACTATACATAACTACTAATAGAAGTGAGTGGAGAAAGAAAACGTGTGCCGACCCGACTTAGTGTGGGTTAAGGGCAGAAAGAAATCGCCAGCATCAACAGATGCTGGCAATTTTAAGACGATGAAAACCGTGAAACTACTTCTAAAAAAGTAACCTACTAAAAAAAAACCTAATTATCTACTACATAGTATAAAATATGCTAAGAAACTAGTATTGAGTAGTTAGTTCTAGTTCTTTCGAAACAAATATGGTGAAAGGATTTTAAGTGCGCCTCAAAGAGGCTTCTTTCGTGTACTTCGTTTAAGCCTAGTTCTTCTAGTATCCAATTTTCAATTTGGAATATATTTTATAACGTGGCTAATATCTGTAACATTGAAGTAGCATACCAAACTCCAGTTCCCATTATTCAATAAAAGATGCCTCTGTGGTTCGGACAGACATTTCTTTTATCTTTCATTCAAAGGCACTCACAACCCGCTGGCACTCACACTTGACCAATTCGCTCGCATATCCGGGAGTTATTGGACCGGAAAACCCAATTTGGCTGCAAAGACAACGTACTGACTGACTGGGAGCGATTCATTCAAGAATGCAAAATTTCCACTCGATTCTCAAACTTAGTTTGCAGTTGTAGGTATTCCTCTTCAAATTCCTCTTTTAGCTTCTACTTATTATCTCATGTTAAGAGAACTGTATCTTGTTCTTATGAGAAATAAACCTTTTAGACCCGGAAATTCCTCTTTAATTTTTTAACGGGATCCTTGTGTTAGTAGAAATTGAATTTGATTTCATGTCAAAGGTTAGTACATCAAAATTATACTACAATGCCTATATTTTTTTTTACCTAAGAGAAGAAAGATTTTAAGAAAGTCCAGACTTACTGTTTAAGAGCTCATCGTGCGAAAATGATGGTACGTTAATCTGTCACAGTTCTAGATCGATAAGCCATGACTAAAATTACTTATAACCACTATAATTCATACTCATACGAAATTACTTTTATTTGTATGCACTAACAGCAGGTGAGATTGCAGTCAAACGTGCAAGTTTATTATTATGTAAAGAAAACGTATCTGTATAAGCTTGTCTCCTTATATTTTTCACCTTATTCAGTCAAATCAAAATTTAATTATTGAGTTGTATTACAAGGATCACTTTGAAACGTCTTAAAGCTAGGTGAGTTTAGGTACTATCTCCACGCGACGAAGCCTAGATAAACAGGCAGCAAACTACGGCTTGGTTCCTACCTTTTTAGTATGTCTGCCTATCCTTTTACATAACAAGAATAAAAATAGCAGTGAAGTTCCAGTGTGGTGCCACTCCAACTTACTGAGACGTAGGCAATACAAAAGCGAAAGTTTCAAAGACATTTCATATTTTAGTCTTGTAAAACCCGTGTAAACTTTCATACAAGGGTTTCCGCCAAATACCATAGAAATAAGTTATAGTTTAAAAAACTAAAAAAAAACGCTTTTATAACTAATTGAACTAAAAAGTTAAAAATAAAACTGTAATAATCAATTGAAAATTTATATTATTGTACAAAAAGCGTGGGGTGCTTTTTATAATAACTTCAGATATAATAAAATAAACTATTGATAAAATATTTACAACAATCAAAATCAAGCCCCCCACGCTTTTTGTACAATAATATAAATTTTCAATTGATTATTACAGTTTTATTTTTAACTTTTTAGTTCAATTAGTTATAAAAGCGTTTTTTTTTAGTTTTTTAAACTATAACTTATTTTTTACTTTTTAGTATTTTTTTTTCATATATTTTTTTTCATATTATTGCATTGTCATCGATCGACCTTTGACAGGTGTGCAAAGTTTGAATCAAATCTGATTGTTCAAAGTAGGTTTTTTTTTTATTTTTTTTATTTCTTTTCATTTTTTTTATTTTTTTTTCATATTATTGCATTGTCATCGACCTTTGACAGGTGTGCAAAGTTTGAATCAAATCTGATCGTTCAAAGTAGGTTTTTTTTTTATTTTTTTTATTTCTTTTCATTTTTTTTATTTTTTTTTTCATATTATTGCATTGTCATTGACCTTTGACAGGTGTGCAAAGTTTGAATCAAATCTGATCGTTCAAAGTAGGTTTATTTTTTATTTTTTTTATTTTTTTTCATTTTTTTTTATTTTTTTTTTCATATTATTGCATTGTCATCGACCTTTGACAGGTGTGCAAAGTTTGAATCAAATCTGATCGTTCAAAGTAGGACAGAATCGAGCTCAAAGGGGTCGGTTACATACATACATACATACATACATACATACATACATACATACATACATACATACATACATACATACAGGTGAAACTAATAAAAGCGTTATAAAAAACCCCAGTCCCGGCGCAAAAGAATTGTATCTCAGATTTTAGATAATTATTAGTAGAAACAATATCAGGTGTCGCTATTTCCTGATTTCGTGGCTAACATGTTTTTTTTACCCAGAGAAGTTTCATAGACGCTACATGCAAAAATGACACTTTTTAGGAAAAACTTCGTGTAACTGTGCTAGTTGACATTGAATTGGCAAAAAATTAATAAAACACATAATATAAACACATTATCACTTATGTAATTAATGTACCTATACCTATTATTTCATTTTTTGAAAAACTTTATTTTACTGATTAATTCACTCATTTACGACACACACGTGTGGATAATTGCAAAAAATAAATATAATAGGTAGATATGTATTGTCCGTATTATAAAAAAAAATTAAAAAAAAATGCGTACCCACTGATATGTATAGCCTGCATCATACTTATATACATTTTGTAGTTATATTTATTTAGAAACGATAATGAAAACCTATTGTAATATTAATAATATAACAGAGAAAAGTTAAACCCCGATTACTAAAGGCAGTATTATTTTTCTTATAAAATAAAGATAACTACAAAATGTATATAAGTATGATGCAGGCTATACATATCAGTGTGTACGCATATGTACCTATTATATTCATTTTTTGCAATTATCCACTTGTTTATGTTGTTAACGAGTGAATTAGTACAGTAAAATGAAGTTTTTCAAAAAACTGGCATAATAGGTATAGGTACATTATATTACATATGTGATAATGTGTTTATATTATGTGTTTTATTCATTTTTTGCCAATTCAATGTCAATTAGCAAAGTAACATGAAGTTTTTCCTAAAAAGTGTCATTTTTGCATGTAGCGCCTATGAAACTTCTCTGGGTAAAAAACACATGTTAGCCACCAAATCAGGAAATAGCGACAACTAATATTGTTTCTACTAATGATTATCTAAAATCTGAGATACAATTCTTTTGCGCCGGGACTGGGGCAATTTTGGCGGAAACCCTTTCAATAGAAAATCTACGTGAAATACATTGTGATTATATCATTCCAACAAATTGAAATACATTCAAAACATCCGGCTTAGCGCTCAGAGTAAAAATAAGCTCTTTCAAACGAAATGCTGCATAGAACACGATTTCAATATGCACATTAATTCTGAATGAATCTATTTCTTTTCAGTTTCAACTCATATACTGTAGGCCTACCATGAGCTCTGTCTGGCTCTGTCTCTGGTTCTGGTTTTGAGTCTGTGTGAGTGTTGACTAAATAAATCCTACTTCAAAACGTCACACAATATAATGCACTGGTGAGCACTCACACAGACTCAAAACCAGAGCCAGAGACAGAGCCAGACGGAGCTCATGGTAGGCTCACAGGTCGGATATGACGTTCCAACTACGGTTTTCCCATCGGAAATATAAATTTAAGGTTAGTTGCAGCCATTTTGGCTTTTAAGGTAAAGATTTGCAACCAGTACCCGAAGTCCGAGTTTTGCTACCACATTTCGTTACCAAATGTTGTTTTCGTTTCGCCTACGTATCTCTGTCTTTCGTATGGAGAAAAGATGAGACAGCAAAAATACGTTACGTAGTTAGATTTGTTGTCTCATTATTTTGCCATGCAAAAGAGATCGCAAGAATCGTAACTTCAATTATAATCCACTTCACAATTTTACACCGTCCACAATTTCGCAAAAAGGGTAATAACCGCAATTCTGTAATAGGTATTATTTCATATTCCTCTTTTTCCAGTTTCATCATTTTTCTGGTAGAAGTACAAATATTTATTTATTTATTTTATCGTATGACAGGTACAGTAGGCGTTACTAAAATAGATTAAAATCTTAACTAGAAAAGAAAAAAAAACAAAACTAAGTTGTAAAAACAAATAAAATTTAACAAAAAAACAACTTATATCAATAATAAAACTAATTACAAAAAGTGCAAATGAATGTATTCAATAAATTTGATTTCATAGATGTGTTTGTTTGTTTGTTCAACTTCGATAAAGGTTTATTTTGCAGCTGTTGTAGACTTGCTCCTAAACTTCGGGTGTTATTAGTTTAGTTTTGAGCATATTGTATCGTTTGAATATGGGATTTTATTGATAGAGTTTCTGTTAGTTTTCATTATTTACGACTTTATTATTTTTGGGTTTATTCGGAAGTATTTTATATTAAAATACGAAGTACACCTACTATTTATTTATTTATTTACTAAGCGTTCTAGGGTCGTGATCAGTGAAATGCTAACTTGTGTAACACTGGTCGCGTGGAACTGGCACCTAGACTCACAAAGTGATTCTTGTAATTGAACTGAATAAAGACAATTTTGATTTGATTTGATTTCTCAAATATGACAGCGATATTTCACAAATCGCTGAATAACTAGAAGTGCACAAAATTTTTCAAGAAATTTTTCAAAGAAATTTCAGTATTGGCTTTTTGAGATACACTGCTTGGCAACTCAGTAACCGCTCTATGGTTGATGATTAAGAAGATTGTGAATATCATCTCTTATTATTTGCAGATTTTCTATAGCCCGCACATCTAAGCGATCTGCGATGGCGATCAGTGACACGCTGTTAAATATCGCTGTCATATTTGACAGCGTTTCACTGATCGCCATCGCGCTTGACGTTCGCGTAAATCTTATAGCCTCTTCCCACCGGTGTGTGATATCGCGCACGGAGGCGGATCAGCTCGCATGACACACCATGGGAACGGTCTCGTGCGCGGAGGTGCGCGGTAGCACAGGAGCCCTTTCTGTGTGCGTTGCCGTGCGTCGTCGTGCGCTGTGCGTGATGATCTGCAGAACCACGCACCGAGGAAGGCAGCATTAAGTCTATAGTTGAAATCTTACTGCCTCGCCGCACAATATAACTCAAAACTCCAATATGAATTTCGATTTTAGTTCATGATGGCAGACAATGTAAACGGATTTGTAATTCTTTGCACAATGGTCTGGAAAATACATATTCACAACCGTATTCCCTCGCGAGTCGAATGTGGCAGACCTAGATAGAGCCACGAAATAGAACAATTCGCACGTAGAAAGTGTGGAAGCGGAAGTCTTTTCTCTGTAAAATTTTAAATCCACCAGCTTTACTGGGTCTGCAGTTCAGTTGGTACAAGTATTTTTTATATAACTAGCTGATGGAACAAGGATATGGTCCACCTGATATTAAGTGGTAACCATCGCCTATAACAAGGCATTGCCTCGTAGGTCACGCACGTCAGAAACGTCCATCAACTTGAGGCATAAAGATGTTCAGCCTCACGTGCCAGTAATTTCACTGGCACCCACACCCTTCAAACCGAAATCTTATCTAATTAAAGGTCTCGTATAGTAAGTTTTTTGTAGCAGCAATATGGTGTTTTCAAGAAAGATGACCTTGTCTGAAGTTTATTTTTTTCTGGAATCTAATTGTATATTTTAACCGGCATATAACATTTGGACCCGAGCTATGTATCCTTAGTTTCATGCCTCATAAAGCACGCTGTGAGGTAATGTTGTTATTACAGGCAGAGGTAACTGGTCTATGTATATGTGGGGTGATCACGTATCTTTTGTTTCAATGAAATGCTTGTTGCAATCCTCAGTTTTTACATGATTATGTAAAAACTGAGTTTTTACATGAGCTTCGATTGCTATAAAAACGAATACAAACAAAGCCTTGTGTCTGACAAGCAAGGATTGCAATTCATATTCGTTTTATAATGCAATCGAAGCTCAAAAACATGTAAAAACTGACGATTGAAACAAGGTTTTGATTGCAGCAGAAGATACGTGATCACACCCCGCAGGTCTGTCACTACTGTCACCTTCCGCATAGGAAAAAAACTTGTTTTAATTGGAACGCTATAAAAATCTGGTAGGTGTGATGGTTACCATTTAATATCAGGTAGATGTGGCTTGGTTCATCAGTATACCTACAGCAAAAAAAACGGTTCACAAAATAATAACAAATTTGTGTACTTTGAATCTCAATTTGTTCCAAATCAGCTAACTCCAGTTCAATCGTATACCATTCGTCATTTCCCTCGTGGAATACACAAGAGTAATCAAAGAGTTCATGTTCATTCGGAGACATGTACAGTGTACAGCTCGAAGTAAACAGCTGGCATTTATATAAAGACTAGCGATTCCCTCCAGCGTTGCACGGGTCGCAATTAGATATTGGAAAACTAAATCTTATACATATATAAAAATTAATTGTTGTTCGTTAGTCTCTCACAGAAAGCTGCGAATTCGCATCGCACCGCAGAAATCTGCGACACCCGCCTATTTATTCATATATGAATGACGTCATAGATTTCTGCGATGCGATGCGAATTCGCAATTTTGTGTGGGAGCCCTAAACGCGAGAACGGCTGGACCGATTTGACTAATTTTGGTCTTGAGGAAGTCCAGAGGTTTAGAAGGTGAATAAGTATAGAAATGCTCGGATTTTTTTTAAAGCGAACAGGAACAGGTCGAGCGAAGCCGCGAGCGGCCGCTCGTTTAAATAATATAAGTTATTTGTTCTCGGTGATAAAAAATCCGAGTGATAAAAATATATCTATCACTCTTTACTAAAAATTTGGCTGACATTTTTACACATTTTGACACATTTTTAGCTCTTCTTAGCTAACTAAGAAGAGCTAAAAATGTGTGAGTATATGTAAAAATATCCTAAGATAGTCCAAAATATTGAATTAATAAAAGATGGGGGGGGGGTCATCAACGGGTAGCCTGCTAGCCTGTCCCATAAAGCTCGTTTTGCGTTGCACGCAGAGCGAGGCTCTTATGTCCGCTCAGAGGGCGTACGCTCCACCGCGTATACTTAACGAGCGCGATTTTATTTCACCATTTTCTCACATAGCCCTCCTTGGGGACTTAGAGGTTTATTTTTAGCCGTGAAATTGGAACGAAATCTTATTCCATATGAATCTCGACTTATTTCTGGTGATTTTCATTTAGACCTCTCTGCTATTTGAAAGTACCGGTGTAATTATCAAATCAAATCAGAAATTATTTATTTTATGCCACACAACAAGAGCACTGGGAAATTGATCTGCATTTAGTGTGCGGACTGGTTTCCGCAAGTAGGCCACTGGCGGGCCCTTTTTACGTGACTCAACACGTGTTGTTCGAACTTTTTAGATTCTACAACACGTCGGTTTCTTCACGATGTTTTCCTTCACCGTTTGAAAGTACTGGCATAGTTCACATATATTATTCTACAGAAAAACTACGACATGACTGGATTTGAACCCACCACCATAGGATGGGAAGGCGGGGCCGGTACCACTAGACCACCAATCTTTTTCCATCTTTGAATCATCTTAGAGCTGGATGAGTTTAGGCATTGCGTCCTCTTAAAAATATAGAAAAAATCTAGTTTTCTGTTTGGTTCCTTCCACCACCCTTGTTGTTTCATTTAACATCAAACCAGTTACTGACCTGAAAATAAATAGCGAAGAAAAACTCGTTCCAAGGCTATTGAAACTTGACTTAAACTGCTACGGTTTCCAGCGGAAGTTTTTCTCTAAACTTTTTTGTAGAAACCTTAGTAATGAAAACTCTTTCGTATTTCTCTGGTTTATTCCAATTTATTCCAAATTATTTGGTTTCATTCGCAGGTATCTTAAAATACGGTACTGCCTTTTCCTAATTGTATTTTTCTTGCAACATATTTTTCCACCAGTATTCCTGTCTAAATTACGACTTGGGCCACTCTTGGGCGTTGTAAGTGTCTAAGCAAATAAAGAAAGCAGGTGACGGGGACGGTACTCGCGTTTATCAGCGCCGAAGGCATTTTCGGCGCTTAAAAGACAAAATATGAACATGAACTGTTTTCTTATTAAAATAAATATTGTGGAAAATCCAAACAACATTATCTAGCCCCAAACTAAGCAGAATTTCGGCACCGTTACATTGCGTAATTTGTTAAAGAAAACTTTCTTTGAGTTCTTTTTGATAATCGTTTTGTTATTATTTCCATTAAATTCGTCCACCAACATATTATTTATCAGCACGAAGCAGAACTGAAAGAAATAAAGAAAGTAATTTCATTATTTTAGAATGTGCTACTAAACATGCAAGTGGTTTTGGAATTTACTTTTCTACGCTTGCATCGTTAACATGCGCGCCAACCGGTACACGCCGGTATCTTCCCCAACCGGCTTTCTACCCAAAGACAGCGCTAATGTTTTGTTTGCTGAAAAAAAACCTGAGCAGCTGAAATGGCGCAACTCTGCTCATTAACCCCAGGTCGACGAGTCGGCCTTTTGAATGAATGCGAAATATTGCGCTAACCAACCCAGTTGCATTGTGTGCGCTTTGAGTGTTTATGTATTTAGCTTTGACATTCTTTATAGGGGAGAGTTTTTAAGAAATTCTACCTTTAGATTTTAAATAAAACATGTACATAATTATGGGTGTTTGTTATCTTTTTTAAGAGTAAATCTTATAAGGTTATTTTGTAAACGAAATGCTCTTTTCTTGCAATTTATTTTGGATAGTTTTTTTACTAGCCTATATTGTACCACTACTGGGCAAAGGCCTCCCCCAAAGACTTCCAGTGCCCTCTGAGCCTCTCACCATCTTTTGAACAAATATTTCATCTTTGTTTAAGTGTCTTGAACATTAAAAAAGTTGTTAATTTAATTATTTGAATGCTTAAGTTATTATTCTAAAACAGTCATATTAATTATATGACTGTTTTAGAATAATATTTGGAACAATATTTATTCTCGAAAAAAGGTTTAGCTTTCACCGTGTTTGTGTAGAGAAGAAAGTTTTATGACGTCTTGAAATCTCAAAAGTTACAGCTGCTTTTAAACCCTGTAAATGCATAATATGCGCTCTTTTCAATAGATTTAAATATAAAACGCCGTTTAAATAAATTGAACATATTATGAGCACAAAACGCGATTCAATTCGTCGCGAATAAGTTTGAATCAACTCAGCGTGATTCAACCGTAATTCACACTCTAAATGCTTCTTTGCAAATCCGCAGAAACCATCAAAGATATTCAATGAAATGGAATATTTTTTTTAAATAGGCACGCCTACCTGCTTAGCCCTATAGTGGGATTGACGCATGACTTTGCTTGCGTAAAAATATTCCAATACGAAATTGTCCTAATCTGTTCAGTCGTTACGGATATGAGTGGCACACCTCATTAAGTTTCAAATCCATACATAATAGGAATTAGTAGAATTTCATTGACATTTTCTTTTAAAGTACTGTTAGAGTAAAAATGCTGAACTGGTGGTTTGTTGTAATTATTGTGTGTATTGAAGACTTCAAGAGGTGTTCCATCAGCCTGTACTCGTGGCCTAAATTTGAAAGACATATTTTGCCTCATTAAATCATATTTAAAACAATTGTGCTTTTATTGAGCTTTCAGTACAAACTGAGAAGTTGAACTCTATTCGTGTCCTCAATATATCCGGATCGCTAGAATGTAAGAATTTTCAAGCCAAGAGTGAACAGGTGGATTAAGTGCTAAGCATGCTTCGCCTGACTGCATCTTCAGTTTCTGTCATATAAAACCAACCGCTTAGCTATCGTTAATCCTTTTTAAACTTAAAAACTAGCCATATTTCAGTGAAATTACTGGCACGTGAGGCTGAACATCTGTATGCCTCAAGCTGATGGACGTAGAGTAGGGCACGTTCCTGACGTGCGTGACATACGAGGCAATGCTTTGATATAGGCGATGGTTACCATTTAACATCAGGTGGGCTATATGCTTGCTCCATCAGCTAGTTGTATAAAAAAAAAGTTTGATATGTGTTTAATGTCAGTGGAAGTTACTCAAATATTTTATGCTTTTCGTTCCATCTTATTACTTTGTTATTAAAATCCCGGGTGAAACTATTTTTATACAAACTTCAACCCCCGATGCATCCATTTAAGGGTTGAATTTTAGGAATTCCCTACTGCATACGCTCCAAGGTTAATTTGAATATTGAACAAACAAACTTTGCAATTTTTATTTTAATAGTTTGAAGATAAAATAAAGATTGAAAATTGTATTTTCCATAATATAAAAGAACTGTGACACGACATAATGTGACTGTTACTGCACATCGGAAACCAGAGAGGTTTACGAGACTTCTGTTTTGAATAAATAGAATAGTATTTTAGATAAAATAGCTTACAAATGTATTTTGTCACATTTATTTGAGTTATTGGTATTATTTTTATAGCAGACTTTATAGAGAACCGCGATACTGAAGGGAATGAAATTTATAAATTTAGGTGGTATTTTTCACAAGTTATCCGATAATTTGATAAGTCAACTCGAATTATAATGCGTACTCCTAACATTCTTATTTTTTATAGCTTATTTTTTTATTATTATTACACAAATTGAAACATGCGACAAATAATAAGTCTTTTATTTCGTGCATTTTCCAAAGCTAAAAAAAAGACAAGGTATTCGGCTGCAAGAATATGTTTGGTAGGGTTAGTGAACAAAATAGGTAGGTACCTGATTTCTTAATTTAAAATGTGAAAGGGTGCCTATGAAAGGGTTCTTGCAGATGCAGATTAGGACGAAGACATTTTATTCACAAGAATTAAAATCGGAGCAGTTTTTTATAGCAGTGAAATAAAAAAATAAAACTTATGAATTTGCCCAAACGACCCTTGTCCAAGTTCCCCGGAAGGACGTTTTTGATCCCTTCATCCATCATCAGTCCATGATGTTAACCACCAACATTGTATCAAAACTTTTCATAAGTTTAAATAAAAAAAGTCTGTTTGAAAGGGTCTAACCCGAAAAAGGTTTCTCCAAAACATACAGAGGCACAAAGGGTTTGGCAGATTATGAGAAAATGCTTCAAAAATGAAACCGCAGCCGCGAAAACTTTTTGTTTGATTTAATTTGACGTGTAATTTTCGCGAGGGCTTGGGACCTAATTTCCACAGAGTTCAAGGGCGTCTAAACACGTTTATTTTTAGTATTATTGACGCAAAAACGAGGGTAGAACCAAGCTCAGATAACTATAAGCCTCGTAAAGTTCTTGTTTGTTTTTTAAAGCTTGATTGCGTAGAACTGGCACCTATTTTGTTTAGTTTTACAACATTTCCAAGAGATCTTTGTGATTCAATTCAATGAATGCCTTTTGAGTATAGGTTTAGCTACAGAGAGAGACAGGATGAATATAATAGCTAAAACTGAAGTGAAATATGAACTGGTCACCATGCCTATTTCTACCGTGAAGCAGCATTGCTGTGTTTTGGTTTGAAGGGGGTTGGGTGCCGGTGCATTACTGGCAAGTGAAACTGAACATCTGTATGCCAAGTTGATGAAAGCAGGGCAATGCATCGTAGGGAACGTTCCTGAGGTTCGTAACCTACGAGGCAATGCTTTGTTATAGCTATGGTTATCACTTATGATGGGTCATATGCTTGTTCCATCAGCTAGTTATGTAAAGTCGGTTTACTGACGATAGTTGAACGTTACAACGTCATACAGCTGTCCACGCGGACGCATCGCTCACTCAAGTAGGAGAGAGACAGATGTCGAACGTTGCCGAACGCGAAGGCCGATTGTGCCTCTTTGTCGCTCGTTCCGCGCTCTCGCTTGCACTTCAAGCCTTAAATGGAACGCCTCAGAGCGAGGTAGCGCCACATAAGTCATGTTTTTTCGTGCGTGCAGCCGGCTCTATCGAATTATAAAACGTTGTCACGTCATAAACATCAACATCCTCAACCGACTTCCTGTGACCGTTACAATGTAGTATTTACAATCAATGATAATGCTAGCGTGGTTTACACCGGAACATTATATCACTGGACGTATTGTCGTTTGTCGTATTTCATCGAACGGGTACCGCAGCGGACATTGTCGTTTATAGTTCCGCGGAAACTTTTGTTATATCTCTGGGTCACTCGAATAGTTTCAGTATTAATACTGGAGTTTCTACAACTGTTTATGCGTACAATTGTGGTCACAAATATTGCTGCGTTACTTTGTCATTTGCCTTTTGAATTTAATCCATTCGGTTGTACGAAAAAGACAACTCGGGATCAAAGCTCTCTCTCTCCCTCTCGAAGCAAGCATTCCAGTCAAAAATCACATATATTGGTTGTATTCAGTTCAAATGGCAGCAATAAATCTGAATATCATGAAGTTAGTATTGTCTTCTATTTGATTAGTGAAACGCAGATTGTTCTTTTTACTCCATTTTTAATCGAACAAGGGGATGAAGGAATAGTAAACTTATATTTAGGCCGCCATCGAGTGAGGGCGCTGCGATCACTCCACAGATGCGTTCAGAAACTACAACCTGCTGTTCTAGTTTTAGTAGTATTACGTTCTGATACCTCAACAGCTAGGTGGATATAGGTGCCGAACATGTCTAGAGATCAAGCAAAAAGCTTATGGTTTGGTTCTAAACAATAAATCCTATGATCCTTTTTGGAGAATGATGTTATCAAATGGTGACCCCGAACTTCGATATGCATCTTTACCTTATACTTCACTGGTTTGTTTTCTATTGATAATATGACATTTATGACAGCACTTACGCGTCGCATTTCTTATTACAAAAGGTCAGAACTCTAAAGTCACTAGAGTACTCGGAGAGTTTGCTAGAGCATAAAAGTGGAATTTCACTACACCTGCCTCGCGTGTCCTGGCGTGTCGCATAAAGAGCAGGCATATAGTGATTTCTTCCTTTATATAAAGAAATTGGCGTAAACCTAACTCGAGGTACCGACCACTAAAGTGAACCGAGTTGTCCAAGAAATAACCAGTGATGCAATCAAGTGTAGTTAGTAGTCACTACTGTTTAATCTGTGGCGTTGCTGGCCCATAAACTGTCGTTCTAGTTGTAAATCATTCGGTTAGTTGTAAAGCTTTAGGCAATTGTAATTATTCTAATATTAGCGCAAACTGTTTTAAGAACCATTTAGTTTCCGACGCCTAGGTTTTTTTTGAAACGATTTAATAAAAATCATAAGTTGTAGTGCGTGCATAAGTTTCAGCTGTAAGTTCAATGTTGGTCTCTCATTTTTAACCCTTGATGTGAAATCGACGGGGTGTTATAAGTTTTTGACGTGTGTGTGGGTGGGTGTGTATCGTAGCTTGCAAACGGATGTATTGTTATTAATCTAGTTTTTTTGTTTGATAGGTGAATAAAACCGGGAGTGTTCTTAGCTATGTATGATGAAAATCGGACCAAGATAGCCGCCACCACGAAATGGCGAATTACATTTTTTTCACCACTCCCTTAATATGGTTATCAAATGAAATAGGTGGGTGGGAATTGGTATGACTAGAAGAATAATACCGTCAAGGGTTTTTATTTTTCGTAAAATTAACTGGTGTCACAATCAATAACGGCTGGCTTGACCAAGATATTTTTTTTTTCAATTTAATGAATCCGTATCATACTCGTTGATATATTATCTTCTCTAGACTTGTCAAAAACAATGATTGGCATTTTTTATTCGACGAATAGCCCAATTCCTGAGATGGAAACGTTTTCTCTTAGTTATTGATTTAAAACAATTTTTATTCAAGCGAGCAAAGCCACGGGCTAGTAGCTGTCCATCCTGTAAGTTTTATAGCCGCATTCGACGACCATTAGGGAAAATCGTAGCTCAAACCTGACCATTACCCGACAAAATGTGAACAAGTAAAACCTCTTTGAAACCTTATATATTCCTAGGGTTGAAACACTTTTGAAAGTGGGTAGGTGAAGTACTAAAAGTGATATGTTATAGTAGCAGGAGATATTGTGCTTCTAGTTCCTATAATTTAACTTTTTTATTAATGTTAAGAATTAACCCGTAAAGGCCTGCACACACCTAGTTCGCTGGCGGTAGCGATCAGTGAAACGCTGTCAAATCTCAAATCTGACAGCGATATTTGACAGCGTTTCACTGATCGCTACCGCCAGCGAACTAGGTGTGTTCGAGCCTTGAACTGTCAAAGTCAATTAACGACAAGCGTCAGGGCTCAGTAGTAACTTTAGTAACCCTGCCTTAAGCGCCGTAGTCCGTGGGTTCAATCCCCACCGAGAACAAATATTTGTGTAGTAAACGCAGATGTTTGTTCTCTGTCTAGGTATTCTAAAGATGTATGTACAAAAAATGTAAATAAGAATTATATCCGCTGTCTGGTTCTGATCGTACAAGCTCTGCTTAGTTTGGGGCTTGATAGTGTTGTGTGGATTGTCCCCAATATTTATTTATTTATTTTCTATAGAACAATTTAATTTGGTATAACGTAAACATACACGTGATTCGTCGTACCCCGGTTATGAAATAAGAACTGTATGTCAGAACTTTTTTATTAGTTCATAACCCGGTTATGAACAAAGAACTGAATAACATAACTTTTTTCTTAGTTCATAACCCAGTTACGAACTAAGAAAAAAAATCATTCTACTTAGCTGGTTACGAAACCCGGTTACGTACAAAGTACTAAAGAGAATCTTGTCTATAGACCCATGGTGTGTGGTAACCCTACTTCGGAGTTTCGAAACCATTTCCATGGGCTATTGTTTCATATTTTTTTGCCAAAATCAACACGAACGTGTTTCGCGTCTAGCGGAGAGAATTTATGCGGTGTCGTGTCCGTCCATTTGTTGGTTCTATGGGAATATGTATGATAGCTTTATTATGCCCATGTAATTGTCAGCTGTGACGAATTTCATTTAGATTCTTTTTTAAGGTTCGGTAGCCAAATGGCAAAAACAGAACCCGTAAGATTCGTCATGTCTGTCTGTCTGACCGTCCGTATGTGACAGCCATTTTTCTCCGAAACTGTAAGAGCTAGACTGATGAAACTTGGTGAGTAGATGTATTCTGTGAACCGCATTAAGATTTTTACACAAAAATAGAAACTAAAACAATAAATTATGGGGTCCCCATACTTGAAACTGAAACTTAAAAAAACGTTTTTCGTCAAACCCATACGTGTGGGGTATCTATCAATAGGTCTTTAAAAATGATGTTGAGGTATCTAATATCGTTTTTTTCTAAACTGAATAGTTTGCGCGAGAGACACTTCCAAAGTGGTAAAAGGTTGGTCCCCCCCCTCTAACTTCTAAAATAAGAGAATGATAAATCTAAAAAATATATGATGTACATTACTATGCAAACTTCCAACGATATTTGGTTTGAACGAGATTTAGTAAGTAGTTTTTTTTTACAAGTCATAAATCGTAAACCGCAATTTAACTTTCGACGAACTACAAGAACTTTTATATTATATTATGTTACTTGTTGCTACGGAACCCTTCATGGGCGAGTCCGACTCGCACTTGGCTGCTTTTTTTGAGTATAAATTGTAATTTTATTTGTAAATAAATGTTATAAGTTCCTGTTCTGTTTGTATCTCTGGTATGTAAGTACCATCGTGTAAGGTAATGAACTAATTTGTCTCAGCCTTAATGGTGCCCTTAAATCTGGGCCCGGACCCAAAATGTGGCTGGTAATGACGTGTATTATGTTAAACATTAGGATTTTAAGCATTTTGCATTATGATACGGTGGTACAATTGCGAACCTTGTTTTTAAGATTAAATTACATACATTTCCATTACAAAATACGATACATGTTTGTTTAAGATCAAAAGATACAGTGCCTGTAAGTTGTGAGACTATTTCTATTATTTCACTACCAGTAATGTACGGTACGGTTTATTTGTTAGTTATTATCGTCGTTTATCGTTCGTTGAAACTCAGGTAAAAAATAGGAGTATTGAAAGACTTTTCGGCTATTATAAACGCTTTCAAGCGATATGTGTGAACCCGTTTCTTGTTTGAAGTGGGTCTAAAAATACGCTTTGATTTCTCATCTTAGATTAATTTTGGAATATTCAAAAGTCACCATAACAGCACAAAATTGGCAATGTCGCTCCGCTTTCCGGAAAAGTACGCTTTTCCTTACGAGGAGGGAAATAAAAACACCCCGTCGCGAAATTACGAAACGACATTACATACGCTCACTAAAAGCTATCGCTGTGTACACAGCACGAGCTAAAGAAGCCTTCAGACTTGCCCACGTTTAAAAAACATTACTTAGCCGCTACTTAAGACGCTTCTTCTTCTTCTTATCGTGTCACTGATTCTTTCGAACCAAGTGTGGTGAAGGTTTTTAAGTGCGCCTCAAAGAGGCTCCTCTCGTGCACTTGACACATATGTTCGAACTTTTTAGGTTCTACGATATGCCGGTTTCCTTACGATGTTTTCCTTCACCGCTTTTGAGCGCTGGCATAGTGTACTTAAATTTTTGGGCAGAAGAACTCATTGGTACACTACTGGATTTGAATCCACGACCTTAGGATCGGAAGGCGGGAAACCTTAAGATGCTGAAACCCGTGAAAGAACTTTTTCCTCATAAACTTCAATATTTTGACAGATATAAAAACACTGAACTTATTTATCGAAAAACGCGATCTTTCGTGCATACAATTTTGCAAAAATACAATTTTTATCGTAACACGTTGTCCTACTTAAAAGTTTACCAAGTTTAGGTCAACTTTATTTAAAAGCTCAGTCATTTTATATATTTCAAAGGGTCTAAATGCGCGAGCGGAGAAGTCATCATTACTTAGACCGTTTTTTCCATAAGCTAAATATATAAAAAAACTATGGCAATAAATGTCACAGATTTTAAATTAAATAAATAATATTAAGTTTTATGCTACTAATTATTAAGTTTTATAAAGTTGTTAATTTTCCTCAAATAAATAAATTTGCGTAAATCCAACCTGGCTTAGGTTGGATTAACGCAAATTTAAAATCTTACTAATGTCATCCCTACATACTGTGATAGGTTTATACTATGTTCGTAACATAGTATAAACCTATCACAGTATGCACATTCACATCAAGGCGCGTGCATAAAACTGTGAATTTAATCCGTGCGCGGTTTTACGTTTGCAATTAGGGTTGTCAGACGTCTGTCGCCGCAGAGTAGTTAAGTAAGGGAGATATACCATTCGGTTACTACTGTATTGAAGCCACGTGTGGCCGTGTTTGCGGGTTCATTCACCCGGCACTGCACATTGTTGATATGGTATTTGCAAAGCTTTGATTACAGAGAAGTATTTTTTTGGATAACTAGCTGATAGAGCAAGCGACGCCTCCTTGAAGTTAAGTGGTAACCATGGCCTATAACAAAGAAATGCCTCTAAGGCCACGCAATCAGATATTAGATAATGCTATCTACCATTAAGTTCGCCTGTGTACAGTACTTTTTAATTTGTGCAATAAAGAATTTTCTATCAATCAGGAACGTGCCCTTCGATGTATTGCCTTGCGTTCACCAACTTGAGGCATACAGATGTTTAGCCTGCTAATAATTTTACCGTCATGTTATTCGAATACGTTGGAAATTTCTAGATTTATTATGAATTTGTACAGTCGCTTAGAGACTCAAATCTTCGATATTCGGGCCTTAAAACGAAAGTCCGTTTGGTGTATTTTTGACAGGCTTCAAATAAAAAAATTTAAAGCAAAAAACTTTTTTTAAAAGAGCAAACTCTCTAAAAATTATTCTTTATGTAAACTCTGTAAAAAGAAGAAAATATTTTTTTCCTGTAAAATCATAAAAAGTTTGTCAAGCAAATCGGTGCTGCAGTTTAGTTAGTTTAGCCATGAAGTTGGGTTGGGGATCTCCTTATATTTATGTATCTACGTCTGTCACCGAACGACGCCGTAAAGGGAGCCTTTTATTCTCGCTACGGTATTGTGAAATTTAGAAAATGAGCAATTCTCGCCTTTATGGCTGGTTGAGGATTTGAGACTAGCTTAACGCTTTATGCGCTTTTGGAAATAAATGTACTTACTTTTTACTACTTCAGTCGTAAAATTATTGTTTTGTTCCAAAAGGTTTTGCTTCTTTACATGATATTTGCAAAGTCGCTCGGATTGCCGAATAAATAAATAAATATTTTATTTATTAATTTTAGCCTGAATATCGTCCCACTGCAGGGCCAAAGCCTCCCTCCCCCTTTTCCACACCCCTCAATCTTTGGCTACAGTGGGCTAATCATTCAAATGACAATCGAGATCGTCCCGCAATCTTCTCCGGGGTCTTCCTCTAGAATGCCGACGCCGGCATCAAATAATCAAATGAAATAAATAATCAAATACTGGTGTATATTCCACACATCCTAGCCCTAAACTAAGTAGAGCTGAGAGAAATAAAACCGAATATTTTCGTTAACAAAATGGTACGGGTCACTTTGAAACATCTCATCATGAACGAGGTGAATTTAGCCAGATCTTTGTGACCAAACGTACAAAAAACGTTGTATTTCGTTCAAAAATACTATATAATAGATTTTTGTTATACAACTAGCTGATGGAACAAGCGTTTGACCCACCTGATGTAAATTCGAGAAGAATTAAGCATTTGAGAGTGTCACAGATTTTTCATCAGAATGTCTCTTCTTCTTCCTGCCCTTATCCCACTTTATGTAGGGTCGGCACAACATGTCTTCTTCCTCCATTTCCCTCTATCAGCCGTCATCTCTGCATTCACTCCTCTCCTTTCCATGTCATGTTTCAAACAGTTCATCCATGTTTTCCTTGGTCTACCTCTGCCCACATATCTATCCACATCCATACTCATTACTCTCCTAGTCACATGACTTTCATCCCTCCTCATGACATGCCCGTACCACGTCAACCTATTGCTCTTCAGTTTTTCACTGGCGCTACTTTCAAACTTCCCCTGATTCTGATTTCATCAGAATGTCTGTATAAAATATATTGATGTATTTTGTACAGTACATTCACCACGTTAACAAAAGCTGCACATACAATACGCAATATTCGTAACAGTAAGTTTAAGTTTTAGTTGTAGAATAGCTCTTTGTGAAGGGCTCGTCCGGGGAAGTACTACCACCATGCCTATTTCTGCCGTCAAGCAACATTGCTGTGTTTCGGTTTGAAGGGTGCCGGTGAAATTACTGGCACGTGAGGCTAGCTAGACATATGCATTGCCTCAAATTGATAGACGCAGGACAGTGCATTTTAGGGCACGTTCCTGACGTGCGTGACCTACGAGGCAAAGCTTTGTTATAGGCGATGGTTACCACTTATCAGGTGGGTCATATGCTGGTTCCATCAGCTGGTTGCATAAAAAAAATCGGTTGTCTGTAAAGTCGGTGTACTGACGATAGTTGAACGTGACAACGTCATACAGCTGTCCACGCGGACGCATCGCTTACTCAAGTAGGAGAGCGATAACGACGAGCGGCGGAACCAAGGGCGGAACGCGGAGGCCGATTGTGCCTCTTTGTCGCTCGTTCCGCGCTCTCGCTTGCACTTCAAGCCTTAAATGGAACGCCTCAGAGCGAGGTAACGCTGCATGAGTCATGTTTTTTCTTGCGTGCAGCCGGCTCCATCGAATTATAAGGCGTAGTCACGTCAAAAAATGCAATCAATTTTCGTCGAGACACTCGTAAGTGCAAATAAAGACGAAGATTTCGCACAACCATGTTAATTTACCCTATGACGTACGTTACCAACATTGTCGCTTTAATTAAAATACGGGATAATAAATCTTATTTTGTACCGGATAGAGCAGTAAATTGCACGCCAGCTGCATATTAGCCGGAGTTATTACAATGGGAGTTATTTTATGAATGAATGTTAATTTTGGTGTTTGCGATTGCACAAGTTGGTATGCTGCATAATATTTGCGCTGGAACTTTTGCCTGTTATTTTATTCAGTGATTGCTTTCATTTGAATAACTTTTCTCTTATTTATTTTTTGTTGAACGCGAATTTATTGTCTTTACCGAAAAGCATTCTCTTTCTACAGCAGAAATAATTGAAGATGGGTGTTTAAACGACAAGCATTTAATTAAGCAGACTTTTTTAGTTAAGCAACTAAGCAAACTGACAATGACAAGCACTTTTCGTTTTGTGCTTTTCAATTAATTGCGATTATCTAATGAAATTGGACCTTATTTTTATCGTCGTAAGCAAGCAAACTGGTTGCACAGTCAAAATGTTGAAAAATATGATCTAACAAAATTAAACGACGACAATTCAGACTTTTCGATTTGTTCGGGTTATAAACTTATAATCTGCTTTTTGCTTTTGAAAAGTGAGTGTTATAAGTTGCACGCTCCTGACGGACAATATAATATAGGCGATGGGTACCGCTCAACATGAGGTGGGACATGTGCTTTTTCTATCTGCTAGTTGTATAAAAAAAGTTTTACTAAGATACTAGCTGAGTACTACTTTAATATAATTTAATCAGGTTTAAGAGTTAAGCTCGGTGCACAACACACGACGACAGCGTGGCTTGTACACAGCTGGCACTTGATTTGGGGCTTTTAAATTACACTTGCATGCGAGATGTTAATGTACAATCGTACACTGCACTCAACTTTAATGGATTTGGGTGTTTGCAGTTCTTTTTAAGCCCTGGCTTAAAAGGACTAGTGTACTGCTGGTGTAATCGTATACACAGTCATGTACATAAAAAGTTTTTGATAAATAAAGCAGCCAAGTGCGAGTCCAAAATTCATGTTCGTTTTTCTATTTTTATGTAATAATCTTAATGCGGTTCACAGACATCTACTTACCAAGTTTCATCAGTATAGCTCTTATAGTTTCGGAAAAAAGTGGCTGTGACATACGGACGGACAGACAGACGGACAGACAGACATGAGGAATCTATAAGGGGGGTTCCGTTTTTGCCATTTGGCTACGGAACCCTAAAAAGCAAGGATTACTTTGGTGAAAAGACTAGTTAGTCACTAGTTGTATCACTAAGTCCCAGTTCTCGCTGTAGATGGCCAACCTGATGTTAAACAGTTACCTTTTCTTGCAACAATTTAATTTTCTTACAATATATATAGGACGTATAAGTCCTATGACAATGCGTCCATTACTTTAAGACGCTTGTACAATGCACTAAAATATATAATATAAAAAAATATTTTCGTGGTCGCATTCCGTCGGACAGTTACTCGTGGAAGTGAACGCTTTTCACGGCACGGAATCAGGTCATAAGTTCACTCATTTTTCGAGTATTTTGAATACCCATTGTGTTGCTACGATACTGACTCGAAATTGTCGAAATGTGTACAGTCTAGTGCAGCCGTCTATACTCATAACATAAAAAGATGACTTTTTATTATTACAGTAGGCCTACCATGAGTTCAGTCTGGCTCTGTCTCTGGCTCTCATTTTGAGTCTGTGTGAGTTTTGACGTAGGATTCATTTAGCCAACATTGACTCAAAACCAGAACCAGAGACAGACAGAGCTTGTGTTAGGCCTAGTGAGCTGTTTTTTCGAAACAATGGAGTAATAAAACGAAACCCTTGCAATCAAACGTTTGGTTCTTTCGGTTCAGTCCCGCCGCGTTGCGCAATGGCCGGTTTAGAGCTGTTACCGTAAAGTGCGACCGTGGCGGACGGGCATGTTGTCGTTAACCTGGGCTGGTATTCTGATAGGAATGTGCTCCTTTACACTTCCCGCGCCTAATCTTTACCTGAAATATTAAATTAAATATTTAAATTAAAATTAAATAATGCGGACAAAACTAAGCAGAGCTACTAAGGGAACCAAATAGCTGATATAATACATGTATACATATATTTTTTTGTAAATATATACTTAGAAGACAATATAACATCCAGACAGAGAACAAACATGTTCACCACATAAATATTTGTTCTCGGTGGGGATCGAACCCACGCCCTCCAGCGCAGAAGGTAGAGCCAACTGAGCTGTGAAGGAAGTCGATATAGAAGTAAACTAATATTGGCGGACTTATACAACGCCATAATATCGCAAAGTTAGCAAAGTAGGCTCTTTGTGATAGACTCGTCCGTGGACGTAAAACCACCCATGCGTACAGGTACAGTGGACCGTTTTAAAATCGGTGTGCATCATCATCATTTTCCTATCCCTTATCCCAACTTCGTGTTGGCTCGGCACAACAGGTTTTCGTTCTCCACTCTCCTCTATTAGCCGTCATTTCAGCAGTCACTCCTTTCTTACCCATGTCACTTCACACAATCCATCCATCTCTTGCCGTCATAATTAATTGGAAAAAATATACAGTGTATTGTTCAAGTGACTAAATAGTACAGTGCGCCAAAGCCGTGGTTGGAAATCAAATACTCGCGAGAGATTTTGGGTGAATGATCACGTGAGCAACAAAGGGAATCTTTGGTTACCAAGTTGCGCAGTGGGGAAGAGCGCAGAGTGTGTGTGCATGCCCTTATTATGAACGCGGGAATGGAACACTGGAACTAAACGAGGGTCGTAAGGAATCTTTATTTTTGCTGTAAAACATTAATAAAACTTTTGTTTTATTTACAAAATGCATAACGAACGTTGGAGCCGAATGTTTTTTTTATTTTGGATACATTTTAGTCTGTTTTGTCAGTGAATGAATCTCCCAGACGAGCAAACGGACCACTTGAAAGAAAGCAGTCACCGTCGCCTACAGGCACCTGTGACACAAGAGGCAATATTGATGCCCCGCCAGCTTTTTAAAAAGATTTCAAGAGAACGAACCTGTCGTCAATCCTCTACTGGTCCTGTCTGAATATAAAATGGATCAATAAACAACGACTCGTCTTCTGGTATATTGCTATTGCTTGTTCTTGGGACAATCTAAACGTGCCATTTTAGTTTCTGTTGTGGCAATACTTTTTCCTCATTCTTGTCTGATTTGCTACTTGAAACGGTATGTGCCTCCGATGTTTTTGACGTGACAACGTCTTATAATTCGATGGAGCCGGCTGCACACGAAAAAACATGACTCATGCGGCGTTACCTCGCTCTGAGGCGAGTGCAATCGAGAGCGCGGAACGAATGACAAAGAGGCGCAATCGGCCTCCGCGTTCGGCAGCGTTCGGTATCTATCTCTCTCTTAATTGAGTGAGCGATGCGTCTGCGTGGACAGCTGTATGACGTTGTCACGTTCAACTGTCGTCAGTAAACCGACTTTACAGACAACCGATTTTTGATAATTTTAATAAACTCCATAATGCTAGTTCCTACACATTTAATTTCGTACACTTGTTCTTATGTCTTGTGTAACAGCACCACCGGCACCGGTCCACTAGTATCTCATATAAAACCAATTTCCTCACTCTGTCTTGTACAAAGGCGGCTCGCTTCGCTTCTCTAATGTGGCTGTGCCTGCCTGTTGCAGCGTGGGCGTTCTGATCACAGATATTGCCTTCATTGTAGACGTGTCTTTATACTTTTGTAAGACATTTTTGCTAGAGGTTTTATTTTTAGTAGCAAGTACTACTATACCTACTTATTTTTGTAGTTTCTTCTCTTTTGTATTCGTTAGTTTTTTTTATACAATTGGCTGATAGAACAAGCACAAGGCCTACCTGATGTTAAGAGGTCACCATCACCAAAAACAAAACATTCCCTCATAGGTCACGCACGTCAGGAACGTGCCATACGATGCACTGCCCTGTGTCCATTAACTTAAAGCATTCCGATGATCAGCCTCACGTGCCAGTAATTTCACCGGCACCCACACCCTTCAAACTGAAACACAGCAATGCTGCTTCACGGCTGAAATAGGCATGGTGGTAGTACTTCCCCGGACGAGCTCTTTACAAAGCTCTACTACAGCTGTTCGTGTTTATAAAATAAACGGAAATGTATATTTCCATTTTCACACGCCGGTATAAACTTGCTAAGTTAACAACACTCATGTTTACTAAAAGCTCTAGACCTCGGGGCCTAAGAGACTGGCCTGTTGCAACAAGTCCATACGTCACCGGTATGGGCCCTGTGAGCCCGATACCTTCTCCCGAAGCTTTTGAGTTTGGTGAGTTATGTTATTGCTGGGAATTTCGGAGTTTGTTGGAGTAGACTGCAAATTTGCATCTGTCATACACAGAAGTTTAAAAATCCTTCAGTTTAAGACACTGATTCCTTTTGACATTGGACCCCCAGGCGTTCACGGTAGACTCGACGGGGGTCTACGAAGGCGTGACAAAAATGGGGGTTCACAATTCGTAAGCGGGGGTTCACTTAAATTTATCTGGTTTCGATAGTGAAGAACTAAAATTTTGGCTTGACTTCCTATCATAGAGGCAGATAATTTTTAAGAAGCTTATTATCGGTGGCACTTCACTCAATTCGATCGCTACTGCACTCCGCACGAAAGTAAAAACTTTTTTCGAAAACTGTTAATTCGTGGTACGAACTCAGCCGCAACGCAGCAAATGTCAAGCATGGTTAGATCTAATTTCCATATTTTTTGTCGACTGGGAATATAGTTACAATATAGCTTCAGGGCAGGGGGGTCCCCGGAACCAGCAAAATTTCGAAAGGGTCTATGAGAAAAACAAGGTTGGAAACCTCTGGTTTAAGAGCAGCTATCAATAGGGCTACCGGGAGCTTAATGGATGGCTGTCTTATTGTGGACAGATCGGTTGATGCACACTTTCATTTCTTCTTAGGTTTTGGGTCCGTTTTGACAATCATAAACATTAGGTAGTATTATGGCGCTCCCGGTAGGCTGACAGGAAGCCATTACAATGTTCTTCAAAGTACCATCAATATTCTGTTTCACAGCAACAACGATGTCCTGTTCGCGTTATGTAAACAGACGGATTTATTTGCAATTTGTGTATAAACAGACGGTTTAGTATCGATACTCAGTAACGTGGTTTACGGGCGAGAGTGATGGGCAGTTAATGATTTATTGTAAGTGGAACGTTTGTGAGTTTGTCCGTTTTGAACGTTCATGTTTACGTTGTTATCGCAATCTCGAACCCTATCCCAAACACGTGTTAAGATTTTTTTTTATGCTCGAGATCCGTCGCAAGGGTCACGATTAAAAAAAATTGCACATCGTCGTAGCGTGATGTTATATAGCCTATAGCCTCGATAAATGTACCTACTATCCAACAAAAAAGTTTTTAAATTCGGACCACCAGTTCCCGAGATAAGCGTTCAACCAAACAAACAATCAAACTATTCAGCTTACTTCAGATTCTTTAGATTATACTTATTAGCCGGATGCCTCTCGATAGGTGAGTGACCAATCATAACCCCATGGATTCCTGACGGACTGCAGCCTCGTGGTCGGCCTAGAAAGCGTTACGATCTGAGGGGCTTTGAAAGGGGATAGTGGGAGGAGGCTCAGAATAGAGGAAACTGGAAGTTTTTGGGGAAAGCCTGAGCACAGCCTTACGGACTTAATTAAGTTCTAGCTTTGGGGAAAGCCTGAGCACAGCCTTACGGACTTAATTAAGTTCTAGCTTTAATATAGTCTTCAGGATGCTAATAATTGTCTCATTGTTTCAGGTAAGAACATTTCCATTACAACTTCGCTCCGAGCGGCCGAGTGGCTGACAGACAACGATACTGCACTAACTGGATGAGTCTTGCATAATATTTATTTTATTTTAGAATCCATACCAAAATTATAAACCTGAAGAGTTTGATATGTGATAGGATATAATGCTCCTAAACGTTCTAGAATGTTCTTTAATATTTTGGAATGCCCGAGCAACGCTAGGCTACGATGCTAGTCGATAATAACCTACTGCACACAGAAACATGAAAACCGTTGGGTATAAAGCCCACCCATTCAATGAACCGACGCGCGGGAAGTCGGTGTATGAAAAGGGCTCAGAACCGTATCCTGTAAATGTAGGAGCCTATCTCCAACAGTGGACTTCTTCAGGCTAATGACCTCCCACACTTCTTGATCATTGGCTCCAGCGGGCTATGCTGACAATATTGTTTAAATTAGGTTGGTCTATGGTTTTTGTATGACAGTTAATCTAACTGGCAACGCTAAATGACTTTAAAAATACCTTACGAAAATCCAGTATGACACATTACGTTTTTCAGGCGCCATGTTTAATAAATATTTTCAATTTTGCTGTCCCATCCAGCAACAAACTTCCTCGCTACAAATCTTTCTCGCTTCAAATATACTTGCCGCTGCTTTGTAAAGTAGTAGTAGTAGTTCTATAGTTGTAGACGGCCTCAGTTGTACATCTGTAGTCTGTAAAGTTGTACCGCGGCCGCACGGGATTCTTTTAGTTTAGCATCCTTTAAACTTTCTTCTCGGCTGTGGAACGACGAAATAGTGAAAATACTTGATGCTGTGTATCTTTAGCACTAGTTTTTATAGCTTCTTAAGTGGTTAATTCAACGACGACGTGAATCATCATGAAAACTGTGACTTGACTTTGACTGACCTCTCAACTCAGTTGATACTGTCTTCTGCGCTGTAGGTCGAGGGTTCGATCCCCACAGAGAATAAATGTTTGTGTGGTGAACGCAGATGTTTGTGCTCTGTCTACACAAACTTCGGCTCTTTCATTTGTTTGACGGAAAAAGTGACCTAAGTAGTTTAAGGCCCGTATTCCGAAACAGCGCTTGAGTCTGAGTCGAGCCTCAAGCATAGATTTTATGACAGTTCTCCATTGAAAAGTGTCAAAAATCTGTGCTTGAGGCTCGACTCAGACCTAAGCACTGTTTCAGAATACGGGCCTAAGTATCTTATTTCATAGACAAATCGTTATCTATGGCGCTTATGGCATGTCAAGCCTGCTTTTTTTTTACTCCTAATATATTTTTTTCATTTTACCACTTGATCTGAATATCTGAAACTGGCGCATAAAAGATGCCATATAACTATTCTAGGTCCTGTTATTTTAAAAAACGATTCGGCCAAAAAATCGTGCTGAATGTAGCGAGTTGCGTGTCAAAAATGCTTGGTATTCACGTCACTCCTTCACGAAAATTGGAAGATTTCTTGCTGACATTTCAGGTACAAAAGTGTTAGAACAGAAAGAAAGTTGCTCCACTTTACGTGACTGACTTACCTATTAGATAAAGTATTACTTACTTAAACATTACAAATAATAAAAATAATAAAACATTTGGACATTCTACACACCCAATCTAAACAGAGTTTGTACGATGAGAACCAGGTAGCTGATATAATAATTATAATACTTTTTTTTGTAAATAAAAAATATAACATCTACGTTCACCTCACAAATATTTAATTTTGTTCTCGGTGAAGATCGAACCGCATTTTTTCTATTGGGCCACGGGTTTCGTCTTTGTCTTCATCGGCTTTTTATTCCGGCAGAAAAATGGGTTCATACGAAAGAATGTCTTTTAATAAGAAAATGAGAATTTTATCTACTACAACCCTTCTCAAATGCTTAACTAAAGACTAGCGAACTAAAGATCAACTTCAGCTGCTTCGTTAACATTTATTGCATCAAGTCCTAACTTCCATAATGAATCTTAACCCGTTTTACTTAAAAATCTTTTTTGAAAAACGCAACTGAAGCACTAAGTTGCAAAGTCATTTAATTTGTTTGCTGAGAAACTCTTCAAACTCGTCTGTAGTTGAAAATCGGGTTACAAAATTAAACTTTAAATCAGTGCTGAGTTTAGTTAATAAACTATTGCTCAATAAAGTAGACTTATTTTAGAGGGTAGTTTCAAAACGGTCCTTTGGATCAGGGACGTAAGTTTGGTTACAATAACACTGTCCAAACAGTGAATGAAAACATTAGCTGTCCTTCACACTCATGGTTTTATAACAGTCATTTAGCTTAGAAGACCCATAAGTCTGTTGCCATCACTTCTGCTTCGTCTTAATTAATGGCATTTGTCCATTATGTCAATTTTGCCAACGTCAAAGGAGGATAATATTACATAAATAAAATAGTTTTTTCACGTGATAACGTCTTATAAATCGATGGAGCCGGCTGCACGCACGAAAAAACATGACTCATGCGTCGTTACGTCGTTTCGTCGTTCCATTTACCTGAGCCCGAGCCCGGGTTGGGTAATGGGTAAGGGTAAATGAGGGTAAGGGTAAATGAGGGTAAGGGTAAGGGTAAGGGTTCGGTCGGGTTCCGGGTCCGGGTCCGAGAGTTCGAGTCCGAGTCCGAGTCTGAGTCCGAGTCCGCGAGTCCGCGAGTCCGCGAGTCACAAATATTAATTAAAATTCTTTTGAAAAATGCAACCATTCCATCAGTATTTTCTTATGACGTTATCACGTTCAACTATCGTCAGTAAACCGACTTTACAGACAACCGATTTTGTCAAGCTAGTCAATATACAAGTTTTTTGCTGTCATGAAAGTGACAATGAAAGATACTTTTAGTGAGCCGTTAAAAAAGTCAAGGTAGGTAAACCTATACAACAAAATTCATATTAAAATTTGAATTCAAAAACATTTATTCAGTTGTATCATAAGGATCACTTAAAAAACTTTTTTAGTTTGTATGTGATGATTATTTGCCTTCAGGTCTTCGGTAGAATGTTGCATCAGATCACAGCCTTTTAAACTTTACATTTTATAAAACAAATACCTTCAGCAACAGCTCGCTGATTGGTTAATACCACGTCTGTCAACACTTTCTAAATTCAAATCTCTGGCTCCTATCAACATCTAACGAATCAAAAGCGAGTATTATTCGTGCTCATCAAATCGTGTTTTTACGGGCTTGCCAAATTAATTTGAGTGTAAGTGGATAGGTTTATGTTTATTTTATTTTTTTCTCCCGTAAACAAATCACGTGTAAAGATCAAAAGCACGCCGCTCGCGTTTTCGTAAACGTGACCAAATAATGATTTTGTTTGTTAATAATTTATAAATTAATAATGTAGAAATATGAATCCTTGAAAGGTTAATACTTGCAAATTTATTAAATTTCAATAACTCTTTAAAGTTTCGAATGAAAATTGTTTTGTATTTTTTTCTAAAAAAAGTTTCTTTACTTATAAAAATACAATCGGTATCGTAAGTAAGTAGTTTGTGTAAAAGTAGTATTTAGCTAGAGTTGACTAGCCTCTCAGCTCAGTTGGTAGTAGCTCTGGCTTCTGCGCTGTAGGTTGTGGGTTCGATCCCCATCGAGAACAAATATTTATTTTGTGTGGTGAACGCAGATGTTTGTTTTCTGTCTGGGTGTTATAATTTGTATTCTAAGTACGTATTCACAAAAAAGTTGTACATAAGCATTATATTAGCCATCTGGTTTCCATAGTAAAAGCTCTGCTTAATTTGGGCCTAGATAGTGTTGTGTGAATTATAAAGAATAGACTAGAGATAATATGTTCTTCCTGGAAATCTCTGGAGAAGGCTTTGATTATTAATAATGAAAAAGGGAAAGCTATCCCCAGGAAAAAAATATTTTATAATAGAATTCAGAGCCTTACATAATCAGTCTTTTCGCGAGGGACTCACTCGGCCGAGACAATAATTATTTGAGCTTTCTTATTTGGCTTAAGAATTTTGATTTTGCGTCTTGTTTTCAATAGAAAAATGAGAAATTCCCAAATGAAAATGATAACATTATTCCCTAATGACGCAAACTCCGCGCTATTGTTAAGCTAGGAGCACACGATCTGAAGTAAGCGCTCGCTCGTTTAATAGGTACGTCGACAACTTGTCACGCTTCGCGCTAACCTACTTGTACGTTGTCAGATAACTCTCATACGAGAGCTTGTAAGGCTTGTGTTACACTTGCGACATTATTTTCAACCCCTATTTAAGAGCCCAATTAGTGAGTGGGATTGTTGATGGTCTCATTCAATAAATTTCGAATATTAGCGCTCATAAACCGGTCTTATTTCCATGTGTATGAACGAATTGCTTGAAAAGTATTTTGCGTGAAAGCAATTTTATATTTACTACACCAATAACCCTAAAAACTTGGTAACTTTATTACCTTTGGTAAGTTCTTAGGATACACTTGTTTCGAAGTGGGTCAAAGTTGTCAGCTAAGTTAAACCTCTGTCGCGTCTCCAACCCAATTGAGCCCGTTGTTGCCGTTGTTGCCTCATTGAAAACCGATCAATCGTTCCAAATTCAAAATCTCCCGTCGAACTTTGTGACGTCACGAAGTTTGTCTGTCGGACCAAATTTGCAAATACCACATCGTTTTACACGGAAGACAAGATAAAGCTGCGGTTTTGTCTGTGTTCTGTTAAAATATGGAACTGGCCTGGGTTTTGATGTTGGTTACATATTATTTACAAAGGAAAAAACCACATCGAATAAATAAAATCACTGACATTCTTGATAGAAATCGAAACACGCCAGAAATTATTTCCTAGAACTTTTACGCTAGAGGATATTGAAGTTGAACTAGTTTCCATTTGTTATCTTTGGAAATGTTCCTAGGTGGCTTGTGTTGGCTTTGCCGAATTAAACGTATCTACCGCCCGGCTTAGGTATAATAAATGTGTTCTATCTACGTCATGGCTTATATCGAGTTCAGGTGTAGAATGTTAATTCGGAATTCGGTATTTCTAGCTTGTGACTGGATTTGACCAGATGGGAACGCTTCATCAAGATGGAATAGTTACTTGCATGTTGATATTTATTCATGTTTCAAATCAAATCAAATCAAAATAGTCTTTATTCAGTTGAATTTTTTTTTTTTTTTTTTATACAACTAAGTTGACAAACAAGCATACGGCCCACCTGATGGGAAGCGGTTACCGTAGCCTATGGACACCTGCAATACCAGAGGCATCACAAGCGCGTTGCCGACCCTTTAAAACTTTTAAAACGCCCTTTTAGAAGAACCCCATGCTATAGTCCTTAGGAATTACAAGAATCACTTTGAAACGTCTTAAAGCTAGGTGAGTCTAGGTGCCAGTTCCACGCGACCAAGCCTAGAAGATCAGGCAACAAACTACGGCTTGGTTCCTACCGTTTGTTGGTTGTGGATATGTTTTTATGAATATTATAAAGTTTTAAATATTTAATATTTTGCAGTAGAGATACCTGTTTGAAATCGAAGTAGAGAAAGATCTTCAACCACAGAATAAATAATATTAACTTCCAACAAATCTGTAGATTTCCTTTTTTTATACTACTTGCTGATAGAACAAGCAGATGTCGGTAAAAGTGGTAACCATCACCTCGTAAGTCACGCACGATAAAAATCGCTGCTATGAGTCCATCTACTTAAGGCATACAGATGTCTTAAGCCTCATGTTCCTGTAATTTGCTGTTATACGTCCACCAAACTTATTATTATTATTATTATTATGTGCCCTCCGGGTCCCACTGCTGGGCAAAGGCCTCCCCCCATTCCTTCCAGACATCGCGATCCTGGGCTTCGCCTGCCATCCGTCAGGAAACCATCAAGCTCGTCTCGCCATCTCCGTTTTTCACCAAAATTATATCCCGGATAAATTAATTAATTCTAATACCAAAGCCGCATGCCTAAACCAGCTTTAAAATAAAGCTCGCTGCTCTGTGAGTGCGACCACAATAGGGAGCAAAATAATAGTTTAAACACAATCACACGCTTTTGACAGTGTTAATGAAAACTTGCCGGTTAACGGCTGCTAACTCGCTCGTCTGTGCTTAGCTTTACAAAACATTTGCTATTATAGTAAGTTTTTGTTTTAATTAAGAGTTTTTAATTACTTTTGTTCACACCTTTTATGTGTTTATGCTACCGCCAATTATCATAACTTTTCGCATTCAGTATTCAAGTTTATTTTTTAACCGACTTCAAATTAAAAAGGAGGGTATGGTCAATACGGTCGTATTTTTTTATGTTCAAAAGCTTTGCTCTTACTATTAAAATCCTTTATAACTCAACGGTCACCATTTCATTTTATTCCCGACCATCTCTTCAGTCAGAAGATTATTGAACCCTCGGAATATTTAACCTGATCCACAATGGCTTCTATTTCCCTCCAAAAACCTTGTTTATTTCTCTATTCTGGAAACCGATTCCTAGCTGAAATGAAACAGCTAGCTCATTACATATCTGAAGCCTTGCGCACATCAATACACCACTATTTTGTAACTACCAAAAAAAATATAGGGTAATGTAGTAGGGGTAGAACATTATGAATGTGCAATCAGAATTTTTTGTTTCGATAAAACGACAAAGTTATTAAATGTTAAAATTTTCAGAAATCCTGCCTAAAATTATGGACATAATTAGTTACGTAGTACTAGAGAGAAGAAAAATGTCTCAATTTTTTTTTTACGTGCATGGATGTGTTCAGTATCAGCAGCCAATATCGACATATTTTTTCTGGTAATTACAAAATAGTGGTGTATAAGCGTTTTGCGGAGACGCTGTCAAATTTGACAGCGATATTTGACGTTCCACTGTTTACCGTTTCACATAATTTACGTGCCATCACAATAAGTTTACATAAAAAAAGATTATGATTTTCAAACAAAAGTACAACCTTTGCTTAGTTAAGGGCTAGCTGGCACTGTGCGCAATGTTCTTCCGATACACTGAAGTATATTAAAATACCGCATCACAGCTTTGAAATAAATATGATATAATAACAAAACTAAGATCACACAATGATTTTGTTATAGGCAATGGTTACCACTTGGGCGTTACCACTTGGGCGCATCAAGTGGGCCATTATTCTATCAGTTAGATGTATAAATTTGAGCGTCCGCC